>JAWZYU010000012.1:70271000-70896000 GCA_038380435.1 Ryuthela nishihirai
ATTAGTAAAAAATGCGTACCTATACAATATGTGACAATTACTTAAAATTTTATCCTTATATCTTAAATAACTAATTGATGCGAGCGTTACTTTGTGGCATTCCATTTTCAAAATAAAACAAAATATTAATAAATAGTGGTTTTTTGCAAAGAAATAATTTGTTTTATTTTCTTATATCTTAAATTTGTGGCCTTTTTTTACAGATAACGGTATGAGTAAGCCGAAGAAAAAATGCAGACAATATAGTGTTGAATATTTAAAATATGGCTTTATTCCGTTACCAGGAAATAGTACTTTACCTATGTGCCTTCTATGCAATAAAACTTTGTCAAATGATTCAATGGAACCTTCTAAGCTTAAGGAACATTTGACAAAAGTCCATAGCGACAAAAAAGATAAGATTTAACTTTTTTTTAAACAGTCAAAGAACAATATCTGAAAACACCGTCATTGCGACAACTCTTAGCGACAACATCTGAGCGAGATGACGATGGACTGCGTGCTTCTTATAACATTTCTTTACTGATTGCGAAGTCCGGAAAGCCGCACAACATTGGTGAAGCTCTAAGTTCTACCAGCTCTAAGTGAGGTAATGCGCACCGTGCTGCATAAACCAGCTTCCGATATTATAAGAATTCCACTGAGTAATAATACAGTACAAAGAAGGATTGACGAAATGGCTCAGTGCGTAGAAAATTCTTTATGTGAGTACTTAAAAACATCTGAATTCTCTATACAGCTTGACGAGTCCACTTTGTTAGGAAACGAAGCTTTACTTTTATCTTATGTGAGATTTGTAAAAGAAGAAAAATTTTCCCAAGAATTGTTATTTGCCAAATGTTTGGAAACTGATACGAAAGGTGAAACAATATTTAATGAATTAAAAAGATTTTTCGATGTAAAAGCTATACCCTTGAGTAATATCCTCTCCGTTGCTACTGACGGTGCTCCGGCAATGGTAGGACGACACCGAGGCTTTCTGACATACTTAAAACAAGCTATACCGAATGTATTATCTGTACATTGTGTCATTCATCGACAACATTTAGTCGCCAAAAATATTAGTGAACGCTTGCATGGCTCACTAGATTATATCATTAGAGCAGTTAATAAAATCAAAGGAAATGTCTTAAATGAGAGATTATTTGCTCAACTTTGTTTGGAAAATGATGAAGATTATAATCGTTTACTACTTAACACGGAAGTTCGTTGGTTATCTAAAGGTGCATGTTTGGATCGATTTTATGCACTCTTTGATTCAGTGTTGAAATTCTTGGTAAGTAAAGACAATGATTTGTGGCTCAATTTAATTAATTCAAAAAATGACATAGCTTATATGACTGACTTATTTGCCAAATTTAACGAAACCAATTTGAAGTTACAAGGTGATCAATTAAATTTAATCAAAACTAAAAGTATAATATCTGCGTTTGTTGCAAAACTTTTTCTACACAAACAAAACTTGGGGAGAGGAGAATGCTCTGTTTCCAAATCTTTCAAAATTGCAAAAACGAGATGAAGATTTGCTTGCTTATTGTCAACACTTATTAACGGCTCTTCATTTTGACCTCAGCCAAAGATTTGAATACATTCTTCACTTGGTTATCCCTGATTGGGTGTTGGACCCTTTTGCAAGTAGACCCACAAACTCAGAAGAATCCTTACTAATACAGGAGCAATTTATTGAATTATCCACAAATGAGGAGCTGAAACCAATGTTTGAATAAGGATAACACAAATTCTGGTTACGAAAACAGATACCAATTTTATATCCTGCATTATGGGTCACTGTACAGAAGCTGTTGATTGCTTTCCCGTTTACCTATTTAGTAGAACGTGGATTTAGTGCAGTTATGAGCCTCATCACGAAAAAAAGAAGCCGACTGGAAATTAGTTCTTGTGGAGACTTACGAATGTTACTCACAAACATAGAGCCGAACATAGATAATCTCATATCATCCCATCAGGTTCACCCATCTCATTGAAAAAAAATTAATGTGTTTTTGTATTTTAAAACAAAAGTTATAATTTCAATAAGTACTACTTTAAATATCAAAATGTTTTATTTATATTTTATTTTCACGTCACCATTTACCATTCAAGACATCAAAGTTAAATTTGTAATTTTTATATTATGCAATTATGTAGAGTTATTTCATTTGGGGGTTCATGGTCAGGATTTTGCTATAAGAAGGGGTCCATGGGCATAGTAAGTTTGGGAACCACTGATCCAGATGAATCAGGGGAAGGAAGGTTGGGTTGTTTTACTTTGAGCGGCCCTTTTTTGCCACACCATGGGCTAAATGGCCAGGTCACAAGGACCCCGAAGGCTCAGAGAAAGTTGGGAGAGGATTCCCGATGGAGTAGCTGTTGGGAGACAAAAGGTAGCTTCTCGTCAAGACCATCCAGCATGTTCTTTAATGTTGGGTTGTTTTACCTCTGACGGCAATTTTTTGCACACAATTGGCTAAATGGCTAGGTCGCATTGAACTCGAAGGCTCAGAGAAGGTTAAAGGAGGGGACCCACTGGAACAGTTGTTGGGAGATAGATGGTAGCCTCCCGTCAAGGCCATCCATCTTTAATGTGCAAAGGGTGTGGCACTTTTTTTGCATACCATGGGCTAAATGGCCAGGTCACAAGGAACCCGAAGGCTGAGAAAAGGTTGGGTGAGGGCACCTACTGGAACAACTGTTGGGAGACAGATGGTAGCTTCCTGTCAAGGCCATCCAGCGTATTCTTTAACGTGCGCAGGGTAAGATTCTCCCGCACACGGAGCCACGGCTTAACGTCCCATCAGATGGACGGCGGTATTTCCAAACCCATTGGTGTCCGCTACTGACCGTGGGCAGGGAGATATGGAGATATAAATCTTAAAGCTGACCCAGCTGGGACTCGAACCTGGGAACTGCAGATTAAGAGCGTGGCGCGCTACTGACTGAGACACCCCCGCCCCTGTGGAAGGAGGGATAACGATTAGTAAAGCTAAAGATGGCCCTAAATAAGTACTGTTCCTATAAAAAAATATATATTAAATATGTATGCAAATGTAAAATCACTTTCTCTATGTATAATACCTTTCGTTTGTATCTGAAACAAATAGTAAAATTTGAGTCTCTCTAAAAAATGAAAAAACAAACATCGCACTTTTCATTTTTTATTTCAAAAATAAAAAAAGAACAGCGCATGTATTCGACAACAGATGACTGAAAGATATTCAATGGCGGTTCAGGAAAAAGGATACTAAAATCTGATATCTATACTTTCAGGAAATTTTTTTTCAGAAACGCCTTTCTCAAGTTGTTCTTTCACTTTCAACTCCTTATCAATAGATAAAGTAACACGTTTCCCTTTTATACCACTTTTCAACTTCTTAAGACTCAATAATAAATCAAATATAGTAACTTAAATATCAGAATATATATTATGCCTTATAAGTAATATCTCCCATCCGTCACAGAACCAACAACACCACTGAACGCTCCAAACGAAATACGTTTCATGAGAAATTTCAGGAATAACGTCGGTAAGATAAAGAATTTACAAGCAAATACGTCCGTCAGTCGGTCAATCCGTGTAGAGTACACGAAGGCTGTCAGAACACTAATTTCTAAAAAAAATCGTTTCCAGATGTTTTTTCTGTAATCAGCCATTCTTGGCATATTTTTTGAGCGACTGTACACTGAACTACATATTTTGTGCTTTTTCATGAAGCCATTTTTTTTTCTTAAATATATATATATTTTTTTTTCATGCATATTATTGTTTTTGAGCAGAGAATTTTTTCTTGCGGATATTTAGGAATTTAGTTTTGTTTTGTTTTTTTCTAGTAGTATTTCGCTAAGTTTCGGTTCAAAAAATAATTATACTCCCCAAGATTAGTTGTTTTTCTCATACTGATCATTGTTGTTAATTAATTAATTTTTCTGTTTAATTAATTATTTTATTTTTTGTTTTGTATTTCTTAAACTTGATTCTAAATTTATTATTCGCGCTGCCAATGCAGTATGCATTACAAAAACCTAAGGAAGCTTGATGGTTTCTTTGCATAATTTGGTTTCTTTATATAATGCAGTGGTTCTCAACCTTTTATGCTTCACATACCCCATGGAAATGTGTATGTAACTGGCGTACCCCTTGTATATATATATATAACTTTAGTTATAGTATAACAATGGGAATAAAATAAAACATATATCAGTGGTTCTCAATCTGAAATGTTTCACGTAACCCCTGGAAATGTGTATGTAACTGGCGTACCCCTTGTATAGATAGATAAAACTATAGTTATAGTATAACAATGGGAATAAAATGAAACGTATATATCAGTGGTTCTCAACCTTTTATGCTTCACGTACACCCTGGAAATGTGCATGTAACTGGCATACCCCTTGTATAGATAGGCAAATCTATAGTTATAGTAAAACAACGGGAATAAAATAAAATATATATCAGTGGTTCTCAACCGTTTATGCTTCACGTACCCACTGGAAATGTGTATGCAACTGGCGTACTCCTTGTACAGATAGACAAAACTATAGTTATAGTATAACAATGGGAATAAAATAAAACATATATCAGTGGTTCTCAACTGTTTATACTTCACGTACCCCCTGGAAATGTGTATGCAACTGGCGTACCCTTATATATATATAGATAAAACTATTGTTATAGTATAACAATGGGAATAAAATAAAACATATATCAGTGGTTCTCAACGTTTCATGCTTCATGTACCCCTGGAAATGTGTGTGTAACTGGCGTACCCCTTGTATAGATAGGCAAATCTATAGTTATAGTAAAACAACGGGAATAAAATAAAATATATATCAGTGGTTCTCAACGTTTTATGCTTCACGTACCCCTGGAAATGTGAATGTAACTGCGTACCCCTTGTATAGATAGATAAAACTATAGTTATAGTATCACAATGTGAATAAAATGAAATATATATCAGTGGTTCTCAACCGTTTATGCTTCACGTACCCCCTGGAAATGTGTATGCAACTGGCGTACCCCCTGGAAATGTGTATGTAACTGGCGTACGCCTTATATATGTAGATAAATCTATTATTATAGTATAACAATGGGAATAAAATAAAATATATATCAGTGGTTCTCAACGTTTTATGCTTCACGTACCCTTGGAAATGTGAATATAACTGCGTACCCCTTCTATAGATAGATAAAACTATAGTTATAGTATCACAATGTGAATAAAATGAAATATATATCAGTGGTTCTCAACCTTTTATGCTTCACGTACCCCATGGAAATGTGTATGTAACTGGCGTACCCCTTATATATGTAGATAAATCTATTGTTATAGTATAACAATAGGAATAAAATAAAATATATATCAGTGGTTCTCAACCGTTTATGCTTCACGTACCCCCTGGAAATGTGTATGTAACTGGCGTACCCCTTATATAGATAGATAAAATTATTTTTATAGTATAATAATGTGAACAAAATAAAACATACATATCAGTGATTCTGAAACTTTTATGCTTCATTTACCCCCTGGAAATGTGTACGTAACTGACGTACCCCTTGTATAGATGATAAAACTATAGTTATAGTATAACAATGGGAGTAAAATAAAACATATATATCAGTGGTACAAAATAAAACAATATATAAAACAAAATAAAACAATATAATGGTACAAAATAAAACATACATATCAGTGATTCTGAAACTTTTATGTTTCATTTACCCCCTGGAAATGTGTACGTAACTGACGTACCCCTGGTATAGATAATAAAACTATAGTTATAGTATAACAATGGGAGTAAAATAAAACATATACATCAGTGGTTCTCAACCTTTTATGCTTCACCTACCCCTTGGAAATGTGTATGTAACTGGTGTACCCCTTGTATAGATAAATAAAACTATAGGTATATTATAACAATGGGAATAAAATAAAACAAATATATATATAACATATATCTAGCGACTTTTCAGCTGTCACGGCGTGCCCCAAAAACTTTTACCAAGTACCCCATGTTGAGAACCCCTAATATTAGTAATTAAATTTAATGTAAAATATCTAATGGCATGAACTTTAACTTGCAATGCGTGGAAGTAGGTTGCCGACTTTAGCCAACCCCTGTCCTATTTAGGTTTTAGAGAAATCAAACCCTTACGTAAATCGGGGATTGTCTGTACAAAGATAATTTATATGTACTACAGTAATCGTTATTTCATTAATACAGCTTTAGAGAATTCGGCGTGAAATGTTAATTAAGAATTCGGCGTGAAATGTTGACGAGGTGATACTTGACTGCGTTTGAACGAAAACAAAAACATAAGTAGTTTATTTAAACAGAAATAAAAGGGGTAGTTTCTTTTTTTTTTCGATTTAGAACTTCAAAATATAGAACTTTAAGAGAAATTAAACACGTTTTAAATCTTTCCTAAAACAAAGAAAGTGACTATAAATGGTCGATTTTAATTACTTCTCAAATACTTGATACACAGAAATTTGCTAATCAAGCAGTGAATGCAGAAATAATCTCACTTGATATCTATTTGTAGAATTTTTAACATTCATGTATTTTGTCTCTCCTCACATAGAGCCATTCCTAAAGATCCCATTAAATGGGCATTGTGTTTTTCAAGGTCATCAGTGTTCATTTCTATACTGAGGGAGGATCACGAAGAGAAAATCGGAAGAAAAATTAGTTGGCTATAATTTTGAAACACAATTATTTACATCTAAATCCTGCCACGTAGCAAGCTTATCAGAGGGTTATAATAACATGTTTAGTTTCTTCTATTCATTGTATGAAAACAGTGCAAAGAAACAGTGCATAATGCTTAGAGCAGATTTTTACCAAATGACAAGCAAGGTTCTTTGCATGATTAAAACAAAAGGAGTCGTTTAAACAATCGCCACGTGTCATGAATCACCATGCTTATGATGATCAGTTGGAGAGAAACATCATGAAGAAACGAACATGAAGTTCGAAATGACGATTCGAATTCCAAAGTCTCCTTCCAGTCTATTGACTCAAGCAGTGGCGCATCCAGATGGGCTAGAGTCCCTGTCACCCCCCAAAGAAAAAAGAAAGAAAAACACTAGAAAATTTTCCAAAAATCTTTTCCTAATTAAAATTCATTTTGTATATTTATGTTGTGTCGTGAATTCTGTTTCTGTATACTTATGAATTAGCGTCCACATAAGCTGGGAATAGTTCTCAGGAATCACGGCCGCTATGAACACAACGCGAACGAATCGGGCGGACTGAGCGCTACGTCAATTGCCCTAGTCGGGCCAGAGGGCCTCTCCCCCCATGATTAAATCCTGAGTGCGCCACTGGACTCAAGCATCTGAAACTATCCATTATCAATTACGCTAATGGATAGGATATATATAGATGTTGTTCCTGTGTTTGAGCTGTAACAGAAGCAATGCCACGCACATTTATTTCTATATTGGTTTAATAACTGTAATATTATTAGCTGAATATGTAGAATATTTTCCAGATCATTTCCCATAATGAAAGGTTTACAGGCAGATGCTGCCATCTAGTGCTCAATGCTTAAACTAGGCGGAAGTTTTTTTTACATATTCTGAAGGCAAATGGACAGGCAGCGTTATAAAGAAGGCGGTGATTGATGTTGTATGAGAAGCCTGCAATGGCTTAAAAGAGCTTCTATCTCCATCCTTTGTGTTTTGTAAAAGAATATTGAATGAAATATTTAGCTCCTTTGAATGAGAGACGAGAGTTGGCTCAGTGGGCAGCGTGCCAGACTCGTAGTCTGCAGTTCCCAGTTTCCAGTCCCAACTATGTCAGCGAAGAAACTTATCCCTGCTAAACCCATTCGTTCTCTTGGTGAGAAAGAAGACATGAATGAGTTTCAAAGGCTGTCGTAGATCGGTTAAGCCGAGGGCAGGAGAGCGAAACTTTAAAGAATATTCTTGTTAGCTTTAAAGGGAAGCTTCCATCTTCCTCAGAGGAACTGTACAGCGTTTGGCCTTTCATTGTAGGTGTCCTGGTCACAGTATACAAACACAGTGGCATCTGGCCATTTTGCCCATGGTGTGCAAAAAAGTGCCGCTCAGAGGTAAAACAACCCAACCCAACTAACCTGCGAAGTGCAAAGTACAAATCTTGCGTGCACCCGACTGAGCCACCCCCGCCCCATAGACTTTAGATTTTTCTGTTTGAGAGTGTAATCAATTGCCTCAGGCATTTTTAAAGAATCAAAATGGTTAGTCAGTAGCACTCAGGGGAGATGCTTGAATTTCACATTTAGAGAGTTATTTTAAATAAATTACTAAAACATTAGCTCTACGAGAGAGTTGAAATTATCACACTTCGATATTCAATGAATAAAACCTAAGAAATATACTTCGCTTAAGGTCCCGAAATTATTGCCTTTAGAGATTTGTTTCTTTGAACCTAATAGTAAGGAAATAGCACTCCGAGAGACGTCAAATGATCGCATTTAATGAAGAGAATTGAAAAAAGTCTCAGAGAGAATCAAAATTGTTACATACAACGATTTATATTAATGAATCAAATTAACACTTACCAATAATTAGCACGAATGAAATTCACATGGGAACACAACTAGGAGTTGTTGCTTTGGGTTGTATTGTTTTACCTCTGAACGGCACTTTTTTGCACACCATGGCTAAATGGCCAGGTCACAAGGAACTTGAAGGCTCAGAGATGGTTGGGGGAGGGGACCCACTAGAACAGCTGTTGGAAGACAGATGGTATCCTCTCGTCAAGGCTATCCAGTGTGTTCTTTAACCTGCAACAGGGTATGACTCTGTCCTGCACACAGGGCTACGGCTTAACGTCCCATCCGACGGACGGTGACCTTTCCAAGTCCATCGGTGTGCCATAGTGACCGTGGGCAGGGCGGGGAGTTTTTCGGAGATAAATCTCAACGCTGACCCAGCTAGGACTCGAACCTGGGAACCACATATTACGAGCCACATATTACACCACACTCTTATAAACTGAAAATCATCACATTTAAATATTTTTTTTATTTATTCTAAATGTGAAAAGAATAGAATTTCCTAAGAACACAGATCGGAGTTGGTTCTGTCGGTAGCGTGCCACGGTTCTAATCTACAATTCTTAGGTTCGAATCCCATCTGTGTCAATGACGACCCCCCTCCTATTCCCCTTCTTTGTTTTCTGTTGCAAATGGGACAAATATAGGTTTGTAAAGGTTACCATCCACGGATGGGATGCTATGCCGTAGGTCATGGATGTTCAAGGGAGAGCCGAATCTTGTTTACATATGAAACAACACGCTGGATAGACTTGACGGGAGGCTAACATCTCTCTCCTAATAGCTGTCCAGTGGGTCCACTTACTCAATCTTCTCTGACTCCTAGGAGACTTTGTGACCTGGCCATTTAGCCCATTGTGTGATCGTGGTCCTTGTGACCTGGCCATTTAGCCCATTGTGTGGAAAAAAGTGCCGCTCAGAGGTAAAAAACCCAACTAGACAGGAGGCTACCATCTGTCTCCCAACAGCTGTTCCATTGGGTCTCCTTCCCCAAATTTCTCTGAGCCTTCGGGGTCCTTATGACCATTCTGTGCACCATGAGCTAAATGGCCAGGTGACAAGGACCCCGAAGGCTCAGAGATGTTTCGGGGAGGGGACCCACTAGAACAGCTTTTGGGAGACAGATGGTAGCCTCCCGTCCAATTGGGTTCTTCTACCTCTGATCAGCACTTTTTGCACACCATGTGCTAAATGGCCAGGTCACAAGGACCCGAAGGGTCAGAGAAGGTGTGGGAGGGGACCCACTGGAACAGCTGTTGGGAGACAGATGGTAGCCTTCCATCAAGGCAATCCAGCGGGTTCTTTAACTAGATTGCTTTACTTCAGAAACGAATATTTCTGCACAAAATGGGCTGAACGGCCAGGTCACAAGGACCCCGAAGGCTCAGAGAAGGTTGGGAAGAGGAACCCACTGGAACAGCTGTTGGGAGACAAATGGTAGCCCCCATCAAGGCCATCCAGCGTGTTCTTTAACGTGCACAGGGTATGAACCTCCCACACACGGGGACATGACTTAACGTCCCATCTGAAGATCGGCGGCCTTTCCAAGACCATCGGTGCTCCCTGCTGACCATTTGCAGGGCGGTCAGTTTTGTAGAGATAACTCTCAACGTTGAGCCAGCTGGGACTCGAAACTGGGAACTGCAGATTGCGAGCCTGGCGTGCTAACGACTGAGCCACCCCCACCCCTACTTTAGATCCGGAGGGTCTTTTGAGGTCAAAGGTGAATTTAGATCTACCTGTTCTAGAGAGCTAAAAATCCTAGCGCTTGGGGGCAATTTGGGAAGTAGACCTAACAAGTGGGAAATTTTGAATGCGTCAAAGGTCAAATATAGGTATACTGGTGATAGACGACAAAAAATTGGTGCCTGTGGGTATTTGGAGCAGCAGATCTAAGAGATTTTCTTAATATTGGATATGTTGTGTTCTTCGGGACCTGTAAATGGTAGTTAGGCGTAAACTGGAAGGAGAGCTGTGTACCAATCCCTAGTGATGATGTACAGAACCGGCCAGGTCCTAATGCACCTAAATCCCGACCAGCACCTAATGTCCGACCCCGCCTTCTCGTGGTGCAGGCCGTTAGTACCTTTCAAAAGAGATATTTTCTTTTGGAAGGGAACGGAAAGGGAGGGCTACCAGTTCAGTATGGCCTATTGATCTGGTCATCTATGGCCACTTTTTTCTTTTTTTTTCAACCCTGCTGAGCAGTGGTCAACTTCACAGGGTCCTGATGCTGACCATTTATACCTACTAGACTGGACTTTTTTTATGGATTTGAGCTTGATTATTGATCCTGGACTTGCTGCACTGATGGGCCTCTGTTGAGGGAAAGTCTGCCACTGTGTTTTCTGTTTGCTTCTGGGTTGCCAGCTCTAAGTGAATAGAGGCATGGGATACCTTCTATCAGCTGGTGGATAATCCTAATCAGAGGCCATCGCAGGTACCTGAACCTTACTTAGATAGTTGGGCATCGTCAAGCCTAAACTGGAGTAATGTGTCTCAGGCAGGCCATATGGCTCTTGAAAAAGTGGTGCCTGAAGTTCCTACCAGCATCGGTGACTTCAGCCTTTAGCGGAGGAGGAACAGGTCTTTGCCCCACGCCTGCGATCAGGGGGCTGTTTGATATTGTTGGCCCTACCAATCTCAATAAACCTAATTTTTTTAAAAATCCTAATAATCATTTTCTCTCTGCAGGAACGTGGAACGTGAGGACATTACATAGAGATTATTCTCTTGATGTCCTCATGCAGGAATTCCAGCGCTATAACCTAGATATTCTAGGCTTGCAAGAGACCAGATGGACAGGTAAAGGTGAGATACTTACAGGGAGGGAGAATGGAAAGCATCACCAAGGCGTGGGTCTGCTGCTCAGCAGACATGCTAGTGATGCTCTTCTAGGATATGAGTACATTAATGAAAGGTTTCTTACAGCAAAATTTCAGACAAGCATTAAAGACTTGAATGTTATCTGCTGTTATGCCCCCACTGAGGATACTGATGAGGATGAGAAGGATAGGTTTTACGGACAACTTCAGGATATTTTGAATTCTGTCAAGAAAGGAGATATTACCCTTGTTCTAGGTGACTTCAATGCCAAAGTTGGTACTGACTCTGACCTTTGGGGAGGAGTGATAGGCCCTTTTGGTATTGGTAGCTCCAATGGCAATGGGCAACGTCTCCTACAGGTAAGTGAACTCAATGGTTTCAGAATAACAAACACATATTACAAACACCGCGACATACATAAATACACATAGGTTTCACCTGATGGGCTGCATAGGAATATGATTGATTACATATTAATTAACAGCAAATGGGCTAGTTCTGTTAGAAATACCAGGGCTTATAGGAGCTGAAATTGTATCTGACCATTACCTTGTTAAAAGTGTCTTGCAACTTAAATTTAAAAAGTGTTGTGCTAGGGTTAAAAAATTTACCTTTAATACTGAAGCTCTGAAAGACCCACTTATAGCCAAAGCTTACCATGATAGGTTACTTAGTCATTATGACAGTCATGGTATGCTTACTAGTGAAGTTGAGGAAGAATGGGATCATTTTATACAGGCTTTTTTGGACACTAACAGTACTCTTTTAGGAAAAAAGGAGCAGAAGAGAAAGAATTATCTGAGTGATAAGGCACTTGAGTTTATTTCGAAAAAAAGAACTGCAGGAATGTCCTTAATCAATACCCTACTAGTCCTAATAGAAAGCATTACAGAGAACTTAATAAACGTGTAAAAGATCAGTTAGCTGCTGATAAGAATCTTTGGCTTGATGGCTTGGCTGACAAAGCCGAGGGGACAGCACAGCAACAGAGAGCTGTACCAGACAGTTAACGTTTTGTGTGGTAGAAAACGGACAGGTATACAGGGATTGAAGGATAAACAAGGTAAGGTTATAGAAGGTGTTGATTCTGTCATGGCTAGGTGGGCTGAGCATTTCAGTGATGTTCAAAACAATGTGGTTAGTTCTACTCCCATTGTTCATAATGATGATAGATGCATTGGCAGCTTTAATGTTGGCCCTATAACACAATCTGAAGTTATTTTGGCTATTTCTAAATTTAAACTTCATAAATCCCCAGGGGTAGATGAAATTACTACAGAAATGCTCAGAGCTGGGAATGTTTCGGTCACCACTTGGATGACTGAAATTTTGAATAACTTTTATGATAAAGGCATGGTTCCTAAAGCTTTTACCAGAGCTATTATTAACCCTATTTTCAAAAAAGGTCATCGTAGTTCTTGTGATTACTATAGGGGTACCAGCCTTCTCTCTGTTCCAGGTAAAGTTCTTTCCATGATTGTGCTTAATAGAATTAAGAATCTGGTTGACAGGCAATTGCGTGATGAGCAATGTGGATTCAGAAGTGGTAGGGAATGTGTGGATCAGATATTTTCACTTAGGCAGATTCTTGAGAAATGTTTAGAGTTTCAGAAACCTTTGGTTGCTAGCTTTGTTGATTTGAAAAAGGCTTTCGACTCTGTTGATCGTCATAATTTGTGGTTGATTGTGAGATCATATGATATACCAGACAAATTAGCTAACATAATGAAAGCTCTCTATAATAACACTGAGTCCTGTGTGAGAGTTGGTAAGTCTTGTAGCAATTGGTTTAGCATTACGTCTGGTTTTCGACAAGGGTGCATTTTGTCTCCTTTTCTCTTTAGTTTGGTTGTTGATTATGTTATGCGAAATTCACTTCCAGCGAAAGATTTTGGCCTTAAATGGGCCGTAGATACAAAAATTTCTTATTTAGATTATGCTGATGATTTAGACCTTTTGGCAAATGATGTTGATGAGATGAACTCTTTCATTCAAGCTGTTGATGAGACTGGTAGTAGAGTAGGTTTGGTTATAAACAGAGAGAAAACTAAAGTGATGAAAATTGGTCAGGCAGGTTGTGATTCGGTTAATCTGAATGGTTGCAGTCTTGAGCAGGTGTCAAGTTTAATTATCTTGGGAGCTACGTAACAGATACTGGTGATGTGCGGCATGAGATTAACGGACGAATAGGAATTGCTGCCGGGACTTTTAAGAATCTATGGAGAGTGTGGAGAAATAGACGTATACATCTAAAGACTAAAATTAGACTGTATAATAGTTTGATTCTTTCTAGGGTTAGTTATGGTAGTGAAACTTGGACGCTGTGTAAACAAGATAACAAGAAACTAGATGCTTTTGATTCTAGATGCTTACGCAGTATCTTGGGTATTAGGTGGTTTAAATTTGTAACTAATGATGAGGTTAGGCAAAGGAGTCTGCAACCTCCTTTAAGCAGAATATTATGCAGAGAGAGACTCCGCTGGTTTGGCCATGTTGCCCGTATCGATAATTATAGATTGGCGAATAGGGTTTTGAACAGTGTGCTTAGAGGCCTCAGAAGGAGGGGGAGACCTAGGATGCGGTGGGCAGACAATGTCAAACAGGACCTAGTTATAATTAGTGTGCAGTGCCCGGATGCAGCAGATGTAGCTCAGGACAGATATGCTTGGAGAATTAAACTGCGCAGTCTGGTTGGACCTCCGTAGCCCATGGCTGCTTGAGGATGATGATGATGATGTGTTCTTCGAAATCAAAGGTCAAATTTTGATATATCAGTGCTGGAGGGCTAAAAATTGGTACGTAGTGTTATTTTATGCAGTAGAACTCAGAAATAAGAGAAATGTTCAGGTCTGGTGTCGCATTCATGGTAAAACAGAGGTTGGAGTGACGGTCTTTAAATAAAGAGGTGCTTAAGGTACCGATTGATTTCCGATAGGATAATGATATGTGACAGCGACTCAATAATTTACCGATTACTAATGGCTTAGTCAATATATTGCATAAATTAGCACTGCACTACAGAAGTAATGAATAAAATAAAGCCGTTGTATCCGCTTTTACAGTGATTTCTTTAGAAAGACTACTTCTATTGAAGGTTTCTCGTTATACCGTACAGGGAGAGTCGCAACCGAAGTCATCGACGTGTATTAAAACTGATTTGAAAGAACCTTTCTCTGGTTCCTACAGTTACTTACATTGCAATACAATAGGAATCGCGTAGACCTCGAAGTTTCAAAATATCCCTTTATGCTAGGCAATGTGGCAAAGTCGCTTTATGAAATGGCATCAAATTATTATATACATCACGATAACAATATGCAAAGCAGAAATATCGCGTCCAGTCACTGAGCTGCTGAAACTGGCAATGCCTATGAATAGAGCATGTTTCTTAGCATTGGAAACGAGTCATGGAGAAGTAATCATTGGGAAACGAGTCATAGAGAAGTAATGATTGGGAAACGAGTCATAGAGAAGTAATCATTGGTAAACGAGTCATGGAGAAGTAATCATTGGTAAACGAGTCATGGAGAAGTAATCATTTTAAAGGCAGTGACGTAAGTGAGTTTCACTCTTGACAAATAGTAGGTGCGAGAAAGGCCACTTGTTCAATCACAGAAACTGCTGAACTGTTGGAATTTCCACGTCAGACCATCGCAGGTGTATACCAAGATTACGACAAAACTTCCAACCAGCAGAAGAAATGTAGACATAAACGTGCATTTGACAGTCGAGGTGATTCAATTCGAGATGAGTGCATATCATCGTGCATCGTTACAAGGAAATCGCAGGGCTACTGTGGAGCAGATAATATCGGAATTGAATGAGAGTACGTCTTCAAGCTTATGCAGGAAGACTATCCGTAATAGCATGGAAAAATAGGTTATGACATGCGACATCTACATTGTGAAAGTTTAGGCTGCAGTTGGCAAAGGCCTATCGCAACTGGAGTGCAGAGGACTGGGAAAAGGTCATCTGGTGCGACGAATCAAGGTTTCAACTCTATCACGACGATGGGAGGGTGCGTGTGAGGCGTAAACAACACAAAAAATGGACACTGTTTGCCAATACATGTGATACAATAATATATCAATACAATAATATGTGATGTATATTATTGCGGTTGGATAGACATTTCTTAGCGTTTAAAACATTGAAGCTTTGATGTGCTTGTTGTAAGGGCAAAAGGTGGAGCATCAGGTTATTAAATAGGTGTAAATAATAATTTGTCCATTCAGTGTACAACAATATGTGATGCATATAGTTGTGATTGGAGAGACATTTCTCAGCGTTTAAAACATTGCAGGATTGAAGCTGCCTGTTGGGGTCATTCAGGCAGGTTGAGGCGGTGTAACAAATGGGGGGCGTTTATATGGGCTTAATTGGATTCCTCCTACCCGTCAAAACCTCCGTCACTGACACAGGGAGGCGAACATCCTCGCCGACCATCTACACCCGTTCGTAAGGATTCTTTTTCTGCACCATGACGACATCTTTCAACAGGACAATGCCAAATCACATACGTCCTGAGTGGCGACCAACTGGCTCCAGGAGCATTTATGTGAGCTTATTACACTCTAATGGTCCCCTCGATCACCGGACCTCAACCCTATTGAGAATTTGTGGAACGATCTGGAAAGAACTGCTCTATCCCGCCAATCCCCACCGTCACTGGGAATTCTCTATGACAGGCGATTCTTGCTTCATGAGCGGCAATACCACCTCCTTGTTTTCAACACCTCATTGAGTCCTTACCAAAACGTCTGGCTGTTGTTGTGAGGGAAAAGGGTGGAGCCACAGGTTATTAGGTAGGTGTATATAATAATTTGTCCATTCAGTATACAATAGCATGTGATGCATATCACTATGTTTGAACAGACATTTCACAGCGTTTAATTCATTGCATCGTTGATTATTAAATTACGATAAATTGATATTTTCCTTATAATGGTATTCGTTAAAATGAAACATTTTAAAAAGAGTTGAATAATAAATTAGCCGGATATATAAAAAAATAATCGTTAAACTGAATATTTCGTTATTCCGACCTTCTTTTATCGACTTTATTCTAGTCGTAAGAATCTAAAGTAGAGAGAGCCTGGTCTGTAGAAAGAAGTTAACTTTCTTATTAAAGTTAGTTGCGCAAGGATGGATTGAAATAAATAACTCACAATGCATCTGCAATGAAGAAGAAGGATAATATTCCATGAAAATAAATTAAGTTTGAAACAATGCCGTAGATTAACTATGACGAACGTTTAGCGTTTTTACCACTCTAGAGATTCATTTTGTAAGATTCTCAATGGAAATTCTTTTGTGTTACAGCGTGAGAAATAAGTTTAAATCGTTCATTATTCTAAAGAATGATTTAAATCAGGACTGGCCAATACTAAAGCCCATTGCAAAAGAATTTGGGACTCATAAAACAAATCATTAACCTACAGTCGCTCAAAAATATATCCGAACACTATAGTTGTTTACAGAATTCAGAAAATATATCTGGCAACGATTTCTTTAGAAATTAGTGATCTGGCTAACTAATATCATTAATTTCTAAAAATATCGTTGCCAGATAATTTTTCTGAATTCTGTAATCAACTATAGTGTTCGGATATTTCTTTGAGCGACTGTACATTAGAGAGCATCTCTCTCCTATCACCTGTCAAGTGGATCCGCTTCCCCCAATCTTCTCTGAGACTTTGAAGTCATTGCGTGTGAAAAAGTGCTGCTCAGTGGTAAAGTAATTCATCACAATGGAATATTAACGAAATGCATGTTTAGGTGAATTCTGTAGATGAGAATGTGCAATACCAAAATAAGTATCTTGTTAATAACTTTCAACTGACGAATTGAGAGTGCACAAAGGCTGTAAAGTGAAAGACCTATTGATAACGCTGAAGATTTAATTCATAAGTATTCCTTTGAAGAATCTTCTTTTCCTGAATATATGGAAAATGATCTTCTGTGTTGTTCTTGTGCACAATAAGCTCAACCGTAGAGCTCCAGTTACATATTCAGGACATTCAGAGTCTCCATTTCATAATTATTCTTTGTTTAAAAGTTCGATTAAATCTATTGACATCTTCCCATTATTGCCTGTTTACGTACTCTTTGGAATTACGATTTTACGGAGATTCCAATATATCATAAGTTACAATACGATGAAAAGATTTTTGGAAAAGACTTGTATATTTCACTGGAAATCAATTTACAGTCTGCAGTTTGATGATAATATCGTTATCTTTTATGTCAATTTCTGAAGAGAAAGGTTCGATTTCTCCGAAAATCTCTAATGGATGGAAAATCTCAAACTGTCATTTTATGCAATATATTTCAGTAAATTAATTCTTTCAGTCATGACATCAATAAGTGAATCATAAAAGACACTTCTTAATTATAAAAATAAATAAATACCCCCTCAAGCAGCTGCTTGCCACAGAGGTCTGACAGGACACTGTCAGTTTAATACGCCAGAGTAGAAGGTCTGTGAGGATGGAGGAACCTCTGCAGAAAAACAGCACACACATCCATGCCTTATCCAGGCCCCGTAGATCAGTAGCCAAGCGTGCTAACCACTCGGCCATTACGTAGAACATTAATTATTTCGCTACAGATTATTACATATTTTACAATAAATGTAAACAATTGAATCGTCTTTGACGAAACAAAGTGCACGACACATTTTCAGTAACAATTTGTTCCTTTTCTCATTTCAATTCTTCTTCACAGAAAGAGGAAATCCCTGTCGGTTCCTGGTAGAGAGATAGATGAATATATAATCGTGTAAGGTATAACTACGAATACAGGTAATCATAAGAGGTAAGTGAAATTAGATATATTTGCGATAAAAAGTTAAAATAACTTAATACTAAGCAAAGTTTTTCGATTGTACGTATTTTAGTTTTCCATCAATTGACTTCAAAACAACCTGAAATAACCTTTTTTCTCGAAATCCATTTTGATCTGTTACATGTGAATGGGATTATAAGTTGAGTTGGTTGTTTTATATACGACAACTCCAAGTGATTGCTTCGATTCTTGACTTCTATCTATGGATATTATATACCTATCTATGATTACTGCATCCTATGGATGCGTTCCGGATTCTTGTATAGTGCCGACATTGAGCTTTGATAAAACGAAACACTTCTTATTTGTAATTATGAAGTTTGAAAAAATAGTGGTGGTTTGATCAGGAGTGAAGAAATAATTTTGGGGCCGATTGGCATAGTCACTTTATGATGGAGTCTAAACAGATCGAAAGGCCGATTGGCATAGTCACTTTATGGAGTCTAAACAGATCGAAAGGCCGATTGGCATAATCACTTTATGGAGTCTAAACAGATCGAAAGGCCGATTGGCATAATCACTTTATGGAGTCTAAACCGATCGAAAGGCCGATTGGCATAGTCACTTTATGGAGTCTAAACAGATCGAAAGGCCGATTGGCATAATCACTTTATGGAGCCTAAACAGATCGAAACGCCGATTGGCATAGTCACTTTATGGAGTCTAAACAGATCGAAAGGCCGATTGGCATAATCACTTTATGGAGCCTAAACAGATCGAAACGCCGATTGGCATAGTCACTTTATGGAGTCTAAACAGATCGAAAGGCCGATTGGCATAATCACTTTATGGAGTCTAAACAGATCGAAAGGCCGATTGGCATAATCACTTTATGGAGTCTAAACAGATCGAAAGGCCGATTGGCATAATCACTTTATGGAGTCTAAACAGATCGAAAGGCCGATTGGCATAGTCACTTTATGGAGTCTAAACAGATCGAAAGGCCATTCAGCAACATGAATATTAACAAGAGGGAAAATACAAGCAGGAAAGCAGGAACTGTTGATGTTTTTCCTTAAAAACAACATAATCAGAATTGTTCACGGTTGAACCTGAAACGTAAACTCTGGAGTCGAACTTGCGCCTTTAGCCCTATATAAGCGAAGGATGATAGCGATGATGAGAGAACAATTGAGGACTCTCAAGCTACATGTACAGCATCATCCATCACATAATTATCTCCCAACTCCATCTGCAATGAAAACAACTCGTCATTTCCTTCTGAACATAAAGGTTTTGCATTTGAATCCTTTAAAATGTATTGTATTCTATGAATTTTACACGGGAGCGCGCAATTGGGTGGAAGTGAACTGGGTGGATAACAACTGGAAGTGCGACAATTCGGTGGATACGACAACTGGGAGAATACAATTGGGGGATAAGACAGTTAGGTGGACGACTGAATGGAACATAATTGGGAGGATATGACAATTGGGTTGAAAAAAAGAAATTATGAGAAATAACAATTATCATAATTTGATTTTAAAAATTATTACTGACATCGCGGGAATCGAATCCGCAACACTCTAGGTACATGCCAGAACGCTCTACCATAAAAACCACGCATCAGCGAAAATACGCTTCCAGGATATAAGACTTCCTGGTTCAGGGGTTTGTTAATATGGAGAAATTAGCCTCCAAATAAGGGCTTCCTACACCAGTCACAACAGAAGTGCGAGATAGCGGATGCAGAAGTTACTGCGTCTCAAATATCTCTCAAAAAATGGTTCTATTAAGGAGAAAAACAAATAGAGAACATTAGACCTTGCAGAAGAGGTCGATGTTCTGAAAGAAGTCAGTGACCATATGGAAGCGCGCTTGCTGCAGCTTCGCATTATGGTTGTTGCCAAGAAGGTAGGTGATGGAGTAGTCAATGGTTCCGATAGCATGAAGCTCCCGGAACAAAGCTTCTCTTTCAGCATTGTAGAGGGAGCATTTGAGTAGAAGGTGGGATACAGTCTCAGGTGTGCTGCAAGTGACACAGTCTGGACTGTAAGCTCTGCCAAAAGTGTGAAGCGTATAGTTGCTGTATATGACACCAACTCGGAGACGATGAAGGAGGTTCTCCTCAGATCTGAGGAAATTACCGAGGTTAGGAGCAGTGAGGAAAGGGTCAACTAAGTACCTAAATGAGGAACAGCTGCTGCCCTTCTGCCACTGAGCAAGACAAAACTGGCTCATGAGATGTGAGACAGAACTCTTGCAGTCGCTGAGAGAGAGGGTTATTAGTGACCCCTACTGTGTTCAGCTCGTGATGAAACAAGCTGTGGACAAGGTCGTCAAGTTCTTCGACAACCTAAGCCTCACTCTTTCCACTGATAAGACTGTAGCCATGGTTCTCACGAGGAGACCTCTGAGTCTCCAGCGCCTCCTTCGCAGTGTGATCAGCGATCTCATTGCCAGGTATCCCTACATGGGAAGGGATCCACTGGAGATGAACCGTGATTCCGGCAGAAGTGACCTTGGAGCAAGTCTCCATGGTCTTCTGGATGAAGAAGGCCATGGACTGATAAGACTCTTTCCACTGATAAGTTTGTGGCCATGGTTCTCACGAGGAGATCTCTGACTCTCCAGCGCCTCCTTCGCGGTGTGATCAGCGATCTCATTGCCAGGTATCCCTACATGGGAAGGGATCCACTGGAAATGAACCGTGATTCCGGCAGAAGTGACCTTGGAGCAAGTCTCCATGATCTTCTGGATAAGGAAGGCGTTGCAGCTCTTGCTGTCTCGCTCCTGGAGATCTTCCAAGGCTGACTTGCAGTCACAGAGGATGACAAATTTGCCACTCTCGAGGCTGAGGATGAAAAATGCAGCCTCAAGAATAGCATGAAGCTCTGCACAGGTGGAGGAGGTTAGATGCAGGAGACGGAAACCTCTGGCGATGCCAGTATCGGGGATGACAAAGGCAGAGGCAGCACGTTGCCTCTTCCGGTCCACAGATCCATCAGTGTAGACCTCCGTACACCTCTCATATCGTTTAATGACATAGGAGGTGGAGAGAAGTCTGATGGCCAATGTATCAGATTTGCTCTTCCGACCAAGAGAAGGGATAGTGACATTGATCATAAGTTCACTGTTCCTTCAGGGTGGAAGGTTGGGGAAGAGAGTATTACCAGTATCCAGCATCTGTCCCTGCCAGCTCGAGCGTCTGGAGCTGGCAGGAAGTACTCAGTCATAGAAGTCCTTGGCAGACAGGGCGATGGCAGAGTGAGGCCTGTCATGCAACTTCCTGAGAAGCTCATGGTTAGAGTGGAGGAAATGGAGCCTCGAGAAATGAGACAGTATTTCTCTCTTCTAATGCAGGTGGAAAGGCATGTCATCAGCCTCTGCAATGACAGACGCATTAGTTTGTGTTAGGGAAGAGGCGCAGAGATATAGCGTGGACAGTGGCCAACTTGCTGAGCAGTGTAGCAGAGGAATTGTTCAGAAGGTGACCACTGTAGTTGATGCGGGAGAGGATCAAGTGCCGGTACAAGACCAGGAGGGTTTTGCAGGAACTTCCCCAGTGGGTACCAGCAGGGAAAGACAGTATATTTCTCTGCCCAGCAGCAACTGTCTTAAGATGCTGGATGTGAGGCCCTCTAGCTCAGCCTGCTGTCCAGGACCACACCAAGGAATTTATGCTGATGGATGGCCTTGATGTGATCTGGTCCAAGCAAGAGGTCAGGGAGGGTAGGTGGAAGGCTTCTCCTCGTGAGAATCACGGCCACAGTCTTATCAGTGGAAAGAGTGAGGCTTAGGTTTTCGAAGAACTTGACCTTGTCCACAGCTTGTTTCATCACTAGCTGAGCATAGCAGGGGTCCTGACTAGGGAACCAGATGCAGATATCGTCAACATAAATGGAAATACCCACTCTATCCTCGAGTCGAAAGGGTAGGCTTGACAGGAAGATATTCAGTAACATCGGGCTGAGGACACCCCCTTGAGATACTACATAATTGATGGTGTGGGAGACTCAGCGTGTTGCCCAGTTCACGCGAACAGTCCTGTTGGAGAGGTACGCTGTGATCCATTTGATGATATTGCCTCTGAGGCCGAGATCCAGGACCCTGCAGAGAATATCGAAGTGGGACAGGGAATCGAATGTCTTCTTGATGTCGAAGAAGACAGGAACAGTAGTCTCTCCTATGGACAGCACCTGATCAGCAGAGAGGTGAAGTTGATGAGATTTGTCAGACGTGCACCTCCCTTTGCGGAAACCTGAGAGGCTGTCAGGGAGGAGTAATAATAATTATTATTAATAATTGTTACTCAGTAAATAACTGTTAAACATCGGCTGTTCCGCTTCTTCTAATGTTTTCTTTCGATTTCTGAGTTTTCCATTCAGAAAATATGCTTTAAAAATATCGATTGCATTGATATATAGGATGAGAAAGAATAGATTCAAAGCTTTATTAAAAATCGAGTAAGAAAAATACGTGTTTTATCGGATGTTTTAAATTCCCTGTTCATTTATAGTTCCAGTCTCTTTGGTTGCCTCTGGTGCCATCTTTTGATATCCCTATTATTTTTTGTTGAAAAATTGACTGTGGAAAATAAAATTCGTTTCAATTCAGTTCAAAGAGAAATAAAAATTATCGTTCATGTAGTGAAATGCGTAAAATATAGTATCAGATAGATTCATTCAAACGAGTTTTCAAAAAATTCGATATATTGGAATATCAGATTTGAGAGAGTAGATGTAAATGCTTTAATGAGTAAAAGACCAGATGGAATAAATGTTGTTCTTTGCAGTTTCTTTCCTGGGTTCCTTCGATTACAAAAAATCAATTAATATATTTTAATCAATGTCGTATTATAGAGAATAGAGACAAATGCGTCATTACTCATGGATTAGCTAAAATACTTGTAAATGACGGTTGGTTTAGTTTCCCATTGGCATTCCTTTGATATTCGATTGGTTAGTTCAGAAAGGAAAAGATTTTTCGTTTTATTCAATGTAGGATTTGTGAGAAAACAAAATTCTTATTCTGAATTAGGGTATGAAATAAAACATATATCAGTGGTTCTCAAACTTTTTTGCTTCACGTACCGTCTGGAAATGTGTATGTAACTGGCGTACCCCCTTGCATAGATGGATAAAACTATAATTATAGTATAACAATGGGAATAAAATAAAACATATATATCAGTGGTTCTCAACCTTTTATGCATCACGTATCCCTTGGAAATGTGTATGTAATTGGCGTAAACCTTGTATAGAGAGATAAATCTATAGTTATAGTATAAAAATGGGAATAAAATAAAACATATATATCAGTGGTTCTCAACCGTTTATACTTCACGTACCCTCTGGAAATGTGTATGTAACTGGCCTACCCCTTGTATAGATAGATAAAATTATAGTTTTAGTATAACAATGGGAACAAAATAAAACACCCATATATATATATACATTTGATTTTGTATTCATAAATTACATATATTGATAAAAACAAAAAATGACGTAAACGATATAAATAATCTTATAGAATGATAAATATTTTACTAAGTAATCGACTTTTGAGGTCTAATGGCGTATCGTAAAAAAATTTACCGCCTGCCCCCAAGGGGTACTAGTACCCCACGTTGAGAACCCTTAATCTAGAGAGTTGCGGGTTCGCTTCCTGCCATGTCAGTAACAATTTTTCAGATGGATAATTGTTATTTCTCATAATTTCCTTATTTGAACCCAAATATCACATCTTCCTAACTTTGTTCCATCCAACTGTCCACCCACTTGTCATATCGTCCCGGTTGTCGTATCCACCCACTTGTCGCACTTCCAGTTATTATCCACCCACTTGTCGCACTTCCAGTTATTATCCACCCAATTGTCGCGTTCCCGTGTAAAATTCATAGAATACAATATATTTTAAAGGATTCAAATGCAAAATGTTTATCTTAAGAAGGAAATGACGAGTTGTTTGATCGAAGATGGAGTTGGGAGATAATTATGTGATGGATGATGCTGGATATGTAGTTTGAGAGTCCTCAATTGTTCACTCATCATCGCTATCATCCTCCGCTTATACAGGGCTAAAGGCGCAAGTTCAACTCCTGAGTTTATGTTTCAGCCTCATCCGTGAACAATAGTGATTACGTCGTTTTAAAGAAAAAATTAAAAGTTGCTGTTTTCCTACTTATATTTTCCCTCTTGCTGATATTCATATTGGTGAACGGCCTTTCGATCTGTTTAGACTCTATACAGTGATTATGCCAATCGGCCGCAAAGTTTTTTCTTTACTCCTGCTCCAACCACCACTATTGTTATAAACAAACTAATTACAAATAATAAATGTTTCTTTTCATCGTATTCCGGTTTTTTAAATTCTGGAACGCATCCATAGGATGCATTAGAAGAAGTCAAGAATCGAGCTTTCACTTGAAAAAAACGTTTATTACCGATGGATAATGATTGACTCTAACATATCCTAACGTATTACGCATAGAGTAACATAGGATGCATTATAAGACGTCACAATAACAGTGACTGGGCCCGGATCTACAGAACATTGAAAGGGACGTAGTGGAGGCAAGGAACACCATCGAACCTGGAACAATGGAGGGGGGAAAGGGAAAAACTGGATTAATGTAGTATTACATCCCCTCCGTTTTACAGGTCTGTAAAATTTGGTAAATATATTAAATATTTTTAGACAATCTCTTACTCTTACTAGTATTCTGAAAGGGTATGCGTGGTGGTCCCTTAAGCTCGAATAAAATATACATATTATCACAGTAGATAAAATCTTCAGAAAAGGGTGCAACATTACAGCATTATATCCTAAATAGAAAAATGACTTTAGATAACGAGAAAAAGCTAAATTAAAAATTCAATGATGATATTATAAAGAGAAAAGTCTATTTTATCAAAATGAAGCGATCTTTCTGCTGACAGAGCAAACAAATTGAAAAAATCACTCGGCTGTTGCGTAAACAATTTGAATTAAATATGTGAAATTTCAGTCGTGCAAATCACGAAGTCTATAGAGTGAAATGGAAAGGCGATATGTTGGTTAATATAGTGAATAGACTTTCGATAATAGCGTATAATTATATTTAAAGGAAAATTAGGAAAATGCAGATTTTAGTTGCATTGTAGTGACATATTATATATTGTCATTTACTTTTCCTAACTCTTCCATTAGTTTGAAATGCTAAACTTTATCCCCTATTGATATGAATATCCCTTATTTGTTTAAAGGCATTTGCGATTTTTAGTTTGCAAATAATTTTAAAATCCTACGGAGAAGATTATTGAACTGGCATCTAGCATTTGGAAAATTTTCAATTATCCTATTCCTAATGCTACCCATTTTAATTTGAAATAAAGAGTGATACGATGGTAAACCATTTTTTTTTGTCCTTTCTTTGTCAAATCAAAGTTTCAAGTATACTGCGCTTGTATCAGTCCCCCTTCCCAAGTATTCCCCTTGTTAATCCGAATTCACAGGTCCAGTCAGCCTCGATAGGGCGTCGCGTTTCGGTGGGAAGCACCTTTCTTATAATGCACTGTTGCATCATACTGATTAATGACAAAGGCCAATCACTGCAATTTGCTGCTCAATGTTGCGACAGCTATGAGGTACCATAAGCAGGTTATGGTCTTAAAGAATCTCGACATGGGATCCATATAAACAGGTTAAAAACTTTTCTAGAACCCACACACAATCACATTTCTGCTGGGTTCCGTGAGCTTCTTCTAAGTAAAGGAGATGGGATGTTCCTGTTCCTGGGCTTCAGTGTGGGAGAGACATGCGCAGGTCGCAAGCGCAGATGCATTTCAATGCAGAACGTAAGGTCACGAAGGATCATGCGTATTGCAATCTGCTGTCTCGTAGGACCACTCCCACACCTCAGTGCCTCGAATGCCTAATCTGTTTGTATGCACCATTTCAACTGTGCAGGTGCCTGCTTCAGAGTCACGTCTGTGAGTGGCTTTGCAATCGCTGCATACTGATCTAGGTAGTGTCGGTAATATCCGACGAGTCCTAAAATGCTCTTCAGTTCCTTCTTCATTCGAGGAGTTTTCATCTTTCTGATGACCTCTAATTTTGCATGGTGAGAGCGATGCCTCTGCGAACCAACAATGTGACCAAAATATTTTGTCTCGCTCCTCCTCCAAGTACACTTTGCCAGGTTGATTGTGAAATACTTGACATTGATATCCCTAAGATCCGCTCCAAGATGTTAAGATGATCCTCCCAGCTGTTCGAAGAAGAAAGCTATATCATCTAGATATGCACCAGCAATAATCAGCATGGGGCGTAATTATGGTATTCACAATTTTCTGGAAAAAGTGCCCCAGAGTTCTTCGGCCCTAAGAGAAGCACTTCCCACTGTACAGTCCTCGGTGGGTCACGAATGCTGTGTAACCTTTACTTCAAGGGTTCAATGGTATTTGTCAATATCCCTTTAGCATATCCAGAGTTGTTATATAGCTCGTCCGTTTCACCTGGTAAAGCAACTGTATTGGGTTTGCCATCCAGTTTTTGCCATCCGTTTCACCTGGTAAAGCAACTGTATTTGGGTTTGCCATCCAGCAACTGTATTGGGTTTGCCATCCAGTGATGGCATTGAGGCTGTGAAAGATGATGCACAACCTCACTGTACAATCTCCTTTCGTCACACACAACTGGGTGCGTAAACTCACTGTTGAAGGGCATAATCAATCCCTTCAGAGTCCCACCTGACGATGAACTTCATCGCGTACTGAAATGGGAACCATATAATGATGTGCTTACGTGACCACTGGTGGAACCCTGAGCTTAAAGAACACCAGGAATGGCATTGAAGGACCGTCTGTCTTCTAGCAGTTATCCCGTGGTTCCCCCCTTCAGGGTCCTTGTGACCAGGCCAATCAGCCCATTGTGTGCAAAAAGGTGCTACTCATAAGTAAAGAAAACCGAATTCAACTTATATTACCATTCACACGTAACAGATCAAAAAGGATTTCGAGCAAAACGGTTATTTCGCGTTGTTTTAAGTCTTAATTTAAGGAAAACAAAGGTAAAATACGTACAATCCAAAAACGTTGCTTAGAATTAAATTATTTTAACTTTTTAAGGCAAAATATCTAATTTCACTTATCTCTTATGATTACCTGCATTCTTAGTTATACTTTACACGATTATATATTTATCTATTTCAACTTTCTACCAGGAACCGAGAGGAAATTCCTCTTTCTGTGAAGAAGAATTGAAATGAGAAAAGGAACAAATTGTTACTGAAAATCTTTGTTTCGTCAAAGATGATTCAATTGTTAACATTTATTGTAAAATATGTAATATTCTGTAGCGGAATAATTAATGTTCTACGTAATTAAGAAGTGTCTTTTATGATTCACTTATTGATGCGATGACTGAAAGAATTAATTTATTGAAATATATTTCATGAAATGACTATGAGATTTTCCGTCCATTAGAGATTTACAAAGAGGAATCGAATCTTTCTCTTCAGAAATTGACATAAAAAATAACGATATGATCATCAAACTGTAGACTGTAAATTGATTTCTAGTGAAATATTTCTCCAAAAAACCTTTTCTCCAAAAAAATGAAATATTTTATCTCTGAATATATTATCTCTGAAATATTTCTCCAAAAAAGTCTTTTCCAAAAAACCTTTTCATCTTAAGGTAACTTATGATATATTGGAATCTCCGTAAAATCGTAATTCCAAAGAGTACGTAAAATGGCATTAATGGGAAGATATCAGTTGATTTAATCGAACTTTTAAACAATGAATTATTATGAAAGTGAGACTCTGAATGTCCTGAATATGTAACTGGAGCTCTACGGTTGAGCTTATTGTGCACAAGAACAACACAGATCATTTTCCAAACATTCAGGAAAAAAAAATATAAATCCCAAATGCAAAGGGATCTGAAAATGGTAGCTAGGCATAAACTGGGAGGAGAGCTATGTACCAATCCCCAGTGATGATGCACAGAACAGGCCAGGTCTAGCGCCCAATGTCCGACCCCACCTTTTCGTGGTGCAGGCCGTTAGTACCTTTCAAAAGAGATATTCTCTTTTGGAAGGGAACAGAAGCGGTGGGCTGCCATTTCAGTATGGCCTACTGATCTGGTCATCTATGGCCATTTTTTTCTTTTTTTTCAAACCTGCTGAGCAGTGGCCTGGTGATAACCATTTATACCTACAAAACTGGACTTGTTTATGGATTTGAGCTTTATTATGAATCCTGGACTTGTTTATGGATTTGAGCTTTATTATGAATCCTGGACTTGCTGCACTGGTGGGTCTCTGTTGAGGGAGAATCTGCCGCTGTGTTTTCTGTTTGCTTCTGGGTTTCCAGCCCTAAGTGAACCGAGGCATGGGATACCTTATAACAGCTAATGGATAATCCTAATCAGAGGCCATCACGTGTCACGTGACACGAAGGTTGCCAGATGACTAATTTCTAAAAAAATCAATGCCAGATATTTTTTCTGAATTTTGCAATCAACCATAGTGTTCGGATACTTTTTTGAGCGACTGTACCTGAACCTCACTTAGCTAGTTGGGCATCGCCAAGCCTAAATTGGAGTAATGTCTCAGGAAGGCCATATGGCTCTTGAAAAGTCCACTTGAAAAAGTGGTGCCTGAATTTCTTACCAGCATTGGAGGCTTCAGCCTTTAGCGAAGGAGAAACAGGTCTTTGCCCCATGCTTGCGATCAGGGGCTGTTTGATACTGTTGACCCTACCTATCTCAATAAACCTAGTTTCTTTAAAATTCCTACTAATCATATTCTCTCTGAAGGAACGTGGAACTTGAAGACATTAATAGAGATTATTCTCTTGATGTCCTCATGCAGGAATTCCAGAGCTATAACCTGGATATTCTAGGCTTGCAAGAGACCAGATGGACAGGAAAAGGTGAGATATTTAAAAATATATTTAAATTTCTCTTTTCAGAGAGGGAGGATGGAAAGCATCTCCAAGGTGTAGGTTTGCTTCTCAGCAGACACGCCAGTGATGCTCTCGTAGGATAGGACTGCATTAATGAAAGATTTCTTAGAGCAAAATTTAAAACAAAAATTAAAGACTTGAATGTCATCTGTTGTTATGCCCACACAGAGGACTCTGATGAGAACGAGAAGGATACGTTTTATAGCCAGCTTCAGGATATTTTGAATTCTGTGAAGAAAGGAGATATTTCTCTTGTGCTAGGGACTTCTTTGCTAAAGTTGGTACTGACTCTGACCTTTTGGGCAGGGGTTTTAGGTCCCTTTGGCATTGGGAGTTCCAAAAGCAATGGGGAACGTCTCCCTGTAACGTAACTATAAGTAAACTGAATGGTTTACGAATAACTAACACATACTGCCGTCCCATGGCCGAGTGGTTAGCACGCTTGGCTACTGTTCTAAGGGACCTGGGTTCGAGCCCCGGGTAAGGCATGGATGTGTGTGTGTCGTCTTTCTGCTGAGGTCCTGCCATCCTCTCAGATCTCCTACTGTGGCATATAAACTGACAGGCTCCTGTCAGACCTCTGTGGCAAGCAGCTGCTTGAGGGGGTATTTTTTTTTTTAACACATACTACAAACATCGTGACATTTATAAATATACATGGGTTTCACCTGATGTGTTCACAGGAATATTATAGATCATATTTTAATTAACATCAAATGGGCCAGTTCAGTTAGGAATACTAGATCTTACAGGGGAGCCGAAATTGGGTCTGACCATTTCCTTGTCAAAAGAGTCTTGCAGCTGAAGCTCAAGAAATTTTGTGCTAAAGTTAAGAAAATTAACTTCAAAATTGAAGGTCTGAAAGATCCAGATATAGAGAAAGCATACCATGATAGGCTACTTAGACATTATAACAATCGTGATTTGTTTACTGCTGAAATTGAGAAAGAATGGGATCCGTTTAAACAGGCTTTTCTTGAAACCAACAGTACTTTTTGGGTAAAAGGGAACAGAGGAAACAAAATTATTTTAGTGATAAGGCTATGGAACTTATTTCTGAAAGAAGGAGGGGCAGGATTAATATGAATGAACACCCGACTATTTCTAACAGAATAGATATAACAGAATTATATTGATGAGATGAATTCGTTCATTACGGCTGTTGATGAGACTGGTAATGGAATAGGTTTGGTGATAAACAGAGAAAAAACTAAAGTGATAAAAATTGGTCAGGAAGATGGTGCTTCAGTTGCTTTGAATGGCTGTACAATTCAGCAAGTGTCTCAGTTTAATTATCTTGGGAGCTATGTAACAGATACTGGTGATGTGCGGCATGAGATAAACGAAAGAATAGGGATTGCCACTGGGACGTTTAAGAAATTATGTAGAGTGTGGAGAAATAGGCGTATACACCTAATGACTAAAATTAATCTGTATAATAGTTTGGTTCTTGTCAAAGTTAGTTATGGTAGCGAAACATGATCCTTTGTAAGCAGGATAACAAGAAACTTGATGTCTTTGATTTTAAATGCTTAAGCAGTATCTTGGGCATTAGGTGATTCGACTTTGTAAGTAATGATGAGGTTAGAAGAAGGAGTCATCAACCTCCTTTGAGCAGCGTATTGTGCACAGTGAGACTGCGTTGGTTTGGCCATGTTGCCCTTATGCATAGCTGCAGTTTGGCCAACAGGATTATGAACAATTTTCCCAAGTCTTCAGGAAAAGGGAGGAGACCTAGGTTGCAATGGGCTAACAGTGTCATACAGGACATTGCTAGAATTGGCCTAGAGTGGCGAAATGCAGCATCTATAGCTCAAAAGAGACGCGTCTGGAGAGAAAAATTATACTGTCTGGTTAAACCTTATAGCCCATGGCTGCATGAGGATTTTGTATGTATGTATCTAAATGCAAAGGAATACTGATGAACTAAATCTTCAGCGATATCAATAGGTCTTTCACTTTACACCGTTTGTAAACTCTCAATTCTTCAGTTGAACGTTATTAACATGAGACTTATTTTGGTATTACACATTCTCATCTACAGAATTCACCTAAACGTGCATTTCGTTAATATTCCATTGTGATGAATTACTTTACCACGGAGCAGCACTTTTTTCACACGCAATGACTTCAAAGTCTCAGAGAAGATTGGGGGAAGCGGATCCACTTGACAGCTGATAGGAGAGAGATGCTCTCTAATGTACAGTAGTTCAAAGAAATATCCGAACACTATAGTTGATTACGGAATTCAGAAAAATTATCTGGCAACGATATTTTTAGAAATTAGTGATATTAGTTAGCCAGACCACTAATTTCTAAAGAAATCGTTGCCAGATATATTTTCTGAATTCTGTAATCAACTATAGTGTTCGGATATATTTTTGAGCGACTGTAGGTTAATGATTTGTTTTATGAGTCCCAAATTCTTTTGCAATGGGCTTTAGTATTGGCCAGTCCTGATTTAAATCATTCTTTAGAATAATGAACGATTTAAACTTATTTCTCACGCTGTAACACAAAAGAATTTCCATTGAGAATCTTACAAAATGAATCTCTAGAGTGGTAAAAACGCTAAACGTTCGCCATAGTTAATCTACGGCATTGTTTCAAACTTAATTTATTTTCATGGAATATTATCCTTCTTCTTCATTGCAGATGCATTGTGGGTTATTTATTTCAACTCATCCTTGCGCAACTAACTTTAATAAGAAAGTTAACTTCTTTCTACAGACCAGGCCCTACTTTAGATTCTTACTACTAAAGTCGATATAAGAAGGTCGGAATAACGAAATATTCAGCTTAACGATTATTTTCTACTCCGGCTAATTTACTATTCATCTCTATGTAAAATGTTTCATTTTAACGAATACCATTTTAAGGAAAATATTAATTTATCGTAATTTAATAATCAACGATGCAATGAATTAAACGCTGTGAAATGTCTGTTCAAACATAGTGATATGCATCACATGCTATTGTATACTGAATGGACAAATTATTATATACACCTACCTAATAACCTGTGGCTCCACCTTTTTCCCTCACAACAACAGCCAGACGTTTTGGTAAGGACTCAATGAGGTGTTGAAAACAAGGAGATGGTATTGCCGCCCATGAAGCAAGAATCGCCTGTCATAGTGACGGTGGGGAATGGCGGGATAGAATAGTTCTTTCCAGATCGTTCCACAAATTCTTAATAATTTCCAATTGGTCGCCACTCAGGAGGTACGTGGTTTGGCGTTGCCAACCACGTACCTCCTGAGGTAGCGTCTTGGTGCAGAAAAAGAATCCTTACGAACGGGTGTAGAAGGTCGGCGAGGATGTTCATGTACCTTGTGTCGGCCAGGATGTTCACATACCTCGTGTCGGTCATGTACCTTGACGGGTAGGAGGAGCCCAAGGATGCCCATGTAAACGCCGCCCAAACTATTACACCGCCTCAACCTTCACGTATGGCCCCAACAGGCAGCTGCAATGCTGCAATGATTCAAACGTTGAGAAATGTCTGTCCAATCGCAACAATATGCATCACATGTTATTGTATTCGCATATTATTGTATCACATGTATTCTCAAGCTGCGTCCATCTTTTCGTGTTGTTTACGCCACACGGCGTGATACGGCGCCAAACAGCGTCTATTCCACCGGCGTGATAGAGTCGAAACCTTGATTCGTCACACCAGATGACCTTTTCCCAATCCTCTGCACTCCAGTTGCGATAGTCCTTTGCCAACTGCAGCCTAATCTTTCACAATGTAGATGTCGTATGTCATAACCTATTTTTTCCATGCTATTACAGATAGTCTTCCTGCATAAGCTTGAAGACGTACTCTCATACAATTCAGATATTATCTGCTCTACAGTAGCCATGAGATTCCTTGTAACGATGCACGATGATATGCACTCATCTCGAATTGAATCACCTCGACAGTCAAATGTACGTTTATGTCTGCATTTCTTCTGCTGGTTGGAAGTTTTGTCGTAATCTTGGTATACACCTGCGATGGTCTGACGTGGAAATTCCAACAGTTCAGCAGTTTCTGTGATTGAACAAGTGGCCTTCCTCGCACCTACTATTTGTCAAGAGTGAAACTCACTTACGTCACTGCCTTTAACAATGATTACTTCCCATTGACTCGTTTCCCAATGATTACTTCTCCATGACTCGTTTCCCAATGATTACTTCTCCATGACTCGTTTCCCAATGATTACTTCTCCATGACTCGTTTCTCAATGATTACTTCTCCATGACTCGTTTCCCAATGATTACTTCTCCATGACTCGTTTCCAATGCTAAGAAACATGCTCTATTCATAGGCATTGCCAGTTTCGGCAGCCCAGTGATTGGACGCGATATTTCTGCTTTGCATATTGTTATCGTGATGTATATAATAATTTGATGCCATTTCATAAAGCGACTTTGCCACATTGCCTAGCATAAAGGGATATTTTGAAACTTCGAGGTCTACGCGATTCCTATTGTATTGCAATGTAAGTAACTGTAGGAACCAGAGAAAAGTTCTTTTAAATCGGTTTTAATACACGTCGATGACTTCGGTTGCGACTCTCCCTGTACGGTATAACGAGAACCTTCAATAGAAGTAGTCTTTCTAAAGAAATCGCTGTAAAAGCGGATACAACGGCTTTATTTTCTTCATTACTTCTGTAGTGCAGTGCTAATTTATGCGATATATTGATTAAGCCATTAGTAATCGGTAAATTATTGAGTCGCTGTCACATATCATTATCCTATCGGAAATCAATTGGTACCTGAGCACCTCTTTATTTAAAGACCGTCACTCCGACCTCTATTTGACCATGAATGCGACACCAGCTCTGAACATTCCTCTTATTTCTGAGTTCCGCTGAATAAAATAACATGACTCACCAGTTTTTAGCTCTCCAGCACTGAAATATCAAAATTTGACCTTTGATATCGAACAACACAACATATCCAAAATTAAGAAAATCTCTGAGATCTGCTGCTCCAAATACCCACAGGCACCAATTTTTTGTCGTCTATCACCAGTATACCTATATTTGACCTTTGACCTTGAAGGAATCATCGCATTCAAAATTTCACACTTGTTAGGTCTACGACCCAAATAGCCCCCAAGCGCTAGGATTTTTAGCTCTCTAGAACAGATAGATCTAAATTCACCTTTGACCTCAAAAGACCCTCCGGATCCAAAGTAGGGGTGGGGGTGGCTCAGTCGGTAGCACGCCAGGCTCGTAATATGCAGTTCCCAGTTTCGAGTCCCCAGCTGGGTCAACGTTGAGAGTTATCTCTACAAAACTGACCGCCCTGCCCATGGTCAGCACGGAGCACCGATGGTCTTGGAAAGGCTGCCGATCTTCAGATGGGACGTTAAGTCATGTCCCCGTGTGTGGGAGGTTCATACCCTGTTCACGTTAAAGAACACGCTGGATGGCCTTGATGGGGGCTACCATTTGTCTCCCAACAGCTGTTCCAGTGGGTTCCTCTTCCCAACCTTCTCTGAGCCTTCGGGGTCCTTGTGACCTGGCCGTTTAGTCCATTTTGTGCAGAAACATTCGTTTCTGAAGTAAAGCAATCTAGTTAAAGAACCCGCTGGATTGCATTGATGGAAGGCTACCATCTGTCTCCCAACAGCTGTTCCAGTGGGTTCCCTCCCACACCTTCTCTGACCCTTCGTGGTCCTTGTGACCTGGCCATTTAGCACATGGTGTGCAAAAAGTGCTGATCAGAGGTAAAAGAACCCAATTGGACGGGAGGCTACCATCTGTCTCCCAAAAGCTGTTCTAGTGGGTCCCCTCCCCAAAACATCTCTGAGCCTTCGGGGCCTTGTCACCTGGCCATTTAGCTCATGGTGCGCAGAATGGTCATAAGGACCCCGAAGGCTCAGAGAAATTTGGGGAAGGAGACCCAATGGAACAGCTGTTGGGAGACAGATGGTAGCCTCCCGTCTAGTTGGGTTGTTTTACCTCTGAGCGGCACTTTTTTCCACACAATGGGCTAAATGGCCAGGTCACAAGGACCACGATCACACAATGGGCTAAATGGCCAGGTCACAAAGTCTCCTAGGAGTCAGAGAAGATTGAGTAAGTGGACCCACTGGACAGCTATTAGGAGAGAGATGTTAGCCTCCCGTCAAGTCTATCCAGCGTGTTGTTTCATATGTAAACAAGATTCGGCTCTCCCTTGAACATTCATGACCTACGGAATAGCATCCCATCCGTGGATGGTAACCTTTACAAACCTATGTTTGTCCCATTTGCAACAGAAAGCAAAGAAGGGGAATAGGAGGGGGGTCGTCATTGACACAGATGGGATTCGAACCTAGGAATTGTAGATTAGAACCGTGGCACGCTACCGACAGAACCAACTCCGATCTGTGTTCTTAGGAAATTCTATTCTTTTCACATTTAGAATAAATAAAAAAAATATTTAAATGTAATAATTTTCAGTTTATAAGAGTGTGGTGTAATATGTGGCTCGCAATATGTGGTTCCCAGGTTCGAGTCCTAGCTGGGTCAGCGTTAAGATTTATCTCCGAAAAACTCCCCGCCCTGCCCACGGTCACTATGGCACACCGATTGACTTGGAAAAGCCGCCGTCCGTCGGATGGGACGATAAGCCGTGGCCCTGTGTGCAGGACAGAGCCATACCCTGTGCAGGTTAAAGAACACACTGGATAGCCTTGACGGGAGGATACCATCTGTCTCCCAACAGCTGTTCTAGTGGGTCCCCTCCCCCAACCATCTCTGAGCCTTCAAGTTCCTTGTGACCTGGCCATTTAGCCATGGTGTTCAAAAAAGTGCCGTTCAGAGGTGAAAACAATACAACCCAAAGCAACAACTCCTAGTTGTGTTCCCATGTCAATTTCATTCGTGCTAATTATTGGTACGTGTTAATTTGATTCATTAATATAAATCTTTGTACCTAACAATTTTGATTCTCTGGGAGACTTTTTTCAATTCTCTTCATTAAATGCGATCATTTGACGTCTCTCGGAGTGCTATTTCCTTACTATTAGGTTCAAAGAAACAAATCTCTAAAAGCAAAAATTTCGAGACCTTAAGCGGAGTATCTTTCTTAGGTTTTATTCATTGAATATCGAAGTGTGATAATTTCAACTCTCTCGTAGAGCTAATGTTTTAGTAATTTATTTAAAATTAATCTCTAAATGTGTGTTACTGACTAACCATTTTGATTCTTTAAAAATGCCCGATGCAATTGATTATACACTCTCTGCTTACACTCTGAAACAGGAAAATATAAAGTCTATGGGGCGGGGGTGGCTCAGTCGGGTGCACGCAAGACTTGTACTTTGCACTTCGCAGGTTAATTGGGTTGGGTTGTTTTACCTGTGAGAGGCACTTTTTTGCACACCATGGGCAAAATGGCCAGGTCACAAGGACTCCGAAGGCTCAGAGAAGGTTGGGGGAGGGGACCCACTGGAACAGCTGTTGGGAGACAGATGGTAGCCTCCCGTCAAGGCCATCCAGCGTGTTCTTTAGCGTTGGATTGTTTTACCTCTGAGCGGCACTTTTTTGCACACCATGGGCTAAATGGCCAGGTCGCATGGACCCCGAAGGATCAGAGAGGACCCACTGGAACAGCTATTGGGAGACAGATGGTACCTTCCCGTCATGGCCATCCAGAGTGTTTTTTAATGTGCACAGGGTGTAGCTCTCCCGCACACGTTGCCACGGTTTAACGTCCCATCTGACGGACGGCGGCATTTCCAAGCCCATAGGTGTCCCCTACTGACCGTAGGCAGGGCCGGGGATTTTTGCGGAGATAAATCTCAACGATGAGCCAGCTGGGACTCAAACCTCGAAACTACAGATTACGAGCATGGCGCGTTACCGACTGAGCCACTCGCTGCCCCTCCCAGGTTACAGTTCTGCCTGGTCCAGCGTTGAGAATTATATCCGAAAAACTCCCTACCCTCAGTCAGCAGGGCACACCGATGGGCTTGGGAAGACCACCCTGTGCACATTAAAGAACACGCTGGATGTCCTTGATGAGAGGTTGATACCATCTATCTCCCAACAGCTGTCCAGTGGGTCCTTTGCCCCCAACCGAAATTCACACAAAATCACACGAAACTCAGCCCACGAAATTCAATGCGTCAATCTTTTGAAAAATGTATTCTTTCCCAGGGAAACGTTAGGTTTATTTTGACTTGTTCAGAGAAAATTCAATAGTCAAGAAGAGCTTGTAATACATAGGTGACCCAGAATAATTTTCAAAATAACGTTTCGTTATAAGCATTTTGGAAAAATGTCTGTTTTTGATTCTGCTAAGTATTTGGGAACTTTTAAAAATTTTGTAAAGAAATTTTGCATGATGGTTCAGGATAAGAAAGGAAGATAAAATTGAAGGTTTGTTTCACATTTGGTTACTATTCCAAAATATATTACCGCACCTACATAAAAAAGTAATAATTTTTCATAAACTGTAAGAGCTACGACCACCAAATTTCGTACAACGATTCCTCTGAACATAACTTAGAGCAACGTACTTGGTTTGCCCTCAAACACTTTCCATCTATGAAAAAGGGGGAACTTCTTTAAACAGTAAGAGTTAAGACCATGGGATTCGGTTACAGATTCCACTTATTGTAACTTTGAGTAACGTTTTCCCCCTAAGAAACGACTTTCTCCTACCACTAAAAGGAGTTATCGCCTCTTAAATGGACCACTATATTTGGCACAGTTTCCATTTAATCGGGACGTCAGGAAACGTAAGGGTTTATCAACAAAATCTTATCAACAAAACCCCTTAGAGCAGTGGTTCTCAATCTTTTATGCTTCACGTACCCACTGGAAATGTGTATGTAATTGGCGTACCCCTTGTATAGATAGATAAAACTATAGGTATAACATAACAATTGTTTCGCTCCCGTGTAAAATTCATAGAATAAAATATATTTTAAAGGATTCAAATGCAAAACCTTTGTCTTAAGAAGGAAATGACGAGTTATTTTGATTGAAGATGGAGTTGGGAGATAATTACGTGATGGATGATGCTGGATATGTAGCTTGAGAGTCAATTGCTCACTCATCATCGCCATCATCCTCCGCTTATACAGGGCTAAAGGCGCAAGTTCAAATCCAGAGAATACGTTTCAGGTTCATCCGTGAACAATTGTGATTACGTCGTCTTTAAGGAAAAACATCAATAGTTGCTGCTTTCCTGTTTATATTTCCCTCTTGCTGATATTCATATTGCTGAACGGCCTTTCGATCTGTTTAGACTCGATACAGTGACTAGCCAATCGGCCACAAAGGTTTTTCTATACCTCCTGTTAAAATTACCACAATTCTTTCAAACTGGTCAATTATAAAAATGAAATGTGTCGTTTAATCCATACAACTCATTCTTTTGTGCATAAATCCGGAACGCATCCATGGGATGCAATCACTTGAAAAAGACGTTTATTTCCGATGCATAATGTATTGAATCTAACATATCCTATTGTGTTACACATAGAGTAACATGGGATGCATTATAAGACGTCACAATAATGGTGATAGGTTCGGATCTAAAAAACATCGAAGGGGAGAGAGATTCATTAGTTTGAACACCATCTAGAGGGAAAAATACAAGGAGAGGGGCGCAAAGACTGGATTAATGTAGTATAACACATCCCCCTCCGTTTTACAGGTTTTTAAAATTTGATAAATATGTTAATATTTTTAGACACTCTCTTACCCTTACTAGTATTCTGAAAGAGTGTGCGTGCTGGTATCTTAAGCCTCGAATAAAATATTTATATTTCCACGGACAGTAGATAAAATCTGTAGCAACGTGTGCAAACATTACTGCATTATTGATAGATGACCTAAGGGAAAAACGATTTTAGATAATCGCAAAAAGCTAATTGGAAAATTCAATGATCATATTTTAAAGAGAAAGAAATGCACTTGGATAAAATCACAAATTAAAGGAAAATTTTATTTTATCAAAATGAAGCGATCTTTCTGCTGCCAGAGCAAATAAGTTGAAAAAAAAATCACTCGGCTGTTGCGTAAAAAACTTGAATTAAATGTGTGAAATTTCAGTCGTGCAAATCACGAAGTCAACAGAGTGAAATGGAAAGGAGAGATGTTGGTTAATAAAGTGAATAGACTTTCCATAATAGCATATAATTATATTTAAAGGGAAAATTAGGAAAATGCAGATTTTAGATGGATTGGGAGTAACATATTTAATATTGCCATTTGCTTTTCCTGACCCTTCGATTAATTTGAAATGCTAAACTTTATCTCCTATTAATATGAATATCCTTTATTTGTTTACAGGCATTATTTACGTCTAATGTTGCCCATTTTAATTTGAAATAAAGAGTGATAGGAAATCATTGTTTTCGTCCTTTTGGTTTGTTATCTCACGTAGTCAGGTTAGCTTAGCTTTAAGCCTAACTTTTTAGGAAAACGTTCCACAGCTCTTTTCAGAGCTTAACGGTTAGATTAGAAAAGTTATGTAGGGTTTTCTGGATCCAGGTCGAAGCGTGCTTCTGTTCAGGTCGTATTTTTTTCCTTTCTCTTTGCCGCCGATCCAAATGCATACCAGACTTCCAGCGAAAAACGGTATTCTGTTAGAAGACGATAACCCTCAAGTTCCATGCAGTCCTATCCAACAACACCCATCTTGCAAAAAACACCTTCCACAAAGTTACTAGTTAGAGGCATTTGTGATTTTAATTCTGCAAATAATTTTAAATCCTGCTGAGAAGATTATTGAGCTGCCATCTAGCATTTGGGAAATTTTCAATAATCCTACGCCTAATGCTACCCATTTTATTTTGGAAAAAAGAGTCTTAAGATTTTAAATCACTTCTTTCTTTCCATGGCACAGCAATACATTCAGGTATTTCCATCGCTAATCCGAATTCTCAGGCTCAGTCAGTCTCGATAAAGAACAATCCCTGCTATCTGTTGCTCAATGTTGCGACACCAATGAGGTACCTAAGCAGGTTATGGTCTGAAAGAATCTCGACCTGGGATCCATATAACCAGATCAAAAACTTTTCTAGCCCCATCACACACACGGACACCGTTACATTTTGCTGGGTTCCGTGAGCTTCTTCGAAGCAAAGGCGATTGGATGTTCTTTTCCCTGGATTTTTGGAGATATTTGGTCTCACCCCCCACAAGTATACTTTGCTAGGTTGATTGTGAAATACTTGACATTGATATCCTAAGATCCGCTCCAAGATGTTCAGATGATCCTCCCATCTGTTCGAAAAAGAAAGCTATACCATCTCGATATGCAGAACAATAATCAACACCTGCATAATTATGGTATTCACAATTTTCTGGAAAAATGTTCCAGAGTTCTTCCGTTCGAAGAGAAGCACTTCGCACTGTACAGTCCTCGGTGGGTCACGAATGCTGTGTAACCTTTACTACAGGATTTGATTGGTATTTTCCAATAACCCTTTAGCATATCCAGAGTTGTTATATAGCTCATCCGTTCCACTTGGTACAGCAACTCTATTTGGTTTCATTGGGTGTTCACACGTGTACGTACAGGAAGGTTTCCAGATCACTAATTTCTAAAAAAAGTCATGGCCAGATATTTTTTCTGAATTATGTAATCAACCATAGTGTTCGGATACTTTTTTGAGCGACTGTACAGAGGGTATGGGAAGCTTAAGTCCCATCCGATGTACGTGGTCTTTCGAAGTCCAGCTGTTGTCCCCTTTATCACTGAGCAAGTATGGAGGTTAGAGCAGTAAATCTCAAAGCAGGCCAACTGGGAACGGAACTTCAGAATTGAAGTTTAAGAGCCTGGCACACTACTGGCTGAGCCATCTCTTGCTCCGAAAGAAATGGGCGTATACTGTGACCAGGACACCTACAATGAAAGGCCAAACGCTGTACAGTTCCTCTGAGGAAGATGGAAGCTTCCTTTTAAAGCTAACAAGAATATTCTTTAAAGTTTCGCTCTCCTGCCCACGGCTTAACCGATCTACGACAGCCTTTGAAACTCATTCATGTCTTCTTTCTCAACAAGAGAACGAGTGGGTTTAGCAGGGATAAGTTTCTTCGCTGACATAATTGGGACTAGAAGCTGGGAACTGCAGATTACGAGTCTGGCACGCTGCCCACTGAGCCAACTCTCGTCTCTCATTCAAATGAGCTAAATATTTCATTCAATATTCTTTTACAAAACACAAAGGAAGGAGATAGAAGCTCTTTTAAGCCATTGCAGGCTTCTCATACAACATCAAACACCGCCTTCTTTATAACGCTGCCTGTCCATTTGCCTTCAGAATATGTAAAAAAAAAAACCTTCCGCCTAGTTTAAGTATTGAGCACTAGATGGCAGCATCTGACTCAAAAATATTCTACATATTCAGCTAATAATATTACAGTTATTCAACCAGTATACAAATAAATGTGCGTGGCATTGCTTCTGTTACAGCTGAAACATAGGAAACATATATATAATATCCATTAGCCTAATTGCTAATGGATGGTTTCAGATGCTTGAGTCCTAATTTTCATGACTTTAAATATTGAACGAATATTTTTAACCTTAAATAAACTGCTCTACCAAAATATTACAGAATTTCCATGTTATATCAGTGGGAATTTAATTTCGAAGCTCTATAATTTCTATAAGACGCATTCATTGGAAGAATATCACAAAATATAAAAATCCTTCATACATGCGTACAGGTCCAATGAATGTAACATCCAGCAGATCTGGGGCGGGGGTGGCTCAGTCGGTAGCGCGCCAGGCTCGTAATCTGTAGTTCCCAGGTTCGAGTCCCAGCTGGGTCAGCATTGAGATTTATCTCGGCAAAATTCCCCGCCCTGCCCACGGTCAGTAAGGGACACCGATGAACTTGGAAAGGCCGCCATCCGTCGGATGGGACGTTAAGCCGTGGCCCCGTGTGTGGGAGAGCCATACTCTGTGCACGTTAAAGAACACGCTGGATGACCTTGACGGGAGGCTACCATCTGTCTCCCAACAGCTGTTCCAGTGGGTCCCCTCCCCCAACCTTCTCTGAGCCTTTGGGGTCCTTGTGACCTGGCCATTTAGCACATGGTGTGCAAAAAATGCTGATCAGAGGTAAAACAACCCAACCCAATCCAGCAGATCTGTGGCTCCACTTATAACCTCAGGTGAAGAGAAATGGTTCGGGAATTACAACACCAGTCTACGACAACATCGTTGGCGTTTAATTGTTCCATACCTAGCTGTAAAATAATTTAAAAGAACTTTTCCCAAAAATTTACCTTACTGCAGAAATTTTGCCGTCCAACGAAACTGAGTACTGAAATAAAATTTCCGTAAGTCGGGGATTCTGATATTCGAATATACATTTCGAACACGTCGAATTCCGTCCGTCGTCGGATTCCGTCCGAATTCCGTCCGTCGTTTCGAATTCCGTCCGAATTCCGTCCGTCGTTTCGAATTCCGTCCGTCGTTGGATTCTGATATTCGAATATACATTTCGAACACGAAAATTTGTCCAATTGATCTTCATAAGCGTGGTGATTGATGACATGTGACGATTGTTTGAACGACTCCTTTGTTTTAGTGATGCAAAGAATCTTGGTTGTCATTTGGGAAAAACCTGCTCTAATCACTATGCACTGTTTCTTTGCTGTGTTTTTATACAACAAATTGAAAATAACGTAAACATGTTATTATAACCCTCTGATAAGCCTGCTACGTGGCAGGATTTAGATGTAAATGATTGTGTTTCAAAATTATAGCCAACGATTATTTCTTTAGATTTTCTCTCCTTGGTTTTCCCTCAGTATGAAACCTAATAGATTTCTAGTGAGCTGATGTCTCCTCTCAGTCCTTTATCAGAAAATATTCCTGTGTCCTCTTAGCAAGTATTTGAGAAGTAAATAAAATCCAACATTATTGTCACTTGCTTTGTTTTAGTAAAGAATTCAAACGGATTTCATTTCTCTTAAATTTGTACAATTTGAGGTCGTAAATTAAAAGAATTAACTACCCCTTTTGTTTTAATTTATACATTTCTACCTAAAATTTTGTGACAATGAAAAGTTCGCATCGGCATATCAGGTAGAGTCGCTCAAAAAAAAAAAATTCTTACACCCTGGTTAATTACAGAATTCAGAAAAAATATCTGGAACGAATTTTTTAGAATTTAGGTATCTGGCAACCTAATCACACGCAGGTTGCCAGATCACTAATTTACAAAAAAAAATCGTTTCCAGATATGTTTTCTAAATTCTGTAATCAATCATAGAGTTCGGATAATTTTTGAGCGACTGTACGTATCGTTCACGACAGACCAAATTTTTTAAAACTCTAAAGGATTATCCACTACCACGTATTAATAAAGGATTAGTGTAATTTGTTCGACGGAAATTTGTTCGACGGAAACTTGTTCGAAACGGAAATTTGTTTCAGACGGAAATTTGACTGAAACAGAAATTTGTTCGAATGATAGTTTTTTTTTAGCAATATTTTGTCGACAGTTTGAGAATCCGATAGGGGGCGTTCTCCTCTATAAAGTCTTTTCTTTTCGAAGAGGGGGTGGATGTGGGAAGAGCGGAGACGAAAGACAAGGCTTCATTTTAGATAACACTTCTTTTCCAGACAATCTAGGTAGCGTTTAACCCTTTAACTACCACAGGCCTTGGAAAACGAAGTACCTCAGAATACCAAACCGGCCGAGTTTTGAAATGGACTCTTCCTAGTTTGTCGTCCCCCCTTCCTTCTCCCGAAGGGAGAAGGAGTTAACCGCAGCCGAGCCAGGCAGAGCTCCCCTCCACTCCGTAAATTGCCTCTCATTAAGCTGAGCATCCCTTCACCTCGAAACCCATATGGTCATGAACTACATACACCCATTGAACACGAGATATCAGACTCCTGTGACTTTTGCTCTTAACTCCTTTCCCAAAACAGTTTTTAAAACGCATGCATGTTTGTCGATTTTTGAAAAGTTTTTTCATTATTATTTTTCAATAATAACTTTTAAAAGCTATTTAAATTTGTTTTTCTACTTAAAAACTGGCATAAGATTGTAATTTCTTGGATTACATCTTTTTACATAAAATAGATGTCATAATTAGAAATTTTTCAAAGAAAAAAGTTTCCAATGTTTCCATTTTTTGGATTCTGATGTCAGTTTTCTAACACCCAGCAAAGAGAAAGTTGTTATTAATAGTCGAATGTATGATGAAAAAAAATTCTTCATTCAACAGTCGACCTTCCAGTTCAAAGAAAGATTATTAAAATAGAGGACCAAAAATAGAAAGCAGAAGAGTGCTGAATTGATTTTTAAAGAATAGATTTTAATACAATTGTAGACAGTACTCTAACATAAGAATCAAAAATGATTTTGTGAGAGAGGTTTGCATCTGAGATAAAAGTAATCGAAGTGGATATTGCAAAAGATATCCGAGGAAGCAAAGACTAGATAAAATGAGAAATAGAGAAACTAAAGCAATCAGAGATTACATAAAAATATTGGAGGTGTAAAAAATATTAACAAAATGAGAAAGACTTATGAATATGATGGATAAAGGAAGAGGGCTAAATTTAATATGGAAATGAGAACCCGCTGGAAGAAGACGGTGAAAGAGATGGAAAAATGGTATGAAAAAAAGAATGCCGAAAAGAGGACTTCAAGAACAAGATTGCAAAGATAAAAATAAGTGGATAGAGAGAGCTGACTGGGACCACACAACTTAAACTTGGGATGGTGAAAAGAATAAAATTTTCTATCATTATAAGTTTTATAGAATACATTGTTAAGTAAATGAGTAAGTGATTCAATTCAGCAAATGATTAAATCGAAAGTACTCTGTTCTATTTTACATTTCAGATCATCAATAATGTGCCTAAAAAAGTCTTATGGGTGGAGGGTTACATACTCGAGTCCAAGGACAAGATCTAGGGAGGGGGGGGGGGCATCTCTTATTCCTTTTCAGAATCATAGTAAGGGTAATAGAAATAAATATTACTAAACTTATTTATGTTTCATGGATTTTTCAAAAAAAAATTAAAAAATTTTAAAAACAACTGGAAAATGATATATTGCATTGGAAATACAGCCTCTTGTCCCGCCCCCCTTTCCGTTTTCTCTGCTCGATTGTGTTTCTTGTTTCCCTCTCTTCTCGATTTTTTTTTTCAGATCCGGGTCTGCTCATGTCTATTGGGGTGAGGAGGATGGAATGATGCTTGAGTTAACATTTTTCATCTGAGCGGCTCTGTTTTCTGCATAATGGGCTAAATGTCCTGGTCACAGCAAAGACCCATGTACAGCTGTTAGGAGACAGATGGAAGCCTGCCTCAATCTTACTGTTTTAATGGCACAGGCTATAGATATCCTGCACACAAGGCTAAAATTTTACTTCCCATTTAACTGACGTCGGCCTTCCCAATCCCCTCAGTGTCATATTTTCTCCCCGAGGGCAGGGTAGATATTGTCTATATACCCTCGTCAAACAGCTGCCTCGTCAAACAGCGTCAAACAGAAGTCTGACAGGAGTCTTTCAGTTTAATACGCCATAGTAGAAGGGATTTGTGAGGATGGCTGGTCCTCAGCAGAAGAACAACACAAACTTCCATGCCTTATCCGGGGCTCTAAACCTAGGTCCCTTTGATCAGTAGACAAACATGCTAATAAATAATAATAAATTTTTTTAGTTTTATTTTAATCTACTTTTAGTGTTTCAAATGCAACTCTATCTATTTTTAGTTCCAAATACAAATGTTTTGGATTTCGAAACAGGTAGAGAAGTCTGAGATATGAATAAGACAAGACCAAGATTGCAAAGATAAATATAAGTGGAGAGAGAGTTGATCTGTACCACACAACCTGAACATGGGAGGGTGAAAAGAATGAAATTGTGCATCATTATTTATAAATTACATTGGAAAGTAATTCATTAATGATTCAATTAAGCAAATGACTAAAACAAGCAGAGAGGATGGAAAAGGACAAGAGCATGGCCCATGCCTAAAGCCAGTAACCATGGCAGAGTGTGTGTGTGTGTGTGTGAGAGGGGGGGAGAGTCAGCGTGTACCAACCTAAGACCAGGGACCACGGAAAACAGAATGGGTGGATAACAATGCAAATTTGTGCGCACAAAACAATACAATATTCCTGGCCCCCTGGGTACGTCCCTGTCTCTCTCGTTACACAAGAAGCTAGTCAAAAGTTGTTGATGTCTCAATCTTCTAACCACATCATTGTTTGCTTAGTCAAACCACCGACACTTCAGCATCTAGAGTAGTAGTCAACAGGAGATATTTTCTCGTTGTCGCATTACAGCGCGACAACAAATGAGCTGCAGCAGCATTAAGAGGAAAACGAATAAAATTGTAAGATAAACTCAAATAGAAAAAGAAATTCAGATAACAAAAGCTTCTATTTTTTCTTTTGATCCATAATTCAATCCCCTCATCAATAATACTGTGTCGGCCAATACACTTAATAATACGGCTTTGGTTGAAATAAATGTTTTCATAATTAAATAACAAATGCTATAAATTTGAATCTGAAAACATCGTCCGATCACCGAAGGTAAGCAGCTTTGGGCGCGTTCGGTACCTGGAAGGGTGACCATTTGGGAACACCGCGTGCAGTTGGCAAAAAATCTGCTGAGGGCCCGCCATCCTCACAGATCCCTCTATTATGGCGAATTTAACTGACAAGCTCCTGTCAGACCTCTGTGGCAAGCATCTGCTTGAGGAGATATTTATTTTTATTTTATTTATTAATGTGCTTATTTTAAATTGTTCTTTTGATGGCGAACTTGTATCATAAATAAAAAGTATCATTAATTTCTTTTGTTATTTCAATTATCAGTAGCCTCACTTCAGAGCCTTTGATCTAGAATAAAAGACGTTAAGTTTCTTACTATCTTGTCACAAAGGAATTATTTTTCATTTATAATTTGTTTATTGCAGAGCTCCAAACATGCCAGTCGTGCAGTATAGGAACTAACTACCCCAAATTTGCTGTTAGGAAAATATGACCCCCTCTCCCCCACCCGAAATTTTAGGATGATTATGTAATAACATCAGATAAAGATTGAACTTATAAAAGTTAAGTGTTCTGCGTATTAATTTGTTTTCAAACCGTTAATTATTACATTACGTGAAATTACATGTTTTATGGGAATTAAAATTATGCATCTATATCTAAATTTTTTCAGTTCCATCAATTTTTAAAAGTTTTGCAAACCATTCTTCCGGTAAATATTCCGCTATGAATTCTTTTCTAAAACTTAAATATCCCCTCAAGCAGTTGCAGTTGCCCTCAAGTAGATTACGAGCCTGCCGGGCTATCGACTAACCCTCTCGCCGAAGAAACAATGGATATGCATATGTTATCGTATGTCAATAATAAAATTATTACCTTATATCTGAATATTTCAATATTTTTATTTTAACACAAATTGAAAAAAAAAGAATTTTTTTCCCGATAATTATTCATCTAATGGAGTTATTTTTAACCTGAAAAAAGTCGTACCCTATGTATAGATGTGTCTTTCTGCTGCGGTCTTGCCTTCCTCACAAATTTTGTCTATAGCGTATTATACTGACAGGTTACTGTCAGACTTCTCTGAGAAGGAGATGTTTGAGAGATAATTTATTTTTATTTTCATTTCATTGCATAAACTGATTATTTTCCTAAGAAACCGAATTCAGTTTCGTGAATTGAAACAAATATTTGTTCTCAGTGAAAAATTTTAGAGTCGAAAGGCCATTTTACTGACTGCATCTTATCTCTAGAAACTACCCTTCACATTGTCACTAGAACGCAACCAGTTGATGAGAATGTGACCTTCAGCTGCGGGAAACAATGGAGGTGCGACTTTGGCTGGCACTGTGCATGGAGCGAATATCTGTGCTTTGTTATTATCCTCATGCTTTGTAATTATCCTCACCCATAAAAGAACTTAGTTTCAGCATCCCTCACCCATAAAAGAACTTAGGTTCAGCATCCCTCACCCATAAAAGAACTTAGGTTCAGCATCCCTCACCCATAAAAGAACTTAGGTTCAGCATCCCTCACCCATAAAAGAACTTAGGTTCAGCATCCCTCGCCCATAAAAGAACTTAGGTTCAGAAACCCACTGAAAAAATTTTGATTCATCACCCCACTAAAAAAATTAGGGTTCAGCAACCTCCTAAAAATAATCCTTCATGGGGCAATGCCAAACGTTACGATTATTGCTGATTGTACAACTGCCTTTGTTAATATTTTTCTTTGCGTTTACAACTTCCAAGGGAAAATGACACTAATTCATTAAACTTAAATGGGAATCATAACTAAACTGTACTAGTTTAAGCTTTCTAATGTTTCGATATTTACTTAAATATCCTGGTTGATATTATTATGCTTAAATATCCTGGCTTTTATTTCTTACTTAAATATCCTGGTATTTTATTTAAATATCCTGGTTTTTATTAAGTGAAATCTGGACACCCTAGGTATAATAGAATATTAGTTACTCATGCTATAATAGATTAAGATATGCAGTATATTTCAGTGGAACCATTATTATGTGATTTAGAAATTGCATTCTCGTAAAACCCTTTCTCTCCATTTGCACCATCTTCAACAAATATGTAACAAACTGTAATCATCATCATCATCATCCTCAATCAGCCATGGGGTACGGAGGTCCAACCAGAACGTGCAATTTAGTTCTCCAAGCATATCTGTCCTGAGCTACAGCTGTTGAATCTGGCCACAACACAACAATTCTAATAAGGTCCTGTTTGACATTGTCTGCCCACCGCATCCTAGGTCTCACCCTCTTTCTGAGGCCTTTAGTCACACTGTTCATAACCTTATTCACCAATCTATAATTATCCATACGGGCAACATGGACAAACCAACGGAGTCTCTCTCTGCACAATATGCTGCTTAAATGAGGTTGCCGTCTCCTTTGTCTAACTTTATCATTAGTTACAAAGCTAAACCTCCTAATGCACAAAATACTGCGAAAGCATCTAGTTTTTTATTATTCTGTTTACAAAGCGTCCACGGTCACTACCATAATTAACCCTAGAAAGAACCAAACTATTATACAGTCTAATTTTAGTCTTTAGGTGTATACGCCTATTTCTCCACACTCTCCATAGATTCTTAAAATCCCGACAGCATTCCCTATTCGTCTGTTTATCTCATGCCGCACATCACCAATATCTGTTACATAGCTCCCAAGATAATTAAACTGTGATACCTGCTCAAGACTGCAACCATTCAGAATAACTAAATCACAGACTGCCTGACCAATTTTCATCACTTTAGTTTTCTCTCTGTTTATAACCAAACCTACTCTACTACCAGTTTCATCAACAGCTCGAATGAAAGAGTTCATCTCATCAACATCATTTGACAAAAGGGCTAAATCATCAGCATAATCGAAATCAGAAACGTTCGCATCTCTAGACCATTTAAGGCCAAAATCTTTTCCTTGCAGTGAATTTCACAAAACATAATCAATAACCAAACTAAAGAGAAAAGGAGACAAAATTCACCCTTGTCGAACACCAGAAGTAATGCTAAACCAATTGCTGCAAGCCTTACCAACTCTCACACGCGACTCAGTGTTATTATAGAGAGCTTTCATTAAGTTAACTAACTTACTATATTATCTCACAATCAACCACAAATTATGACGATCAACAGAGTCGAAAGCCTTTTTGAAATCAACAAAGCTAGCAACCAAAGGTTTCTGAAACTCTAAACATTTCTCAAGAATCTGCCTAAGTGAAAATATCTGACCTACACATCCCATACCACTTCTGAATCCACATTGGTCTTTATGCAATTGCCTGTCAACCAGATTCTTCGTTCTATTAAATACAATCATGCAGAGAACTTTACCTGAAACAGAGAGTAGGCTGATACCCCTATAGTTATCACAAGAACTACGATCACCTTTTTTGAAGATAGAGATAATGATAGCTCTGATAAAATCCTAAGGAAACATGCCTTTATCATAAAAAACAAATAAATAGATATATAAATACCCGCTCAAGCAGCTGCTTGCCACACAGGTCTGACAGGAGCCTGTCAGTTTATATGGCATATAGCAGGTCTGAGAGGATGGCAAGACCTCAGCAGAAAAACAACACAAGCAGCCATGCTTTACCCGGGGCTTCGAACCCAGGTCCCTTAGATCAGTAGCCAACACTGTAACCACTCGGCAGACTGTTATAGGTACCTATTCGTGGGGAGGGTGCTAAAACATTTCCCCTAAAAAATCTTTGAAACCTCAATATTGAAAAATGATAAAATTATTTATAGGCACAGTTCATTGTTTTGGGAAAAACTCTATGTTATTTGAAAGTACGTATGAAAGATAACAAAGAAGTTGCAGCTTGTTAGCTGTGGTGGCGTTGTTCCACGGGTTGCACTTTTTAGGGGCGGCAAATTAATGACCATAGCTGTAGTATGATTAAACAGAATGAGTAAGACCTATTTTTTAGAGAAAATTTTCAGTCTGTTAAAAAATCACATTAAAATTAATTAAATTAAACTTTCGTGTCTAAGATGAGATCTGGAGAAAGGGGCGGCAGAGACCAAACAAGAGAATTGATTTCCTTTGCAATATAAAGTTTTCCCATCCCCATTTGATTAGAGGATTTGAAAAACTTTCTTGAAATACATGTGAAATATGCACGATTTTAATAATATTTTGCTTCCATCAGACTTACTACATTTTAAAGGGGGAGGCATGCCCTCTACACTCGACCCTGATTGATCACAATGTCAGTTGTTTTCCCCAAACCCTTCAGTTCAATATTTTACTATCACAAGGCAAGACATAACTCGATTTGGAATATCAAACAGATAAGCATTATACATGGAACTGATATCCGTAAGCAATTACTGAAACTGCTTTTACATATAAGCAATCAAATTTCCATTTTAGTCATAATTTTTAATATCTTCAAGACGTTGCAATCCAAATTATGTGTAGAAACAAATCGTTTGAGAAAGATGCACTTGAGGATTAAAAAGCTCAAAGTTTAAATACTGGAAATCCTACCTCAGTTGCATTTTAATTCGAAGTACCAAATTTATTACTTTTCCACTAATCTTTGTTCCTTATTAGTTTTTGTGGAAGGCATGGGGATTACCAAGGGAACAGTTTCATAATGCCATTCAAAGACGCAGGTCGCTTGTGTATTAAATTTATTATTTGAAGTTTTCCAATTATCAGTAAGAGTATTAAACCTTCTTAGCCACTGCACTCCTAAATGCATTATCTGAGCAATAACTAAACATTTTACCATTTAGTCCTTTGTGCATTATGCTTCATTCGGATCTATAATAACTAATAATTTCGGAAACTGGCTTTAATGCTGTTTTTCGTAAAGATCAGTGCAAATGTACATTAAAAAAATCACGATGTATTTAAATGTAAAAGTGCTACTTTTTAAAAAGTACACGATAATTTACTTCTCATAAAGTTTAATCTAAACACTATTTTAGTTTAAAATAGTATTAAGGAGAAAGGTTAACCAAGCGAAGTACAAAGAAAGGAACGAAAGAACAGACGATAATGTAAATCCTTTAGCTCAGCTGTCCCCCGCTGGCCATGGGTAGCTCCGGGTGACGTTAAGGTAATATTATTTCCTCGTTCATGGTTGGACGCATGGGCAGCGGCCTGAAGTAGGCTGCCCAACAGTGCATGGTTTTCCCACATGGTGATGTAACTTTTGGAAGTTTTCCAAAGTACACTAGCTTCGAATATTATCAGTGAGAGGTCAATAACTATACAAACTGTCGAAATATATTTACCTTTTTTTAAACAGAATTCGGCCCTTCCAATACCTAAAATACTTGATCTCTTGTCCGCAATTTTGCAATTTTTTTTCCTTCTTCCACCCCGTGTTGAATTAATATTCTTTGTCTTTATCTGTAGCAGTATGCGATTTAGATTCAATAATACCATTTTTTACCCCGTTTGTACCATTGTTTGATTAAACATTTTAATTCGCTCTTTTACTAACCTTGTAGCTACACAGAGACTTGTCTGTGCCTCCCCCAAATTCCTTCTATGATATCCACTCTGCCACCCCATATTGCATTATAACAATTGTGCTTCTATCATAAAACCCGAGTTCAAGACAGCTAATAGTTCTGCAATTCAAGAATGCGTTGTACAGTCGCTGAAAAAAATATCCGAACACTATGGTTGATTACAGAATTCAGGAAAAATATGTAGCAACGATTTTTTAGAAATTAGTGATCTGACAACCTTCGTGTACTGTACACGAAGGTTGCCAGATCACTAATTTCTAAATAAAAAAGTTGCCAGATATTTTTTCTGAATTCTGTAATCAACCATAGTGTTCGGATATTTTTTTGTGCGACTGTACTTCAACGGAAGAGATCCTAGTATGTATCCAACCCTGAGATACATTGAGGAAGTGAAAAGGCTACATTTTAATGAATGAAATATACATTTATTTCAAAATATCGTATTGTACAACACTATTACACTTAATAAGTTGTCGGTGTCGGTTCGTTGAGGTGTTCGCTTGCTTCAAATGTGGAAAATACAGAAGATTCAAATGAAATTGAGTGTTGAAACAAATGTACGCAGGGTTAGGTCGAGAGATGGATTCAGAAATGTTGAATTGTCTCTTTGGCATCAGGACACTAAAGGATCTCTTCAAAGATGTAGAAAAGGCTTCCTCTGCTTTATTTTCTAGCTTCATTGCGAATTCATTGTTGCCGATGGAATAAAGCTCCAAGTCACAAGACTCCAATGCTCAGAAAAGAATATTGAAATGGAAGAATTAATTGAAATTAATTACAGGCTTATAATTTACTAAACTATGTTAGTTATTATTATGGTTATGAAAACAAAGGCTATTGAAATACTTTGCTTATTACAGTTTAAGCATAAATCCCTGGATAGAAAAAATGAGAAAAGTTTTATGATAACAGTGGGAACGAAGAAAAGTCTATTATGTCGCGTATGCCTCAGCTTTGGAGTATGTTGAAGTACGTTAAGTGATTTGATGTGGAAGCGTAATAGACGTTATCAATAAAATTGAAAGCGAGGTTTATAGTTATAGAGAAAATTACAAACAAGCGAATTACCATTAAAAAACTTGCATCAAAGAATGAAAAGCGACAATGCATAGCTGTTATAGTACTTTTAGTGTAAAAAGAATATTTACTCTACGATAAACGACTTTGCATCGCGATATTGCTTTGTAACGGGTGGTGTCTTCAAAGACGTAAAGAGAATCCATTGTATATGGGTTTTGTTTTTGAAATATATTATTTTCGTGCTTACACATTAATAATTTGATGTTTAAATCGGAGATAACCTTTATATTCATTGCAAACACATATTATATATAATATTGTTACGACAGATGAACGTGCTGCAATGAGTTTGTGATGGGCGTGTCATGAATTTGTGTGTGTGTGAGAAATAATTAACCAACGAATTAGAACATAGAACCGATCTGAAATATAAGAAAGATAGAAGTGTTGTTGAAGTTGTGAGATCCAAAAGGAGGCATAATTAAGAGTCTCTACACGATAGTTTAACGAATAAATGTTTTTATTAAGTGTGTGCGATGGAGATTGACTACTTTATTGGTATGGATTAGATTGCTAACTGGTGTATAAAAAGGAAAAATATTGTCGTTTTGTGCATGGTGATCAACGTATGAAAAGAATTAGTTCTGAAAAACCAGCACACTTAGTCGCAGTTTTGTGCATAGTTATTTAATTATTTAATAGATTCTTCTGAAAGCTTATCTTTATATTAATATAGAGTTTGAAACCGGTTGACTTTGTTTATAAATTATTTTATCCTTACTTTTGTAACAAATTGCATTGTATGTAATTTTCATCGACCAATTTTTACTTGAATCCACGCTCTGTGCTCATCCGTTTTAAATTCCAACAATAATAAAAAAAAACATATTAAAAATAATTATATAATTACATATAATAATCGGTATACTTTTATTGAAACATGTTTAACATTCATTTGAGGTTTGCATGCTACTACAGTGTCAATTAATAGCTACCGGTCAAATGATTATAAGACTTCCGTAAAGTACATATTCGGTTCAATTAACAAATATCTTCTCTCTTCAACTAAACAAAATCTCCAGAATTGATTTCTGATTATAATCAGAAATTGAAATTAACGATACTAGATGCAATTACAACATGAAGAAACCTCTTTCTAATGTTTAGCCTCTTGCTTATTATTTTTATGCGATGACACCAATTCAATAATATTCACTTTAATGAATAAATTCTGCCTTATTCAAGACACTCATAGACAAAGGTTGCGTGGTCTCATTGCAGCCATGTCATTCATTTTGAATTATAATGCATAAAAAAACCTCAAGCAGCTCTTTCCACAGAGGAACTTTTAATTCAAAATACTAGAAGTTTGTAAGAATGAAGGGACCATAGCAGAAAGACAGCACAAAAATCCATTCCTTTCTTGGGGCTCGAACATAGGTCCTTTTGATCAGAAACCAAGTGCGCTAGCCACGAGACGGCCTCATAATGAATTTATTTTTTTTAATATCTGTATCTTACAATGTTGATGCATAGTTATAATATCTGTATCTTATAATGTTGATGCATAGTTATAATATCTGTATCTTATAATGTTGATGCATAGTTATAATATCTGTATCTTATAATGTTGATGCATAGTTATAATATCTGTATCTTATAATGTTGATGCATAGTTATAATATCTGTATTTTATAATGTTGATGCATAGTTATAATATCTGTATCTTATAATGTTGATGCATAGTTATAATATCTGAATCTTATAATGTTGATGCATAGTTATAATATCTGAATCTTATAATGTTGATGCATAGTTATAATATCTGAATCTTATAATGTTGATGCATAGTTATAATATCTGAATCTTATAATGTTGATGCATAGTTATAATATCTGTATTTTATAATGTTGATGCATAGTTATAATATCTGAATCTTATAATGTTGATGCATAGTTATAATATCTGTATCTTATAATGTTGATGCATAGTTATAATATCTGAATCTTATAATGTTGATGCATAGTTATAATATCTGTATCTTATAATGTTGATGCATAGTTATAATATCTGAATCTTATAATGTTGATGCATAGTTATAATATCTGTATTTTATAATGTTGATGCATAGTTATAATATCTGTATCTTATAATGTTGATGCATAGTTATAATATCTGAATCTTATAATGTTGATGCATAGTTATAATATCTGTATCTTATAATGTTGATGCATAGTTATAATATCTGTATCTTATAATGTTGATGCATAGTTATAATATCTGAATCTTATAATGTTGATGCATAGTTATAATATCTGTATCTTATAATGTTGATGCATAGTTATAATATCTGAATCTTATAATGTTGATGCATAGTTATAATATCTGAATCTTATAATGTTGATGCATAGCTATAATATCTGTATCTTATAATGTCAATGCCTAGTTTCCATACCTGAATCATTAAAGCTATTAATCAAAGGGTGGAATCAGACAAATGCGCATTTTAATCTGTTAATGTGTAACTGAAGGTCACTGGTTCAATAAGTGACTGCTTTCAGCCTCTTGGACGAACAGCAATCACCCTCAACAGCAGACAAAGGACGCGTACAGTCATTATAGCGCACACCGGAATAATTAGGTTATCACTATTCATTGGCTTTTAAGAGTGTTGTTGTGTACCTAGTGGAAAGTGTTAAAGCTGTTAATCTAAGAATGAAATCAGACAAATACGTATTTTAATCTGTTAATATGTATCTGAGGTAACTGGTTGAATAGGTGACTGCGTTCAGCCCTTTGGACGAACAGCAATCATCCTCAAAAGAAGATATAGAACGCGTGCAGCCATTATAGCTCACAGCGGAAAAATTAAGTTATCCCTTTTGATTGGCGCTTAAGTGTGTTGTTGTGTACCTAGTGGAAAAAGTTAAAGCTGTTAATTAAAGTCTGAAATCAGAAAAATAAGTATGTTAATCTGTTAATGTGTAGGTGAGGGTCACTTGTTGAAAAGGTGACTGCGTTCAGCCCTTTGGACGAACAGCAATCACCCTCAACAGAAGATATGGAACACGTGCAGCCATTATGGCTGACATCGGGATATTTAAGTTATCCCTTTTGATTGTCGTTTAAGTGTGTTGTTGTATACCTAGTGAAAAGTATTAAAGCTGTTAATCAAAGGGTGAAACCAGACAAATTATTTTAAACTGTTAATGTGCATCTGAGTGTCACTGGTTGAATAGGTGACTGCGTCCATCCCTTTGGACGAACAGCAATTATCCTCAACAGAAAATATAGAACGCGTGCAGCCATTATAGCTCACATCGGATTAGTTAAGTTATCGCTTTCGATTGTCGTTTAAGTCTGTTGTTGTGTACCTAGTGGAAAATGTTAAAGCTGTAAATTAAAGGGTGAAATCAGACAAATGCCTATTTTGATCTGTTAATGAGTATCTGGGGGCTATTTGTTGAATAAGTGACTGCGTTCAGTCCTTTGGACGAAGAGCAATCACCCTCAACAGAAGATATAGAACGCGTGCAGCAATTATAGCGCACAGCGGAATAATTAAGTTATTCCTTTTGATTGTCGTTTAAGTGTGTTGTTGTGCACCTAGTAGAAAGTGTTAAAGCTGTTAAACAAATGGTTGTAATCAGACAGATACGTATTTTAATCTGTTAATGTGTGTCTTAGGGTTATTGGTTGAATAGGTGACTGCGTTCAGCCCTTTGGACGAAAAGCAATCACCTCAGCAGAAGACATAGAACGCATGCAGCCATTATAGCTAACATCGGGATAGTTATGTTATCCCTTTTGATTGTCGTTTAAGTGTGTTGTTGCGTACAGTCGCTCAAAAACGTATCCGAACACTATGGTTGACTACAGAATTAAAAAAAAAAAATATATATATATTAGAAATTAGTGATCTGGCAACCATCGTGTCACGTGACACGATGGTTGCCAGATCACTAATTCTCTAGGTTGGACCCTCAGCTGTAGGGGTGCAGTGTGATATTTGTGTCAGTGCCGAATTATTGTTTATTATCCGTTGTATCTGAGTGTGTTTCTTGTCTCTGTGTGTAGAGTTGCATCTTGGATCGCCCCTGTACGTCTTTTGGAGTTTTCCTGATATTTTACAATAAAATGTTGAAATTTTAATGAATCATGTTTTGAAACGTAGGCGTAAGAGGTAAAGGAATAGATTGAAATATAAAATAGAAGTTAGAATTAATTGAAAAATTAGAACCAATAGATCCGCTGGACGTGTTTGTAAATACGCCTGCTTACGTAAATACATAATTAATTACTTTGAACTCACTATTTCGAATAATATTATCAAATATAAGTAGTAAATGTTAACTTGTTTTTCTGATTTGTATAGAATCCCACTGACTCTCATCTGTATTCTGGTTTAGTGGATATTTTCTCCCCTTCTGCAATTTGTCCGTTAAATTTAGGGTTTACTGTGTGTCATAAAGTTAGAATTTCGTACAGTCTCTCATGAACCTGATCGCCATTACACAAGTGAAAATTAAAATCATTCCTTCACACGCACAAACTCACATACCACTTTCCACTACTGTGATCAAAACGCATCACTGACATTTCGATGCCTTGACTAGAATGAAGTGAATTTTTGGAAGTGACAGAGTACAATATCTCTCTCAAGCAAAAACAGAAACCTTAACTAAATTTTAAGTTCTACAGAAGTGCTTTAAAGGAAATCAATGAACAGTTGACGCCTATATTTATCAGTCATACGTCTATTTTTGATGCATTTTTTTGTGAAATGTGTAATCAGTTATTTGGCGAGATATTTTAAACATATGGATGGACTATTGAAATTCGTAATGAATAAGTAACTAATTATAACAACCTAGTCGCCATCTTATTATCAATGATTCATCCATAAACATCTATTGAATTGCTGTGGCCATTGTTTCTAATTATCTATACTAGCCGTAGATACGCATTTCTCTTCACCTCTCAATGGAGTGCCAACAAAAATCGTCGTGCATGTTACCTTTGGCACGCGTCATAAAATCGCCATCACTGCTCTGAGGGCACCAACCTGAGTTTTGTTGTTAAAGGCTCAGTCGGTGAAGTGCCAGGCTCATAATCTGAATTTCCCAGGTTCGAGTCCTACCTGGGTCAGCGTTGAGATTTTTCTCCGCAAAACTCCCCGCAATGCCCTCGGTCAATAGGGGGACACCAATCGGCTTGGAAAGGCCGCTGTCCGTCAAATGACATAACAAATGTTATAGACCATGTTGGCTTTGACGGGAACTATCATCTGTATCCTAACAGATACCCAGTGGTTTCCCTTCATCCAACCTCCTCTGAACCTTTGCGGTCCTTATGATCTGATCACTAAGTACATTGTATGTAAAAAGGTGCAGCTCATAGGTAAACCAGTTTGTACTTATTTACGCACCTGTAATAAGCATCAGAAGGAGCTTCAGGTCATGGTCCGTGTGAAGCCACGGTCGCACGTCAGAGGACACGTCAAGGCACGGTCGCACGTCAGAGGACACGTCAAGGCACGGTCACACGTCAGAGGACACGTCAAGGCACGGTCACACGTCAGAGGACACGTCAAGGCACAGTCGCACGTCAGAGGACACGTCAAGGCACGGTCGCACGTCAGAGGACACGTCAAGGCACGGTCGCACGTCAGAGGACACGTCAAGGCACGGTCGCACGTCAGAGGACACGTCAAGGCACGGTCACACGTCAGAGGACACGTCAAGGCACGGTCACACGTCAGAGGACACGTCAAGGCACAGTCGCACGTCAGAGGACACGTCAAGGCACGGTCGCACGTCAGAGGACACGTCAAGGCACGGTCGCACGTCAGAGGACACGTCAAGTCACGGTTGCACGTCAGAGGACACGTCAAGGCACGGTCCCCCCAGATCCAGCCCTGGGTTTTCTGACCTGATCATTTAGCTCATTACGCGAACTAAAGTGCCGTTGACAGGTAAAACAACCAAAGTAGACCAACATCTCGGGTCACGTTAGGGTGGGAGGGGGGGGGGCGAAGAGTGCTCAGTTAACGTCTTGAAAATTCTCATAGGTCATATAGGTCGACACGATCGCTTTTCCTATTAGTGAACCAATGATCTACGAGAATTTTCGAAAGCGTCAACTGCGCAGTCTCATCTTAGGCTGAACGATTGCCGCCGCTCTAAAAACGGATATTCTCTGATTGTAATTTTTGCGTTACGACACAGTGTGATCGCATTCTAATAATGGATCTGTTGGCTGTGACGTGACATTGTTCTACACTGATATTGTTGGTCAATTGCGTGAATTAGAATATTCGTGTTTTTGAATTATTCGGGCTTCCGTATGATTTGAAGAAATCAATTGAAATATTTAGATTAACGTTGGAAAAAAAATAATAAATAAAAAAAAACATTTTTTCGAAATTATTTTCTAAAAACTTTCAAAATGGAAACAAATCGTTAAATTATTATTATATCATTCATATCCTATTGATTTCAAAATGAAAGGTCTTAATTATTATTTTTTGGTTGGGTTGTTTTAATTGTCAGCATGATTTTTTTTTTACCTTCACTGGCCCAATGAAGTCAATAGGACTTAATGGCTCAGATGTAGATACAGGAAAAGGGTTGAATTGTTTTATCTCTGAGCGGCACTTTTTTGCTCACAATGGTCCAAATGGTCAGGCCGCAAGGACTCCTAGGGTTCAGAACAGGTTTGGAGAGAGGGGAATCATTGGACAGTTGTTACGAGACAGATGGTCGTTTCTCGTAAAGTTCACCTAACGTGCTCTTTAACGTGCACAGGTTATGGCTGTCAGGTTCACTTGGCTACGGCTTAACGTTCCATCCGATGGACAGTTGCCTTTCCAAGCCCATCAGTGTCCCCTCCTGACCGAGGGAAGTGCGGGGAGTTTTGCGGACATAAGTCTCAACATTCGCCCAGATGGGACTCCAATTTGGGAACTGCAGATTACGATCCAGGCGCGATATCCACCATCAACACCACCTCCGAGTGGCACTATTTTTTTGGCTCACAACTGAAATTCTTGGTCCCAAAAAACCAATTTTTTAGAATTGAACAGTGGAAAAGTAAGCCCATGACGCTGTTTAGGGGACATTAAAACGGATTTTTCTTTTTGGTTTAATTAGGATCACAGGAATTTCTTTCCAAATAAGAAAAGGATCGCAGAAATTCGCTAGATTTTGCCTTATTTTCAGCGATCATTCTCGATCGGAATACTTTAATAGGATATGTTTTTTACCTATATATTTTCTTATAGACATCTATTTCGTGAATTTCAGTTGACAATTAAAAATTAGCTGATTGTGAGTTAGTGCGTGACAAAGGATGACGCTAATTACGACCATCATGCAGAAGTTGTAAAGCTCTGAAAATCTGCACTAGGGGTAATTCGGATCGTAGTTCTCGGGAGAAAAAATCCGAAATTTGATCTTCGACCTGTCCTTCAAGGTCAGAGAGAGGTGAAGCAGAGATCAAAGCTTGACGTAAAAGTGCTAGAAATGTGAATATTGGTATATAGGAGTACTTCGGATCACAGATCCCAGAAGCTTTAAAAATCTCGGATTCTTTGTGTGTTGGGGCTTCGAGATCAAAAATTAAATTTTAATTTACCACTTTTAGAGAGCTAAATTTGATGCCTACGGGCAAGGACGTACCTAGAATTTAGTTCGGGGCGGTCTGAGAATAAGCCTTGAGTAGGGTTTCCCAGTTACTAAAACATTCCACCGAACAGGAAAAATTAAAATGATATTCTATATGAGATTTTATAATTGTTGCTTTAATATATTTTTAGTGTCAGAATAACATATGGTGCTAAGATAAAGTTGTATAAAACTTCCAACTGTTATTGTTCAATTTCTTTTTAATATTTTTAAACTGAACGAAATAAAGACAATTGTTTTGGAGTTCAAAGCAGATAGACGAGTTCGATATTTAGTAGAAGACGACAGGGTTCTCAGCGGGTTTATTTTTATTGAGGGAGGGTGGGTTAATGAAAACCCAGAGATAATGAAAAAGGAAATTCTACACAATTCATTAATAATATTATTTCACAAATATTTTTGCAATTTTTTTTTGTAGTTCGTTTTTCAAACGAACTAATATCATCATTTTGTTTCTTTTATCTGTCTGTACACTTTCATCTTTTTTGTTTTAACAGATTAATTTAAAATTCCTGTTGAATTGGATGGGTATTGATGATACCCCGTAGGCAGGGACGTACAGTCGCTCAAAAAAGTATCCGAACGCTATGGTTGATTACAGAATTCAGAAAAAATATCTGGCAACAATTTTTTTAGAAATTAGTGGTCTGGCAACCTTCGTGTACGTACACGAAGGTTGCCAGATTTTTGATTTCGAAAAAAATCGTTGCCAGATATTTTTTCTGAATTTTGTAATCAAACAGAGTGTTCGGATATTTTTTTGAGCGACTGTACCTCCCCTGCCTACGAGGATATTTCTTGTCGTGGATCTTAGAAAGCTTATGAAAAATTGGATCCGACGCCTCCATTTAGAGGTCATATTTCAGTCAAATTGTAATAATAATAATAACTACACCTAACAGAAACGTGGAACATCATGTACAGGGGTATTCGAGTCCTGCATCTCTGAAGAGTTGCGAAATTCTGGATACACCAATCCGTTGAAGTCGACCAGAGGTCGAATTTCGATCCACGTGGAAGTTTGAAATTCCAAATGATGTCTGCATGCTTTCTACATCTTGGAAACGGCACTGTATTTCTGATCCTTCGAATCCCTCGAGTTTGTCTATGTATCTATCTGCTAGTAAGTGGAGAATTGGTGTGTCTAGTTATTTATGGTCGTAGAACTCAGGACGGTTAAGAAATTTCCGTTACGGTTTTGTGTTCAAGGTCACATAAGGGTCGATTGGGTTGTTTTACCTATGATCGGAACTTTTGCGCAGCCTATTTAACGGCCTCTAACGATAGAAATTCAAACTATCTGAGAATTTGAAAAAAAAAGAATCGTAGTATTTCATTATTAAATATACACAAAAAAAATTAATTTTTTCCATCTGTTAAAACAAAAAATTGCGTCCCCCTACTGAGATGAAATAAATAAATACTCTCTCAAGCAGCTGCTTGCCACAGAGGTCTGACAGGAGTCTGTCAGTTTCTATGCTATATTAGAAGGTCTGCGAGGATGGCAGGACCTCAGTAGAAAAAGGACACGAACACCCATGCCTTATCCAGGGCTCAAACCAAGGTCCCTTAGATCAGTATCCAAGAGCGCAAACCACTCGGCCACGGGACGGCTCCGGAGATATATGAAAATAAAAATAAAATAAATTACCTTTCAAGCAGCTGCTTGCCGTAGAAGGATCTGATATAATGTTGTCAGTGTTTTTGTCTCCCATAACCTAAACATTCCACAACTAAAATTTCAAATTTCTGGTGTAAATGGATCGTTTGCAATATTTGTTAAAAGTTTTGCTCTTTCGAAAACTTTTCACAGTTCGCGGGCACTATTAACACCTTTGGAAGATTCTGAAAGGCGAATCGTATAATTTACCTATCCAATTCAAAAAGAATTTTAAATGTATCTCTTAAAACAAAAAAGTTGAATGTCTACAGACGGAGAAAACAAACAACAAAACGATAACATGAGCTCGTTTGTTAAAAGAACTACAAAAAAATTTGTGAAATATATTTTTTAAATAATATTTTTACTGAATTGTAGAATTTTCTATTTCATTATCTCAGTTTTTATTAACCCACCCTCCCCCAACAAAAATAAGTTCCCATTCTTATTGCAAAAGTCTAGTCCCAATTTTCTCCTTATTTCTACATATATATATATCATTTTGGCAGGGCAGTGTATATCAAAGAATTTCCAGGTTATGTCAATGGGAATCTAACTGCGAATTCTGTAACTTCTAAAATGTGTATTTAATTAAAAAAATGTGACTGAGAATAAAATAAAGAACATGATCAAATCTGCATATTTAAACTCCTCTGTCGAACGTTAGAGTTGTGGTGTGGTCAGTGGAGCGGAGTACTCTTTCAACTGGAGTCAAAAGCTGACCTTATCTTGTAGCTATAGCAGTGTCTCGCAAACTTTTTTACTCTGCGGCACACTGAATCTATTTTTTTCCGCGGCACACTGAATCTAATTTTTTTTTTCCGCGGCACACCTAAAAAAAGAATAAAAGCAAACTCTATATAATCGTCATTATATTTGCGCATTGTTGAAGTCATCAGCCTGGTTTTACTTGAAGATTTGCTCTCGTCCTTTAATTCATAACTCGGTGTTTGTTTCATAACTCGGTATTTGTCCATTCTATGGCTTGAAATAATCAAAAATTAATACCAAAATTTGGAAAAAGCTTGATAAATACTTACAAGATCCCAGTTGATAAAATCTGAAAGATTTTTATTAAAGCACGTCGATAGCACGTCGATAACACAAGTCAAGTCAAAATGAAATCTTTGGAATATCTAGTGTCAATTTGAAAATCTCTCGCGGCACACTACTGTGCCGCTGCACACAGTTTGCGAGACACTGAGCTATAGTATAGAGTTTGCTGTAAAATGCTTCCACTTAAATATAAGGGGATATTTTTTACATGTTGTTTCATTTATCCAATTTTTTCGAGTAATTGATCTCTACTAATCAAGTATGAAGATCTCGTTACTTGTTCTTACTACTGCCCACATAACACCACTACATGATCTGTTCAACAGTATCAACATTTTTTGCAGTGTTATAACAATTTACAAGTCTCCTCCCTGTCACTGTGAAACAGTGATATCGCGTTGCTCACTGTGACACTACAGCAACTGGGACCCGGATCGAATCCTGAATGGTGGCATGGCTGTTTGTCATGAGCTATCCTTGCATGATAAGGCCTGCACAAGCTAGGAATAGCTTCTAGGACTCTCATCAAAAAATTTATGTTATCACAAAAAAACATTAAATATACACATAAGGCAAGTAATATTAAACATAAGTCAAGTTGTCAGCGTACTTGACTATTGATAAAAGTGAACTGGTTTTGAGGCTCGGGTAAGGCATGGAGGTTTTTGTTGTCTTTCTTCTGAGGTCTCGCTTTCCTCACAGATCTTCTCTATGGCGTATAAACTGAGAGGCTTCGCAACTAACTCCTACTGTCATTGATCTTGATGACTCTCAGATCTCTGTCTTTGTTGCAAGGGGACGGCGGTGGCTCAGTCGGTAGCGCGCCAGGCTCGTAATCTGTAGTTCCCAGGTTCGAGTCCCAGCTGTGTCAGCGTTGAGATTTATCTCCGCAAAATTCCCCGCCCTGCCCACGGTCAGTAGGGGACACCGTTGGGCTTGGAAAGGCCGCCGTCCGTCGGATGGGACGTTAAGCCGTGTCCCCGTGTGCGGGAGAGCCATACCCTGCGCACGTTAAAGAACACGCTGGATGGCTTTGACGGGAGGCTACCATCTGTCTCCCAACAGCTGTTCCAGTGGGTCCCCTCCCCCAACCTTCTCTGAGCCTACGGGGTCCATGTGACCTGGCCATTTAGCCCATGGTGTGCAAAAAAGTGCCGCTCAGAGGTAAAACAACCCAACCCAACTCTGTTGCAAGATCTTGTCTCTCTTGCATCTCTGTCTCTGTTGACTCTCAGATCTCTCAGATCTCTGTTGCAAGAAGATGCTTGAGGGAGTATTTTTTAACAGTTCATACTTTGAAAATAAAGGTATTATACTATACATTGTAAAGTGGATGCTATCTCTTAAGTGGTACAATGGGATCAATCCACATGAATATTAAAAGTTCAGTAACAAAAAATTACTATTTTGTTCTACATAAGTATACTTTAATTAAAATTGAAATTTGAAATAAATTATGCTTAATAATTTTACCTAAGTTTAAACCTCTCAGTGATCATATTGATTCCAAGGGACCACCTACGAAAAAATTTCAAACTTTTTAAATGAAGTATATTTTTTGAGATAAAAATATCCTAAAAAGAATAGTGGTAGAGTTGCAAATTAAAACTGAAGTGATTTCGTCATTTTGGTTTGTTTGTCAGTGTCTTGATATCAATAGGCGGGCTAATTGTAAACTACTTCATTTATCTCCCATAAAGGTACAAATTATCCCTCAGCTGCTTGCCACAGATGTCTGACAGGAGCTTGTCAGTATAATATGGCATAGAGAAAGTCTGTGAGGATGGAGAGACCTCAGCAGAAGAACTCTAAACAAGAAAGAAACCATCCACGCCTTATCTGGGGCTCAAATCCGGGTCGCTTTGATCAGTAAACAAGCACACTAACCACTCGGATACCTGGACGACAATTACATTGTTAGGATCTCTCCTAACAATGTAAGAAAAAAATCCGAAAGTTATCACTCAAATTCTCAGGAAAATAAAACATTTAACCCGTAATTTATAGTTTTGTTGGAAATACATTTCTTCCACAACTTTTAATCGCAAAAAGACGTTGGTTATTTATGTTCACATTCTTCTGACTTTTATGTTATTTTACCTCTGAACGGCCATGCTCACAAGGACACCAAAAGCTCAGTATTTTCAAGAATTCATTGTAATTAAAATTCAGACCTTTTACCTGGTCGCTCCCCCTCCCCCTTTATTTTTCTCTAGATTCGGGCCTGCGATAAACTGTAGTAACGTAATTAAAAAACGAGGAATTTTAATAATAGGAAGGATTCCCCTGCTTTTCATTAAATGTTCAGTTGAAACAGCATTAAAGAGTAAAAGAAATCGTTAACTACAGCACTACTGAAAAGTGTTTCACCACTACGCCGTACCGGTTTCCCTTTCACCACTGCTTTAGAGTGTTTCAGACCTTTCCTAAAAGTGTGGGTTGCGGTTGGGGGACGAAATGATCCCCTAGAAAAGGGGATAAAAAATTTTACCGTGAGGTGGTAGATGAGTGGGGGACGAAACGAGTTTTATGCTGAAAGTGAGCTTGCTACATAGAGAGTGCCATCTACTATACACTGTACTTTAGAAAGTTTCAGACTTCTCGTGGAACAGAAAGATATAAATTTGATCAGGGGAGAAAGCAGGGGGAGGACCGAAACGATCGTAATGAATTTTATACTAAATTAAAGCCCTCCAGCATGGGAATATACATAATGTAGAGAGTTCCAAACCTCCCCTAGAACAGGGGATAAAAAAATTTTACCATGGGGGTGGTAGTAGAGCGGGGGACGAAATAAACGTAATGAGTTTTATGCTGAAAGTGAGCTTGCTGCATGGAGAGTGCCATCTGCTATACACTGTACTTTAGAAAGTTTCAGACTTCTCGTGGAACAGAAAGATAAAAATTTGATCAGGGGAGAAAGCAGGGGGAGAAACGAAACGATCGTAATGAATTTTATACCAATTGAAAGCTCTCCAGCATGGGAATATACATAATATATATAGAGTTCCAATCTCTCCCCCTAGAACAGGGGATAAAAAAATTTTACCATGGGGTGGTAATAGAGCGGGGAACGAAATGAACGTAATGAGTTTTATGCTGAAAGTGAGCTTGCTACATGGAGAGTGTCATCTGCTATGCACTGTACTTTAGAAAGTTTCAGACTTCTCGTGGAACAGAAAGATAAAAATTTGATCAGGGGAGAGAGCAGGGGGAAGAACAAAATGATCGTAATGAATTTTATACCAAATTAAAGCCCTCCAGCATGGGAATATACATAATATAGAGAGTTCCAAACCTCCCCTAGAACAGGGGATAAAAAAATTTTACCATGGGGTGGTAGTAGAGCGGGGGACGAAATGAACGTAATGAGTTTTATGCTGAAAGTGAGCTTGCTGCATGGAGAGTGCCATCTACTATTCGCTGTACTTTAGAAAGTTTCAGACTTCTCGTGGAACAGGAAGATAAAAATTTGATCAGGGGAGAAAGCAGGGGGAGAACGAAACGATTGTAATGAATTTTATACCAAATGAAAGCTCTCTGGCATAGGAATATACATAATATAGAGAGTTTAAAACCTCCCCTAGAACAGGGGATAAAAAAAATTTTACCTTGGGTGGTAGAAGAGTGGGGGACGGAACTATCGTAATCAGTTTTAGGTCACATGAAAGCCTGCCACATGGAGAGTGCCATCTACGATATATTTAGAATTTCAGACCTCACATAGAAGAGGGAAGTAAAATTCTTACTAGGGAGAGGAAAGGGGGACGAAATGATCATAATGAATTTTATACTAAATGAAAGCTTGCGACGTGGGTAATGCCATCTCTTAAATACTTTACCGTTTAGAGATCCCCTAAACTAAGAGAATAAATTTTTGTCAAGGGGGTGCGGTGGCAGGAGGGGGACGAAATGATCGGAATGGGTTTTATGCCAATGAAAGCTTGCCACGTGGAGAATGTTCTCTACTATATACTTTAAAGAGTTTCAGACCCGAACAACGCTGGGTAAATCTGTCGGTATTAAATACAGTAGGTGGCAGCTCACAGAGAAAGAAGAATGAACCTTTGCCTCTTATACTTGTGCTCATATAGGTGGTTATATTTGATGGTTTAAATGTAATGTCATTTGGGTGGCATTACCTTCTCTAAAAGAACGATGTTGATGATTATTTGATATACGTTTTAACATTTCTGCACATATATTACTGTTGTAAGTATGTGAGGCACAGCTAAAGGGTGACCTGGAAGTGTGCCGAAAACCAGGAATGGTATCAGGGCATGACACAGAGTCAAAAAAGTCTAGTTAACATGATGATTAAATGCGTCGTCTTGTGTGTCGCATTGTTGTTGTTTTGTTTTACCTCTGAGCGGCACTTATTTACGTACAATGGGTTAAATGGTTCACTCAAGGGACCAACTGGACAGCTGTTAGGAGACAAATGGTTGCCTCCCATCAAGGCCATCCAACATGATCTTTAATGTGCACAGGGCTCTACCATACACGTGGCCACTCCTTAACATCTCATAGATGCCTTTCCAAGTCCATTCGTTTTGTGGCGATAAATCACAATGCGGTGAGACTCGAATCTAGGAACTGCAGATTATTAGCCTGGCATACTACCAACTGAGCCACCCTGGCCCCACCCGTCTTGTGAGGAAGGCATCCCATACTAGCAAGCACAATGCCATGGAGCCCAATGCAAATCCCATAGATAGGAAGACTCAATTTGATGTTGCGAGAAAATGCCACATGAATCAGTCAGTCACCTTGTTAGTCTGCGCATGACAGAATTTGCATACTGCGCCGAACCTGCCGTAAGCACCTGATAAAAGAGCATGGCTTATCCGCCATTGGAAGTTTAGTCATCTGTGTTACCATGGATTTCATGTATGCTGAGTAAGATGATACGCATCTGGCTCTTGGAAGAATGTGCAGAGAATGGTGCATGGTCAATCCTTCAGGCTGATTGTTGATTACAGGAACATGGATATCGTGGACCAATGATCTCCGACTGTGGTCGCCATCGTACGCATGAACCTACCGCCCCCCCCCCCCCCAAATGGAAGATGCTATCCTGAACATCATGTGCAATTATCCAACAATGAGCACATGTGAGTGGTTCTTACATAGTGTGCCCATAACCCAATGTTCTACGAAACAGTTGATGGCAGACAAGGCGGCTTTCGATAGGGATGGAATCATGAATTACCTCAACCAGCAATTGCAGAGACCAACCCAGGTGTAACCTGCTGTATCGAGCACCAGCATTGTTTTTACCATCAATACGTGGGCCAGCAATGTGGGAGACACGCTCATTGGCTTGTATCAGCTACCCACACGCCTTAGAAGTCTGGATTACCTGCAATTCCTCAATACCATTTTACATGGGTTGCTGGACGATATACCATTGGGTCTACGTCACCACGTGTTTTATGCAGATGGTGAATTGCCACATTTCAGTCGGTATGTACAACACTGGCTGTATGCGACCTTACAAGATCAGGAAGGGTCCCAAGGCTCTTGTAAAGTCGCCTGCTCGATCACCAGACCTGAACCCACTGGGCTTTTATCTATAGGTCACGTCAAAACAATAATTTACTACATCTCCTCTCTGAACAGTGTAGAACCTTGTGGCATCACATCCAAGTTGTGACAGAGCATGTCCAAAATATCCCCGGAGTGTTCGTATCATTCGAGTCTTTATGTTACCATGCTGATGCCTGTATATGCACCAGTGGAGGGAACTTCGAGCATCTGCTGTGGTGCACACCATTAATTAATAAATTCTTTCTCCAGAAATTGTGAGTTTTCATTTCACTAAATGTGTCCAGTCCATTTGAAGATTTCATGTGTAACCCTCTGTTGTCTACAGTTTGCATTTGCGCTTCGCTCCATGCCATTGCGTGTGCCAGTGTGGGAGGCTCTCCTTACAGGAAGGCATATCATTAGTTTTAAGGGAGCTGAAATTGGATCTGACCATTACCTTGTTAAAAGTGTGTTGCAACTTAAACTTAAAAAGTGTTGCGCTTGGGTTAAAAAATTTACTTTTAATACTGAAACTCTGAAAGATCCAGTTATATAGCAAAAGCTTACCATGATAGGTTACTTAGTCATTATGACAGTCATGGTTTGCTTACTGCTGAAGTTAAGGAAGAATGGGATCATTTTAAACAGGCTTTTTTGGACACTAACAGTACTCTTTTAGGGAAAAAGGAGCAGAAGAGACAGAATTATCTGAGTGATAAGGCACTTGAGCTTATTTCGGAAAGAAAGAACTGCAGGAATGCCCTTAATCAATACCCTACTAGTCCTAATAGAAAGCATTACAGAGAGCTTAATAAATGTGTGAAGGATCAGTTAGCTGCCGATAAGAATCTTTGGCTTGATGGCTTGGCTGACAAAGCCGAGGAAGCAGTTAGGCAGCACAACAGCAGAGAGCTGTACCAGATAGCTAATGTTTCGTGTGGTAGAAAACGGACAGCTATACAGGGATTGAAGGATAAACAAGGTAAGGTTACAGAAGGTAAGGATTCTGTCATGGCTAGGTAGGCTGAGCATTTCAGTGATGTTCTAAACAATGTAGTTAGTTCTACTCCCATTGTTTGCAATGATGATAGATGCATTGGTGGCTTTAATGTTGGCCCTATAACACAATCTGAAGTTATTTTGGCTATTTCTAAACTTAAACTACATAAATCCCCAGGGGTAGATGAAATTATTACGGAAATGCTTAGAGCTGGGAATGTTTCGGTTACCACTTGTATGACTGAAATTCTGAATATCTTTTATGATAAAGGCATGGTTCCTAAAGATTTTACCAGAGCTATTGTTATCCCTATTTTCAAAAAAGGTGATCGCAGTACTTGTGATAACTATAGGGGTATCAGTCTACTCTCTGTTCCAGGTAAAGTTCTTTCCACGACTGTGCTTAATAGAATTAAGAATCTGGTTGACAGTCAATTGCGTGATGAGCAATGTGGATTCAGAAGTGGTAGGGGATGTGTGGATCAGATATTTTCACTTAGGCAGATTCCTGAGAAATGTTTAGAGTTTCAGAAACCTTTGGTTGCTAGCTTTGTCGATTTCAAAAAGGCTTTCGACTCTGATGATCGTCATAATTTGTGGTTGATTGTGAGATCATATGGTATACCTGACAAGTTAGTTAACATAATGAAAGCTCTCTATAATAACACTGAGTCGTGTGTGAGAGTTGGTAAGGCTTGTAGCAATTGGTTTAGCATTACTTCTGGTGTTCGACAAGGGTGCATTTTGTCTCCTTTTCTCTTTAGCTTGGTTATTGATTATGTTATGCGAAATTCACTTCAAGGGAAAGATTTTGGTCTTAAATAGGCTGGAGATACGAAGATTTCTGATTTAGCCCTTTTGGCAAATGATGTTGATGAGATGAACTCTTTCATTCGAGCTGTTGCTGAGACTGGTAGTAGAGTAGGTTTGGTTATAAACAGAGAGAAAACTAAAGTGATGAAAATTGGTCAGGCAGGCTGTGATTCAGTTAATATGAATGGTTGCAGTCTTGAGCAGGTGTCACAGTTTAATTATCTTGGGAGCTATGTAACAGAAAATGGTGATGTGCGGCATGAGATTAACAGACGAATAGGGATTGCTGCCGAGACTTTTAAGAATCTACGGAGATTGTGGAGAAATAGGCGTATACACCTAAAGACTAAAATTAGACTGTATAATAGTTTGGTTCTTTCTAGGGTTAGTTATGGTAGTGAAACTTGGACACTTTTTAAACAAGATAACAGGAAACTAGATGCTTTTGATTCCAAATGCTTGCGCAGTATCTTGGGCATTGGGTGGTTCAACTTTGTAACAAATGATGAGGTTAGGCAAAGGAGTTCGAAACCTCCTTTAAGCAGCATATTGTGCAGAGAGAGACTCCGTTGGTTTGGCCATGTTGCCCGTATGAATAATTATAGATTGGCGAATAGGGTTATTAACAGTGTGCCTAAAGGCCTCAGAAAGAAGGGGAGACCTGGGATGCGGTGGGCAGACAATGTCAAACAGGACCTTGTTAGAATTGGTGTGCAGTGGCCAGATGCAGTAGATATAGCTCAGGATAGACTTGCTTGGAGAACTAAATTGCACGGTCTGGTTGGACCTCCGTAGCCCAAGGTTGCTTGAGGATAATGATGATGATCTCTATAATAATAGATTTTAAGCACCATGTTTACCAGGGCTGGAATTATGCATAAGCTAAGCTACAGTTCCGGGCCTCACGATATGAGGGGCCTCAAAGATATATATTTCAAGTTTTCACTGCATTACAAATTTTTTTTAATATTTAATCTATTGTGCAAACATTTCATCGTTGCTTACCAATGTAGAAAAATGTTTTCACCACATCAATTTCGTGTTTATTTTTCAATGTTTCCCGCAATCAGAATAGTTATATATATATATATTTCGACCTTCGAATTTTTGGCGCCTCTTAAATATGCCTCAGCTTTGGGCCTCAGAAGTCCGGCCTTGATGTTCACTAGACCGTTTTGACTCAGTTTCATGCATATAGATTCCACTTCCTGATTTATTACGTACTCGTTGGGTTGGGTTGTTTTACCTCTGAGTGGCACTTTTTGTGCACCAAGGGCTAAATGGCCAGGTCACAAGGACCCCGAAGGCTCAGAGAAGGTTGGGGGAGGGGATCCACTGGAACAGCTGTTGGGAGACAGATGGTAGCCTCCCATCAAGGCCATCCAGCGTGTTCTTTGATGTGCACAGGGTATGGCTCTCCCGCACACGAGGCCATGGCTGAACGTCTTATCCGACGGACAGCGGCCTGACTGTGGGCAGGGTGGGGAGTTTTGTGGAGATTAGTCTTAATGCTGACCCAGCTGGGACTCGAACCTGGGAACTGCAGATTTCGAGCCTGGCGCGCTACTGACTGAGCCGTCCCCTCCCTACATACTCTAGGTCAGCATGTATTTAAGTCTTGGTGGTGCAGTGGTTGACAATGACACTGCAATTGTTGTTGTCTAGTCAGATATGGTTGTTTTGTTTATGTACTGTTAGCTCTAATTGAGGCAATGGTCAGCAGGTCTTAGTGAGTCATGTCCTTGTACGAAAAGGCCTATACAAACTAAAACTAGTTTCTAGGACACTTCTCCGTTCTATCGATGGCAAATCAAAAGAAAACCATGTCGTAGAGAAAATATTTGTAATAGGTTTGTTTCGAAACGTTTGGAGTTGTGTGATGCTTTTCATAACTACAAACTGAACAAACGCACACTCTAGTCGGCCCGCCAATCATTTTGTAAATTAGTAGTTTGCTGTTAATAAAAAGTTTAGAATTTCTTCCAACAAGTTCACTTAGACAATAGACAAATTCTGTGCCTTATTAATTACGTTATTGCTCTTCTAATTCCGAAAATTTCGGTGATGGAAATATTAAAGTATGTGACATTTTCCTTCCAGTCAATTTCTTTTTCTTCTTTAAATCTGTTTTCAATTTTCTAGTACTACGGAAGGCGTTCAAAAAGTTCTTGAGACGGGTCTTTAGATTTGCACTCATTCTCCGAAGTTAACGAGCTACGACTTGTTTGAAAGAATATCTACACTTGTCATCGCGTGTTAAAAACAAAGGCCATATAAAAAACAAAGGCATTATAGGATTGTCATAATTCTCTGGACCTAATCCAGGACGCTTGGCGGGGGAGATCCACTTTTTATTAATTTCAATATATATATATCAAGGACAATCAAGGGATATAAAAAAAATACTGTATTTACTCGGGTATTTAACTGTGAGGTAAAAAAAACAAACAACATTAAAAAAAAAAACAATTTTAATAATAAAAGCTTAATTTTCACCCATGACTGGATCCAGGTTTTGAGGAATCATTGGCACAGTCAGCTGTTCCTTTTGTCTCTCGTCTGATTTATCATAGCATTGGTATTTCTCTGAAGACAATGCTTTCTTCAGGATGTTGGTTTCTTTCTTCATTTGATCATAAAATTGAATGCAGCTACTAAAGATTCGTTAACTTTTATATTAAGTAAGTCCTTTACGACCGAAACTTGCAGGCGCCCACATTCGGCTGACCAAATATTACTCATCATTGAAAAAAACTTTTTCTACGGGTGATGAGGTATCAGGCAAACACAAGCCAAATTCAACAAGCTTAAAAATGTTATCAATACAAATCTTAGTTTTCTTAACTATTTCAAGTATACGAATCCATTTCTTACTTAAACTTGAGTAATCATTAAATTTTTCATTCGTATAAATTTGATTTTTTTAGCTCTTCACACAATTCGTCAATATTAAAAAATGTTTGTGGTTGTTGTCCTATTACATAGTTAACGTATTCAGCACTTTTTTCGATATCAGCCCACTCCAATTCAGATTTAAGATTTATCCAAGAAAATATTTTAAGATTTTGGAAATTCGATTACCATAATTCTAAATATGTTCTGCTCGTTTTGCAGAACTTGTCAAAGTGTGTCAATAGTTCGTCTTCAGAAATTTCATTTTTAATTTTTAACAATAGTTGTTTCGCAGCAAATGCACAAATTTAGCAGCCCTTATTTCTTTAAGTTCAGTTATTAGGTCGTAATATTTTGAAGCAGTTCCTATTGCAGTGATATCATTTGATTTCATTGATTGATGATTTTGATTTGCGACATATAGGACAGAGAAGAATCCTAGAAGCTACTCCTAGCTTTTACAGGCCTTCTCATACAAGGACATGCCCTACTAAGACCGAAGTCACTGCTGACCACTGCCTCAGTTAGAGCTAACACAACACACAAAGTTTGCCTTGCTGGAACAGTCGCTAGCTACCTAACCACTATGCTAGTTAAGGTTTCTAACGATTTTATCATGTTATTAAAAGTGGTAGAATTCCATGCAGAAATAGTAAACATACCGCATTCTCCGAGTTTTCAAAAAGTGATTTCAGAATTGTTAGAAAATATTCTTCCTTCAAAAAAAATAATTTCAGTGAACCAAATATGTGAAGAACTCGGTTGCAGGTAGCAGACTTAAAACTGAACTGCAACTGAGTTTCAGGTAGCAGACTTAAAAACCGTGTAGCACTGTATGACAACATTTTTTTGTATTCTACCTCTGCATCTTCACAAGAGGATACCAATTTGGTATTTCTCACTGTATAAATAAATATATAAATATTTATACATTTTTACAATTATCATTTCAATATCAATAGGAAGTTTATCAGCAGTTGTTTGTACAGAGTTATTAAAAATGTGAGCTGCACAACCATCTCCTAAATAGAATTTGCGTTCTAATTTTCAATATGTTATTATCTCCCTTTCTTTCCACACCACCAAAATTATTGTTTGTGTTGTCTGCACAGAAGCAAATAATTTTCTTCTCTAAGTCATATGGGGCGGGGGTGGCTCAGTCGGTAGCGCGCCAGGCTCGTAATCTGTAATTCCCAGGTTCGAGTCCCAGCTGGGTCAGCGTTGAGATTTATCTCCGCAAAATTCCCCGCCCTGCCCAAGGTCAGTAGGGGACACCGATGGGCTTGGAAAGGTCGCCATCCGTCGGATGGGACATTAAGCCGTGGCCCCGTGTGCTGGAGAGCCTACCCTCTGCACATTAAAGAACACGCTGGATGGCCTTGACGGGAGGCTACCATCTGTCTCCCAACAGCTGTTCCAGTGGGTCCCCTCCCCCAGCCTTCGGGGTCCATGTGACCTGGCCATTTAGCCCATGGTGTGCAAAGGAGTGCTGCTCAGAGGTAAAACAACCCAACCCAACTCTAAGTCATACTTTCTGGCAATTTCCATTATGTAATTAATAAGTATATCGAAAGTCTCTCGAGGCATTTCTTCAAACTTTAGTAGCTTTACCTAAATCCCAGAATCCAAAGAGAAATACATATTTGACAATAATCGGGACTAATTTTACTTCTTTTCTATTGAAAGCCTCGATACTGATCGTAACGAAATTTACTTTCTGCAGGTCTGTTAAAACTTCATTCAAAATGTACTGTGATATAATATTTGTCACGATGGCTTCGGTCTTGGTATTTCCAGAGGAAAACTTCGAATCATGCAAATGTTGATTAACTTGAATGTACAATCCGTTGACTTCAAGCTAAATTCGTGCACCACTGAATGATAGGCAAAAGTTACTTAGCGGTACATAAGAAATCAGGTTGATTTAGATCACGCGACTTAAAATACTATAGCAAATAATACAACGCACACGAAAAGTGACGACTTTCGTTGTCACTTTGCCTTTTTACGTATTTGTATTCTCCTTTAGTTTGTCCGTAAACTTGCAATTTCTTTTACTACTCATTTTAGGATTTAACTTAGTTTGAAATTTTACGTGTTACTGGGTAACGCCAATCGGTGTTACCCAGTAACAAAGCTTATTGCGCATGTGATCTGCTTAAACAAAGCTTATTGCGCATGTGCAACACTTGTGCCTGCGGCCCTCCGCGAGTACTCTGTTGCTGCTCTACTACAACACGTTCAAAAGGCCAATCGACCTAAACAAATAAAATGTTGGTAGATACTTGAGTGAAGAAAATTTGAAATCCAGGACATTTTAAAGCCCCGGACAACTAATGAAATCCAGGACAGTTCGGACCAATCCCAGACGTATGGCAAGCCTACCATATCATAATTTTTCTCTTCGCTGGCGATGCGTAAAATTTGGTCTGTGAATCTGTGCATTGTTGCTATGGAAACTACTAAAAATGGGGAAAGATTTTACATTATCACTCAGTTTCATTTCATTCAACGATGCAACGGGAACAACGCGAAAAATACTCATGTCGATTTATTACAAGTATGTGGGAATCATGTCTATTCATGTTACTGTTACGGGATGGATGCGCAATTTCAAAGTATAGCTGAGCTTATAGTCAGAGTATAGCTGAGTATATTTCAGAGTATAGCTGAGCTTTGAAGACCTCCCTCCAAAAACTCACACATCACGTTAAGGTAATAAGTTTAGGTGTTAGTGTATTCATTGGCAGTGTGGAAACAATTATTCATCAAACTTTAAACCTCCGAAAGATCTGTGCGAAATATCTAGGTATACCCCACAAACTGACAGGACAGCAAAAAAGGGCTAGAGTCTACTTTTGTAAGGAGATACTGGCAATGTTTCAACCTAGTGGCCCCAAACGGTTAACTGACATTGTCAAAGGTGATAAGACGTGGTTTTATTACTATACAGAAATATCACCAATTACTATGAGTTGCAGAGGATGAACATCGTCCCCCCCCCCCGACAAGACTTCCACGCATGGAAGAGGATGGTCACATTTTTAAAAATTCGCAAGAAATGGTAACCGTGGACACCTTAACTGAAAAAATACCATAAATCGCCTTTACTATATCAATATTGTGTTGCCCAAAAACAGGCGTGTCAAAGGTTCTCCTTCTTCATGACAATGCTCATAAAACCCAGCAAGTTACGGCCTATGTGGAGCAGAAAAAACTCAAACAGCTGCCCAATCCTGCATATTAACCAAAACTTGCACTATACGATTATGGTTGTTTCGAAAAATTAAAAAGGAACTTGCGGTTGTGGAGTCCCCAACAAGAGTACCACCAATCCTTCCAGAATTGACGTAGACATCTATAGCATACCGATGGGCTTGGAAAGGCTTCTATCTGTCGGATGGGACGAAAAGCTGTGGCCCCGTGTGCGGGGGAGAGCCATACCCTGCACACATCAAAGAACATACTAGATGGCCCTGACAGGAGACTACCATCTGTCTCTCCCAACAGCTGTTCCAATGGGTTCCCTCCACCATCTTCTCAGAGCCTTCAGGGTGCTTGTGATCTGGCCATTTAGCCCATGGTGTGCAAAAAAGTGCCGCACAGAGGAAAAACAATTCAACCAACAACATCTGCAACATTGCGTAGATGTTGGACGGGAGTACTTTGAAGGAGAGTAAAAGTTTCGTTGAGGTAAATGCAAAGGTTTTGGTTCTGCAGATGCATGTCAAGAACTATTTGAAAGGCCCTCATAGTAGTTCTTCAGCCTACGATATGCGAAAGTAATGGAATTGCTTTCAGAGACACTGATCCTAATTCTCCATTTGGTGAATCACGATTCAGGTTCATTCAGATAGTCCACAGTTCGTCGAACGTGGAAATACTTTTTTGTTAAGATGAAATGATGGCGTTTCATCTATACGACTCTTAGAAAAATCAGGTATATACCAAGAGTTAAAAAGGATAGATCCCAACAGAAAACTCTGAGGCACACCTGCTGTGAGGATACTGGACCATGAAAAGAAAGAATAACTACTAAAGTTCATTTATGTAGGTATGAATAACTTATTCGAATAAATAGTGAGGTGAGAGAAATTCCTTGTCAATGAGTGTGAATAAATCCCTTGATCCATATTACCATGCACGAAAGGTATTAGCAAAATTAAGAAAGACATCAGACTCTTTGGGCTTTCTGATGCGATTCCAGCAACTCGGAGAAGCTGGTAGACTGTAGAGTGTTGCTTTCTAAATCCAAATTGAAACGAGGAAATAACAGGGTTAACCTGTGTGAAGGAAAAAATTCTCTAATTCATTTAAAAATTTCTCCAATACACTACAACATACAGGTACTGGACAGATAAATGGAAACAGTTCCATGAAAAAATAAGCTGTAAAAACTTGGTTTTGTCGTGAGTGCACTCTAATCCACGTCTCCTACTAACATTCCCGGTACCTTAACTGCTACACTATCATCGGCTAACGTTCTTTTCTAAACTATTTGTTCAGCTTTCGGAGTTATGAACGCTGGAATATTTAACAAGATACAAAAAATTGACCCCAAAATTTAATTAAAACATGTTGAGATCAGAGTTGACTCTAGTAGAGTACCGGAAGAATTAACTATAATCTCTTGACTTGCCTAAATTTTGTGGTCAATATTTTGCAGCTTGATAAATATTCCAGCGTTCATAACTTCGGTCCTTTAAATACCTGACAAACATTGTTTAAATTCGAGAACCTTTATCTTTAAGTCATATTTTTCATTAAAAATCATATTGAAGGAGGGGGGCGGAGGTGGCTCAGTCGGTAGCGCGTCAAGCTCGTAATCTGTAGTTCCCAGGTTCCAGTCCCAGCTGGGTCAGCGTTGAGATTTATCTCCGCAAAATTCCCCGCCCTGCCCACGGTCAGTAGGGGACACCGATGGGCTTGGAAAGGCCGCCGTCCATCGGATGGGACGTTAAGCCGTGGCCCCATGTGCGGGAGAGCCATACGCTGTGCACGTTAAAGAACACGCTGGATGGCCTTGACGGGAGGCTACCATCTGTCTCCCAACAGCTGTTCCAGTGGGTCCCCTCCCCCAACCTTCTCTGAGCCTTCGGGGTCCTTGTGGCCTGGCCATTTAGCCCATGGTGTGCAAAAAAGTGCCGCTCAGAGATAAAACAACCCAACTCATATTGAAGGAGTTATTGAGCTCTGAATGTGATTTTCTATTGAGATAACATGGAACTCTTTCAATTTTTCTGTCCAATACCTGTAATTATGCGATTGTATCCCTGAAGAAAATTGATGTCCCGTTTTATGAGTATATGTGATATTACGATTATTTGTACGAAAGCCGGTTCAGTGGTAATAAGATCGACTTATTACTGCTATTCACAATTTGTTATAATGCTAGACTCTATTGAAACTTTACTCATTATCAACGTATCATGTAAATATCGATATATCAAATTTACAACAAAATCGGTCTTTTAAAAAACTTTTAAAGATATTTAAATGGGATAATATTAATGAAATATTTCCTATACTCCCCCTTCACAAACTTCTCGTACTTCCTGGGGGTACGCGTACCCTAGGTTCGGAACTCCTGCACTACGAATTCTTATTCACTTCAAAGGATGATAGAACACCAAAATTGATTTCTCTTGCAGACTCAACAAAAATTTCCAGCACCATTCCTTTAAAGTGAATACAAATTCAGTAAGTGATTTCACCATCGGTATGCCTAATTATTTTTTTGCTTTTTAGGGCACGTGTAGGATATAGATATTTTTTATATTTATTTACATTGACGTTAGCATTTTAAGGTTGGGTTGTTTTACCACTTTGTGACCTGACCATATAGCCCATTGTGTGCAAAAGTCACAAAGACCCCGAAGGCTCAGAGAATGTTGGGGGACCCACTGGAACTGCTGTTGGGGGACAGATGGTAGCCTCCTGTCAAAGCCATTCAGCGTGTTCTTTAGCGTGCGCAGGGTGTGGCTCTCCCACACGCGGGGCCACAGTTTAGTCTCATCCGACGGACGGCGGCCTTTCCAAGTCCATCGGTGTCCCCTACTGACCGTGGGCAGGACGGAGAGTTTTGCAGAGATAAATCTCAAAGCTGACCCAACTGGGACTCGAACCTGGGAACTGCAGATTACGAGCCTGCAGCGCTACCGACTGAGCCAGCTAGCATTTCAAGATTTGCTGAAGTATTATGAACGATCTGCATTTTTTTTTATAAAGCTACTTCACTTTTAATAACAAATCTTTCATTTTCTATACTGTATTGTTCTTGTATTTTTTTTACGTTTTTCAACTACAACGAACTGGTCATTAACTAAAGTGAAAGACCAAGAAACATAACTTTTAATCCAGAGTATAATTTTATTGAGCTATATACATTCCATAAATTCTTATTGAATTTCCACATTAATATTCTTTTACATATATCAATTACGTTTTTATTGCTAGTGCATTTAATTGTGCATGATATAAAATGTCAGAAATCCCCTTTTTCTTAGAGAGACTTTATTAACAACTCTTAATTTTCATTCAACGTTTTTGTCCCGTGTTACTGCAAATTGGTATCAACAGTTCACTTTTATCATCTTTCAAGTTCTTTTTTTTCCGAGACTTACTGGTGCAAAACATTTAAGTGGGTCCCTATCACAGTGTTAAATTTATTATCATGGCGTACTAGTAATACTTGATTATGTTGCATGGCGCTGATTTCATATATGAATGTACCTCGCTCAGCTGACAAGGTTCAAGGAATTGTAAGAATATGGTGAAATTAGCCTCCAATGAGGGGCTCCCTATATCAGCCACAAAGTAGAGTGAGATAGCAGAAGCAGAAAATACTACATCTCTGCTATATCACGTAGGTCTGTAGAAAAATATGATAGGAAAAAAAGTAGAGACAAAATCGAAGACTTTAGACTTTGCAGAAAAGGCCGATGTTCTGAAAGAAATCGATGAGTAGTCGCATGCGCGTTCGCAGCAGTTTCTTATTCTGGTGAGTGCCAAGAAGGGGGTAATCTAGTAATCCATGGTTCCGATAACATGAAGCTCCCGAAACAAAATTTCTCTTTCAACATTGTAGCGAGATCATTGAGTAGAATGTGAGTTACAGTCTCAGTTGTGCTGCATGTGGCACAGTTAGAACTGTAGACTCTGCCGAGAGTGTGAAGAGTAGAGTTAATGTAGATGACTCCAACTCCTAGACGATGTAGGAGTCTCCTCAGATCGGTTGAGGTTACCGAGGTTAGAAGTACTGAGTGCGGAATCTACCAGATACCTAAATGAGGTACAACTGAAGTCCCTCTGCTAGTGGGCAAGACGATATTGGCTCATCAATTCTGAGACAAAAATTCTGCAGTCACTGAAAGAGGGAAATTAGTAACATACCTCAGACCCTCAAGTGCCTCTTTAGCAGTCCGATCAGCAAGCCCGTTGCCAGATATCCCAACATGGGAGAGAATCCACTGTAAGTGGATCGTGATAACTGGCAGAAGTGAGCTTTGTCTCCACGATCTTCTGAATAAGGGGTTGCAACTCTTGCTGTTTCTCTTCTGGAGCTTGCAAGGCTGACTTGGAGTCGCAGAAGATGACAAAGTTGCCACTCCCGAAGCTGTGGATGAAAGTTACAGCTTCAAGGATAGCGTGTGCGGATCTACAACCACGTCATCTCCAGAACCTCTGTGCTCTGCTGAAGTCCGAATGGGCACGTGGCCTCTGGCACCTTCCAGGGCCTCATTGCATCCATGCCATGTTGTCTCACCACTGTCATCTGGGCCAAGGGTGGTTATTCCCATTATTCGGTAGGTGGTCACATTATTCGAATACAGCTGTGTACGACACTCATAGGTAGTAGAGAGGAGTCTAACAGCTACGGGATCTGAATCGGTCTTTCAGCCTACTGAGGAGATGTAGATGTTGATCTTAAGATCACTGTTCCTCCTGGGTGGAAGTTGAGGAAAAAACGTATTGCCTTCAGTGGAACTAGCAGGGACTCTACTGTAGAAGTCAGTGGCAGACATGGTGATGGCAGAGTCTGGTCTGTTTTGCAGCTCATGATCGAAATGGAGGGTGTAGAGCCTTGAAAGACGACAGTATTTCTGACTGCTCTTCCGATGCAGTTGGAAAGGCATGTCATCAGCCTCTGAGATGACAGATGCATTAGGTGGGTTAGGGCAGAGTCCAAGAAAGAGGTGCAGAGAATGGTGTGAACAATGGAAAGCGTGCTCAGAAGGTGACCACTGTACTTGATGTGGGAGAGGTCAAGTGTCCAACTTGGGAAGTTCGTGCAAGACCATGAGAGCCTTGCACGAACTTCCCCAGTTGGTGCCAGCCAGAAAAGACAGGATATTTCACTGCACAGTGGGAACTGTCTTAAGATGCTTGTGGGGACCCCATGTCAGCCTGTTGACCATAATGACACCAAGGAAGTTATGCTGTTTGGTGACCTTGATGTGGTCAGGTCTAAGCATGATGCCAGGGAAGGTGGGGCCCCAGTCATCTCTTCATGAGAACCATAGCCAGTCTTATTGTAGTTGTGAAGTTATCAAAGAACTTGATGACTGGGTCATAGCTCATTTCATCTTGAGCTGTACATAAGATCGGTCCTGGCTATGGAACCAGACGCAGATGTCACCCACATAGAGGGAAATACCCACACTTTTCTTGAGTCGAGAATGTAGGCCTGACAGCAAGATGTTCAGAAGCATCGGACTGAGGACACCCACTTGAGGTACTCCATGATTGATAGTGTGGGAAGTACTGAGCATGTTGCCCAGCTTGACACGAACTGTCCAGTTGGTGAAGTATGGCATGATCCAGTGCAAGATATTTCCTTTGAGACTGAGAATATGGAGTCTGCAGAGAATATCTGAGTGAGAAAGGGAGCAAAACCTTTTGGATGTCGAAGAAGACAGCGACGGTGGTTTGTCCTGCAGACATTGCCTGGTCAGTGGTGGAGGTGAAGTCGATAAGATTATCAGATGTGCACCTCCCTTTGCAGAAATTAGAAAGGTTGTTGGGGAGAAGGCCCTTGGACTCTAGGCACCATTCTAGGCATCCAAGGACCAGTCTCTCCAGGATCTTGCAGAGGCTCAGTGGCAAGTCTTGCCTGCTTCAAGATAGGCAAAATGTGTGTTGCCTTCCAGGAATCAGGTACCATGGAAGTGCCCAAGTACTTGGTTGGCCTTAAGAAGAACAAGGAGAGCTTCCAGTGACAGGTTAGCTAACAGAGTATAGCTAATACCATCAGGGCCAGGAGCAGGAGTGCTTGGAAGTCTCAATGGCAGAAATGAGTTCCTGCAGTGTGAAAGGGTCATTGTAGCTGGACTCACTCTCAGGACACAACTATTGAGACATAATCTGAGCAGTCACAAGTGGGGCAGGTAGTTTGGCTGTGTAATGCTGCAAGAAGGCATTAGCAGTTGCGGTTAAGTCCTCTCCACATGACAAGGCCAGATTGTGGAAAGGGAGGGTAGGCTGCGGCTTCCCTGTCAGGTTTCTGATTAATTTCTAGACTTTTCCAGAAGGGGTGAAAACATTGATGCTGGAGCAGAAGGATCTCCACCTGAACCTTTCACAATTGTTCAGGTACCTTCTGATGGCAGCATGTAGCCTACTTGCACAAAGGATGTCTGGAAAATTACCAGAGCAGTGGGAGCACCTTTCAGCTTGACAGCGAATGGTGCATAACTTCTTATAGTGTGTATCAGGTGTGTGTCGGGGAACGACTTGCCTGAAGAAGATGCGAGATGCCTGAGCATCGATATAGTGGCAGTGCAGGAATCAGAGGAAGCCACAAGGGCATCTGACAGAGCAGGAAGATGGCAGCAAGTCCTTCAGAGGAGATCTGCTGAAAGAGCTGCCAGTTGGTAAGCTCAGATGTTCTTCTGGGAGCGGCATGTCCCTTGGAAGGCAAGGTGATGTGCAGCGGGAAATCACTGACCTAAGTGTCAGGGTCAACCGTCCAGCTGATGCCCTGAGTAATGCTGGAAGAAAGAGTTAGGTCAATGGATCTGTAAGAACTAGGGGGAATCTGAAGAATAACACTGATTAACAGAGCTCAGTATCAGGTGTTATTTATACCATTTCATGACCTTCACAAGTGCCCTGGTTACCTGCAGTTGCCTCGATTTGCATAAATACACGATGGTCATAATTTTTTGGCTCTTCGGTGTAAATGAGGATGATTTACACGCTAATTTGCACCACAGATTAAGTTCAACAGATTGGCATTGAAGATGCAAAAGGTACAATGCGATTTGCAGTGGAAAATGTTTCACTGCAAAAGTCAAATGTTTAGAATCTGAGGAGAAATGCATAGCAAGGCACATATTGCACAAACAGGGAGTGCACAAATTAGAAATGGCATGCAGTTTCAGAAATGAGAAAACTCTCCGAGAAAGAAAAGTATCCAAGAATCAAAGAGATGAACCTTCTTTCTCCTAGCTATGCATAAATTTTTCACCTGATCGTTAGACCTCCTGCTGATGCCTCTTTTATTCCAAGAGATGGAGCAGTGTTTAAAGTGAATAATGCTCCATCAGGATATTAGGATTGACTCCTGGCAGAGAGCTTGAGGTACGTGATTGTAGGAATGGTAGAGGCCGATGTGTGGAATTATGAGCAGATTAAGGCTGCTGTATTGATGTTGAAGCTACGGAATCTGAGAACAATGAGGTCATTCACTTTTTGAGGAAGCAGCAGTATGCATCACAGTAACTGCGGTCACTTTTAGAATGCAGGGTAGAAGATGCAACATAAAACCAGTGAAGGTAGTGAAAATTCCCATATTGCATGAAACTAATACTTTGCAGTGTATTCTAGCAGTGGAATAGAAATAAATTTAATTAGGTCCAAATATGTGCTGCAAAAGAATACAATATGATCTGCAATCAGAAATAATCATTTAGTCACATTAGTGAATATCCCCATGAGGCTGCAAATGAAGTGGCCAGAACAATCTTGAGATTGTGGCACCATGGAATGACTAATAGTGTCTGAGGCACTGATTGGTAATGACATTTATGAACTGCTGGCGTTGACAGGAAGCGTATTTTGTGGAGTGCAAAGAATACACAGTTAGTGAGTTGGTGCTCAATGATGTGATACGATGAATGAAAGAGGGATGTAAAGGAAGACGAGAGGTAAAACTAGTAATGTTTTACAATATGCATGCACAAGTAATCAGCTATAGGCAGGAGTTAGAGCAGGTGGTGAGGTGTGAAGCCTCATCTGTTAGAATACTGTAATGCAGAAACCGAGTGTTTGCATGAATATGCTTTTAAAGCAGAGATACAGTTTGTTCTCTCAGCAGTGCAAATATTGGTGTGCTGTGCAGGAAGTAAAGTTCATCTTGAATGTATGGTAGATTGCATAATTGGGTTTTAGTTACTTCAGATGTTATAGGCAGTTTCTCTTCATCTCAATATAATATTGCATGTTCAATAGCTTGCGGGAGAAGATTGGGGAAACACCAATATCACTTCATGAAGAGGCGGAGAATGTATCATAAGAAGCATTGTGTGCACTACTGTATTGCAAGAATGCTCGACATTGGTGTCAACCATAGAATCATCTAAACCTTTGTGTGCAGAGTGTGTATTTAGGCGAAAATAACAAATCATAATAGACTGTGACAGAACTTCCGAAAGATAGAACACAATTGTTTCAAGACCAGGGGCGTAGCGAAGGACTATAGTTGGGGGATGGGGGGGAGAAATCAAAAATTTTCCAACTCCAAGTTCAAATTTTGCCAACTGAGCAAATTTGCTTAGATTTTTCGCTCCGTTGGTGGTGGTGGTGGTGGGGGGGGTATTTCCAACTAACCGTAATTTGCCATTTAACTTCCAGTTTTGCCAACTAGCCATAATTTCACAGGAATAATTTAAACATTTACTTCTCGTCTGAATTATAGCAATTCAGTGTGAATTTTCTCTCGATTTTGCCACCTCTCCTTAATTTCACGAAACTAATCCCAATCTTTACATCTCTCTTAAATTTGCCAAATCACTTCAAACTTCCAAAGATTTTGCCACGTTTTCTCGATTTTAGTCAACTATCCTGAATTTCACAAACCCAATTATCACAATTACCCCGTATTTTCCGAATGGATTCGAATTTTGCCAACTGCCCTACATTTTAAGTTTCCTCGATTTGTCCAACACTCCTTAATTTCACAAAACAAATTCCAATTTTCACAACTCGCCTATATTTTACCAAGTGGATTCGAATTTTGCCAAATACCCTAGATTTTACCAACTCGCCGTAATTTTGCAGAAAAAATTGCAATTTTTACAACTTCCCTGAATTTGCCAATTCACTTCGAATTTTATCAACTCTCCTTAATTGCACAAGGCACAATTTTCACAACTCCCTTGTATTTTACCAAGTGGCTTCGAATTTTGCCAACTCCCCTAAATTTTGCCAAGAGTTCTTGGTTTTTCCAACTTTCCTTAATTTTACAAAACCAATCCCAATTTTTACAACTCACCTGTACTTTGCCAAGTGGATTCGAATTTTGCCAACTGCCCTAGATTTTGCCATCTAGCCACAATTTTACAGAAAAAAAATCCCAATTTTACATCACACCTGATTCTTGCAAAGTCACTCTGAATTTTGTCAACTCCCCCAAGATTTGCCAACTCTCCTAGATATTGCGAAGTTGCCTCGATTTTGCCAACACGCCTTAATTTTACAGAAAAAGATTGCAATTTTTACATCTCACCGGAATTTTGTCAACTCTCCGCGATTTTGCCAACTGCCCCTAGATTTTGCCAACTCGCCATAATTTTACACAAAAAAATCCAAATTTTCACATCTCACCTGTATTTTGCCAACTCACCACGATTTTGCCAAGTCATTCCGAATTTTGCCATCGCCATAATTTCACAGAAAAAATTTTTGCCAACTCCCCAAGATTTTACCAAGTTACTCCGAATTTTGCTAACTCTCTAAGATTTCGCCAAGTAGTCCCGATTTTGACAACTCACCTGTATTTTACTAAGTGGCTTCGAATTTTGCAGTCTCTCCATTTTCCAAACTGCCTTAGATTTGCCAAGTTGCCTCAATTTTGACAACTCAGTTTTCCAAAAAAAAATTACAAATTTTCACAACTTACCTAGATTTTACGAAGTCGCTTCGAATTTTGCCAACTCCGACTTACTTTGGGGGGAGCCCCCTCCCCATGGCTACGCCCCTGTTCAGGGCTTATGAATCGTCGCACTGCAATCATCACAAGGGGAGTGACACATTACGCTAGAGAGATAGGTTTGCAGTAATTAGTGAAAGACAAATACATTCTTGCATTTAAGTGTTTGGTTTCTGATGCATGCAAGAACTTGGTGAAGTGATGGATGGACATTTGTGATGTAAGACCCCCCCCCCTCCCAAATCTTATATACTGACAATTACCCTAAAATGAAGAATTTTCTGATCTTCCCAGCTTCAGAGCAAGTGTCTGCCAGTAGTGCACACAGAAAGATGACATATTCATCCTGCATCCAGGATGATGTGAAATTCATTCTGAGTCCAGGATGATGGTAATCCTCCTGAGCATCACTTTATCAAGGAAATGAAAGACTACAATTAATGCCAACTTTAACTATGGGGCCGCACCTAGTGTCAGGCAGGTGGCTCAGTTTTTAGCACACCAGCTTTGTAATCTGTAGTTCTCAGGTTTGAGTCCCACCTGTAACAATGAGATTTATCTCTGCTAAACTCCCACTCAGTCCTTGGTCAAAAAGGCACTGATGGACTTGGAAAAGCTGCCATCCATCAGATGGGATGCAATGCTTTGGTGTCTTGTGTGCATGAGTGCCATAATATCCTCTGTACGTTAAAGAACACACTGGATGGCCACAATGGGAGGCTGTCATCTGTCTTCTAACAGCTGTCTAGTTGGTCCCCTTCCCCCCAACCTTCTCTAAGCTCTGGGATCCTAGTAACCTGGTCATTCAACACATTGCATGCAAAATAGTGCCACTCAGAGGTAAAACATCCCAACCCAGGATCGCAGCGCAATAGGGATGAGAACTCAATTTGCCATGTGGGAGATATGGATGTACTTTCAACTTGCAGAGAGAGATTGGGAAAATAGAGTACCCCTCTGTTGGTTCTAGAGAAAAGTCGACCATATGAAGGCTCCATAGCAGATCATATGAACTGCCTCCTTGCTGTATCCATGAAACAGTGGCAACTAGCATTATTTGTAACAGCTTTCAGATGCTGACCAAGGGACAGTATTTAAATTTGAGAATATTGGTTGGCATTATGCCTGAATTGAATTTTAGAATATTGGTGCTGATACACTGCCTGGTAAAATTATTATAAACAGCTACTTAATAACTTCCCAAATTTCAAAATTTTCAATTCTCTGCATACAGTTCTCATTGAAATGGGTTTTGAAGTACTACTAATGGTAATTTCTTTCAGCTGATGAACTATAGAAGTTTTCCTATACAGTGTGTGCCAACAAATGCCTTTCCCTACCAGTCTAGAGGTGGGGGTGGCTCAGTCAGTCGCTACCGACTGAGCCACCCCCTCCCCTAGACCGAGCACCAGGCTCATAATCTGCAGTAACCAGGTTCAAGTCCTGGCTGGGTCAGTGTTGAGATTTATCTCTGCAAAACTCCTCGTACTGCCCTTGGTCACTAGGAGACATGGGCTCGGAAAGGCCATCGATCCATCATATGGGATGTTAAGTTGTGGCTCTGTGTGTTGGAGAACCATACCCCATGCATAAAATAACACACTGAATGGCCTTGACCGGAGGCTACTATCCCAACCAACATACCCAACAGCTGTCCATTGGCCCCAAACTTTCTCCAAGCCCTCCTGACCTGGCCATTTAGCCTAATGTGTACAAAAAAAGTATTGCTCAGAGGTAAAAGAACAAAACATATCCCTATCTGTCAGAGTTTTTTTCCTCCCACATTTGCTATGATCAGGGGATAATTTTGATACCATTGCTATTCTCCATACACTTGGGATATTGTGCTCTGTATTTTTCCACTGAGTTCCATAACCTTTGTTATGGATGCTCTTGACCATCACACTCCAACCATGAACCCCCTTTTAAAGTGTCAGATCAACCTTTTTACCCATGTTGCACTTTGCTTTCCTCTCTGCCTTTTTGGCTTTTATAGGATTTTGCAGTAACATAGAATATTTATGGCAGTAAATTTTGCATTATACTGCATGTTTCATGGTACTCACAATATGGTGTACATAATATGCGTAAATAAACTAGTGGACTGGCCAGGTTCTAACATCAAGGGGAGCAAGCAAATGAAAAAGGTACCACCCTACCAGCAAGTCTTCAGAGGGTTAATCTAGAGTTGATCTAAGCAATCTTAACAATAGGCATATAACACGTTCATAAAATGAAATGGTAACAAACTTTTTTTTAAATATATACACAGTCGTATCAGACTAATATGACCGCCTACCATAATACATGGTAGGTGGTCATATTATTCTGATACAACTGTGTATATACCATATATTAAATTGAAAATACCCAAGATCCAACTGAATTTTTAACTCAAATCCCTAATTTAGTGGCATAAAACATATAATTAATATTAATGATACATTGGTTTCCATAAATTAAGGAAAATCCCTATGTTAGGTCAATGGGAAGCTAACGTCAAAGCTCTGTAACTTGTAAAATAAGTTTTTTTGTTTTGAAAAATGTGATTGCAGATAAAGATCTCAATCAAATAAATCAATATCACGATTTTTAATAATATTCATTCAGTACTTAATGAATTATGGAAGTTTGAATATTTAGCGATAGCAATGCAACCACAAAAATTGACTTCAGATGTTAATTAAAACTTTGATACAATACTAATTGTTTAATAAAATAAGTTTGTATTTTAGAACTTTCTGTAAAGAATTCTTTCACGATTCTTCAGTTTTGTACGAGTTTCTTAAGACTGGCATTGCTGTTGTTAAATATTCAAACTTCCATAACTCATTAAATACTGAACGAATATTGTTGAAAATCGAGATATTGATTTAATTGATTGAGATCTTTATCTGCAATCACATTTTTCAGACTAAAAAACTCATTTTAGAAGTTATACAGCTTTGACGTTAGCTTCCCAATCACATAGGGATTTTCCTTAATTTATGGAAACCAGTGTAATACACCTACCAGGTCTTGAACAGACTGACCTTTGTTAAGACTATGAGGAAAAACACTAGAGGAAGCAGTGTGGAAACAGTCATGTCAACACATTAACTTAAAAAAATTGTTGAAAAGGCACCACTTTTTGAGAATATGCTCAGGGGGAGCAACCACTCCCCCTGCTCCCAAAGCTGTATAACTGCTCCCACTCTAGCTACACCACTGAAATGAACCTGTAAAATTAATTAAAAGTCTACCTCAATTCATTAAACTAAATACTCAGTGTCCATAAGAAGTTTTACGTCATTCAGAGCCATGCCAAGTTAGGGGCATTTGGGGCATCTGCACTGAGTGCAATCAAACTTAGAGCACAATTTCAAATTAGTACACAGTCATTTTTTATTACTATGTGCCAAATCTAACTATTCAATAGGACACAAAATAACTTCTTTACCCTGGGCACACATAATACTCATCACTTGACTCAAATATGCAATTGGTTAGGAATGGTCTTGGTGGCATTAACCCTTTGCAGCCTCATTTGTTGACCTACTGGTCAACAAATATTTGAAACAATGATTGAATATTTATATACTGTAATTAATGTACTCAAATGATATACTGATGAAAAAAAGTTCAATCACATTTTACTCGTTATAATCTATCTCAGTGTTACTGCTAAACAACTTAACAGTGGATTCCTTCTCTATGTAAGGAAAATGTTAACTTCCGCTAGAAACAGAGTACTAAAACGTCAGACCTAGTCGAATATACAGGTGGAAATACACTGAGAGTTCAAAAGTCATGGGAATAGCAGTTAAAGTAGAACTAGGGGGCTGTACTCATAACCGATGCGTTGGACATTAACCGCAGAATGGCGCTGCAGTAGCCCACAAACCCAACATTCATTTCAGAGTAGTTGCTAATTCAGCATGGTTGCTCATCGTGAGTTGTCCGACTTTGAATGTGGCTTGATCGTCGGTGCCAGAAGGATGGGTCATGCAATATCAGAGATCGTACAGGAATTCGGTTTTTCCAGGTCTACACTGTCAAGAGTTCATTGTCAGTATTCTATTGATGGCATTTCCACACAGGTATATCAACGAACGGGACGGCCATGTGTAATTGATGAAAGGAACTCACGTTGGCTGTCACGAATGGTAACGACCAACAGATGGGCTACAGTGCATGAAATCAGTGCCAATTTGAATGCGGGCCAAACACAACACGCTTCTGAAAGAACTGTCCGTCACCACCTGCACTCCATCGTATTTGGTAGCCAAAGACCCACTCGTGTCCCATTGCTTACACGTCATCACAGAGCTCAATGACTGGAATGGGCCTGAAGACATCGAAATTGGGCAGTAGAACAGCAGTGTCGAGTAGCATGGTCCGATGAATCAAGTTTCCAGTTGTTTCGCACTGACAGGGGCATTAGAGTGTAGCATAGGCTCCGTGAAGCCATGGACCCTTCCTGTCTTCAAGATACTGTTCAGGCTGGAGGCAGCTCTGTGATGATGTGGGGCGTGTTCACGTGGTCTACATTGGGCTCTCTAATCTGTTTGGAGCAATCGCTGACAGGTATAAGTGGACATTCTTGCAGATCACTTTCACCCCTTCATGACTCGAGCAACCTGATGGTGAAGAGGTATTCCAACAAGATAATGCAACATGTCACCAATCTTTGGTTGATAGGAGATGGATCAAGGAACACTTCACGGATATTACCACCATGAATTGGTCCCCACAGTCCCCTGATATGAACCCCTTGGGGCAACTGTGTGATACAACGGAAACAAGCTTATGATCTGTGAATCCAGCACCATCTAATGCAACAAAATTATGGTCTATACTGCTGATGTGTGGGCTGCAATCCCTGCAGAATGGTACCGCCCACTTGTTGACTCCATGCCTTGACGTATGGTTGCATTGCTGAGGGTTTGAGTAGGACCAACCCGTTATTAGGCACGTATTCCATGACTTTTGGACTCTCAGTGTAGTTAAGGATGTTAGATTTCTTACTATTGATGTTACTTTAGAAAGGGTGTGATGAGAAAAAAAGGCTTTAGAAGGTGATGTGATAAAGGTTAACAAACTTCCCCATTAATAATATTGTAGCAGAATAATGGACTGCAATGCAAACTTATTTTTTAAATTTGTTTCCTCTCTCCTCTTCCAAAACATGCAATGGGCACCTAAATATATGAAGCACCCCTTATGGCAGTACCCCCAAATATATTAAGCACATCAAATATGTCCAGAAGTGCTGCAGATGGCAGCCCCAATGGAAATACTGTGGAAAAAAGCACTTATCAACAGGGACAGATTTACCGATAAGCAGACTAAGCACCCACTTAATGGCTCGGTTACTCAGGGACCCCTAAATCTTTCCATGAATTGCTTTCAGAATTGTAGAAATTATTTCAACTACACACTATAGGGCCCCCGGACTTCTAAATCTGTTACTACTCACCAAACCAGGCTGATTTCCCATAAGGCACATTAGGCGCTTGCCTAAGGGTTCTAACATAACTGGGGCACCAGAATTCAAGTATCCACAAACTATTTATTCAAGCATTAGCCCATACCTGGTCTGGAGGTTAGCACATTGGACAACAGACACTGCTGTTATGCTCATTTTAAACACTCAAAATTGATATAAATCGAGAAAAAATACACAAACTTCTAAAATTACTTTTAATAAATGGTCATTACTTTTAGTAAATGGTTTGTTATTATTTTTGAGTTAAATTCTTACTGCTTTCAACTAATAAATAAATATCCCCTCAAGCAGCTACTTGCCACAGTGGTCTGACAGGAGCCTGTCAGTTTATATGCCATTGAGACCTGAGAGGAAGCCGAGACCTCAGCAGAAAGACAACACAAACATCCATACCTTATGTTCAGGGCTCGAACCCAAATCCCTTTGATCAGTAGCCAAGTGTGCTAACCAACATCTAACCATTCAGCCATAACACTACAGTTAAATATTTTAGCTTCCAGAATTGTTTAAATATTACCCATATAATCCCCAAAAATGAATCTTGGAGAATTTTTAACAATTTTTATAATTAATTTAATAAATTTTTCAATTTATTTCCTGTGATATTTTGCTACAAAATGTTTATTTTAAAGTTAGGAAGCAATGGAGGTAGCTTTCCCTTCACACAACATGGAAGTGTCCTGACTTTAATAATTTAATTTGCTCATTACAACAGCAAACAAATGAAGAAAAGTTTAAATTTGAAAATGAATAATTTAATTTTTAAATATTACTGAATATTATATGCTGGGTATATTAATTCATTAAATTTTTGCAATATTTGGTAACAAATATGTATTACTTATCAAAATTCCCACATTCATTTCGATTACACTACTTTCTTTCTTCATAGTTATAAAAGAAAATAGTATTTATATAAAAACAAACAAAGTGTGCACTATCATTCCTTGTGCCTAGGAGAGCTTGAGGTGTAAATCTGAGCCTGTTTCAAACACATTCCTCAAAGACAAACCCTTGTTTGCTGCAACTGTAGAGAGTATTACGTGGCCTTCGATGGAAAATATAGTTATTGACAGTTAGTTATTGAAGCTAAAATTGCTTCTGATAGGTCCTAGTCAGGTACAGCCAATAATAATAATACCAACAACACATTTTCTGGCATTCACTACATCATTAAAAACAACATTACAAATCTTACTGGCTTCACTAAATATTGTTCTGAGATAATAAGCAGTTTACAATTAGACAGGGAAAGTAGACAGCCATTAGAATCAGACTACTTTATGGTTATTGTACACACACTATTGTGCATCCTATTGAATTGTTAATTTTTGTACACATTAATAAAAATTGATTATGCAATAATTAAAAATTATGCTCTAAACATGATTTTCTCTTGAGGCAGATCCCCATTTACCTCTACTTTGTCATGGCCTTGATCATACATTATAAAAAGAAAATAGCAAACTGCATAGAACATTAAAATTAAAAAAAACACTTGAGAGGTTACTTCAACTATTAACTACAAAATTAAACTACCAAACCATGTATTCAATATGGCATAAAAACAACTTATAACTTCAGGAGATGCCAATCTTTGTCTTCATGAATTTTTCAGCCTTCCTTCTGAGGTCAAATCTCATCTTTCAACAGAATGAAGACTATATGAAAACACATCTTGCTATACTTAATCAATGTATTGAGCTCAAATCAATATTAGCTTCCCAGACTATGAATTCCAACAAGTTATACATTCTGCTAAAAATGCCACCTCTCCTGGCCCTAATAATATCCCTTATATAACATTTAAATATCTGGATACAGAAACACTTAGCACCATGCTTATTCAAAAAATGCTGCCACCACTAGATTTTTCTAGAGGAATGGAGAGAGAAAAACGTTTTCCCCAAACTCAAGCCCAAAAACCATCATCAGATCCCAGTTCACATACAGGCCCAGAGTATTCTTACTTTCTTAAACTATAAAAAAAATTATTCTTACTGGTTTCAGTACATTTTGGAGAAATAGCAAGATCTCTACTATAGTGAAATAGGCTTTTGAACACAGGTCTACACAAGCTAACTTTTGTAGCATTGTTACTTCAACTGAATTAACACATAATTGATGTCCATTATTTTACCATTACTGATATCATTAGATTAGGGGTTCTCATCGTGGGGTACGAGGTCTACGTGGGTAACTTGGGGTACGAGTTTTTGGGGTACGCTGTGAGAGCTCAAAAGTCGCTAGATCTAGTAACAAAGTCGTTGGCAACACTACTACTGGTTTTTCATCTGTAACTGCTTTAAAAAATAAATATAGGAACAGGCTGGATGTTGAAGATGACTTGCGACTCTACCTTAGCAAGATAACCCCAACCATTGATGAACTGTGCAAGAATAAACAAGCACAACCATTTCACTGATTGCCCAGTAAAATGTTTATAATTTTATAAGATTTGTTAAATTATGCCATTTTTTGTTTACAAGGGGTACGCCAGTTATATACACATTTCAAGGGAGTATGTGAAGCATAAAAGTTTGAGAACCACTGATCTAGATCATATCTGTTAAAACCATACACATTCCCACTGATAAGCTTTCGTTTAGTGAGGGTTTTTCTTTTGTAAAATAAATATATACATAATTCTTTGGAAAATAAAATCTGAAAAAAAAAAAACTACACAATACCACATGTTGTGTTTTCTTGGGTCTTTCTCTTACCTTTGACATTGTCTCTCATCTTAGCATTCTCTTCAAATTTGCTAATTTGGACATTAAATAACATATCCTATTTCATTGGAAACTTTCTCATCAGAAGTAAAACAATAAAGTCAAGCTTAGCAACACACTTTCAGAATTGCACATTCCCTCTAAAGAACCGAGAAGTAATTTCTTGTGTCACACACTCCTTTAGCATAGAGTTACCAGATACCAGTGTTCTGAAAGGAGGTCAAAAAAGATAGAAATGGAGGACAAAGAACGATATGCTTTCAGTTTGTGAAAATAAGCTTTTTTTCCTATTAAGTTTTCGACTTTTTCCTTTCAAGTACCGACTAACAGTTTAGTCAGAAAAAGGCAAAATTCTAATTATTCAGTACACTTCAAAATATATGAAGTACCAATTTTTATTCATACTTGATAAGCAATCAAAAATTATTTGGTCTTAAGTGGCGTAATGGTTAGTAAATATCTGCTGTTCCAGAAGGCAAGCTTTGTGTGTTTCAATTAACTATAACTGATGTAATGATCAGCAGGGGCTTTGGTCTTTCTAGGATATGCTCTTATATGAGAAGGCTTTACAAACTACAAAGAGTTCCATCACTTCCCTTTTATGTTGTAAATAAAAAAATAAAACTGCTACCAACTTTTATAGCTTCAACTACAGATGGAAGCAAAATTTTATGCAGTTTTCTAAAGTGTGTACTTTTTTTCAATATGGCATGCAAATTGCACATATTAAGATTACTAAAAAGAGTAACTTTTACAATAAGAGAATTTAGCATTCATGATTTGCATTTACAATATATTATTGCACAGTGAACACTAAATCATATTCTAGTCATGAGTTCAAAAAATTTAAAAGAGGAAAGTGCAAAAAAAAAAAAGCTTTAATTTTAATTTAAAACATGGTATTAGTATATACAAAAAGGAGGATATTTCATGTTTTTTTGAAAAATTCAGGACATAAGTTAAAAAAAGGACATTCCTCCTTTTGGAGGGCATATGGTAACCCTACTTGAGCATCTTGCTGCCTACCCTCCCTCCAGCCTCTTGTTATTATATGCTCCATACTTTCTGATGACACTGCAATATGGAGAACTGGTAAGGTTTACATTTGTCTCCAACAGCAGAGGTTGCAAAATGCTGTAAATATTATTTATACTTCACATATGGTAATTGGCAATTTTAGTACTGAAATCAGCTGTCCTTCCCATCACCCACAAACAATATATCCCATGATTCCCATAACCTCAGTGTTATGAGTCGCCATCGTGGTTATCAGCACAAATGAAAAATGTGCACAATTAATGATGGCATTTATCACGATTATTTAAAAGTTGAAAGGCTGTGATTGAAAGTTGAATGGCCTTGGCCCATATGCAGGAGAGCCATACTCTGTGCACGTTAAAGAAACTTGCTGGATGGCCTTGATGGAAACTACCATCTGTCTCCTAACAGCTGTCCAGGTCATACAAGGACATGCCCTACTAAGGGTTGAAGTCACTGCTATCCACTGCCTCAGTTACAGCTATCATAGCACACAAAGTTTGCCTTGCTAGAACAGTCACTAGCTGCCTAACCACTACGCCAGTTAAGTTTAAGAAGTTGAGTCTTCAGACCTTTTAACCCTGGGTGACTCCCCATACACCCCTGCCGGGGACTGTTGAAAATTCAGTTTAAATGACTGATCCAGATAGCCCCAAAGAAGGTGGGTATCTGGTCAGCATTTCAGTATGGCCATTTTAACTGGCATACTTCGTTAGAATAAAATGACCAAATGTCTGTTTTCCATGAATTGTCCCAGGATGAAGAGCTCTGTCCCAAATGAATAAACACCCAAGGAATGTTTTTTGACATTTTTTAAATATTAAATTAAGTATACAGCATTAGCAGTGCTTTTTTATAATTAATTTATAGAATAGTAGTGGCAACATTATTATAAATATTTTCAGTTGATAATGCAAGTGACTGAAAATTTTAGGTTAGATTTTATAAAGTCATCAATTGCAAGATGTCAAATTAGAGTGACCAGACATCCCTGTTCTCTGGTGATATCTGTGTCAACCCTTTAAGCTGAATTTTCAATAGTCCCTGGTAAGGGCAAATGCCCAGGGCATCAATGGCAAAGGGACACTGCAATGGGATTAATGAAATAACAAACATTGTGTTTTTTTTATCCTTCATTTACTGGACCACAGAATACTCATATTTGAAATTTGTAAAATATATTAAAATATAAAATATTAATTCTCTTGATCACTATGCCTGTAAATAGCCCTTTTTCCAGTTACAAAATCAAGTGGATACATCCTTCCAAGTTGAGATTTATAATCAGTGTTATTTCAGGATAAAATATTTTATTTTTCTTGTAGGTTATAGGATATTTACATAGATTCCGTTGAAATATAACTTTTCTTTTTGCCTCTCTGTTTCTAATTCAAATTACATATGCAGAAGTAAAATTAAGTATCATTAGATCATGTTAATTATGTTTTTTTTTTAAACTTATAGACAGAACCATTTTCAGAATAATTTGTTACACTTTAATTTGGTTTATTCTGTTCACGATAGAATAAAAACAATATGTATTGTATAAAAATGTAACAAAATTATTACACTACATAAAAATTGAATAGCTATATAATATAAAAAAAAAAATACTAGAATAGAACAAAAGAAAAATTAAGGGAGATATCACTCTGAATTTTTAATGTCGATCAATTTTAGAGGAAAAATTGTATTGAGTCAGGTGGGATACAAACTCATGACCTCCTGATAACATGTCAGATGCTCTGGCCACTGAGCTACTGGCTGCCAATCAAGATCTCCTCCAATTGATGCTATGAACTTTCTACCAACAGTACACAATTCTCCATGTCTCATTATGGTATTGTCCCAGCTGCTATCAGCTTCAAGAAACAATGGCAAGTATTTTCTGAGTGTACAATTATCTTTACTCTTCAATTTAGTAAAGAAATCTTTTTAAAAAGTAATAAAATGAAAGATAAACCATTATTTAAAATGCTCAGAGAAGGTTGGGGGAAGGGGTCCCCACTGGACAGCTACTAGGAGCCATCCAGCATTCTTTAACATATGCAGGGTACAGCTCTCCTACACATTGGTCATGGTTTTACATCCCATTTGATGGACAATGATCTTTACCAAGAACATCAATGTACCCTTTATGACTGAGGTTAGAGGAAAGGTTTAGCAGAAATAAATGTCAGTGTTAGCAGAGGTAGGATTTGAACCTGGGAACTAAATATTATGAGCCTGACATGCTGCTGATTAGGCCAATTCCCACACCTTTTTGTTCTGATAATTAACAAATATTCTAAATTATCACATTGTAAATTATCACATTTACACATGAAAGTTATAGATATTGTGTCTACAATTTTCATACTGTGTAAATGAAAAACTTTATTGAACATTCCCTACTTTTAAATAAACCTTTTGTAGCAAAATGCCACAAGAAAAAAAAATAGAAAGCTTAAAAAAAAACTAAAATCTTTTTTTGAGAAAAATTAATATTAAAAAAGTTCTAGGAGCTGAAATATTTACCAGCAGTGTTCTTAGTAGCAAAAATTTACCTCAAAAGTTATAAATTATTTATTAAAATAATTTATAATTTAAAGAAGTTAAATGGTTTTAGGTTTCCATCAATTTTGAAAGTGTTAGGACAAGTGCTTAATATTTCAGTTTCGATAACACTTTAAATATAAAATGAATACTGCTTAAAAGCAATATTTGGATAATTTTGAATGGGATCTGTAATATATCTTATTTTAATGAATATTCATCTACTATCAAGCTGTTTGTTTAAGTAACAGGATGAAGATCAGTGTAGAGGAAAAATTGTCTTGAGCTCAGTGGGATCTGAACCCACAACCTCCTGATGACATTCATGATGTCATCGTCTAAATATATCTTTGACATTTTTCTGCAAAACTCTTTTTAAAGTTACAGAGCTTTAAATGTGGTTCCCATTCACATAACATGAAAGTTTCCTAATACATTTGATAAAGTAAAGTGTATCCACACAAACCATATCCTTTAAAAGTTCACTTTTGATCATCAGGAGACACGAGTTCTTTGAACCACAAGTGCATACTAGTGTTTTATTTATTCTAAGATTTCAGCAGTTTTATTGATAGTTAAATAAACAAATTATAAGACTTGAATGCTGGCACTCCTGTTATGTTGCCACCCCTAGGCAAGTGCCTAACATGACTTATGGGAAATCCAGCCTAATACTGAGAATTTTGGATATGGAAAATATTAAGGATGCATTTAAGGGCTTCCGAAGGGTTTGCAACAGGGAGAACAGGTACATGGTTGTAATAAAATTAATATCACGCAGCTGATTCTCATGATAGGGTTTTTTCCATTCACTAACTACAGTTTTAAAACCATCATTGCCTATCTCAGAATTAAAATCAGCACAGTTATCATCCATATAAGGAGAATTATCACCCAAGTTTACATTTCTATTCATTTGTTGAACATTATTTAACATATCTACATGTTTATTATTATTATAATACCCCATATCAACATGTATTATTATTATGATATGAATTTATTGCATAGTATATTACATATGATTAAATTTAGCACCTAAAATTTCTTACCTCAGTATTGTACACAGAAACTTTCAATTGCAGGGGGGGACGGGGTTGATTTGATGCCTTAAGTCTGATTTTATGAGGCTTTCTTAGAAAATATACAATCTTGAAACCCTCAAGGATAGGTTTATAACCCACCCTTGGTATGCCACTGTCTTACCAGAACACTTAATGTGCTGTGATTGTTGCATTGGATTCCACTGAAATCAGTTTCTTTTATAAATTTGGGCTTTGCTTATGCAATTTTTCTTCCCTTTCACAACATTAACTGACAAATTATGTTAATAGCAAATTTTAGGTGACAGATCTCCACAATACCTAGTCAAAGCTGGTCATTTACAGAGAAAAAATATGACTTAATAATCCAATCAAATTGTGTTATGTGGCATGCTTGTAAATGATCAATGGTATGGTCACCAACATCTATTCATGCACAGGAGCAGAGTATGTTCATCTTTACACATAAAAAGAGGACTCTTTTATTTATATATTTTACTTCATATATTATTAACTAGTAGAAAGTCCTTGATATAAACAGCAATTACCTTCTCTTCAAAGGACTTGCTCATCCAAGTTTGGATGACAATTTGATTATCCTTATATTTGAAAGTGAAATTTTAAAAGAATATTACCAAATGTGTTGGGATACTTTCATACTATGTAAATAGAAAACTATATTCAAAATGCCTTAATTTTTAAATTTACAGAAAATGTTTTATAGATGTTGCACAATTATAGACCTCAAACAAAATTATCCAAATCTCAAGTTTAAACAATATTTGTTTAATATTTAAAAAGTTAAATAATAAATAAAACTAAATACCCCCTCAAGCAACTGTTTGCCACAAAGGTCTGACAGAAGCCTGCCATCATCCTACCAGTTTAATATGCCATAATAAGTCTGTGAGGATGGTAAGACCTAAGTAGAAAAATAACAAACATCCATCCCTTACCTGAGCTCAAACCCATGTCCCTTTGATCAGTAGCCAAGCACACTAACCATTTGGTCTTGGGATGAGGATGAAATATTGACAGCATATGTTTCTGTTATGCTTGTCCTAAACACTCTTTAAAAATTAATAGAAGCAGGAAAACTATTTTACACACTTCAAAAAATTATATTTTTATAAAGGGTATTATAAATTTTGAGATAAAATCTTATGACTAGCAACACTGCTGTTAAATATTTAAGCTTCCAGAACTGTGCAAGTAATAAATTATTGCTTTTAAAGCAACTGCACATAATGCACAATGCCATTTCATATGCCTAGGGGAAACTGTGTTGTAAATCTGGGACTGATTATAATAATACAGTAAAAGAATATGAGACTACAATTTAGAAAAACTGACTGTTTTCAATGTGACATTGGAATACTAAAAATGAATGAGTTAATGGACATGTTTAGTGGATTATGTATAAGGGGAGTATTAGAAGTGACAGATTTCCAGCTCACTGCATAATGTACAAGTATACTATGTAGGATACTGATATGGTCTCTCTTCATAAAAATTCAAAATGCCATCAATATCATGATTATAGCACAAATTGGGGATTGGTATTTTCTGCTGAAAACTCAGTAATACTCCCTAATACTCCCCAAAACCAAAACTTATTCACCCAGTCTACCTAATATTAAAATCAAAACACACCCATTAAAATATCACATCTCATCATCAGTTAACCATTTACCATAAACTTCATTGGATCTCTCAGATTCACATAAAAACCATGTCACTGTTGTGAAAAATATATTTAAAAAATAAATAAAATAAATACCCCTTCAAGCAGCTGCTTGCCACAGAGGTCTGACAGGAGCCTGTCAGTGTATATGCCATCTGAGTGGATGGCAGGACCTCAGCAGAAAAACGACACAAACAGCCATGCCTTACCCGGGGCTCGAACCCAGGTCCTTTAGATCAGTAGCCAAGCGTGCTAACCACTCAGCCATGGGACATTTACATGGATACAAAATCCTCAAGAAGTCATTGGCTGTGGAGGTTCCACCAGTTCGTGTAATTTAGTTCTCCACATACAGGTAGGTTCTAAGCTGCAGCTGCTGATTTGTCCAGTGTAGGCAAATTTTAACAAAGTTTTGACGTTGTCTGTCCCCTCACATCCTGTCTGCACCTTTTTCTGAGGCCTTTAGGTACACTGTTCATAACCCTATTAATTAATCTATAGTTATACATACAGCAAGTTTGGCAACATGGACAAACCAACACACTCTCTTCACAATATACTGCCAGAGGAGGTTGCCAACTCCTTTTCTTAACCTAACCACTATTTAAAAAGTCAAATTACCTAATGCCCAAGATACTGCATAAGCATTTAGAATAAAAGGAATCTAATTTTTGTTATCTTGCTTACAAGGGATCCCCGTTTCACTACCAAAACTAACTTTAGTGAGGACCATGCTATTATACAGTTCAGGGATGGCAAAAATCTTTTCAAGCTCGCATGCCAAAATTATAGGAAAAAAGATAACATTTTCTAGCTCACATGCCAAAATTACAGAAATAATTTTCTAGCTTATGTGCCATTACAAAAGTACTTTAAAATGTGATTTATACATCAGTGGAGAATAGACGTAGTTGAAGTTTTTCATGTGAAAGTACACATTGCTGACAGCTGAACAGTTCTCACTTGATAGTAAGTTATTGATTTGACTAAGTTTTAGATTCTACCATTATACAAGGGAAATTAAAAAATAAAACTTTTTTTACCATAAACAATATCTTTGAATTAAACACAAAAACTCACATGCAAGTTTCCATTTACTATGCTCAGTGCATCATTGTGCTACACAGCTGTAATCAGAGTGAAGAATAAAATAGCTCTCCAAGTCTTTAAAAATTGAAAATATATTTAAATTTTAAAATATAGAGAAGTGTTTTTAAGGAAATCAATTAATAGTTTATAGATGATAGATTTAGTACATCTATTTTTATATTTTGGAATGTCTAATCAATTATTTGACATCGTTGTAATATATGGGCGTACAATTGAAGTACTAAATATAGCAATATACTTGTTATCTCACCACCAATAATTCTTCCATTAATATGTATTGAATTGCTGAGGTTATTATTTCCAGGTCTCTGCACTAGATATACATTTCACTTTACTTCTCAGTAGTGTGCCAACAAGATACATCTGACATCCCACCTTCGATACATGTGCCATAGGTTCACTATTACTGATATAGCCTAATTTTAGCCTTTAGGTGTATATGCCTATATCTCACATTCTCCATAGATTCTTAAAAGTTTCAACAGTAATCGTTATCCTTCTCTTATATCATATACATAAAATAAAAAACAGACAGAAAATAAAAATATAAAGGGTTCTGACTGCCAAAGGAATATTTTTATATGTAAAGATTGCAAACACAGATTTGTATAAAATATGTTACTGGTAACGATTACCAACTTTTAAACAATTTTGCCTATTAATATTTCTAGATTTTCCTGTTTCATCAATTCAGTGTTTGGAATTTTGAATGTAATACCATCTCTCACTTAAACCTCTTGAAACACATTCAAACCACCTGGAGAGCCAGTGATCAATCCATGCTATTGTTTTATCAAGCATTAGGGTACTCAACTCCTCCTCAATAAGCTCTTTAAATTGTTTGAATTTTTTAAACTTAATTTTTGTTACTTTACAACACAAGAATTCATCTACATTTCGGATGCAGACATTAAAATTTTTGCTGGCTCTATTTTGTAATGGACTCATAAACCCAGTACTTATTTTTATAAAAATTATTTATTCAACCACCCCTACAAATGCCAAAGTTGTTTTCAGCTGCTTAATAAAGGCCTGTTTAATTCTGATAATAAAACTGCAACATCTACCTACCATACCTCACACCTCAACACGAACAATTTTAATTTACGCATTCTCTGGTGCCACTGCAAAAATAGTTATGTTCCTTGAGGCACTCAATGGGCTGAAACTATATAAAAATTTTCAAAGAACATTTAACCTCATTGCTCAATATAAAGGCTGCTGGATTGACAACGGACTTCATTATAACATCAACTGGAATGTCATGCCCACCATAACAGAAAGGTTCAATTACCTCTGCATCCCCTCCCACAATGCGAGGGAAATAATTATTTAGAAAGGGCTTATCTTCCCATACATTAATCAGTCCCAATAAAACATCTTACCAAAGACTGTTGGAAAGAGGACACTCACAAACAGACTCTTAGTGGCAGGCACAAATACTAATTCCAACTTATTAAGATTACGCAGACAATTCTAGTAGTACTACTTACTGTCGTTCCTCACAACTTGCCAGTTTAACATCTGTTAAGTCTCCCTGGAGTAAGATATAGGTTAATTGCGATAAGGAAGAATTGGCAAACCCACTCACGTATTTATATTATTACACTCATTTGTGAAGCTCCGTTTTTTCAACTTTATATTTTTATTTATAACAAAGAAAATAATTTCCGTTATTTACCTATTCAAAATAATGTAACTATAGCAGCTCCGAAGAGGTATAGTCCAAGCGCACCGAAACTATCGCAATTAATATGCTATAAGAAAAATCTGTGAAAAAGAAGTGCCTTCAGCAGAAAGGCAATCAAAGAGAAAAAAATGCTTTTCTTCCTCTTTCCAGAAGCTTTTGTTCTATCCGTACATACCCATTTTACATGACTCCATCTCATATCTGTTTACCAAACTGCGAAACGTGAAAATCACTTGCTCGCTTTGTCAACAGATGGTGCCACTGATCTATCTCTCAATGAAAGGCATTTATAGTGATTACGAAAACAAACCTAGTCTTAGTGGCGAAGCGCACATGAATATTAAAAAAACAATTCTACTCTTATAAATCTTATAATTAAAATGAGAAATTTACTTCAAATGCATATTCAAAAACATTCGAAACGTAAAGTATTACATAAAAGTAAAAGTATTTTTATAAATATATATCACACTAAAGCAATTTTTATACGTCCATAAGAGTATTCGAATTTTCGTGTTATTGTTGCATATTTTTTGTATATACCAATACTCCAGTTTAATTTAGTAGGAAGCAAATAATAAATTCGGTGTCATTTGTTATCATGTACCATTTTGCTCTGAGTTGTTCATGCACAGGACATTGTGCACATAGCGCATGCTGCATACCGCTAACCAATCAGAGCTCTTTGATTGGAAGCAATACAACTGCTCCGTTTCTCGACATCAAGCCTTACCAAGTGACAGAGTAGTTCTTCGATCACAGCCATTACGCTTGGAATTTTCGGATTTATATTGCGCTTAATTAACTGATTTATCCATAAGAAGTCTCAAAAGTTTTCACAAAGGTAAATTCCTTAACCGTTCGTTCAGTTTTCTAAGTTGAAATGATAATCTATATAGGATAGTTTTTGAAACATATGCAAAAAGGCAATGGTACCTTTTACTCCACTTTATGTCGTTCTGCCTGTGAGCTCACCGCTGGAATCCATAACTGCGAGCTCTGGACTGAAATCCATAACTGCAAGTTCGGGACTAAAATGCATAACTGCAAGCTCAGGACTGAAATCCATAACTGCGAGTCCTGCACCAAAATCCATAACTGCAAGTCCGGCACTGAAATCCATAACTGTAAGTTCGGCACTGAAAACCATAACTCTAAGCTCCCCACTGAAAACCATAACTGTGCTCGCCGCTGAAAATCAACAAAGCTTGCCATTGAAATCCATAATTGTAAGCTCGCCACTGGAACAAAGAGTAAAAGTGGAACCAATACCAGTATGCTCACCATTGGAGTCTAACATTGTGACCTCAGCATTGGAACCTATAACTGTGACCTCGCCACTGGAAACTATAGCTGTGAATTCGCCACTGGAACAAAAGATAAAAGTGGAACCAATACCAGTAAGCTCACCATTGGAACCTGTTACTGTGACCTCGCCTCTGGAACCTATAACAGTGACTTCGCAACTGGAACCGATAACTGTGACCTCGCCACTAGAAACTACAGCTGTGAATTCGCCACTGGAACAAAGGATAAAAGTGGAACCAATACCAGTAAGCTCACCATTGGAACCTGTAATAGTGACCTCACAACTGGAACTAATAACTGTGTCCACGCCACTGGAATCTCGTACGGTAAATTCATCACTGGAATCATCTGAGAATTCGTCACAAAAAACCTCTACTTTGAATTCGTCAGAGGAATCTTCAACCGAGAGTTTGTTACAGAAATCCTTTTCTTTGAATTTGTCAGAGAAATCCCCTACTGTGATTACGTTAGAGAAATCCCCTACTGTGGTTACATTACAGAAATCCCTGACTTTGAATTCATCAGAGAAAACCTCTGCTGTGAATTCGCCACGGAAATCCGCTAGGGTAAAATTGTCACGGAAAACCACTAAGGTGAATTCGTCACGGAAATACTCTACTGTGAATTCGTCACAGAAATCTACTGTGAATTCGTCACAGACATCCTCTACTATAAGTTCGTCACAGGAATCAATAGTGGTAGATAGCAACAATGACTGTATTTTAGAGAAATTATTAACCTCTCCATTTCGAACACTTAAACTTCAGGAGAAACTTGATATCATAGAAAAAGGTAGGCCAACACCAACATTAAACAGTTTGAAAAAGTACACCAAAAACTGTATTCGCCACTTCAAAGAAAATATTTACAATAATACTAAATGGGTGTGTGGTTCTAAGAAATTAGTGAAATTATTTTGTTGGCCTTGTATTCTTTTTTCTAACGAGAAAAATGTTTGGGCAAAATGTGGTTTCAATGATTTAAATAATTTTCATAAATCTCATAGAAAGCATGAATTGACTCATGCGCATATAATAGCAAGCATTCAGCTGAAAAGATTTGGCAAAACTCCTACAAACAACTCTTTAAATGAACAAATGAAATTGAAGGTTGAGAAATACAATGAAACTGTGAAAAAAAATAGGTATATTGTTAATTGTTTGATTGATGTGGCTTTATTTTTGGGAAAACAAGAAATTCCCTTTCAAGGACACGGAAAGACCACGAATTCCTTAAACAGAGGGAATTTTATCGAGCTGATGTATACATTTGGAAAATTTGATAATGTAATGGAAACTCACATAGATAATTCTGGAATTTTTTCAGATAGGTGTGGTGATATTCAAACTGATATCATAAAATCCATCTCAGATGTAATGATTAGTGCAGTCAAAGAGGAAATAAAATTGGCTCCATTTGTTGTTATCATGTTAGATGAACCTACAGATGTTAGTCATATGTCGGAGCTATCAACTGTCCTTCGTTATATGACAAATGATGGTAAAATAAAAGAAAGGTTTTTAGGATTTTCCGATGCGTATAGTGATCGAAAAGCAAAAACTTTGGCCCATCATGTTTTCACTGTTCTGAAAGAATTTCAATGTGAGAAAAAGCTAGTGGCTCAAACCTACGATGGTGCGGTAGTCAAGGTGCAAGAGCAGTGTGAAATGCAGGCTCTTGTAAGAGAGAAATGCAAAGAAGCGATATTTATTCACTCTTACGCACATAAATTAAATTTAGTGTTTTCACAATTCGTTGTCTACATTAAGCAATGTAAAGTGTTTTTCATGACTCTCTCAGGATTTGCCAGCTTCTTTTCGAAATCAACCACAACGACCCACGCTTTAGATCAAGAAATTAGAAAAAGGTTTCTCAATGCTGCTTCTACAGAATGTGATTACAACAGTCGACTTGTAGAAACTGTGCACACTTACAGAAATGATTTAGAATATTTATTACGGTCCATAATCGAAAATGCAGAATTATGGGACAGTGAAACGTATTATGCTGCGCGAGGTTTGCATGCTTGTCTCTGTGACTTTGACTTCAACTTTTTACTAAATTTGTTTTCGCCAATTTTCGTCATGTTGGATGCTCTGTTTCATATACTTCAAAAAAAGAATTATGATATTGTCTACTCTACGAGAAAGATTGAAGAATTTTGCATTTATTTGCAGTCACTCGGGGACGATTTTAATTCCTTATGGAAAAAGACTGAACATTTAGTTGCCAGTTTTAATTCGTCTCCAACAGCGAAAAGAATTAAAATTGAACCTGAACTTGAAGAAGATAGAAAAAACTCCTACCAAACACTTACTCATGAGATTATTGATGTGATTAAAAGTAATGTCACTCAAAGATTCTCGGACTTACCCAAACTTAAATTTTTAACCTTGTTGGAGTCAAAATATTTCGATGACTATGACGACCTCTTCCCTGACGACAAATTCGCTTGTCTAGAGAGATATTATGGACGATATTTTGATTTAAAACGCCTAAGATGTGAACTAAGTGTAACATATAAAACCGCAGAATTAAAGAAAAAAAATGTGATGGAGCTGTTCATTTATTTAAACTCCTTAGATATGCAGGAAGTACTTTCAGAAGTGTATAAACTGTCCAGTTTGATATTGACAATCCCAGCTAGTAATCCAACTTCTGAAAACTCGTTTTCAGCACTAAAGAGAATCAAAACGTATTTAAGAAATTCTCAAGCTGAAGAACGACCGCCTTCTTTGGCACTCTTTAGCATCGAAAAACAGCTGCTTTTAAACTTGAAGAAGAAAGAAACGTTTTATGACGATGTCATAGATGTACTAGCGAAGAGGAATCAAAAAATTCAGTTGAAGTACCAATGAAGTAAGCGAGAAACTTTTATCTTGTAATGAGCAATGTGTTTTTGCCATTTCTGTGTTCTAGAAATGAGTTCAGGCGGAAATTTCTAATCCTGAGCCTGAAATTACTGTGTGCGGGCTCCACCACTGCGATAATTATTAAGACCGAGCGCAGGGGGGAGAGGGGGGGATATTTCCCTAACACATTGTAAAATATATACGGTAGCGTAGCCAAAAAAGAAGAGTTAATACCCCCCCCCCCCTTACACACACACCTTAAGACGTGAACATCCCATCATTTTGGGGGGTGACTCGGTAGCGCGCCAGGCTCGTAATCTGTAGTTCCCAGCTGGGTCAGCGTTGAGATTTATCTCTGCAAAATTCCCCGCTCTGCCCATGGTCAGTAGGGGACACCGATGGGCTTGGAAAGGCCACCGTCCGTCGGATGGGACGATAAACCGTGGTCCCTTTAAAGAACACGCTGGATGGCCTTGCCGGGAGGCTACCATCTGTCTCCCAACAGCTGTTCCAATGGGTCCCCTCACCCAACCTTCTTTGAGCCTTCGGGGTCCATGTGATCTGGCCACTTAGCCCAAGGTATGCAAAAAAAGTGCCGCTCAGAGGTAAAACAACTCAACCCAAAATCCCATCATTTTCATAATTCTCAATATGGCATTGTAGAGAAGAGATTATGGAAATGCATGCCATAAAACCATTTTCGAATTCTTCACATTGTAGGCCATTTCCGTGGTTCTCAAACTTTTTTAAAATGCAACCCCCTAGAATTAATAAATTTACACGACCCTACAGAATAGCAATACAATTATGCGACCCCTTCCTGTACAATGTAGGATTTAATGTAGTTTAGATAGGACGAAGTGAAACAAAAATTAAAGTTTCGCATTTACATTTGTCGCAAAACACTTTTTATATAATCATACAAAATCTCACATAATATTACTAGAAACAAAAAATTCGTTTCCGAGTGGTTAGCGTGCTTGGTTACTGATCAAAAGGGCCGTGGGTTCGAACCCGAATAAGGCATGGGTGTTTGTGTGTTCTTACTGCTGAGGTCCCCGTCATCCTCACAGACCTACTATGGCGTATTAAACTGGCAGGCCCCTGTCAGACCTTTGTGGCAAGCAGCTGCTTGAGGGAATATTTTTATTTTAAAAATATTATCAGGTATAAAGTTGTCAGAGCTTTGAGACCCACAGTTTGAGGACCACTGGGCTACTGAAAACTTCAAAATAATTATATGACCAAAAATTAAAATCGTAATGTTTTTTAAAATAAAATAATTGTAGGAATTGAAAATCTTCGAGTAACATTTTCATAAACACTGAACAATTCGTTGATAAAAGCGAGAGAATGTCTTCAAACATCAAAGGCTGAATGGTGCTTATTTTGAATTGCCGAAGACCCTTTCAGAATTAAAAACGGAAAGAAAAATCTGGATCATAACTGAACAAAGTCATCTGTGATATTTGGATCCGTAGTCCGTCGGAACTCATCGCTATCGTTTTCTTTTACAGTCTGTTGTCAGAATAAATAAATATATCTTCCAGAACGAGGCAGAAATAAAAAGTCATTTATATCATGTCAGTTTTATCAAGGCATTTTTTTCTATATGTGTTAATCTAAAGTCTGTAGAAGCGGGGGTAGCTCTGCCGGTAGCGCGCCAAGCCATGACAGCTTAACTGTGACGTCACGGACGGAGGGCGAACGGCGAATGGGTATCTCCGTTAAAGCCAACGCAGCAAACAAGCTTTTATACAGTGCAGTTCATTCGCCTGTTCTCCCTCGTTCGTGACGTCACAATATCGCTGTCAGTGTTGAGATTTATCTCGGAAAAACCACGCCCTGTCCACCGACAGTAGGGGACACCGATGGTGGATGTTAAGCCGTGGCCCCGTGTACGGGATAGCCATATACTATATACCTTAAAGAACACGCTGGATGGTCTTGACGAGAGTGTCAAGGCCTTCCAGTGTTCAATGAGCCCTCTTCCCCAATCTTCTGTGAGCCTTCGGAGTCCTTGTGACCTGCCCATTTAGTCCAGTGTGTGCCAAAAAGTGCCGCTTAGAGATGAAACAACTCAACTAAAGTCGGTAACGTAATTGTGATTAACCGCTGATTTCGGTAAATGAGACAGGGAGAGGTATCGGCCGACTACGGATTCGGCCATAAATTACAGAGCATATGTAAGATGCCCGTGGGTAGTGGCTGTGACTAGGCAGGGTTCACAACCTCCGTAAAAATTATGCGAAATTTGATGTCTCATCTAATAAAAAATTTTGCATGTCGTAAAAATGCTAAGAATGTATCCGAATTTTTTAGCTTTTAACAAATTTAAATATGACGAATTAATTACAAAAGAATGGGACAAATGACAGAATATGATAAATTAATTATTCTATCTTTGTCTCTTTACTTTTAATTTATGAAACTTATCAAAGTAAAGATTATGAATAATATAATGGAGGATCGTGAAATTTTAGGAATCATATTATTGCATATTCAGTACTATTATTCAGGGCCGGACTAAGGCCTTGTGAGGCCCTAAGCTATGTTAAACTTAAGAGGCCCCAAAAATTCGAAAGTCATAATATATGCTTATTATTCTGAGCAAACCCGGAAGTAGAAAAAAAAAAATACCGAGGGGAGGCAAGAAACACAACCGAGCTGAAAAAAAAAAGGGGGGGGGGAGCAAAAAACCGAGGGGAGGCAAGAAACACAACCGAGCTGAAAAAAAAAGGGGGGGGAGCAAAAGACTGGATTTCCAATGCAATATAACATTTCCCCCCCCCCCCTCCATTTTACAGGTCTTTTAAAAAATTCTTGAAAAATGCATGAAATATAAATAAGTTTCATAATTTTTTTTGCGTCTTTTTACCCTTACAAGTGTTCTGAAAGGGGTCATGGTCCCTAGATCCAAACCTTATTCTACGATTGAAAGGAACATTAAAAATCATGAAATTAATGTTGTGGAAACATTATACTAGATTGATATACAAAGATAACTGTTTATAGCTAATATAACAGTGTTTACACAATAGATTAATTTAAATATTAAAACATTTTTTCTGTGATTTTTCTAGAGCAAAGTCATTTACGATATCTTAAATGATAAGCTACAAAGTTCGTTACATTCGATGCACATTGTGCTTAGGGCAGATAGCTTCATGGCCCCCACAAAGGGGGGCTGACAGGGCTCTAGCCTGGGGGCCCAGCGTAGCAGGTCGGCCAGTTAAGTGAGATGAACAGAAGACAATAAGCGATTTTATAAAATATTGACTTTTGTTCTGTCCATCCAACTAAAATCAATTATTTTATTAGACACATTACATTTTCCTCTCATCATACCGAGTGGAATACAACCTCAGTTTCCCGAAAACCGAAAAACTTCTATAGAACCTGAACAAGATTTCAGAATTTTCGTAGTTTACCCAGTATTGGATTTTATTATCAATTATTTGAAGCAGCAGATACCATATGTGAATTATTCTCACCCATTTTGAGCTTCCAGAACTTAAACGATGGTCAACTTACCGCAAAACTTGTAAAATACATATGAGAAAGATCTGTCAGAAGACTTACTGCACGAAATCCTTCACCTTAGGGGCGGGGGTGGCTCAGTCGGTAGCGCGCCAGGCTCGTAATCTACTTCCCAGGTTCGAGTCCCAGCTGGGTCAACGTTGAGATTTATCTCCGCAAAATTCCCCGCCCTGCCCACGGTCAGTAGGGGACACCGATGGGCTTGGAAAGGCCGCCTTCCGTCGGATGGGACGTTAAGCCGTGGTCCAGTGTGCGGGAGAGCCATACCCTGTGCACATTAAAGAACACGCTGGATGGCCTTGACGGGAGGCTATCATCTGTCTCCCAACAGCTGTTCCAGTGGGTCCCCTCCCCCAACCTTCTCTGAGCCTTCGGGGTCCATGTGACCTGGCCATTTAGCCCATGGTGTGCAAAAAAGTGCCGCTCAGAGGTAAAACAACCCAACCTTCACCTTAAAAGTATTCACAAGACTTTTCGGCACTGGAAGAAGCCTGATTAGACTTCTGAACACAAACACTGCAAGGTATATTTGCCAATATCTGCCTCGCCATTAAATTGTTTTGTACAGTACCAGTTACTGTTTCTTCAGCTGAAAGATCGTTCAGCAGACTGGCAAATTCATTGAAAGCATGGCAAAAAAGCACAACTAGTCAAGAGCGACTTAATCATCTATCAATTTTGTGCATCGAAACTGATTTAGCTAAGCAAGTTGATGTTACTGAAGTTATTGAAAAATTGGCGACGATCAAAGCTAGAAAATATACTTTGAGATAATATTTGATATTATTGTAAGTTTTTATTATGTAAATCCATATAGTTTTTTAAATAAATATAAATATTACTTTTGTGTTTATCATAGAAGGTGACTTATTTTATCCTAAATCCTGTAGAGCAGTACGCTGCCCTTAACCTTATCGGTAGATTGGGGGGTCCGCCAAAGATCCCGGCCTGAAGGCCCGCTTCAGGATGTGGGGTTGGGTTGTTTTACCTCTGAGCGGCACTTTTTTGCACACTATGGGCTAAATGGCCAGGTCACATGGACCCCGAAGGCTCAGAGAAGGTTGGGGGAGGGGACCCACTGGAACAGCTGTTGGGAGACAGATGGTAGCCTCCCGTCAAGGCCATCCAGCGTGTTCTTTAACGTGCACAGGGTATGGCTCTCCCGCACAGGGGACCACGGCTTAACGTCCCATCCGACGGACGGCGGCCTTTCCAAGACCATCGGTGTCCCCTACTGACCGTGGGCAGGGCGGGGAATTTTGCGGAGATAAATCTCAATGCTGACCCAGCTGGGACTCGAACCTGGGAACTACAGATTACGAGCCTGGCGCGCTACCGACTGAGCCACCCTCGCCCGTGAGACCTGGACTCTAAAGAAGAAATCAAAAGACAAATTGGAGTCATTTGAGAAATGGTGTCTTAGTTGGATACTGAAAATAAAGTGAACTAGCAGGATGACAAACATTAAGGTACTGGATATGGCCAAGTCTACTAGACAACTATTAAAGATTGTAAAGAGAAGGAAACTGACATATTGTGGACATATACTGAGAGAGAAAAAGTATGACATCCCACAGTTCATCCTAGAGAGCAAATTCGAGGACAAACGGACACAGAGGAGAAGAAGAAGAAGAAGGGGTTGGATCATGACCTTAGACACAGAGGACATAATCCATGATGCAAGAACCGGAGAATTATGGTATTTGTTGGCCACCAACCTCCCACTCAGCGACGCACTTAAAGAAGGCCTTTTAACATCATTACGGTTTAAAGCATTTAAACGAATGTAAAAAAATCCAGCGTGTTTTTTAACGTGCACAGGGTAGGCTCTCCCGCACACGATGACACGGCTTAACGTCCCATCCGACGGACGGCGGCCTTTCCAAGCCCATCGGTGTCCCCTACTGACCGTGGGCAGGGCGGGGAATTTTGCGGAGATAAATCTCAACGCTGACCCAGCTGGGACTCGAACCTGGGAACTACAGATTACGAGCCTGACGCGCTACCGACTGAGCCACCCCCGTCCCTCAGGATGTGGGGGCCCTCGATAGCTTAATGATCTTTCCCCTGAGTAATTTTACCATTAGACTCAAAAATAGCTGCAATATTATTTCTACATTAGGGAATGCCAAATGAATCTTTCATTATGATTTGATAAAAATCTTGTTGACTTATATTTTGGCTTCATATCTGTAGTTTTCCTTGATACTCTATAAACATGAAAGTGTTTTATTTTCCAGCGAGGTTAATATTAAAATCATCGGGGTGATATTTATTCTTACTCTTTCATTTAGCCACTCTTCTGAGGCATCCAAATCAATTAAAAATGAAAAATTATTTGCAACATTTTCATATATAATTGATCTTCTCTACAAATTACTTTGAAACGCATCCATAATAGGGATGAAGCATTTTACTCCAAATTTATCTCTTGGAGAAAGTGTTTCGTCAGCATTAGGTGCATCACCGTCATTAACATGTCCTTGTGTTTCCGGTTTCTTCCAAGAAGTGGAGGACTGTTTTGAAAAGTTTGGCGCATGTGCTAAGGGGTATCGTGAATCCTGTAGGACAGTGGTTCTCGACCTTTTATGCTTCACGTAATCCCTGGAAATGTGTATGTAACTGGCGTACCCCTTGTATAGATAGATAAAACTATAGTTATAGTATAACAATGGGAATAAAATAAAGTATATAAAGCAGCTGCTTGCCACAGAGGTCTGACAGGAGCCTGTCAGTTTATATGCCATAGTAGAAGATCTGAGAGGATGGCAGGACCTCAGCAGAAAACAACACTAACATCCATGCCTTACCCAGGGCTCGAACCCAGGTACCGTAGATCAGTAGCCAAGCGCTCTAACCACTCGGCCACATACACATTAAATTTTGTATTCATAAATTACATGTATCGATAAACACAAAAATGACATAAACAATTTAGCAAATTTTATAAAATTATAAACATTTTACTGGGTAATCAGTGAAATGGTTGCAATTGTTTACGCTTGCACAGTTCATCAATGGTTGGGGTTATCTTGCTAAGGTAGAGTCTCAAGTCATCTTCAACATCCAGCCTGTTCCTATATTTATTTTTTAAAGCAGTTACAGATGAAAAACTAGTAGCAGTGTTGCCAACCTAGCGACTTTGTTACTAAATCTAGTGACCTCTGAGGTCTCACGGCGTACCCCAAAAAATTTTACCCTACTGAGAGTTGAGAACCCCTACTGTAGGGCTTTGCTGGTTTTGTGAAACTGATTCAACAGACGCTTCCAAAAATCTAACATGAATACAAACTCTAATTCCTTCATTTTCTCCTGCAGAACACCAACTTCTCGTCTTGTAAAATTCACTAGGGAGGAGTTCAGAAAATAAATATCTATTTCTAGGATTACCATATGTCCGTATTTTCTACGAACAGTACGTATTTGACACGGTTGTACATTGTTCAATCCGTAATTTAGAAAATGTCTGAATTTCATATTTATTTTCAGGTATATTTTCCGTTTATCCGTATATATAAAATGTTTTATATATACAGATATGTATTATATAATGATATGTTATATACATAATGATATGTTAGATCTATATATAGATATGTTATATATATATAGAACTTTAATATATATATAACATATCTCTATATATATATATATATATATATATATATATATATATAGATATAGATATGTTAGAAATATGTAAATATAATATATATCTATATATAAAATTCTGCTGAGGTCCTGCCATCCTCTCAGACCTTATACTCTGGCATATAAACTGACAGGCTCCTGTCAGACCTCTGTGGCAAGCAGCTGCTTGAGGGGGTATTTATTATTATTTTTTTTATATAAAATATTTTATATATACAGGTACTGAAGAGGAAAATGGTAAATAGTTCCATGTTATCTCGATAGAAAATCACATTCAGAGTTCAGTAACTTCTTCAATATTAATTTTAATGAAAAAATCATTTTTTTTATCAAGGGGCGGGAACGACTCAGTCGGAAGCGCGCCAGACTTCTAAAGAGAAGCTAAAGGTCTGAGTAAAATCTATCTAAATCTCGATTTTAAATAATATTTTTTCGGTATTCAAAGAGTTATGAATGCTTGGACATTTAGCAGCCTATAAAAAGCATTCACTCCAAAATTTAATTAAAACAGGTAAGAGATCATAGTTGACGCTATCAGAATACAGGATGCATTAGGTATTCTACTTTTAACCTCAAGGCCATCCAGCTTGTTCTTTAACGAGCACAGGATATAGCTCTGCCGCACACGGGAGCAGAGCTTAATGTCCCATCCGCCAGACGGTGGCCACTCCAAGCCATCGGTGTCTCCTACTGGCCAACGACAAGCAGGGGGGAGGGAGATTTGGGTAGGTAAATCTCAATGTTGGTCCAGCTAGGACTCGAACGTGGGAACTGCAAATTACAAGTCTGACGCGCTTCCGACTGAGTCGCTCCCTCCCCTTGATAAAAAAAAAACTAAGATCCCGGTTTGCAGCTTATAAAAAATAAAAATAATAAATACCCCCTCAAGCAGCTGCATGCCACAGAGGTCTGATAGGAGCCTGTCAGTTTATATACCATAGTAGAAGGTCTGTGAGGATGGCAGGTCCTCAGCAGAAAAACGACAGAAACAGCCATAGCCTTACCCGGGGCTCGAACCCAGATCCCTTAGATCAGTAGCCAAGCGCGCTAACCACTAGGCCATTTGCAGCTTACCGTTACAAAAAAACAAAGCATTGCTATATTGATACTAGAATGCATATCGCGTCTGGCGAATTTGGGATGCTTGTCTGAGTTTGTTTTCTCCAAGAGAATGAAGCGTTTCGTTCACCAAATATGTTACTAACAGAGGAAATCCAAAATAATGTAAAATTGGATAAATGCAAATGGTATTATTTTATTAGGACCTATAAAACACATTTGGACGGGATCATAATCTGTAGCTCCCAGAGTCCCACTCGGGCCAGCGTTGAGATTTATCTCCTCAAATTCCCCCTCCCTGGCCTTGGTCAGTAGATTAACACCAAAGAGCTTGGAAAGGCCACCGTACGTCGGATATCCCATCCAACGTACGGCGGCCTTTCGAAGCCGTGACCTCATGAGCGATGGACTCGTACCCCAATGCATGTTAAAGAACACGCTGGATCGCCTTGACGGAGACTTCCATTTATCTCCTAACAGCCGTCAGTTGGTCCCTTCCCCTGGCCCGGACTTAGAGACACAGGGCCCCTAGGCACTTGACTTTGGGCCCCCCCACCATCTCGAAGCTATTTTGGAAATTTAGCAAATTAAATGCACTAGTACAGAACATATAATTTTTAATCGACTTTAATGACTTTAATAAACATCAGAATAATACAGTCTATGTTACTATAGTTACGTTATTCTATAAAATTTATAGAATCATACGACCAACTTTCTTCTGTGCAAAAGAACGAATGACGTCATCATAGTCAATTGACTGCATTATTTCTGACTCTATGTACATTACAGAGAGTGAATTGAGCCTGTTCTCTCCTATGTTAGATCTTAAGTAATTCTTTACTCTCTTTAGCGCTGAAAACGACCGTTCTGCTGAGCAGTTTGACGCTGGTGTACACAACAGCATTCGGAGCGCAATTCCTACGTTTGGATAAATGTCCAAAAAGCCTTTTTCCGATAAGTATTTGTATAGCTTCAGTGACGATAACTCCATAACTTCATCATTCGACGACAAATGAGCTTGCAGGTGCAGACACTAGTTTTCCAAAGTCCTATCCAAATCCCCCGGATAAAAAGTTATAAGGTTTCTGGCTCCTTCACGGATGTCTTTAGATTCCAAACGATGTAGTTTCGTAAGAAAGTCAGGGGCCCCTAGGCTGGCTGGGCCCCTAGGCCGGGGCCTTGTAGGCCTAGGCAGAAATCCGGCACTGCCCTTCACCAAAACTTCTCTGAGCCCTCGGAGTCCTTGTAACCTGACTATTTAGCCCATTGTGTGCAAAAAATGTCGTAAAACAATTCAACCCTATCCAACCCAAAAAGAATTTTCGATTTATCTCTAAAAGCTAAAATGTTGAATGTGTGCAGACGGACAGCCAGATGACAAAATGAAAATATTACCTCGTTATTTATTCCATCGCATTGCAACACCTTTCTGGAAAGATTTTCAGTGATTGAAGTATCAGAGTCATGACGTAGTAAACTCGGAATATTTATTTGCTAGAAAGAATAAGTTAAATCTTTTTAAGTGCGATTTTTTTTTCGAAAAAGCGTGGCAAAAAGAGTAGCATACAAAATTTTACATTGTTTTCGTCAGGTTTTTGGAAGAAATAATAGAAAAAACAGCCGTCCCGTGGCCGAATGGTCAGCGCGCTTGGTTACTGATCTAAGGGTTGGGTTGTTTTACCTCTGAGCGGCACTTTTTTGCACACCATAGGCTAAATTGCCAGGTCACATGGACCCCGAAGGCTCAGAGAAGATTGGGGGAGGGGACCCACTGGAACAGCTGTTGGGAGACAGACGGTAGCCTCCCGTCAAGGCCATCTAGCGTGTTCTTTAATGTGCACAGGGTATGGCTCTCCTGCACACGGGGCCACGGCTTAAGGTCCCATCCGACGGACGGCGGCCTTTCCAAGCCCATCGGTATCCCCTACTGACCGTGGGCAGGGCGGGGAATTTTGCGGAGATAAATCTCAACGCTGACCCAGCTGGGACTCGAACCTGTGAACTACAGATTACGAGCCTGGCGCGCTACCGACTGAGCCACCCCCGCCCTTGATCTAAGGTACCTGGGTTCGAGCCTCGGGTAAGAGCATCGATATACGTGTTGTTTTTCTGCTAAGGTCCTGCCATCCTCACAGATCTGTTATTGGTTATAAACTGACAGTCTCCTAGTCAGACCTCTGCGGCAAGCAGCTGCTTGAGGCGGTATTTATTTATTTTTAATAGAAAAAAATTGAGTATTATTCGGTTTTGTGATACAAAGCTATCCTAAAGAGTTATTTGGTTTTAAAACAAAAAAATATCGGTAGTTTTCTCCTCTTGTCCGAAAAAAAATCCTCTAAAGCTGGCAACTCTGGTGTTACGTCATTCCACGTGGGGGAAGGTGGTGGCAGCCCCTTAAACAAAATAAAAGTTAACTTTGGTAAATATTAAACTTTTTTCCCTTCTCTGATATCAAGGGGATGACTTTTTCGTGTTTCAACCGGTTTTAACCCACCAAGCAAAAGATTTAATATTTGGGTTAAATAAAAATAATAAAAAAATAATAAATACCCCCTTAAGCAGCTGCTTGCCACAGAGGTCTGACAGGAGCTTTTCAGTTTATATGTCATAGTAGATCTGTGAGGATGGCAGGACCTCAGCAGAAGAACAACACACACATCCATGCCTTACCTGGGGCTCGAACCCGGTCCCTTAGAGCAATAGCCAAGCATGCTAACCACTCGAATATCTTTTCATTTAGTGTCGGGATTAGTGAGAATATTCATAGTCTTATGCATCGTTGTGTCCATTAGTCGTTCCTATAATTTGAAATTGACTTAGAACGGACAGAATAAAATAGAAATATCAGAATCCGTTGTATCGAAAGTAGAATTAGCGAGAATAATTCGTAATATCTGTTGTTTTGATTTGCCTTAATGTATCAATTTGATTTCCGAATGTTTCTTTTAGAAGTAAAGAAGTTTTAAAATATTCGTTCTATTGAATGACGGATTATTGAGACTATTGGTAGTCTTATCCATCGTCGTTCCACTGATTTGTGATTGTATTGATTTAAAACGAAAAGAATGAAACAAAAAAATTTAAGAATCCGTTTTAATTAAAGTCGGATTAGAGAGAAAAATTGTCGATATTGGCTTTTATATTTTCCTGTGATACATTCAATTGATTTCCAATTGTTTCTTTTAGAAGAAAACGATTTTTGAAAATTTCGTTTTATTAAAGGTCGTATTAGTGAGAAAGCAGATTATCCTATGAAGTTTTGTTTTGCAGTAGTGCGTTTCTTTTTTTCCGTTACTACGTTTAGAAGGACAGACTTCGTAAAAAATCCGCCGTCATGTGTTATTGGGTTAAAGAGGGTAGATGCAAACATTTATTGAAAAACGAAACGAATTAAATAGAATAGGTTGGGTTGTTTTACCTCTGAGCGGCACTTTTTTGCACAAAATGGGCTAAATGGCCAGGTCACATGGACCCCGAAGGCTCAGAGAAGGTTAGGGGAGGGGACCCACTGGAACAGCTGTTGGGAGACAGATGGTAGCCTCCCATCAAGGCCATCCAGCGTGTTCTTTAACGTGCACAGGGTATGTCCCTCCCGTACACAGGGCCACGGCTTAACGTCCCATCCGACGGATGGCGGCCTTTCCAAAGCCCATTGGTGTCCCCTACTGACCATGGACAGGGCGGGGACTTTTGCAGAGATAAATCTCAACGCTGACCCAGCTGGGACTCGAACCTGGGAACTACAGATTACGAGCCTGGCGCAAATAGAATAGGTAGAAATACTGCAGGGCATTCGTGAAATTTAGAATTATTTCGGTCATTGTTAAAAAATACCGCTATATTCAGTGTTGGATTAAAGAGAATAGAAGTAGTTATCGACTACGTTGGTATCTAAGCGAATTTGGAAGGTTGTTGAATTTGTTTACTCTCGTCAGAAATTTCAGGAATAGTCATAGTAACCCAAATTACTTTTCATTTCCTATTTCCACCCAATTCAATACCTTCCTCAATTGTCGTATCCTCCCAAGTGTCGCATTCACCCAATTGTCGTCCACCGTTGTATCCTTCCAGTTGTCGCATTCACCCGATAACAATAATCATTCACCCAGTTTTCATAATCACCCAGTTGGCTTTCACCCAATTGTCGTAGACTCGTGTTTGGCCTTCAGTTATGTAAAAGGCAAACGTAAGCTACAAGTCTCATCAGACAAATTAAAAAAAAAACTATACCGTATATGAAAAAAAAGCTTGTTGTTTCACCTCTGAGCTGCACTTTATTTTTGTACACTGGCTAAATGGCAAGTTCACAAGAGCTGAGAGAAGTTTTGGGGGAAGGGGATCCACTGGACGTCTGTTAGGAGCCAGATTGGAGTCTCCCTTCAAGGGAGACTCCAATCTATAAACGTGCACAGCGAATCACAGCTAGCACTCCATCCGACGGACAGCGGCCTTTCCAAGCCCATCGGTGTCTGCATTTTCACCAAGGGCGTAGTGAGGACTGACAGAGCCGAGTACTTCAGAAACCTTGGTACTGCAGATTAAGGGCCTGGTGTACTACCAACTGAGCCAACCGCCACCTCAGAAAACACGAAGATTTTATAAAATGCAGTTGTATAACACTGTGGAGAAGGGGCTCGGCCAAATACTACAAAATGCCACATGGATGGGGGGGGGGGGAAGAAGTGTTCATTTGCCAAATGATTTTTGTAATTTAACAGTTTATTAATCTAAAACTTCAAAAATAAATGACCGTTCCTGTCCGACGTCTTATCTACTGATGTCCATAAGACATCCTCTATTGCGTTAAAAATTCGGAGTAATATCTGTAATGTTTCAATTCAGGTTTAAAACCATTTGCAGCTTTCTTTACATATAATTCTCCGTTCCGATTTTAAAACAATATCTAATTTTATCTCCATAATTCCTTAAAAATTACCTCTGGCCAAAACTTTATAAAAAGGTGACCAGATTTCGATTTGTAAAAACCTGTGACATTTTAGTGAATGACCCGGTTTCTGTTTTCTGAAACCAGGAGAGCTTATTAAATGTTCTGATTTCAGTTTACTGAAAGTGGAACATTTCTGCACGGAAGTGTAACCCTACAGAAAATTTAAGGCAGTTATACAACAGAATAATAGGTATGATGCACAATTAAGTAATAGGTGAGCAATAATTTAAGCGCGTTAATGGTTGAGTACAGATTGCGTAGTTGCTGCATAGATTGAGAGTAAACCTGTCTCGCAGAAGTGTGACTTTTGCCGGAAGTGTGTTGGAGAGGTGTGAATTTTCTGGTAGCACTGCTAATTCGAAGCCACACATTCGCTGCTTGCTACAAAGTTCACCCCTCACCGATAATACTACGTTCCCAGCGTGCACCAATTCGCGTAAGTAAAAAATGCTTAAATACAATGACCGCGTTTTCCAGAAATGCGTTAATTGAATTCAGTAAATCGATAGGCTAATGTCGTCACAAAAATCTGAGTTATACGTTTGGAAAATTTATTTCGGTACACCAAAACTGTCATGTGATTCTAATTTAATTATTTTTATTTATTGTTGTATTTTATTGCATTTTTGTTATTGTAGATATTTTTATGTATTGAGTGTGTTCTTGAAAGTGCTGTTGGGGGTTTTGACTCACTGATGTTGCTTTCGGATCTAAAGCTGACTGCTCGCATGAGATGACGGATTCCAGAAGTCTTTTATGGTCTTTTACGCCTAGCCTGGGGCACGAGGTCGACGCAGGAGGCTAGAGCTGGAGACTGAAACAACAGTTCGGTGCATGGCTGTTAAGCGAAAAGGTCGTTTCGATACGCATCAAAAGGACGCCGCCCTTACTCGAAGGAAACCCTTAAGGAGAGGGTGCGATTCCAAGTAAGAATCCAGATTCTTGGTGAATTTGATTACAGTCTTGTGGGTTCAGAGTGAACCACATCGTAGGCAAAGGTTAATTAGTCTTTCGCCAAATTTGAGGTCTGTAAAGCGAGAATTTGCAGAGTGTGCAGTTCTCCACATCATTGTGTTAATGTTTACAGCAGCAAAGGCCTACGGAGTTGAGCCATAATTGTACATTGTGTTAATAAACTGTGTCATCCCTATACAGCTCTCGTGCAGTTAATTGTTGGACATATTTTTATTCATCTTTCAATGCAGTAAATCTGAGGGATACGGCATTATGGGCATAAAAACCCGCGAATCTGTCATTTCATCAAAGTGAGGGTGAAGATAATTAAGTAACAATTTCATCGTCCTCCGGTGTCCATGATATTTGGCCCAGCCCCATCGCATTCTGAATATGGAGAAGGGCATCATATCTAGTGGTATAGCAGAATTGTTATAAGGGCATTACAAAAACCATTCTCTAAAAACCTGGATTTCTATTCCTGCATATTCATTCATAACGTACCCATAAGGGTATTACCAATCCTCTCTATATTGTGGTAAAATTTCTTGTCTGCCCTATAAGTGAGTTTCGAATCCAACACTGAAACTACTCTTAACTCTTAAATACAAGCCGAAAAATAAAAACCCGAAAGTCCGAGCTGGTCATAGCGAGCATATGGTTCTTAAAATATCTGCCACGATTCTGAAATGCTCATTAGAATTACATTTTTTTTAAAGATTTTCCTACTGAAATTTCGGGATAGGGTTGTTATAGTTGCTAGTGTACCAGACTCGAAATCTGATGTTTTCTGGTTCAAGGTCTGTTTGCCTGAGTTGAGATTTTCTCCGTTAGCTCCCATTCTACCCTCAATGAGGAAAAGGCCAATGAAATTCTCTTGCAGGGTTGAAAAGATCGTCGTCCATCTTATGGTATATTAAACCTTGGTCCATGCCAGAGAACTATATTCTGTACATAATAACGAATACTCCTAAGATCTTAAAGGAAAGATTCCATCTGTCTCCTAATAGCTATCTAGTGGATCCCCTTCCCCAGTCTTGTCTGATCTTATGGAGGGGGACCTTACCATTTAGCCCATTGTGGGCAAAAAAAGTTTCACTCAGGGATATAAGCTCTTAATACCTAAACCCAGGGCCAGACTTCGACCTTCTGAGACCCTAATACAACAAGTTTTGGAGGCCCTAAGCTACAAGTTAAGGGCTCCAAAAAATTTCAAAGTAGGAATGTATGACTCAATCAATAGTAAAAACATAGATTACCTGTCGAAATAGAATTCAACTTGACAAGTAATTGAGGGGCATGGGTTCGAGTCCCACTCATCGGCAAAACACTAGTTTATCGAAATGTATTTATTATTCTGATTGAAAGGAACATAAAAAATACTAATAAGATTATGCAAAATATGTGACTGAAAGTCTCAATCAATTCTAAGTAAACTTTAATTTTTGGCAGTATATTGCAGAAACTTCGAATGAAAGCTTCTGACATGGGATGTTTTGCATTGTCCTATCTGTCCATTCCCAACCCACAAATGAAAAGGACTAAAATATCCGAGGGATGGAGGGGAGTTACGCCGAATTAAAACCACCTTTATATTTCACAGAGTTTAAGACCCAATAAATGCCAGGTAATTCTGCAGTAAATGCATAAAGCAAGAATTGGTACAATGATTCAATATATTAAGAAACAAATGTAAAAAACAACATAATGTTGTAAAACTCAGACGATATAAATGCACGAAAATCATATATAGTACCTAAAATACTACTCAGGATAGTAGTAGCATAAATGAGAGTTCTGGCACAGTAAAAGGGGCTCGAGAATTCTATGAAAATCCATGGGAAAAGTTATGGGGGGGTAAGGTAAAAATTATGTTTCTTGCGATTTTTTGGGAAAATTAAAAAACGGGGTTGTTTTAGCATGTGAACCTTTTACTGTGCCAGAACTCTCATTTATGCTACTACTCAGGATTGAGGCACGCTATGCAAATGAATAGTGCTTGCAGCGGTATATGCAAATACATAGAGCATTAAAAGCGAACATTCGGAGCCCTCTCCAATTCTCCTGAAGTGCAAGGTAGGGTTTTCGAGACAACAGATTTGTTGGATGTGTCTACCATCATTTACTGCAAAAAGTGTAGTGAATAGCTATAGGTCAGCTCGAGACAGGCCAAAGTTAAGCAGATATTTCTAGATGGCTTAATACGAGTCATTTCATGGTGTATAGACTTTGACACAGTGTCTAACAAGAACAGAGAGCATTTATATGATATACCGCCCTGCCCAGTCAGTAGGGACACCGATGGGCTTGGAAAGGACGTCATCCGTCAGATGGGACATTAAGCCATGGACCAATGTGCTGGAGAGTCGCACCCTGCGCACATTAAAGAACATGCTAGACCACCTTGACGGGAGGCTACCATCTGTCTCCCAACAGGTATTTCAGTGGGTTCCCTCCCCTAAACTTCTCAGAGCCCTCGTGGTCCTATGCGACCTGGCCATTTAGCCCATGGTGTGCAAAAAAGTGCCATTCAAAGGCTCAACCAACCAATCCAACAACCCCAAGGGAGGACCTATACCTGTTTTTAGGTGACCGAAGGAATAGAATGTCAACACCACGTCAACTGTGACGGGACCTCGCTAGTACTGTACACTTAGTCTTCATGTATGAAGTATGCCTATATGATAGGTGGCCAGTGGTATGGATGGCCCTGAATCTTGGGGCAATGATGGTTCAGACTCTTCAGGATGAATCAAGATTTACTCTCCACAGTAATTCGAGGCATGTTGATATGAAGGTAATCAGGAACATGCTATCATGTCGCAAATATCCATGAATGGGACACCTGCAGTGGTGGTAATGGCATGGTTTGGGGAGGAATACCTTTGGATGGCCACATAGATCTGTACATACTTCCAATAGACTATATCACTGGTTGCAGGTACTTCTTTGTATGAACATATGCAGGTGCAATAGGTGATACCTCCCTCCTATAGGAAGATATGCCCTCCCTCACTGTTGTCGCCTTGTCGATTGCTATTTGAAGAGAATCACTAATATTATGGAGTGACCAGCCCAGTCTTCTGACCAAAATCCCAATAGAGCATGCATGGGATGCTCTCTAGAGGTAGTTGTTCCCCTGATTCTTTAAAGGGACATGGTTGTTTTATTTTTCTGCTGAGGTCAAGCCATCCTCACAGACCTTCAGTCAGAAGTTCCCAACGGGGGCATTTTAGAAATATGTGGAGTTTTCGTAAATTCTTATATGAAAAAAAAAATATTTTTTACTTCTTTTATAATGGGAAGAAAATCATTTAATTTTCATGGACTTTTGCTTGGTAAAAAGCTTTAGACCGAAAAGATTGACATTTGCCTTCGCCTAGGGCTGCATTCCCAAAGTTTGGTGCCTCTAGGGGACTGAGAAAGAGGACAGAGATAAAAACACACAAGCTTTATACAAGATAGTACACTGAATGTGCAAATTATTATATACATCTCAATATGCAAAGAAGTATCACATCCATTCACGTGAGATGCTGAAACTGCCAATGCCTATAAATAGAGCAGTCTCTATGCATTGGAAACCAGTCACGGAAAACTAATCATGGGTAAAGGCAATGATAGGAGTTTGATCATGAGCAGATAGTAGGTGCAAGGAAGGAAAGTTCAATCACTGCAACTAATAAACTGTTGGAATTTTCATGGTATACATGTGTGACACTCTGACAAGACTATGTGAAATAAGGCAAGACTTCCAACCAGGGGTGAAATGTGGATGTAAACATGCAATTGACTCTCCAGGTGAGCGCACTGTCCTGCATCATCACAAGGAATCGCATGGCTACCATGATGCAGATAACAGAATTGAATGAGGGCACATTCACAAACATATGCATAAAGATTATCCATTGTACCACGGGAAAAAATAGACTATAGCAGTCTACGTCCACAATCTGTCCCCTTGTTGTCTGCAAGGCACCGAAAAATTAGGCTGCAGTTTGCATAGGCCAAAACTGGAGTGTGGAGGACTGGAAACATTTATCTGGTCTGATAAACCATGGTTTGAAATCTATCAGGCCAATGAGATGGGGGGGGGGGGCGAAAATCACATGAAGCGATGGACCCAGCATGCCAAGTTGGGGTCATACAGGCAGGTGGAAGTGGTGTAACAGTTTGGGGTGCGTTTACAAAGTCCTTGGAGCCCCTCGAAACCTCCGTCACCAGCACAAGTTATGTGAACATCCTCAATGACCATATACACCCCTTCGTTATGATTCTCTTTCCACACCATCTTTCAGCAGGACACTACACTGCATATTTCCCAATTGGCGACTAACTGGTTCCAGGACATTCAAGCGAGTTTACCACACTTGAATTACCAGACCTTAACCTCATTGAGAATTTGTGAAACTGGAAAGATCTGATCGAATCCACCAACCACCACAAGAAACCAGATGCTGTACAACAGGCGATCTTGCGTCATGGGAGGCAATATCACATCCATGTTCTCACTTTTTCAACACCACACTCAAACAGCAGCCAGATGTCCATACCAAGACATCTGGCTGCTGTTTGAGGGCAACAGGTTATTAAGTAGGTGTATATAACAATTTGTCCATTTAGTGTAGTATATTCAAAACACTAACAGAACGACAAAAGGGCGCTGCATGTCTCTTTTATAATGAATATCATAATTTCACCGTGTTGATGGTTAGTTTGCCAGTCTCAGCCTCTCAACCTCTTACCAAAAATTGAACAAGAATTGCACTTCGTTGCTGACGTCGGCTTGCTTAGATTTGTTAAGTCTGATGTATGTGTCGTTTTTCTGCTGAGGTCCTGCCATCCTCTCAGACCTTCTACTATGGTATATAAACTGACAGGCTGCTGTCAGACCTCTGTGGCAAGCAGCTGCTTGAGGGGGTATTTATTTTTATTTATAGTTTATCTGTGCAAAGCAGTTAACTCCCAGTTATCCGGAAATTCATATTCTATATGTGAAATAACATTTTATAGTTTAATCTTTTTTGTGTTGCATATATATTCTGAGGTATAGAGACACCTGTTTTGAATTCCAAGGCAGGTGGAGAAGTCCGAGATTTCGTTCTGCATGAGGAAGGACTAACAGGAAGGACAAGATACTAAATAATATGAGTAAAGCCATTATGTAGTAGAGAAACACCAAATTATGAAATTTCAACCTCATGTCAGTGGGAATTCATTATTTATTTCAGTGTTATATCAATGGAATAAAACCTATCTAAATCTCAATTGTTCAAGCAATATTTTTCCAAAATTTAAAGAATGGTATCTGGAATTTTGGTTAATTTTGAATGGCGGTTCTGTAGTTAAATCAATAACTCTGGAAATATTGAACAGAGTTTGATAAGAGATTTTGGTAGATTTGGGTGAGCTATTTAATTCTATTTCAGCAATATTTTTTCGATAAATTAAAAAAAAAAACCTCAAACAGCGGTTTCCACACATGGGGTCTGATAGGAGCCAGTCAATTCATAACAAAGTGTATTTTAGAAGTAACAGAATATGGAAATTCCGCAATAAATTGGTATGGCTTTGTACAAGCAGAAGCCGGAAAAAATTGTCTTTCCCTATAAAATAACCCCTCAAGCAGCTGCTTGCCAGAGGTCTAACATCAACTGAATATTATATAGTACCACTATACCGTGTATTTACAAGAAAAAGCATGCATTTATTTTTGACAATTTCTATTAATGAACGTATACATTAGGTTCTTAATAAATCTCACCTAATGCAACGGTCTAGTTTGAAATGCATGCCGCGTTTTGCCGGTATTAAAAGTTTTTGTCCTTTCTGCATGTATGTAATGCTAACAGATAATCTGTGTTCGGCCACATTCGACAGATCATGAAAGGGTTGTATAGCATTCCATTATTGAAATTCGATGTTATCGTGGTTACAGTAGACTCCGACTCGCTAAACTAATGGAAAGATTGGTATATAAGCTGATACCCTTCTTACAATCGCGAAATATTATACCAAATGAACAGTTCGGATTCTTACCTAACCATTCTACAATTCAGCCACTTCATAATATGCATTTGTGGACCTCCCTTTTAGATAATATCCCTGTTGTCATTTTCCTGGATCATCCAGTAACCTTAACATTCGCGTTCAAAAGAAACGGCGGAAAAACTTTCTTTCCCAAGAGAATATGCTAAATGAAATATTTGATCACCTCTCAACTGTTTTTGGGTGCTACCGATCACAACCCGTTCATATTGACACTTACGGAATGCATGCAGAAATTCAGGTCTCCCTCTTACAGGAATACTGGAGGCCATCGCTGCTGTACCTGAACTCGTTTATACAGGGTGATTCAGAATTCATCTATATTTAGTGGGAAGGAAGGGAATAAGAGAGATTTCACATAGGAAAGTATGGGGGCAGACGAACGCATGGTGGTGTAGAGGGCGCTGTGTGTACACACCTCTCATACAGAAGCACAGCTGTTTGACGCGTGCAGTCAGTTGTCATTCGACAAGATGAATTTGCAGAAGTAACATGAACCGGTATACGTGGAATGAATGTGCAGATATGCATGTAACTTACGGTGCGGCAGAAGAAAGATGTCTTCGAGCCAGGCAATTGTATGCAGCGCGCTTCCCAAACCGCAGTGTGCCACAGCATCAAATGTTTTCACGTATTCCTCGCCAACTGCGTGAAACAGGATCGCTTGCTGCTAGTAATGTTAATCGAGGGAGGCGCAGATTGGCACGGACAGTAGCAGAGTAGAGGAAGCTGTTCTACAGGAAATCGAGGAACCTGGTGCTAGCACACGAGGTATGGCTAGGCAGTTTGAAATTTCGCAAGCAACAGCGTGGCGGATATTACACGATGATGGGTTACATCCGTTTCATCTGCAAAGAGTGCAATTATTGGCAGCAGACGACCATCCCAAGCGTGTTATTTTTTTTATCAGTGGTTCATGCAGAGAACAGCCGTTGATCCCAATTTCCCAACGTATGTTCTTTTCACCGATGAGGCGTTGTTCACTCGAGAGGGTGTCTTCAACACACACAATTGGCATGTGTGGGCTCATCAGAACCCACACGGTACAAGACCTGGAGCTGCGCAACAACGTTTTGCTGTCAATGTGTGGACTGGGATTGTCGGTGACTGTTTGTTGGGCCCGTATTTACTACCATCCCGTTTGGACGGTGCCAAGTACCTAACATTTCTTCAGACTGTGTTACCGGATCTTCTGAACGAGGTTCCTGATGGTAGTCTCCGGCGAATGTGGTTCCAGCATGACGGCGCTCCTGCACATTTCGCAAATGCTGTGCGTGCTTACCTACGCAGACAGTTTGGTGGTCAATGGATTGGCCGCGGTGGACCGGTCTCTTGGCCACCACGTTCACCGGATTTATCTCCAATCGATTTCTTTGTATGGGGTGCTATGAAAAACATGGTGTACGAGACCCCTGTTGATAGTGCTATGGATCTTGTAGCACGCATATCAGTTGCTGCCTCAAACATCCGGGAAATGCCAGGCATCTTCCACAGGGTCCGGCTGTCCATGCAACGCCGTTGCGAGTCATGCATTCTAGCACATGGTCGGCAGTTCGAGCACCTGTTGTAAATCTGTACAACCAATGCAAAGAAATGTTACATGTAAGATAATGTTTTTTCCTTACCACTTCCTTATGTGTTCTTTCCATCATTGAACTGGGGTCATTTTGTCCTACTACATGGCATATGCGCCCATGCTTTCCTATGTGAAATCTCCTTCGTTTCTTATTACCTACCTCCCCACCAAATATTGATGATGAATTCTGAATCACCCTGTATATCAGCAAAGTTCCGAAACATCTGTGCGAAATGGGTACAGAATTCCGTGCGAATGGTACCCACAAATTGACAGAACAGTAAAAAAAAAAGCATTGCTAACATCTAGCAATAGACACCTCGCCTTAAGAATACCCTCCACACTATTAGGATATTGTCAGAGATGCAGACGTTTTATTTATTACTATACAACTACAGAAAGATCTACACCTGTTTTAGTTGAAGATACGAATGCGATGCACCAAACACTCCTGGCGACTCGTATAACTTTGCTAGAAATACTAATAGCAAACTTTTCTAATTCTGAAGTGGCAAAAACCACCTTCCCAGTGTAGAAGGGCTATTACCACTTTTCCTGAAACGTTTCAAATTTTAAAGTACTTTTATATGCTCACCCTCAGTGTAGCGACATACCTTCCAATCATTGCTACAATATATGATGTGCAAACCTATAGGAAGTTTATTTCAGACAGTGCTAAAGGAACACAATGGGTCAAATATATAAACAATATTTATTACTCTGAATTTTACATCCAAACACTGATATTACTCATTTATTCAAGCAATCACTCACCTACTCTGATTCCTAGAAATGGAAATTAGCTGATGCCGTAAGAAATGACAAGCATAACCGACTGCAAAAGATACCTGGTATGAAAAAACGATAGGATCTAGCAGGACCTGTAATAGAGGATTAACAAAATTATAATTACTTGATATTTGTGTTTTCACTTTAAAGTGTTATGAGTATAAGAAAAAAAAATTGTTATAACACTGTTTTACCAATTATTTAAATCACAATTTTCTGAACACATATTTATGTAACTGGCCCATCTATTCACCATTTAGAGCTAAAAATACCTTCCACAACCTTCTGGATATGAATACCCTAAAAGTACAATTGACAATTCTCATGCTCGTAATTATGTTAGAAATGTCATGTTTTTTAAACCTAAAGCAAGTTGAATTTTCATAAAAATATTCTACTATTGCAATTTTTTTCTAGGTTAAAGTTTTTCCAATTACCTCTATGTTGTCCATTTCTAAATGTGCTTAGCAATTTAAATATTTTCATAATTTGGTTCTACAAGGTTTTGAACATTCTCAGCTGGTTTATAAAGACGTTAGTTATAAGGATAAAACTTAATGTAACAAGTTTAATCCTATAAAAAATTAATATTTTATTTTAAAACAACTATGCTAAAGGAGTGTCAGGCAATGTTAAAGAGAAATGCATCAAGTCCAAAAATCAGAGACAGAGCAATGTTAGCATCATTCACTCCATGCAAATTTTATAGGTAGTTGGGTTTCACAAATGCAAACACATGCAATTAAAACTATTATTTTTGATTATATATATATACATACAATTAGAAATGGGCAAAAATGTTTTACCAGTCTTAACATGCCAAACAATGCTGTAGCACTTAAGGATTTTACCAGGTTGTGTCAAGCAATTACCTTCTCTATTTGTAGTTTTAGATTCTATTCCATACTTTAAAAATAATATTTGGCTAGAAAAATTCCATCTGGAATTAACCTTTCAAATTCAGGCCTCTTAATATTACTAAATCTACACTTGAAATACTCATTTATGCAGTCCCCCTTTATTTCCCATTGATATTTATCTAAACAGCAATTTACATATTGCTTCAAAGATGTGGGTATCCAAGCTCAACTATTGTAATATACTCAAAAATCTATACAACTATGAGCTGCTTCACAGCAACAGACAGGAAGTACAATCTGACCAGCTCATTGTCACAACTTCAGTAATTATGTTGAGGGAAGACCAGAGGATGGTGGTCCAATTGTTTAAGCCATATTAAAACAAGGTGCTCCAAAACCTTCCGATTGGTTTTGCAATAATGGAGAGATCAGTCCCTTTTACCCATTGCAGGATTGACGATTTACTAGACTGCCTTGCTGTTGAAGTCTAACCTGATGCATTTAATTCCAAATGTTATTTAATATCTCTAACCAAGACACTAATACTCTCAGAAGATATCTTACCCAATAATTTTTCTATCAGCAAACCTTTTGGCAAAACAGACTTACTGTTCAATCTTTTTTTTCGGTGTGGCAGTGGAATTTAGTGTGTGTGTGGCTTCAGTTGTTTTACCTGTGAGCGGCACTTTTTTTTAAAACCCCATGGGGTAAAATGGTCAGGTCACATGGACCCCCGACGGCTCAGAGGTTGGGGGAGGGAACCCACAGAAACAGCTGTTGGGAGACAGATGGTAGCCTCCCATCAAGTTCACAGCTTAATGCCCCATCTGATGGACGTCAGCTTTTCCAACCCCATCGGCGTCCCCTACAGACCGTGGGCAAGGCGGGGTATTTTGCAGACAAATCTCCACATTGACCCAGCTGGGACTCGACGAACCTGGGAACTAGACTAGCCTGGCAAGACTACAGACTGAACCATCCCATGTGTGTGGCGGTAAATTTTAAAATCAAAGTGAACAATAGCTTTTTGGTTAAGACATTTTCCCTTTTGGCTGCTGCACTTTGGTGGAATCTTTTTGGACAAATAGATACAAATTATGAAGAAGTGATTTCACCATAGCAGCTTAAAACTACCCTGAAAAATACTTATAATGGCAGACCAGCAGGAATTTGGTATTTCTATTACTCAAACGTTCTTGGACACAAAACATTTATAAGGTGCAATAAATTCACCTAGATAATATTAATCTGCTGAGGACCCACCTTTCTCACAGATCCCTCTACTATGGTGTATTCAACTGACAGGTTCCTTTCAAACCTCTGTGGCAAGCATCTGCTTGAGGAGGTATTTATTTCTCTAAATAATATTCAAAGGCACATCAGATAGGAGCGAAAGATACGTCAGCATCATCACTCAGCTGAACTATAATATCATCATATGTACCATCATATTTGATGAATTACATTGCTGTCACCAAAAGGGATTCAATGACAGAATGGTAAAATTAGTCAAGGGCAGCAACTGATAGAACAAGATTGCTAAGCAAAATAAAGTTTAACTGAATGTTACAGAACTTCAGCTTCAAATGTTAATGACATTGCAACTCTGTTCCCTTCAAAAGAAATTTCACTAATAACAGTAAAATCAGTTATTTTACCATATTTTCAGTGTCAAACGTTGTTCACGAGAGTTCCGTTTCCTGGCAACCTTAGCCTACTGAAATGAAATTTTAATCCTATAATCTACACCTACTTTAACCCATTAATTCCCAAAGGTAGATATATTTTTAAGGTAGTACTTTTATTATAGACCGAAAATACATGTAAATAGGCAGTTGCGATAAGAAAAACAAATTGTGACCACAGAAAAATGTTGCGTATACGCAACTTTAGGATTATCAGAACATGAATACTTAAAGTTAAAACATATGGAATTGTCTGAAGCAGTCTGCATGAAGATGATCTTGACACTTTTTACACATATATATTGCATTGCTTTTGCACTGTCGACATCTTCTTGCTTTATTCTCCTCTTCAACTATAACATGGCCAATATTGTCAAACTGTAACTTGGGGGGGGGGGGGGGGGGGGAAGAGGTTCGTAATATGTAGTTCCCAGGTTAGAGTAGATATAAAGTATCTTCATAATCTGTAGTTCCTAGGTTCGAGTAGATAGGGAGAAGGAAGTAAGAATACTGGAAACTATAGAAGAAAGGGAAAATTTATCATTTACGTCTAATTGGTCATTATCTGATAAGTATATATTTTGTTTGATGGAATCAAATCTATTCCTACTCATGCAATTTCTTACCAATGGTATACCTTTGTCTTCATCCTTCGACCAATACATTTTTGTAGCTGGTAAGGTATGGTAACCGGTAAAAATCAATATAATACAAAAGCGCTTCAGACTTGCCTTGCTTAGTTCAAAAGAATGTCGATTATGATCATTCGCATATTTTTTTTGAATAACCAGCAATTTTTTTCCAGACATCACTAAAATATAAAGAAAAACTATCGTATGGAGATTAATTTTGTTTTTAATTTCCTCTATCATATGTTCTTGTGGTAATCTTTTGTTTTCTTTCCACTTCAGAATAACCTTTATTTGCATTGACAGCTGTTCTAGTAGAAGTTTTCAGGTTCTTGGAACTTGATGCTGTAGGTTGCTCTTCTTCGACATCTTCAGTTTCATCAGGTAAATTTGCATGGACCTCGTAGATTCCAGCTACGTCTGGCAAAACGTTTTCACTCACATATATCACTAATATCCCCATCTGTAAGTTCAACCGTTGGTGGTATGTACACCGCGTCAATAATTTGAGCTTGTCACAAATCGTTATCCTCTTCTAATATAGCCATTAGCTCTGCAGTTAACAAAGGTCTATTATTTTCCACACCACTGAGCCCAAGACATTTAAAAAAGAAATATCCTAAGATAGCTAAACGATTTATTATTGAATGTATTTACATCATAATACTTACTTGAACTATATTTTGTTATACTGCCTAATTTACACTTCACTAATTATCTAACAGCAATTATTGTTATACACTGACAATATCACTCATACAGAACTAAAATCGCAAGAATCGATTCGTTCGCAATGAGTCATCAAACGTGAGGCAGACAAAATGTGCACATTGTGTAATCCCAAGGTTTCGTAAACGCAACATTACTCTAAATGTTATACTGTGCAAAAACTAAAAAATATTTTCTAATTATATGAAACGTTGTCTTGAATGAAATATATGTGAAGTTATTTTCATAAATTCTTAGGGCATTTAGTATTTCTACATATCTTTTTTCGACCCGTCAAACTGCAAAAGATTAGATAGAATATTTAGGTTTAGATTTAATATGAATAATACTTAGGCTTTTATTTTATATTGATGAATATTTATGCTTGTACATAAAAAAACTGTCCTTTATAACATACATTGGCTTAGTAGGCAAATATCTTTTATTATTATTTGAAGAATGTTTCGTACGTTGGGGATTAATGGGTTAATGAAATTTCCATTAATGGCACATCAGATAGGAGCGAAAGGTAAGTCAGCAGTTTAACTCAGCTGAACTATAATAATAGCATCACCTGTACCAGTAATTTATGGGTATATTTCACTAAGTGAATGTTTTCACGTCTGCTAATTTATGACAGTCAAATGTGAAGTATATGGGAAAATGCTTTTGAACATGTTTCCCCTAGCCAAAGAAGGTCTAAGGAGAAGAAGGCTAGCTTCGCACAAGCTAAGTGGTGCCGTTGTGCGGAATTTTACCGAAGCTGAACATGGCAAATTGATGTGCATGCACAAAAACAACTGTAAGGGGCGATCTGCGCATGCGCAGTGCAATCATTTTTAGTCCACTGCAGCTGTGGTGTCTTACTCTTGGTATATTTATTGCGATTTAATCAGTGTTTCAACCTGTCTAACACCTACGACTGTTTGGCATAGTGATAGCTGACCCTAAAGTTATTCAGTGAGTATTTTATCCCGTTCAGGAGTATATATTACGATACCTGGAAAAGCCGTTGTATGTTTATTTTGAGTAATTTTGCAGAATTTTTAAAATTAATATGTAAATTAATACATTTAATCATCTTGCGAACATGTAAGTCAATGTATGTTGCAGTTTGGTGTTCCCTGGAGCATAACGACATATATAGGTGTCTGCAGTTTGTTCTAATAGTAAATTTTTTTATGGTTGATACTAGAAGTGCCTGCTGCCATCTATTGACAGTTTATACAAGTAAGAAACTCGATGTGACTTTTTTTTGAAAATATCCTAAATTCTATAAAATATAATTAAACAAAACATGTTGTCTCGCATTAAGCCATAAATTTCAATTTATTATAATATATTAAATATATTAGAATGTTCAAAATATTAAAATTTTTATGTTGAGCATAGCTACCTCTTGTTTTACAAAACGAGATTTTATTAAGGAAAATAATTTTAACTAATCCTTGTGAAAAGAAAATCATGATGGTAAAATTTAAGAAATGGACACTTTGAACAAAGTCAAAGTGTATGTAAAATTATTCACGTGGTGTAAGCTATTGAAAACCTTGCTGGGCAGTGGAAAAATAACGCAAGGAACTGGCTCCTCTCCTGGCTAGGTGGCTTCACTGCAATACACGAATTTGCCATGTTTAGAGGGCGCTGCAATAGAAAAGTTTACATTACGTCTATGAAAGCTAGCTCTCTTCTCCCTTAGACACTCCTTGCCCTAGCTGTGCTTAGTAATTATTGAGACCGAGACTATTTTTTTAGGCCTGAACCCATCTGAAGCACAAAAGTTGTACATGAAACTCAGTTAATCACGGGACAATTTTCTTTTTAAAAGTTATGGCAGCTGGATTAATTTAAAGGTATCATTCGTCTTTATAAAACTGTCACCCTCTCCCTTTAAATAAGGATAAGCTGAAAATGCCTTTACTTTTGATAATCTGGTAACCCTAAGACAAAAATTTGCAGCTAAAACTTAATATTTTTGCACTGAAGTGTTCAGAGATCTTGGTGGTAATAATCACAATGTCATTGATTCAGATTCTCATCATAACCAGTGCCATTAAAAATCTCTAGAAATTCTAATCACCTATCAGATGCAATACATAAGGAACCATTCTATTAAACTGTCCTCATATTTGCAAAATATGAAGTGAACGGTACTGTGCTCCTAACACAGTATATACAGGGCGTCTGAAAAATATAGGTACAAACTTTTAGGGGAGGTAGATAACATCTAATGGAATTAAAATTGCATAGGAACCCATAACCGGTAACGTCACGGGAAAGTGGTAGCAGAGGTACAAGATCTGAAAGGACACAAAACAGTGATTAATGGGAAAACATTTATTGGACATAATTATTACAAATGGCGTACAGCATATGCTGTAACATTTCATAATGTCACAGTAGATGCTCGAAGTTTCCACCATGAGATGCGTTGCATGCGTGACACCGACGGATCGTTGATTGCCGGACATGGTCGAACACACCTGGAGTTTCTTTGATAGTAGCAGCAGCACAGATGAGCCTTGCCATGAGATCCATGTCAGACTCCACAGGCGATTCATACATGGTAGCTTTGTAGGCCCCCCACAGAAAGAAATCAATGCTCGTTAAATCACGTGAGCGTGGGGGCCAGGCAACTGGTCCAGCACACCCAATCCTTCGTTGCCCAAAAGACATGTTCAAATGCGTACGAACACACCTTCCATAATGGGGAGCGCCCCATCATGTTGAAACCACATGTTGCATCTAACATTTGCTGGAACATAGGCAAGTAAGCCTGGTAGAACCTATTCCAGAAAGATCAGATACTTCGCAGAGGTCACACGGGATGGTAAGAGGTATGGCCCGACTAAGCAGTCGCTGACCAAACCTGCCCACACATTTACTGCGAAACAATGTTATTCCGCATGGGTGCGCACACCGTGCGGGTTCTTGTGAGCCCACAAATGCGCATTGTGCTGATTGAATACACCATCCCGAAGTGAAACTGGCCTTATCAGTAAACAAAACATAAGCTGGGAAATTCACATCCTGGGCACTTTCTTGGAGATACCACTGTGCAGGATAATCTGCGGGGAGAAGTAACTGAACCCTTTGGAGATGAAAGGGGTGTAAGGATTCCCCGTGCAAAACACACTGTACACTGCAATGAGACACTCCTAAGGCAGAGGCAACAGCACGTGAGCTGGTACTAGGATTAGTCTACACGGCACCCAACACACTTTCTTCCATGGCGGGAGTACGGGTCAATCGTGGCCTGCCCTCTCTTCTGCTACCCCTCAATGACACACAATCACACAAATTTTGATGTGCACGCACAAACGGTGGCCCGGTACGTCTGTGTGGGAAGCGTTCTTGATACATTCGTTGAGTGACTCGTCCATTGCCCTCAGCTGTTCAATACACTAAGTGCATGTCTGCCAGCTGCCTGTTCAAATACCTTTGCATGTTCTTGGTCAGCTGACTACCGCTCAACTGAGGAAATCCGAAATTTCCCCTCTAGTGCACTGATGAACAGCGCCACCGAAGACTTACGGTGACATTTCCAGTTATGGGTTCCTATGCAATTCTCATTCCTTTAGATGTAATCTATCTCCCCTAAAAGTTTGTACCTATATTTCTGAGAGTTCAGTTAACTTTAGCCAAAATATATCTGTTTAATCAGTGAGGAAATACATTGCCATGCAACAGTAAAAAAAAAAACTTGGGTAAGTCGTGCAATGGGTTAGGCTATTCCACATCTGAGCAGCACCTTTCTCAACACATGATAAATGACAAGGACCAAAGGGCTCAATAGAAGGTTGGGGAAAGGGGACCTACTGGACAGCTGTTAGGAGACAGGAGGTAGCTTCCCATCAGGACCATCTAAGCATGTTCTTTAATGAGGGTATAGCTCTCCTGCACATGGGGCCACAACATAACATGTGCCAGACAATGGCCTTTCCAAACTCATCAATGTTCATTTCTGAGAGAGGACAGGGAGGGTTAGTGAGGATAAATCTCAATGCTGGGAACTACGATTATGAGCCCCAGCACACGACAGACTGAGCCCACCAAGTTTGTGCAACAAAATGTCTAATTTAGTTTGCCTTAACAAAATTCAAAATTTCCTTAAATTATAGGATAACTAGCCATCCCATGGCTGAGTGGTTAGCACATTTGGCTACTGATCTACAGGACCTGGGTTCGAGCCCCGGGTAAGGCATGGATGTTCGTGTTTTCTGCTGAGGTCCTGCCATCCTCTCAGATCTTCTACTGTGGCATATAAACTGATAGGCTCCTGTCAGACCTCTGTGGCAAGCAGCTGCTTGAGGGGGTATTTAACTGGCATAGTGGTTAGGCAGCTAGCGACTGTTCCAGCAAGGGAAACTTTGTGTGTTGTGTTAGCTCTAACTAAGGCAGTGGTCAGCAGTGAATTCGGTCTTAGTAGGGCATGTCCTTGTATGAGAAGGCCTGTATTAAGCTAGGAGTAGCTTCTAGGATTCTTCTCTGTCCTATATGTCACAAATCAATCAATCAGTTAAAACTGCTCTAAACTTGACATTGCAATAAGATTGAACTACGAATTTTACTTGAAAGGACATCTGTTGCTGCATAATTGGCTGCTTTAAGTTTCAAAATCAATGCCCACTAATGTCTGCAAATTTAAGATAAATATTTAATCAGTAGAAGGAGTAATAAAATATTAAGTCAACCCATCATTAAGGATACATGCATATACTTACATTAAACCATAAGGTGATGTTTAGGTATTAATGCAAAAATCATACTATACTTGATGAATGTTGCAACTATTCTATCCATAACTGGACAGAAGGAATGTGCAAAAGCATTAGTTCATTTTCTTTTAGAACTAAAAATCTATCCAAAGTGTATTGCATGCTCAGAGTTAAAAAGCTCGTTCTGTTCCACATGGAATTTCAGGTGAAGAAATTCAAATCATCATTGCACAATACAATTTGAATATTATAAGGGACCTGGGTTCGAGCCCCGGATTAGGCATGATGTGTGTGTGTGTGTCGTTTTTCTGCTGAGGTACTGCCATCCTCTCATATCTCCTACTGTGGCATATAAACTGACAGGCTCCTGTCAGACCTTTGTGGCAAGCAGATGCTTGACGGGGTATTTATTTTATTTTTTTTTTATAACTCACGATCACTACCCCAAGAAAAGGTAGTGTGTGTAGGGGGGAGGGTGATATTATAGATTCATGTTATATCTGTGTCAAGCAGAAGTTTGAAGATTTTTTTCACTATTATAAGAATTTGTATTAAAGATAATGAACAAAATTAGTCATAATGAAAATAAACTATATATAGACAAAAAAAAGCAAAAGCATAACAATGAAATCACTGAATTCATAAACTTCAAATGAAGATAGGGAGTCAAAATGAATTCTTATGAAATTGTTCTGGAAGTTATACAAACTTAACAAAACATTTCATCCTTAGTATGCATTTACTTTTTATTTCTAGGGCACAAAGTGAGAATAGTTTTCCAAAGTTGTCTTGACCAAAATAAGCCATCCAAACAGGATAATTTAAACAAGCACAGGGTATAGATCTCATGTACACTCCAAACTATTAGCTTCACATCCTAACAAACAGTGCTTTACAAAAACATTGTTTTCTTTCTCACTGACTGCTGTGTGGAGGTTGGCAGAGAAAAATATTAATCCAGAGTTGAGACTCAAATCTGAACCAACCTTCATCCCTCTGAAACTTGCAAATACTGTTCCATTCAACATTCCTGTGTGGACCTATTTTTATGTAACATTAAGTAATAACTGAACATGTACAGAATGTTCCTTTGCTTAATTATTTAATCAACAATGAAAAGGCAAAACCAAGAATCCTTGAATTTAAAAATAGGAAAAAATTCAGTAATTTATCTTATCCTGAAACAGGAAATTTAAATACATATTAGACTACGGAAAATTTTCAAATATAAACAAATACTGATGAAAATACTCAAAAAATGGTGGTAAAATTTGTCATCATAAAAAATATGACAGCAAAACATCATTACAAACATAAAATACAGAAACATTTTTTTGTCTGGTCAGGAGACCAGAGTTCAAAATTCTTTTGACTCAGAGCACTTTGTTCAGAGCATGTTACTTGAATTACCAGTTATAAATTGTTATAACAATGGGTGAGGGATGATCAGAGGGAACTAGTACTTGGGTGACTAGTCTTACCATTCATTTCACTTTTAGGTTGGGTTGTTTTTGCACACCATGAGCTAAATGGCCAGGTCACGACCCCAAAGGCTCAGAGAACCACTGAACAGCTGCTGAGAAACAGATGGTAGCCTCCCATCAAGGCCATACAATGTGTTCTTTAAGTGCACATGGTATGGCTCTCCCACACATGGGGTCATGGCTTAATATCCCATTCAATGGACAGCAGCCTTTCCAAGCCCATTGTGGTGTCCCCTACTGACCACGGGCAGGGGGGGGGGGGGTTACAGAGATAAATCTCAATGTTAATCATCTTTTTTAGGAATTATCTTAGGTGAGTTTGTTTTATCTCTGAGCAGCATTTTTTAATGCACTGCACTAAATGGCCAGGTCACAAGGATGCCAAAGGCTCAGTGAAGGTTAATGGGAGGTGATCCATTGGGCAGCCGTTAGAAGACATGGTAGCCTCTCAGAGAGACAACAGCCTTTCCAAGCCCATCAGTTTTCCCTATACCCAAGGGCAGGAAGGAGAACTAGTCATATGTAGCCATTGCCACTAACTTGTTATTTTTAACATCTATTTAATTCTAGTGCTTTTTCATAATAAATATGAAAAATGATTTATATTTATAATAAACATTTTTAATTACTGTATATTTCCACAGATAAGATGACCTTCAGATAAGACAAGGTATAAATTTTCGTCAAAGTTTTAGCATATATCTGTCCTATAAGACGACCCGAAACTGTCAACAGCCTATGAATTTTGTTTAGATCAGCGATCATCTGGATAATAATACTGTATAGCGTATACGGAATATGTCTTATTCGCAAACATTCGCACTGATTCAGGCATTCGGGTAATGACCTTGACTATTCACAAAAGCGGCATATGGGCTATTCTATTTTGTGGACATACCCTACTCTGTACTAGTAAATAATTACGGTTTGTCCGTTTTTTCCTGAGTAGCTCAATAAACATAACTTTTCATATTTATTTTGTTTTAGTATTGTTTTACTATTACAATGCAATGTATTATCATATAGCGTATTTAAATAATATGATAGATTTTTCGATAAGTTGTAATTTTCAAGATCAGTCGCAGTCGGTGGTTGCATAAATAATAATAAATACCCCCTCAAGCAGCTGCTTGCCACAGAGGTCTGACAGGAGCCTGTCAGTTTATATGCCACAGCAGAAGGTCTGTGAGGATGGCAGGACCTCAGCAGAAAAACGACACATACATCCATGCCTTATCCGGGGCTCGAACCCAGGTCCCTTAGATCAGTAGCCAAGCGCGCTAACCACTCGGCCATGGTGCATAAGGAAAAGCCTCCTTTAGCATTGTTACGTTTTTCCCTATAGAAGCACTTGCTGTTTTATAATGGTTTCAATTTATATAAATTTCAATCTAATTTTTTTTGTATCTGTCCAATAAGACGACCTGGATTTTGGGGGCCTTTTATGATTCAACTATCGTCTTATCTGCGGAAATATACAGTACATTGATTTTAAAAAGCGAACTTAGGAGTTGGGACTGCAGGCTTCACATTATACACCAAAACGAAGCATTTAACTATAAGCAAAAAATATTAGAATAAAAAAAAGGGTAGGTAAGCACAACAAACATGCTGAAAGCTAAAAATATAAGGATTCACAAAAACTGGCAAAAACAATCAATTATCCAATAGTTAATTTAGGGCTTATTACAAGTGTTATAACACTTTTATATTCAGATGTTCCATCTATGCTACAGCTATCATTCTAGAATATAGGAAGAACAGTGTTAATGAGAACAAACTGAATTGACAAGCTTCAGACATTGCATAAGTGGTATAATTGTCATCAGTACAGATCAAGAGTAGCAAATAGCTGTTCATCATAAGCTTGGTGTTTTGTAACTTTTTTATAATAAAATCAACAATTTGAAAAAAGCATTCAAAGTTGAAATCTTTGAATATAATTGGTATAATTTATTCCTTTCAAGACATTACACAGTTTAATATTCCATAGAAAAAATCTAGGAAGCAAAGACCTTAACCAAAAACAAAAATTTAACTTTATCCCCCCCCCCCAAAAAAAAATGCAAGGACAGTAGTAGATAAAATCATTTCAACTGTGCCAATAAAGTATCTCTTCAAATTTCCAAGAGTAAAGTGTGCATTCCTTGGAAACCCTAATTCAATCAAATTTCTATTACTGTTTTGTACAACAATCGAAATGGTACATTTCAGTTTTTTTTTATTTTTGATGGGAGGCTAGTCTTTAAACCCAACGTAAAAAAGGGAAATGAATGGTAAGACTAATCACCAAATTACTAGTTCCCTCTGATCACCCCATATCGATTGTTATAACAATTTTATTGAATGTACAACACATCAATCATAACCTCATGAACAGAAAGAACAATGAGAAAGAAGGATAGCAAGCTTCTAATAACATTCGTTACAACCTCCATGTAATTTTTGCTTACTAGCTTCAGACAGTTCAAACTGTGGTATAATTTTCATCAGAATATAAATCAAGAGTAGCAAATAACTGTCATCATGAGCAGTAGTTTATTTTAAAGATGAAACTGAAGTCACCAATGCAAATTCAACCAAGCTTTTGCAGTTATATAATTGAGTGCACTGACAAACACACTGCATGATGTTAATGTGGTTCAGTGCACTCAAATGGCCAGTATGAGCACAATGTTAAAACAGGCATATAAATAGGATTGAACCAAATATATGCCATAGGATCTGAAATAAATTTAGCTTACGAGAATAAATGTCTAATGATAAAATGGTACCATTGCCAGTGTTTTATCTCACAAATCCTTATGCCAAAAATGTTAATTAGTAACCTAATTCAGTGTGCAAAAGTGGCAAGCATACATAATTGCAGCCAGCTTAAACACATTGGCTAAATTTGAGAATAATTACTGAAACACTCACATAAAAACATGAATAGCAATTTTTAAAATAAAAAAAGTTAGTGTTTCTTTGGACATTTTTGTCCTTGCTAAGTTACTTAACAATAACTAATAAATGTGGTATTTTCAGAATATAATTATCATTATAGACATGCCCTATTAGTCAAATCCACAAATATACACTGATGAACAATTGAACATTATAACCTTCCAACAGTTCAAATTGTTCTGTTGAACAATGAGTTGGAACATGAGTTAAAAGATAATTTCATGGTACAGTTCAATTTCACTTTGAAGGTTAATAAAGATCATAATAAATATAATAAAGATCAATGATATACTAAAACAAATTGTCTAACACTTCTCAAAACAAAATACTATGGTTCACACAAACAATGTAAAATTGTGTCTTAGTTCAAAAATAAATATATTGCTACTTTATAATAACTGATGTTAGGGTAATTTCTTAAAAGAATGTAACCAATACTTAATCAGATGACGTATTAACACATATTTACACTTTTATGGCAGAAATCCCCACTTAAAAACAGCTGTAAACCTCTCAATAAGGCCATCTAGCGTGCTCTCTAAAACAAAAGAAATCAGAAATGGGTATAGAAGATTTTGAGGAAGGAGAAACCTCAACAGAAGACAACACAAGTAACATCCATATGTAATGCTCCAAAGATTAGTAACTTTTCAAGTTGGAACTTTTGTCTCATCCAAATTTATTCAAAATTCTGGATAGCTTTATCAGGAGCCATGCAATAATAACTTGCCAAATAAAGTTGAAATTGGGTTCGTTATGTATATAAAAATAAAATACCCCCCTCAAGCAGCTGCTTGCCACAGAGGTCTGAGAGGATGGCAGGACCTAAGCTGTCAATTCTACCTCTAATTACTCTCATTCTGACTACTGCATCTATACTAACTCTGTGACCTAACATCACTTAGTTAAAGCATGCTGTGCACAATTTCGGCATGTCTGTTGCATGCCAGGAAAACATTTGAATAATCTCATGATCACACTAGCTTTGACGCAAGAGGAGTCGTGTCCTACACGTGGGCATTAGCAGTTGACAATCAAAAGGTCGGAGTTACAAATGCGCAGCTCCTTAGGCTCAGAAACTAGAATTGCAATATCCAAAAATTGAAATCCCCAAAATGATAAATATAACGTAAATAAAGTAAAACTGGTTAAGGAAAACAAAGTGAATGGGTCGGGCACAAAACCTAAGTTCCTTTGATCATTAACCAATTGAGCTAACCATTCAGCAAATACTTATTTCTACTGTTCTTTCTGTGCTTTTAAGAATGTTTTCCAGTTACAACCTGAATGACCACTACAACTACATCTCGGACATGAATGTCCAGCAGTGGATTATAATTTCAGCAGAGAAATCTCAACAAACAGTTTTGCACTTATTTGCTATGTGTGGGTAAGCAAAGTTTGTGCAGCCAAAATCCACTGACAGCTTACTGAAGTGTACAAGGAGAGTGATGTCATTTAGTCAACATGTCACTAAATGGTGTTGGAGGTTTTAACTCAACAGGTATACTGTACGAGATATGGAACTCCTGGGTTACCCACTGCAGTTATCAACAGAAGTGAATGCAGCATGCATTGAGGTCATCCAACCCAGACCTGTCATAAGGCATTGTGCAGCTTATTGTCATGGATTTATGATACCATAAAGTATGTGCAAGATAGGTTCCATATTTTCAAGACAATTACCACCAGCAACAGAACTTGCTGCAGCTTTTTTCAAGGGTGGAAATTGCATGGAGCCAGATTGGGATTTTAATCCCAATCTAGCTCCATGCAATTTCCACCCTTGAAAGGATATTGTTTTAAATAAGATGGAAGAGGTTGTTAACATGCCATCACTACATGGTTGAATCACTAGAGCCTGGACTTTTATGCTGATAGAATGGATAACCTCACTACATCTAGCAACAAGTGTTTGAATATTTATGGTGTTTATATTGAAAATCTGGTATATATTTATGGTGTTTATATTGAAAATAGGGTATTGGTTTAGGTTTCACTTTAACGTACACAACCAACTGCACAAAGGTATAGGGTATGAGATAGCATACTTTCAGATCCACACATGTATTTGCATTACTATATTTGCATGATTTAGAAGTGGCATTCTTTTTAATGCAGTTTTGTTTCACTGTTAAGGAAAACTAGGAAAGCTTGAATTCAATCTTCCCATTATAGTTAGGAGAAAATAAATTATGTTTGCTCTGCGAGTTACATACAATATCCCCATGGGCTATGGAGGTCCTTACTTCCATTATAAGTAGAAAAGAAGCTCACTGAAAATTGGCTGTTTAATATGAAATAAGCCACAAATGCAGTATCTATGAGACTGGATAGGTAACTTTTGATATAAATCAGAGCTGACCTGTTTACTGCTCTTAATGAGGAAAAAAGGAGTGTCAGATAGAGCTAATACATAATCTCATCATGATCAGAATTAGATTTCATCATTCACTCCAAAAAATTTGCCAGTTTGTGGTAAAAACATTGTTTCTAATCTGTGATTTCATTTTCTAACTTCTGCAAAAAATGGGAATCCTAGAAGGCTACCTAACACAAAGAATACTGGAGCTACAGAAGACCAATGAGCTATAGCTGTAATTTGGCCACTGCAAACCAATTTCCATTTGTCTGCTAACTATATTCCTACGTCTCCCCCACCCCCTTTTAGGTCTTTAGGCATAGAAACTAAGATTCCAATCCAAAACCAGAGGTTAGCACAATGTTTAAAACATTTATCTTAATCTGTTAGTCCTCAGTTCCCTGGTCCGAGATTCCAAGAATTAAGCAGAGAAAAAAAAGACAAAGTAGCAAATGGCCTTTGGCATATATTATGTAATGAAGTCAAAGCTAAGACACACTCAACACTTTCCCGCCACCTTGAGGCTGCCAGGGAGAGCTCAATTCTCACTTTTCCTGCCCTATTATATGAATAAGGTATACATATTCCCTACCATTAGGGGCAGAGCTGAAACATCTAGTTTTCTTAACCAGTGTTCTTCTGAAGCATTCATATTTTCCTGCATAGCATCCTTAAGAATGAGGTTGCAATGGAGTCTTGCACAGCTGTGCATACTGGCTGACTCAGAATTTGCAATCTTCAATAACTTCTAACTGATTACCAAGTAAAATGCAGCAATTTTTTTTAAATATCACTGTTTTGTTAACACAGACTGTCATACTTTGATAAACTGTGCTGAAGAGAATACTAATAAACCCCACTGTTCAAATATTTAGGCTTTGCATACATACTTTATTCCGAAATTAGAGCTGCCACCTTGCATGACAAAAATTATGATTTGAATGAAAAATCAGCACTTATAAAAACTAACTGCCTAATTATTTAATCAATGAATCAATACATAGCAACAAAAATTACAGTAGTTCACAGTGCAGTAGTTAAAATTAAATAGAAATATTTAATTCTCTATGACACAAAAATGTTCTATGAGAAGAGAAACGTCCGGGATGCTTGAGAATTTAGTTCTCCAAGCAAGTCTGTCCTGAGCTACATCTGCATCTGGCCACTACACACCAATTCCCAATAAGGTCCTGTTTGACATTGTCTGCCAACTGCATCTTATGTCTCCCCTTCTTTCTGAGGCCTTTAGGCACTGTTCATAACCCTATTCGCCAATCTATAATTATTCATACAGGCAACAGGGCCAAACCAACGGAGTCTGCACAATATGCTGCTAAAAGGAGGTTGCAAACTCCTTTACCTAACCTCATCATTAGTTACAAAGTTGAATCACCTAATGCCCAAGATACTGCGCAAGCATCTGGAATCGGAAGCATCTAGATTCCTCTTATCTTGTTTACAAAGTGTCCAAGTTTCACTACCATAACTAACCCTAGAAAGAACCAAACTATTAGAGTCTAATTTTAGTCTTTAGGTGTATACGCCTATTTCTCCACTCTCTCCATAGATTCTTAAATGTCCCAGCAGCAATCCCTATTCGTCTGTTTATCTCATGCTGCACATCACCATTATCTGTTACATAGCTCCCAAGATAATTAAACTGTGACACCTGCTCAAGACTGCAACCATTCCAGTTAACTGAATCATAGCCTACTTGACCAATTTTCATCACTTTAGTTTTCTCTCTGTTTATAACCAAACCTACTCTACTACCAGTCTCATCAACAGCTCGAATGAAAAGTTCATCTCATCAACATCATTTGCCAAAAGGGCTAAATCATCAGCATAATCTAAATCAGAAATTTTAGTATCTCCAGACCAAAATCTTTCCCTTGAAGTGAATTTCGCATAACATAATCAATAACCAAACTAAAGAGAAAAGGAGACAAAATGCACTCTTGTCAAACACCATAAGTAATGCTAAATCAATTGCTACAAGCCTTACCAACTCTCACACACGACTCAGTGTTATTATAGAGAGCTTTCATTATGTTAACTAACTTGTCAGGTATACCATATAATCTCACAATCAACCACAAATTATGTCGATCAGCACAGTCGAAAGCCTTTTCGAAATGAACAAAGCTAGCAACCAAAGGTTTCTGAAACTATAAACATTTCTCAAGAATCTGCCAAAGTAAAAATATCTGATCCACACATCCCCTACCACTTCTGAATCCACATTGCTCATAACGCAATTGACTGTCAACCAGATTCTTAATTCTATTAAGTACAATCATGGAAAGAACTTTACCTGGAACAGAGAGTAGGCTGATACCCCTATAGTTATCACAAGAACTGTGAACACCTTTTTTGAAAATAGGGATAACAATAGCTCTGGTAAAATCCTTAGGAACCATGCCTTTATTATAAAAGATATTCAGAATTTCAGTCATCCAAGTGGTAACCGAAACATTCCCAGCTCTAAACATTTCGGTAATAATTTCAACTACCCCTGGGGATTTGTAATTTAAGTTTAGAAACAGCCAAAATAACCTCAGATTGTGTTATAGGGCCAACATTAAAGCCACCAATGCATCTATCATCATTGCAAACAATGAGTAGAACTAACTACATTGTTTAGAATATCACTGAAATGCTCAGCCCACCTTGCCATGACAGAATCCTCCCATTCGATAACCTTACCTTGTTTATCCTTCAATCCTTGTATGCCTGTCCATTTTCTACCACACAAAACATTAACTGTCTGGTACAGCTCTCTGCTGTTGTGCTGTCTAACTGCTTCCTCGGCTTTGTCAGCCAAACCATCAAGCCAAAGATTCTTATCAGCAGCTAACTGATCTTTTACATGTTTATTAAGTTCTCTGTAATGCTTTCTATTAGGACTAGTAGGGTATTGATTAAGGACATTCCTGCAGTTCTTTCTTTCCGAAATAAGCTCAACTGCCTTATCACTCAGATAATTCTTCCTCTTCTGCTCCTTTTTTCCTAAAAGAGTACTGTTAGTGCCCAAAAAAGCCTGTTTAAAATGATCCCATTTTTCCTCAACTTCAGTAGTAAGCATACCATGACTCTCATAATGACTAAGTAACCCATCATGGTAAGCTTTGGCTATAACTGGATCTTTCAGAGCTTCAGTATTAGAAGTAAATTTTTTAACCTTAGCAAAACACTTTTTAAGTGCAAGTTGCAAGACACTTTTAACAAGGTAATGGTCAGATCCAATATCAGCTCCCCTATATGCCCTGGTATTCCTAACAGAACTAGCCCATTTGCTGTTAATTAATATGTAATCAATATATTGGCCACATAATAAAAAACATCACTAAAAAATATCAAAAAGTTTGGATTTGTTCAAATTAAAAAATAATTGATCAAGAGTTGGAATTGATTTCAGAAAGAAGTTGGTAATAGAAACTGCAGAAGCTAAAACTACTGCAATTAAAAATTGCACTTTTCCCTTAAAAAATTCCAAAACAATCAGATTGACTGAATTTACCATACTAACGGTTCAAATGAATCTTTCTATTCCTTTGACTATCCTTCCTGAAAGGAATCATCCATAAATATAAATGCCAGTAACTTAATTTGAATACTTGCTACGATTCGAATACTACCATCAGCCATTATTAAATTAAAGCAGTTTATAAAGTATGAAAACGGCATTTACTGACTTAAAAATGATTTTCATTATATCCACCTATTCTATAACTAAGCTGATTTTATTACGGTCAAGTGCAAATGGTTTCATGTTCTATCTAGTTTTAAAAATTTAACAATTTTTTTTTTAAATGGAATGAAATATACCATTATTTAAAATGAATTAGAACCTATAACTGCAATATTCACTATGATTCCTCCAGACACAACTAATGTTCCAATATGTTCCTTCGAGACAAAGCTTATCTGTGTTCGTCTAGGCACGTGGTAAGAAGTACATGGCAAAAGCATCTTATTGCATCAATTCATTTATTATTTACTCAGAATATCTAAAACGGTTCTTACGTAATGTACTAAAATCTTTATGATACGCAAATAACATTTATATTCTTACCGTTTTCTTTGTTCCCGATCAATACATTTTCAGTTGTCTGCATTACCACCAGCTTGCCTCAAATAACCGAATGCTTTCACGGTTGCCAGTCGAAGAATTTCTTTCGTAAAGAGATACGGTGGCTTACAAAGGGCTTACAGCGACAGCGAAAAGCGCAGAGAGCGTCACCTTGCGGCAAAACTTCACAGTGTACTTAATTCGGGTACCTTAAACCCCTAAAGACTGCAATAATTGCCCTATTCCAGCTAAAGCATAGGAACTTTACTCGACAATTTTCCACAGATCATTAGGAGCGGTGCTATAACGCATGTGAAACCTGTGCGATAGCACCATGTTTCATTTTTTAGGGGTGGCAAATTAACGACCATTACTGAAGTCATAATGGAGTAAAAAAGGCGACCGATGATCTATTTTTCAACCAATTATTAGATGATTTTTCAACTGCTTTTAAAACTGACATTAAATGTACCTAATGTATCATTAATAGTCAATGTCGATTCGTGAGTTTCGAAATAGATGCGGTCAGCAAAATAATGTATACAGAGAAACTATACTGGGGCGGTGATTGCTCAGATGGAAGTGCTAAGCGTCAGCAATTTTCTCGCTAACCCCAAATCTGCCCTCACTGAATAAATAAGAATAATAAAACCGGGTTCCTAGGATTTATAAATAATAAAAAATAAATAAATACCCCCTTAAGCAGCTGCTTGCACACAGAGGTCTGACAGGAGCCTGTCAGATTATATGCCATAGAAGGTCTGAGAGGATGGCAGGACCTCAACAGAAAAACGACACATACATCCATATCTTTTGGAAAATTCATCCTTAGCCAACAAAACCATAAGAACGAAAAAAATAAAGAAATCCACACAGAGATTTTAAATATGTAATTTTTCTGGATTCAAAAAGAAAAGAGATAAAAGTTAAGGGAATGAAAATGGGGAGCGAAAAATCACTGATCACCGCAGATGGCGTACAGCAAAGCAGTTCCATATGCGATATAACGGGCACCTTTTTTTTAAGAATTCAATCACTTTTTTCTGTAGACTGAGTTCAATTGTTTTTTATATTCATGAGAAAAAATATTTCGAAGTGAGGGTTCTCGGATGTGGCAATTTTTTCTTAATGTCAAAAAAGAAAATTTATCCTTCATGTTCATTTTCCGTATATTTTAATAAAATGTGGGAAACACTTTCCTTTACCTTCCACAAGCTGCGTTTAGTGGAATTTAAAATCTGATAAAGGAGTTTATGATTAAGGATACAGTGGCCTGTTCTAATTTCTTTTATTTTTATCTGCTGTTGTCCTCTTAAGTTATTGATTTTAATTTTGCTACTTTTCTCATTGATTTTTCGTCTTAGGGTTGGTTAATGGTTAGTGGCCATTATGAATTTGTCTTGCTTTTATTACTGGAAATATTTATTTATTTGGTTGTTGATAATTGTGGGTGAGCAGGAATATCAATATAATTATGTATGTTCCCATTGTTCCCAGCCAGAATATCAGCAATCTCATTTCCTAAGATCTGACATTGACCAGGGATCCATTGCAAAAAAGTATGTGGTTATTATTGAAAACAGAGATGTGATGCATTTTATCTATGATTTCATTCATCAAGTGTGGATGTAGTGACCATTAAGAAAAGTTGTTAATAGAGTTCAGAGCTGATTTGCTATCAGTAAGAATCACAAAGTTCGTATTTGTATTCACACTTGGTTCAGTTGATAGCCTCTCGGATTGCTGTGAGTTCTTCAATTATTATGGTAGTTTTCATATTGATTTTAAAAATTTTCTTAACTTGTCCCCTGTGATAAATATGGATCCTGATGCAATTTCAGTTATGGTGGGGAACCTGAATTTTTTTTAATTCCTTGAATACCAATTTTTATTTTACGTCTTCTGGCTGAGTGGTTAGCACTCTTAGCTACTGATCAAAGGAACCTGGATTCGAGCCCCGGGTAACGCATGGATATTTGTATTATTTTCTGCTGAGGTTCCACCATCCTCGCAGACCATCTACAATGGCGTATTAAACTGACAGGCTCTTCTCAGACCTCTGTGGCAAGCAGCTGCTTCAGGGATTATCAATTTTTTAATTTATATAAGATCCAGAGTGGTTTTCTACTGTAGAATGGATTATTGTTTTGATGCTTCACAATAGATCCATAAAGTGGCGGACTGTTGATGACAAGTTAGGTAACACATTGCAATACTCATGTAAATAAATCTAACCGGCAAAAAGCGTTATTCTTTCTTATGAGTTATAATGATGCCGTGAAATCGTTTATCGATTTACCAGTATATTCTCTACTATAGAACCTGACGGGGGCACAGTGGTATAACGTTGGCTCGCGGTGACACTGCGAATGCCAGGATGCTGCGAATGCCTAATCTTAAAATTTCTGACGAGAGTACACAAATTCAACATTCCTCGGAGTCTCTTGAACCAGGCACTTAATAAAACAAATTTGCTTAGATAATTAATCCTCTTTAATCGACATTGAATACAGCGATTTTTTTAACAAATCTATTCCTTATGACCGAAAAAATTCTAAATTACATGAACGCACGGCAGTATTTGAATTTATTCTCTTTAATCCGTTTTTCAATAAAAGGTCTGCATCTACTCTCTTTAATCCGACAACACACGACGACGGATTTTTTACATTGTCTGTTCCTTATAAACTTAGTAAATGGAAAAGGAAAGAAATGTACTACTGAAAAAACGAAGCTTCATAGGATAATCTGCTTTCTCACTAATACGACCTTCAATAAAACGAAAGTTTCAAAAATCATTTTCTTCTAAAAGAAACAATTGGAAATCAATTGAATATATCACAGGAAATCAAAACAGCCGATATTGACAATTTTTTCACTAATCCGGTTTTCATTAAAATGGAATCTTAAATTTTTTGTTCCAATCCCTTGGCTTTAAGTCAAACAATCTCAAATAAAATGAACGACTAACGGACACGACGATGCATAAGACTACCAGTAGTCTCAATAATCTGTCACTCAATAGAACGAATATTTTAAAACTTCTTTTAAAAGGAAAAAATCGGAAATCAATCAAATGCATTAAAAAAGTCAAAACAACCGATATTGCCAATTATTCTCGCTAATCCGACTTTCGATGCAGCGCAGTCTGATATTTCTACTTTATTCTGTTCTTTCTAAGTCAAACTATTCTCAAATAAAAGGAACGACTGCAGTAAACGAAAATTCATAAGACAACCAATATTCTCAATAATCTGACACTCAATGGAATGAAAGTTTAAAAAATTCTTTTCATAAAAAGGAAACAATTGGAAATTAATCTATGTATTACAGGAATGGTGTTTGTAAACGGTGCAGGCCGTTAGTACCTTTCAAAAGAGATACTCTTGTGAAAGGTTTCACAAGAGTATCTTTTTTCAAAGGTAACGGAAGAGGAGTGCTGCCAGATCAGTGTGGCCTATTAATCTGGATAACTATTGCTACTTTTCGTTCTTTTTTTTCTACCCTGCTGAGGAGTGGTCAACCACACAAGGTCCTGGTGCTGACCATATGTACCAACCTGAACGAAATTATGGCTCTGAGCTTGATTATGGATCCTGAATTTGCTGCACTGGTGGGCTTCTGTGGAGGGAAAATCTTCCGCTGTGTTTTCTGTTTGTTTGTGGGTTGACAGCCCCAAGTGAATAGATTCACAGGATATGTTTATCAGCTGGTGGATAATCCTGAGCAGAGGCCATCGCTGGCACCTGAACTCTTTGCTTTTATTGGCATCGTCAAATTCTACATTGGAGGAAGTCTTCCAGTGTAGATGGCTTCAGCCTTTAGTGGTGGGGGAACGGGTCTTTGCCCCATGTCTGCGATTAGGAGGCTGTTTGATATTGTCGGCATTCCCTCTCTCAATAAATATAGTTTCTTTAACCATCCCATTAACCATTTTCTCTCCATAGGTGGTTGGAATGTGAGGACTCTGCACAGAGCTTATTCTCTGGATGTTCTTACACAAGAATTCCACCTTTATAATTTAGATATTCTCGGCTTGGAAGAGATCAGATGGACAGATAAAGGACAGATTCTTAAAAATTAATGTTAAATTTCTCTTTTCAGGGAGGGACAATTATAAGCATCACCAAGGCGTAGGTCTGCTTCTCAGCAGAGATGCCAATAATGCTCTTCTATGATATGAATGCATTAATGAAAGGTTCCTTACAGCAAAATTTCAGAAAAGTATTAAAGACCTGCTGTTATGCTCCCACTGAGGATGAGGATGAGAAGGATAGGTTTTACGGACAATTTCAGGATATTTTGAATTTCGTCAAGAAAAGAGATATTACCATTGTTCTAGGTGACTTCAATGCCAAAGTTGGTACTGACCTTTGGGGAAGGGTGATAGGCCCTTTCCGTATTGGTAGCTGCAATGGGCAACGTCTCCTACAAGTAAGTAAACTTAATGGTTTCAGAATAACTAACACTTATTACAAACAATGCGACATACCTAAATACACATGGGTTTCACCACATGGGCTGCATAAGAATATGATAGGTTATATATTAATTAACAGCAAATGGGCTAGTTCTGTTAGGAATACCATGTCATATAGGGGAGCTGAAATAGGATCTGACCATTACCTTGTTAAAAGTGTCTTAATTCTGAAGTTCTGAAAGACCCAGTTATAGCTAAATCTTACCATCATAGGTTACTTTGTCATTATGACAGTCATGGTGTGCTAATTCCTATAGTGGAGGAAGAATGGGACCATTTTAAACAGTCTTATTTGGAAACTAAGAGTACTCTTTTAGGAAAAAAGGAGCAGAGGCAGAATTATTTCAGTGATAGGCATTTGAGCTTATTTCAGAAAGAAGGAACTGCAGGAATATCCTTAATCAGTACCCTACTAGTCTTAATAGAAAGGATTACAGAGAGCTTAATAAACGTGTAAAGGATCAGTTAGCTACTGATAAGAATCTTTGGCTTGAGGCTTGGCTGACAAAGCTGAGGAAGCAGTTAGACAGCACAACAGCAGAGAGCTGTACCAGATAGTTAATGTTTTGTGTGGTAGAAAACGGACAGGTATACAAGAATTGAAGGATAAACAAGGTAAGGTTACAGAAGGTGAGGATTCTCTCATGGCCAGATGGGCTGAGCATTTCAGTGATATTCTAAACAATGTGGTTAGTTCTATTCCCATTGTTTGCAATGATGATAGATGCATTGATGGTTTTAATTTTGGCCCTATAACACAATCTGAAGTTATTTTGGCTGTTTCTAAACTTAAACTACATAAATCCCCAGGGGTAGATGAAATTACTACGGAAATGCTTAGATCTGGGAATGTTTCGGTTACCACTTGGATGACTGAAATTCTGAATATCTTTTATGATAAAGGCATGGTTCCTAAGGATTTTACCAGAGCTATTGTTATCCCTATTTTCAAAAAAGGTGATCGCAGTTCTTGTGATAACTATAGGGGTATCAGTCTACTCTCTGTTCCAGATAAAGTTCTTTCCATGATTGTACTTAATAGAATCAAGAATCAGGTTGACAGTCAATTGCGTGATGAGCAATATGGATTCAGAAGTAGTAGGGGATGCGTAGATCAGGTATTTTCACTTAGGCAGATTCTTGAGAAACGTTTAGAGTTTCAGAAACTTTGGTTGCTAGCTTTGTTGATTTCAAAAAGGCTTTCGACTCTGCTGATCGTCATTATTTCTGGTTGATTGTGAGAGTATGGCATACTAGACAAGTTAGTTAACATAATGAAGGCTGTCTCTAATAACACTGAGTCGTGTGAGAGAGTTGGTAAGGCTTGTAGAAATTGGTTTAGCTTTACTTCTGGTGTTCGACAAGGGTGCATTTTGTCCCCTTTTCTCTTTGGTTATTGATTATGTTATGCAAAATTCTTTGCAAGGGAAAGATTTTGGCCTTAAATGGTCTAGAGCATAGATTCCCAACGGGGGCGATACCTCCCCCCAGTGGGCGCTGCAGCCTTCCATGGGGGCGGTAGCGGATCCAGAGGCAAATGTGGGCGTTGAGGCAGTCAAGAGGGGCGGTCAAATAAATAAATAAATTTAATGGAATTTTCTGTGACAACCTTTTTATCTCTTGTATTCTGTGGTGTCTTCCTGGTGATTCTGGTCATCCACTACCTCATCCGTCATGTACAGCTTTTCAACTGCAGCTTGGACAATAAGTTCCCTGCTTCCCGGCTACTAGGGTACTGGTACGTCTGAAGTCGACTGAGATGCTCTCAAAAGTTCTCTTCAAGATCAGAGATTGGATATAAGCTTCAATATGTTTTCCCACTCCAAGTCGCTTTGAGTATGCTTTATGGTACGTAGTTACAATACCATCACACGTCAAAACATAAGGTATAATATTGACATTACACTTGTGAATTTGGCTCAACTCATTAGCCAGCAGATCATACTTCCTCTTCTTTTCAACCTCTACTGTCTGCAGGTTATCCTGAGATGTTATTCCTACTTCAATAATTGTAATCTCATTCAATACCTCAACATGCACTACTATAACAGGCTTATTATGTTGGACATGTGTGTCCGTCCTGATAGGCAAATCAACCTTGATGCAATAATAATATAATAATAATAAATTTATTATATTTAATATTTTTTTTATAATTATTTTTTTAATATAATAAAATACTTTGAAAATACCTGTTTTCATGAATAAATATTTTATCTAGCTATGTAAATTATCTTATTGTTATCGCGTTAATAAGCATTTTTAAATTAGCATTAGGTATACCTATACCTAATTTGTTTTAGTTTAGAATAGATTGACGGTGACAAGTCCTTGCAAGTTGGTAGGCAAACACGCGGTTCATGCAATTTAGCATGTTTCGACAAGAATATGGGAGCTTGAAATGACTTGTTTACGGAGCAAGTGCGCCGGCATCGCAACATACAAGTTAATGCATGCACAAAATCAAATCTATAAAAGCGATAGCTCTAGGAATGTTTTATTATTTTTATGTGCTTCGCCGTGATAAATAGTCGTGAGTGATAAGTGTTAGAAGTCATTATAAACATTATTTTTATAACTATCTATAAATCTGTTGAGAAGTTAATTTGTATTTGAAAATGTCTGAATCTACATCTAAAAAGAAATGCCGGCAGTACAGTATTGAGTATTTGAAATATGGATTTACGTACTCTCCTACACACCAATCATTACCTATGTGCTTAATTTGCCGAAATGTTTTTTCATATGAAGCTATGAAACCTTCTAGGCTACAAGAGCATTTAAATAAAATGCATGCTGATAAGAAGAACAAAGATTTATCCTATTTTCAAGAACCGCAAAAGCAATATTTAAAACAGCCAACTATGTCAAACCTTTTTGCGTCGTCTTCTAAACAAGATGATGATGGACTACGAGCCTCATATAACGTTTCATTGTTAATCGCAAAAGCAGGAAAACCACACACAATTGGCGAGGAATTAATTTTGCCGACAGTCAAATAGATATTAAAAACTGTTCTTCATCATAAGACACCGTCAGATATCATCAAAAAATTCCTCTCAGTAATAATTCAGTGCAAAGAAGAATAGATGAAATGGCAAAAGACGTTGAAATATCATTATGTGATTAGTTAAAGACTTGCAAATTTTCCATTCAACTCGATGAATCAACTCTACCAAAATAACGAAGCTCTACTCTTATCATACATACGATTTAAAAAAGAAGAAAAAAATTCATGAAGATTTATTATTTGCTAAAAATTTGGAATCTGATACAAAGGGAGAATCTATATTTAATACCATGCAAAAGTTTTTTCAAGATAAAGAAATTCCTATTTGCAATATTTTGTCTGCTGTTACTGATGGTGCTCCAGCAATGACAGGGCGTCATAAGGGTTTCATAGCGCATTTGAAACAAGCAGTACCAAATGTACTCGCTGTACATTGTATTATTCATCGTCAGCATTTGGTTGCAAAAAATTTGAATGAACGTCTGCATACGTCGCTCCATTACGTTATTAAAGCAATCAATAAGATTAGAAGCAATTCATTGAACGACCGATTATTTGGTAAGCTTTATAATGAAAATGATGAAGATTACAATCACTTGCTGCTGCACACAGAAGTACGTTGGCTCTCTAAAGGTGTTTGTCTGAATCGTTTTTTCAATCTATTTGACTCAGTACTGGACTTTCTTGAAGACAAAAACGAAAAATTGCGCGAAAACCTGATTACGTCAAAAAATGACATCGCTTATTTGACAGACCTGTTTAAAATATTTAATCAAGTTAATTTACAATTGCAAGGTGATGAGTTGAATTTAATTAAAACAAAAAACATCATGGCTGCTTTTGCGGGAAAACTTCTTCTATTCAAACGAAATCTAGGTAGAGGTGAATACAACCACTTTCCCACATTATCAGCAGTCTCTGCAAAACCGGAAGATTCAGTTACTTACTGCCAACACTTGGAAGTTCTTCATGTTGATTTTACGGAGCGTTTCCAAGATATTTTAAACATGAATATACCGAGTTGGGGTTTAGATCCTTTCGCAAACACAGATACTGAAGAATCATCAAATTTGGAAGAGGAACTCTTAGAACTCACGACTAACGAAGCACTCAAAGTAAAATTCAAGCATGAATACCAAGAGTTCTGGCTTCAAAAATCAATACCATTTCTCTACCCTGGATTGTGGGTCATAGTACAGAAGTTTTTAATCGCATTTCATTCGTCCTATATGGCTGAGCGTGGATTCAGTGCAGTAGCTAATTTACTGTGAAAGAAGAGGAACAGACTGCACATCACTGAACGTGGCGATCTGCGATTGATGTTAACGAAATTGGAACCCGACATTAACAAATTGTTAACACACCACCAGCCTCAACCATCTCATTAATTTTTTTTATTTATTATTAATTTTGTGTTTATCTCATTATTTTTTACTTCTTATTGATTCTGTGTTTATTTTTAAAATTTTAATAAACAATTTTATTGTACATTTGGTTGTCGTTTTATTAATTTCTGCTTTATGATTTTTAATAGATAAATAAACAGATAAATCAGGTACAGATAATATGCAACAATATTTTAATATTTCATATATAATTCACTATTATGGACTAGGGGGGCGTTGAAATTTTTGTTCTCTTCTAAAGGGGGCGATGGTCCAGAAAAGGTTGGAAATCACTGGTCTAGAGATTTCAAAATTTGTGATTTAGATTATGCAGATGATTTGTCTCTGTTGGCTAATGATATTGATGATATGAATTCTTTCATTAGGGCTGTTGATGAGACTGGTAATAGAGTTGGTGTGGTGATAAACAGAGGTAAAACTAAAGTGATGAAAATTAGTCAGGCAGATGGTACTTCAGTTGTTTTGAATGGTTGTGCCCTTCAGCATGTGTCTCAGTTTAATTATCTTGGGAACTATGCAATAAATACTGGTGATGTGCGAAATGAGATTAACAAGCGAATGGGGATTACCTCTGGGACTTTTAAGAATCTAGAGACAGTGTGGAAAAATAGGCGCATACACATAACGACTAAAATTAGAATGTATAATAGTTTGGTTCTTTCTGCAGTTAGTTATGGTAGGGAAACTTGGACGCTTTGTAAACAAGATAACAGGAAACTTGATGTTTTTGAATATAGATGATTACGCAGTATCTTGGGCATTGGGTGGTTCAACTTTGTAAGTAATGAAGTGGTTAGGCAAAAGAGTCGGCAACCTCCTTTAAGCAGCGTATTGTGCAGAGAGAGACTCCATTGGTTTGGCCACGTTGTCCATACGGATAATTATAAATTAGCGAAAAAGGGTTATGAACAGTGTATCTAAAGGCCTCATAAAGAGGGGGAAACCTAGGATGCGGTGGGCAGAAAATGTCAAACAGGACCTTGTTAGAATTGGTGTGCAGTGGCTTGATGCAGCAGATGTAGCTCAGGACAGATATTCTTAGAGAACTAAATTGCGCGATCTGGTTGGACCTCTATAGCCCATGGCTGCTTGAGGATGATGATTATGATTGCAGGAAATCAAAACAACTGATATTCAGAATTATTCTCGCTAATCCGACTTTCGATACAACGGATTTTTACATTTGTATTCCATTCTTTTCGTTCCAAGTAAAACGATCTGGAATAAATGTAATGGAGCACAGAAAACAAAACTGTGTACGACATTTATTATTCTCATTAAGCTAGCTTTAAATAAAAATATATTTTAAAGGTTTGGTTGGGTTGTTTTACCTCTGAGCGGCACTTTTTTGCACACCATGGGCTAAATGGCCAGGTCACATGGATCCCGAAGGCTCAGAGAAGGTTGGGGGAGGGGACCCACTGGAACAGCTGTTGGGAGACAGATGGTAGCCTCCTGTCAAGGCCATCCAGCGTGTTCTTTAACGTGCAGAGGGTATGGCTCTCCCGCACACGGAGCCACGGCTTAACGTCCCATCCGACGGACGGTGGCCTTTCGAAGCCCATCGGTGTCCCCTACTGACCATGGGCAGGGCGGGGAATTTTGCGTAGATAAATCTCAACGCTGACCCAACTGGGACTCGAACCTGGGAACTACAGATTACGAGCCTGGATTAGAGAGAAAACTGATAGTCCTATGAACTTTGGGTTTCCTTGCTATTTTTTACGAATAGGCTTTCGGAATTTTTTCGAGAGTTCTTTCTTTTTCCGTTTGTTCACTTGAAAGATGAAAGAATAGAAATATAAAAATCCGCTCTAAATCAATTCTGATATCAGGTATATATATATATATTGGCTGTTTCAATTTCCTAAGTGAGATCCCTTGATTTCCGATTCTTTTGTTCCTTTCTTTTAAAGAAAAAGGATGTTTAAAAAGGTTTCAATGGAAACTAAAATCGCTCCATTGAATGTCGGTCTAGTGAGCATACTGATCGTCTTTTGCGGCTTGGTTTTCTGTATTCTTTGGTTTCCCTTTGTTCATTTAGTTGATGCGAAAAAGAATATAAAAATCCGTTATAACCGAATTTGATAAGCGGGAATAATTCTCAATATCGGCTCTTTTGATTTCCTATAATACATTTGATTAATTTCCGATTGCTTCTTTTAGAAGTAAATAATAATTAAAAATAAATACCCCCTCAAGCAGCTGCTTGCCACAGAGGTCTGACAGGAGCCTTTCAGTTTATATGCCATAGTAGAAGATCTGTGAGGATGGCAGGACCTCAGCAGAAGAACAACACACACATCCATGCCTTACGTGGGGCTCGAACCCGGTCCCTTAGAGCAATAGACAAGCGTGCTAACCACTCGAATATCCTTTTCATTTAGTGTCGGGATTAGTGAGAATATTCATAGTCTTATGCATCGTTGTGTCCATTAGTCGTTCCTATAATTTGAAATTGACTTAGAATGGACAGAATAAAATAGAAATATCAGAATCCGTTGTATCGAAAGTAGAATTAGCGAGAATAATTCGTAATATCTGTTGTTTTGATTTGCCTTAATGTATCAATTTGATTTCCGAATGTTTCTTTTAGAAGTAAAGAAGTTTTAAAATATTCGTTCTATTGAGTGACGGATTATTGAGACTATTGGTAGTCTTATGCATCGTCGTGTCCGTTAGTCGTTCGATTGATTTGTGATTGTATTGATTTAAAACGAAAAGAATGAAACAAAAAAATTTAAGAATCCGTTTTAATTAAAGTCGGATTAGAGAGAAAAATTGTCGATATTGGCTTTTACATTTTCCTGTGATACATTCAATTGATTTCCAATTGTTTCTTTTAGAAGAAAATGATTTTTGAAAATTTCGTTTTATTAAAGGTCGTATTAGTGAGAAAGCAGATTATCCTATGAAGTTTTGTTTTGCAGTAGTGCGTTTCTTTTTTTCCGTTACTACGTTTAGAAGGACAGACTTCGTAAAAAATCCGCCGTCATGTGTTATTGGGTTAAAGAGGGTAGATGCAAACATTTATTGAAAAACGAATTAAATAGAATAGGTAGAAATACTGCAGTGCATTCGTGAAATTTAGAATTATTTCGGTCATTGGTAAAAAATACCGCTATATTCAGTGTTGGATTAAAGAGAATAGAAGTAGTTATCGACTACGTTGGTATCTAAGCGAATCTGGAAGGTTGTTGAATTTGTTTACTCTCGTCAGAAATTTTAGGAATAGTCATAGTAACCAAATTACTTTTCATTTCCTATTTCCACCCAATTCAATACCTTCCTCAATTGTCGTATCCTGCCAAGTGTCGCATTCACCCAATTGTCGTCCACCGTTGTATCCTTCCATATGTCGCATTCACCCGATAACAATAATCGTTCACCCAGTTTTCATAATCACCCAGTTGACTTTCACCCAATTGTCGTTGACTCATGTAATTGGTCTTCAGTTAAAAATTGTTCTCTTCTACATATATCATAAAAGGGCTATGTAAAAGGCAAACATAAGCTATAAGTCTCATCAGCCAAATTAAAAAAAAAACTATACCCTATATGAAAAAAAACTTGTTGTTTCACCTCTGAGCTGCACTTTATTTTTGTACATTGGCTAAATGGCAAGTTCACAAAAGCTGAGAGAAGTTTTGGGGGAAGGGGATCCACTGGACGTCTGTTAGGAGCCAGATTGGAGTCTCCCTTCAAGGGAGACTCCAATCTTTAAACGTTCACAGCGAATCAGAGCTAGCACTCCATCCGACGGACAGCGGCCTTTCCAAGCCCATCGGTGTCCGCATTTTCACCAAAGGCATAGTGAGGACTGACAGAGCTGAGTACTTCAGAAACCTTGGTACTGCAGATTAAGGGCCTGGTGTACTACCAACTGAGCCAACCGCCACCTCACAAAACACGAAGATTTTATAAAATACAGTTGTATAACAGTGTGGAGAAGGGGCTCGGCCAAATACTGCAAAATGCCACATGGAGGGGGGGGGGAGAAGTGTTCATTTGCCAAATGATTTTTGTAATTTAACAGTTTATTAATCTAAAACTTCTAAAATAAATGACCGTTCCTGTCCGACGTCTTACCTACTGATGTCCATAAGACATCCTCTATTGCGTTAAAAATTCGGAGTAATATCTGTAATGTTTCAATTCAGGTTTAAAACCACTTGCAGCTTTCTTTACGTATAATTCTCCGTTCCGATTTTAAAACAATATCTAATTTATCTCCATAATTCCTTAAAAATTACCTCTCAGTCCAAAACTTTATAAAAAGGTGACCAGATTTCGATTTGTAAAAACCCGTGATATTTTAGTGAATGACCCGGTTTCTGTTTTCTGAAACCTGGAGATCTTATTAAATGTTCTGATTTCAGTTTGCTGAAAGTGGAACATTTCTGCACGGAATTGTAACCCTACAGAAAATTTAAGGCAGTTATACAACGAAATAATAGGCGTGATGCACAATTAAGTAATAGGTGAGCAATTATTTAAGCGCGTTAATGGTTGAGTACAGATTGCGTAGTTGCTTCATAGATTGAGAGTAAACCTGTCTCACAGAAATGTGACTTTTGCCGGAAGTGTGTTGGAGAGGTGTGAATTTTCTGGTAGAACTGCTAATTCGAAGCCACACATTCGCTGCTTGCTACAAAGTTCACACCTCACCGATAATACCACGTTCCCAGCGTGCACCAATTCGCCTAAGTAAAAAATGCTTAAATACAGTGACCGTGTTGTTCCAGAAATGCGTTAATTGAATTCATGTAAATCGATAGGCTACTGTATGTCGTCACAAAAATATGAGTTATACGTTTGGAAAATTTATTTCGGTACACCAAAACTGTCATGTGATTCTAATTTAATTATTTTTATTTATTGTTGTATTTTATTGCATTTTTGTTATTGTAGATATTTTTATGTATTGAGTGTGTTCTTGAAAGTGCTGTTGGGGGTTTTGACTCACTGATGTTGCTTTCGGATCTAAAGCTGACTGCTCGCATGAGATGACGGATTCCAGAAGTCTTTTATGGCCTTTTACGACTAGCCTGGGGCACGAGGTCGACGCAGGAGGCTAGAGCTGGAGACTGAAACAACAGTTCGGTGCATGGCTGTTAAGCGAAAAGGTCGTTTCGATATGCATCAAAAGGATGCTGCCCTTACTCGAAGGAAACCCTTAAGGAGAGGGTGCGATTCCAAGTAAGAATCCAGATTCTTGGTGAAAATGATTACAGTCTTGTGCGTTCAGAGTGAACCACATCGTAGGCAAAGGTTAATTATCCTTTCGCCAAATTTGAGCTCTGTAAAGCGAGAATTTGCAGAGTGTGCAGTTCTCCACCTCATTGTGTTAATGTTTACAGCAAAGGCCTACGGAGTTGAGCGCATAATTGTACATTGTGTTAATAAACTGTGTCATCCCTATACAGCTCTCGTGCTGTTAATTGTTCGACATATTTTTATTCATCATTCAATGCAGCAAATCTGAGGCATACGGCGTTATGGGCATAAAAACCGGCGAATCTGTCATTTCATCAAAGTGAGGGTGAATATAATTAAGTAACAATTTCATCGTCCTCCGGTGTCCATGACATTTGGCCCAGCCCCATCGCATTCTGAATATGGAGAAGGGCATCATATCTAGTGGTCTAGCAGAATTGGCGTAAGGGCATCACAAAAACCATTCTCTAAAAACCTGGATTTCTATTCCTGCATATTCATTCATAACGTACCCATAAGGGTATTCCCAATCCTCTCCATATTGAGGTAAAATTTCTTGTCTGCCCTATAAGTGAGTTTCGAATCCAACACTGAAACTACTCTAAACTCTTAAATACAAGCCGAAAAATACAAACCCGAAAGTCCGAGCTGGTCATAGCGAGCATATGGTTCTAAAAATGTCTGCCACGATTCTGAAATGCTCGTTAGAATCACATTTTTTAAAAAAGATTTTCCTACTGAAATTTCGGGATAGGGTTGTCATAGTCGCTAGTGTACCAGACTCGAAATCTGATGTTTTCTGGTTCAAGGTCTGTTTGCCTGAGTTGAGATTTTCTCCGTTAGCTCCCATTCTACCCTCAATGAGGAAAAAGCCAATGAAATTCTCTTGCAGGGTTGAAAAGATCGCCGTCCATCTGATGGTATGTTAAATCTTGGTCCATGCCAGAGAACTATATTCTGTACATAATAACGAATACTCCTAAGATCTTAAAGGAAAGTTTCCATCTGTCTCCTAATAGCTATCTAGTGGATCCCCTTCCCCAGTCTTGTCTGACCTTATGGGGGGACCTTACCATTTAGCCCATTGTGGGCAAAAAATTTCCGTTCAGGGATATAAGCTCTTAATACCTAAACCTAGGGCCAGACTTCGACCTTCTGAGACCCTAATACGACAAGTTTAGGAGGCCCTAAGCTACAACAATTTAAGGGTTCCAAAAAATTTCAAAATAGGAATGTATGACTCAATCAATAGTAAAAACAGATTAGCTATCGAAATGGAATTCAATTTGACAAGTAATCGAGGGGCATGGGTTCGAGTCCAACTCATGGGCAAAACACAAGTTTATCGAAATGTATTTATTATTCTGATTGAAAGAAACATAAAAAAAATAATAAGATTATTATGTAAAATTGTGACTGAAAGACCTTGAAAGTCTCAATCAATTCTAAGTAAACTTTAATTTTTGGCAATATATTGCAGAAACTTCAAATGAAAGCTTCTGACATGGGATGTTTCGCATTGTTCTATCTGTCCACTCCCAACCCACAAACGAAAGGGAGTAAAATATCCGAGGGATGGAGGGGAGTTACGCCGAATTAAAATCATCTTTATATTTCAAAGAGTTTAAGACCCAATAAATGCCAGGTAATTCTGCAGTAAATGCATAAAGCAAGAATTGGTACAATGATTCTATATATATTAAGAAACAAATGTAAAAAAACATAATATTGTAAAACTCAGACGATAGAAATTCACGAAAATCATATATAGTACCTAAAATACTACTCAGGATAGTAGTAGCATAAATGAGAGTTCTGGCACAGTAAAAAGGTCTCGAGAATTCTATGAAAATCCATGGGAAAAGTTATGGGGGGTGAGGTAAAAATTATGTTTCTTGTGGTTTTTTGTGAAAATATGTGAAAATTAGAAAAAACGGGGGTGTTTCTTAGCATGTGAACCTTTTACTGTGCCAGAACTCTCATTTATGCTACTACTCAGGATTGAGGCACCTATGCAAATGAATAGTGCTAGCAGCGGTGTATGCAACTACATAGAGCGTTAAAAGCGAAGATTCGGAGCCCTCTCCAATTCTCCAGAAGTGCAAGGTAGGGTTTTCGAGAAAACAGATTTGTTGGATGTGTCTACCAACCATCATTTACTACAAGAAGTGTGGTGAATATCTATAGGTCAGCTCAAGACAGGCCAAAGTTAAGCAGATATTGCTAGATGGCTTCATATGTCATTTCATGGTGTATAGACTTTGACACAGTGTCTAACAAGAACAGAGAGCATTTATATGATATACCGCCCTGCCCAGTCAGTAGGGACACTGATGTTCTTGGAAAGGACGCCATCCGTCAGATGGGACATTAAACCATGGACCAATCTGCTGGAGAGCCACACCCTGCGCACATTAAAGAACATGCTAGACCAGCTTGACGGGAGGCTACCATTTGCCTCCCAACAGCTATTTCAGTGGGTCCCCTCCCCTTTTTAGAGCCCTCGTGGTCGTATGTGACCAGGCCATTTAGCCCATGGTGTGCAAAAAAGTGCCATTCAAAGGCTCAACCAACCAATCCCACAACCCCAAGGGAGGACCTATACCTGGTTTTAAGTGACCAAAGGAATAGGATGTCAACACCACATCAACTGTCACGGGACCTCACAACAGTGATTAGAACAGCAATATCCGCTACTACTGTACACTTAGTCTTCATGTATGCCTATATGATATGTGGCCAGTGGTGTGGATGGCCCTAAATCTTGGAACAATGATGGTTCAGGCTCTTCAGGATGAATCAAGATTTACTCTCCACAGTAATTCGAGGCATGTTGATATGTAGGTAATCAGGAACATGCTATCATGTTGCAAATTACCTGTTGTAAATGGGACACCTGCAGTGGTGGTAATGCCATGGTTTGGGGAGGGATATCTTTGGACAGCCGCATAGATATGTACATACTTCCAATAGGCTATATCACTGGCTGCAGGTACAGGGATGAAATATTCTACTCCTTTGTATGAACATATGCAGGTGCAATAGGTGATACCTCCCTCCTATAGGAAGATATGCCCTCCCTCACTGTTGTCGCCTTGTCGATTGCTATTTGAAGAGAATCACTAATATTATGGAGTGACCAGCCCAGCCTTCTGACCAAAATCCCAATAGAGCCTGCATGGGATGCTCTCTAGAGGTAGTTGTTCCCCTGATTCTTTAAAGGGACATGGATAAGGCATGGTTGCTTTATTTTTCTGCTGAGGTCAAGCCATCCTCACAGACCTTCAGTCAGTGGTTCCCAACGGGGGCATTTTAGAAATATGTGGAGTTTTCGTAAATTCTTATATGAAAAAAAAAATATTTTTTACTTCTTTTATAATGGGAAGAAAATCATTTAATTTTCATGGACTTTTGCTTGGTAAAAAGTTTTAGACCGAAAAGATTGACATTTGCCTTCGCCTAGGGCTGCATTCCCAAAGTTTGGTGCCTCTAGGGGACTGAGAAAGAGGACAGAGATAAAAACACACAAGCTTTATACAAGATAGTACACTGAATGTGCAAATTATTATATACATCTCAATATGCAAAGAAGTATCACATCCATTCACGTGAGATGCTGAAACTGCCAATGCCTATAAATAGAGCAGTCTCTATGCATTGGAAACCAGTCACGGAAAACTAATCATGGGTAAAGGCAATGATAGGAGTTTGATCATGAGCAGATAGTAGGTGCAAGGAAGGAAAGTTCAATCACTGCAACTAATAAACTGTTGGAATTTTCATGGTATACATGTGTGACACTCTGACAAGACTATGTGAAATAAGGCAAGACTTCCAACCAGGGGTGAAATGTGGATGTAAACATGCAATTGACTCTCCAGGTGAGCGCACTGGAATCATCATGCACTGGCATCATCACAAGGAATCGCATGGCTACCATGATGCAGATAACAGAATTGAATGAGGGCACATTCACAAACATATGCATAAAGATTATCCATTGTACCACGGAAAAAATAGACTATGGCAGTCTACGTCCACAATCTGTCCCCTTGTTGTCTGCAAGGCACCGAAAAATTAGGCTGCAGTTTGCATAGGCCTGTCGCAAAACTGGAATGTGGAGGACTGGAAACATGTCATCTGGTCTGATGAACCATGGTTTGAAATCTATCAGGCCGATGAGATGGGGGGGGGGGGGGGGTGTGGCGAAAATCACATGAAGCGATGGACCCAGCATGCCAAGTTGGGGTCATACAGGCAGGTGGAAGTGGTGTAACAGTTTGGGGTGCGTTTACAAGGTCCTTGGAGCCCCTCGAAACCTCCGTCACCAGCACAAGTTATGTGAACATCCTCGATGACCATATACACCCCTTCGTTATGATTCTCTTTCCACACCATCTTTCAGCAGGACACCACACTGCATATTTCCCAACTGGCGACTAACTGGCTCCAGGAACATTCAAGTGAATTTACCACAGTTGAATTACCAGACCTTAACCTCATTGAGAATTTCTGCAACGAAACTGGAAAGATCTGTTCGAACCCACCAACAACCACCAGAAACTGCAGATGCTGTATAACAGGCGATCTTCGCGTCATGGGAGGCAATACCACATCCACTTCTCACTTTTTCAACACCACACTCAAACAGCAGCCAGATGTTCATACCAAGACATATGGCTGCTGTTTGAGGGCAACAGGTTATTAAGTAGGTGTATATAACAATTTGTCCATTTAGTGTAGTATATTCAAAACACTAACAGAACGACATCTGGCGCTGCATGTCTCTTTTATAATGAATATCATAATTTCACCGTGTTGATGGTTAGTTTGCCAGTCCCAGCCTCTCTTCAACCTCTTACCAAAAATTGAACAAGAATTGCACTTCGTTGCTGACGTCAGCTTGCTTACAGATTTGTTAGTCTATAGTTTCTTATCTGTGCAAAGCAGTTAACTCCCAGTTATCCGGAAATTCATATTCTATATATGAAATAACATTTTATAGTTTAATCTTTTTTGTGTTGCATATATATTCTGGGGCTAAAATAAAATTAGAGACACCTGTTTTGAATTTCAAGGCAGGTGGAGAAGTGAGAAGTTTGAGATTTCGTTCTGCATAAGGAAGGACTAACAGGAAGGACAAGACACTAAATAATAATATGAGTAAAGCCATTATGTAGTAGAGCAGTGATCTCAACCTTTTTTGGACCATCGCCCCCTTTAGAAGAGAACAAAAATTCCAACGCCCCCCTAGTCCATAACAGTTAATTTTATATGAAATATTAAAATATTGTTGCATATTATCTGTAATTGATTTATCTCTTTATTTATCTATTAAAAATCATAAAGCAGAAATTAATAAAACGACAACCAAATGTACAATAAAATTGTTTATTAAAATTTTAAAAATAAACACAGAATCAATAAGCAATAAAAAAAATAATGAGATAAACACAAAATTAATAATAAATGAAAAAATTAATGAGATGGTTGAGGCTGGTGGTGTGTTAACAATTTGTTAATGTCGGTTTCCAATTTCGTTAACATCAATCGCAGATCGCCACGTTCAGTGATGTGCAGTCTGTTCCTCTTCTTTGACAGTAAATTAGCTACTGCACTGAATCCACGCTCAGCCATATAGGACGAATGAAATGCGATTAAAAACTTCTGTACTATTGCCCACAATCCAGGATAGAGAAATGGTATTGATTTTTGAAGCCAGAACTCTTGGTATCCATGTTTGAATTTTACTTTGAGTGCTTCGTTAGTCGTGAGTTCTAACAGTTCCTCTTCCAAATTTGATGATTCTTCAGTATCTGTGTTTGCGAAAGGATCTAAACCCCAACTCGGTATATTCATGTTTAAAATATCTTGGAAACGCTCTGTAAAATCAACATGAAGAACTTCAAGTGTTGGCAGTAACTAAATCTTCCGGTTTTTCAGAGACTGCTGATAATGTGGGAAAGTGGTTGTATTCACCTCTACCTAGATTTCGTTTGAATAGAAGAAGTTTTCCCGCAAAAGCAGCTGTGATGTTTTTTGTTTTAATTAAATTCAACTCATCACCTTGCAATTGTAAATTAACTTGATTAAATATTTTAAACAGGTCTGTCATATAAGCGATGTCATTTTTTGACGTAATCAGGTTTTCGCGCAATTTTTCGTCTCTGTCTTCAAGAAAGTCCAGTACTGAGTCAAATAGATTGAAAAAACGATTCAGACAAACCCCTTTAGAGAGCCAACGTACTTCTGTGTGCAGCAGCAAGTGATTGTAATCTTCATCATTTTCATTACAAAGCTTACCAAATAATCGGTCATTCAATGAATTGCTTCTAATCTTATTGATTGCTTTAATAACGTAATGTTGCGACGTATTCAGACGTTCATTCAAATTTTTTGCAACCAAATGCTGACGATGAATAATACAATGTACAGCGAGTACATTTGGTACTGCTTGTTTCAAATGCGCTATGAAACCCTTATGACGCCCTGTCATTGTTGGAGCACCATCAGTAGCAGCAGACAAAATAGTGCAAATAGGAATTTCTTTCTCTTGAAAAAACTTTTGCATGGTATTAAATATAGATTCTCCCTTTGTATCAGAATCCAAATTTTTAGCAAATAATAATTCTTCATGATTTTTTTCTTCTTTTATAAATCGTACGTATGATAAGAGTAGAGCTTCGTTATTTGGTAGAGTTGATTCATCGAGTTGAATGGAAAATTTGCAAGTCTTTAACTAATCACATAATGATATTTCAACGTCTTTTGCCATTTCATCTATTCTTCTTTGCACTGAATTATTACTGAGAGGAATTTTTTTGATGATATTTGACGGTGTCTTATGATGAAGAAAAGTTTTTAATATCTCTTTGACTGCCGGCAAAATTAATTCCTCGCCAATTGTGTGTGGTTTTCCTGCTTTTGCGATTAACAATGAAACGTTATATGAGGCTCGTAGTCCATCATCATCTTCTTTAGAAAGACGACGCAAAAAGGTTTGACATAGTTGGCAGTTTTAAATATTGCTTTTCCAGTTCTTGAAAATAGGATAAATCTTTGTTCTTCTTATCAGCATGCATTTTATTTAAATGCTCTTGTAGCCTAGAAGGTTTCATAGCTTCATTTGAAAAAACGTTTCGGCAAATTAAACACATAGGTAATGATTGGTTTGTAGGAGAGTAACGTAAATGCATATTTCAAATACTCAATACTGTACTGCCGTCATTTCTTTTTAGATGTAGATTCAGACATTTTCAAATACAAATTAACTTCTCAACAGATTTATAGATAGTTATAAAAATAATATTTGTAATGACTTCTAACACTTATCACTCACGACTATTTATCACGGCGAAGAACATAAAAATAATAAAACATTCCTAGAGCTATCGCTTTTATAGATTTGATTTTGTGCACGTATTAACTTGAATGTTTGCGATGCCAGCGCACTTGCTCCGTAAACAAGTCATTTCAGGCTCCCATATTCTTGTCGAAACATGTTAAATTGCATGAACCGCGTGTTTGCCTACCAACTTGCAAGGACTTGTCACCGTCAATCTATTCTAAACTAAAACAAATTAGGTATAGGTATACCTAATGCTAATTTAAAAATGCTTATTAACGCGATAACAATAAGATAATTTACATAGCTAGATAAAATATTTATTCATGAAAACAGGTATTTTCAAAGTATTTTATTATATTAAAAATAATTATAAAAAAAATATTAAATATAATAAATTTATTATTATTATTGCATCAAGGTTGATTTGCCTATCAGGACGGACACATATGTCGAACATAATAAACCTGATATAGTAGTGCATGCTAAGTTATTGAATGAGATTACAATTATTGAAGTAGGAATAACATCTCAGGATAACCTGCAGACAGTAGAGGTTGAAAAGAAGAGGAAGTATGATCTGCTGGCTAATGAGTTGAGCCTAATTCACAAGTGTAATGTTAATATTATACCTTATGTTCTGACGTGGGATGGTATTGTAACTACGTACCATAAAGCATACTCAAAGCGACTTGAGTGGGAAAACATATTGAAGGGTATATCCAATCTGTGATCTTGTAGAGAACTTTCGAGAGCATCTCAGTCGACTTCTGACGTACAAGTACGTTAGTAGGCGGTAGCAGGGAACTTATTGTCCAAGCTGCAGTTGAAAAGCCGTACATGACGGATGAGGTAGTGGATGGCCAGAATCACCAGGAAGACACCACAGAATAGAAGAGATAAAAAGGTTGTCACAGAAAATTCCATTAAATTTATTTATTTATTTGACCGCCCCTCTTGACTGCCTCAACGCCCCCATTTGCCTCTGGATCCGCTACCGCCCCCATGGAAGGCTCCAGCGCCCACTGGGGGGCGGTATCGCCCCCCTTTGGGAATATATGTAGTAGAGAAATACAAAATTATGAAATTTCAACCTCATGTCAGTGGGAATTTGATTCATTATTTATTTCAGTGTTATATCAATGGAATAAAACCTATCTAAATCTCAATTTTTCAAACAATATTTTTCAAAAATTTAAAGAATAATGGTATCTGGAATTCTTTGGTTAATTTTGAATGGCGCTTCTGTAGTTAAATCAATAACTGTGGAAATATTGAACAAACAGTTTGATAAATATAGATTTTGGTAGATTTGGCTGAGCTATTTAATTCTATTTCAGCAGCTGTTTCCACACAGAGGTCTGACAGGAGCCAGTCAATTCATAACAAAGCGTATTTTAGAAGTAACAGAATATGGAAATTCCGCAATAAATTGGTATGGCTTTGTACAAGCAGAAGCCGGAAAAAATTGTGTTTGTTAGGTAAAAAGAAAATGTAAAAAACCTTTCCCTATAAAATAAATAACCCCTCAAGCAGCTGCTTACCACAGAGGTCTGACATCGACTGAATATTATATAGTACCACTATAATGCAACAGTCTAGTTTGAAATGCATGCCACATGTTATTGTGTTTTGTCGGAATTAAAACTTTTTGTCCTTTCTGCATGTATGTAATGCTAACAGGTAATCTGTGTGTTCAGTCACATTCGAAAGATAATGAAAGGGTTGTATAGCATTCCATTATTGAAATTCGATGTTATCGTGTTCTTGCCTAACCATTCTACGATTCAGCCACTTCATAATATGCATTTGTGGACCTCGCTTTTAGATAATATCCCTGTTGTCATTTTCCTGGATTTTGTAAAGGCCTTCCATAAATTAAAATGATCCCTTTTGATTCAAAAATTGTTCAGCCGTTGCGTACCTAGTCTCATTGTGAGGCTTCTTTCGAACCAGATTATTCATCGAACACAACAAATTGGGGTTGGGAACAATTTATCCTCCATCCGAAATGTCGGCAGTGGAGTCACATAGGGTCCATTCTAGGAGCATTGTTCATCATAATCTTTACCTCTGAAACTCCTAGTACCGTCCTATTCAACGTACAGCATACGCAGATTATTTTGTACCTGGAGCAATGAAGAAGAATGTAATTCATTACAAACTGCTTTTGATGCCATTTACCATTGAAGCTTAAAGTACAAATATATATATATATGCCATATGAAGAAAGGTAGCTGTTCCATGGGGGAGTGGTTAGCGCACTTGGCTACTGATCTAAGGGTCCTGGGTTCCAGTCCCGGGTAAGGCATGGATGTATGTGTCGTTTTCCTGCTGAGGTCCTGCCATCCTCTCAGTCCACATTGGGGGAATTGGTCGACCTGCTGGTGGCAGATGGAATTAAATCAGAAGTACCGTGTAGCACTGGCGAATATGTTGCATTACAAGAATGATCGGACTGGTTACATCCAAGAGACCTCATGGACTGTATATTACATCATTTAGTGAGCAGTCGAATTAATGCGCGTCCACGGGACTCTGATCGACAGGTGGCCAGGTACATTTCTCCTCCTAGTCACGAGCAAGTAGAACAAAAAAGCCTATGCAATTTGCGAAGCGACCAGTTGCTAGCACTAGCAGTGCGCGTTGCTGTTTTGAGTGTGGCTCGAACTAGCTTCGTACAGATTACCCTCAATTTCAAGCAAAGAGGAAATTGCCCAGTGCTGGGATTAATACAGCGCAGATTGTACGAGACGAGCCGGAAAAGGCGTTATGTGCGTGTGTTTCAACGGATATGTTTCAAACATATCCGTTGAAACGCCTTCATGACGAAGGACAATTAGCAACAGTTAGGCTTGCCCAGCTTCAGATGGCAGATGTGCGATGCGGTCAGAATACTTTCACTGCTTCGATTGATTCTGGCACTGAAATCTCCGTGTTTAGAAATGTTGTCCCAGACAAGTTTTTCACACCGAAAGGAACAATTAAGCTGAGGTCCTGTTTCATCTCGTCTGGCACTTCCTGCCGTTAAGTGAAGAGCACACTCCAATTTCGAATAGAGCGAGCGATTTGGCGCAGAAACCTCTCTGAAGCAACATGTACTATGTGACGTCATCTCCCGAGATATGCGAGGTGCTGTCTGCTTTAGCTGTGGGAGTTGCTATGGCAAAGAGCCCGAAGCTCTCGCGCGAAGAACCTATAGTTACTGCGGCTAGAAGTGATGATTTATTGCCCATGAGCGCCGACCAAATTAAGGAGTGTGGACTACGACGAAACTCAGCTGTTTCGTTTTCGTTTCGACTAAAACCGAAGCATTTCGTCAACAGCAGAGAAGCAATTCCTCGTTGGCGAATATCTGGGCATTTGCGTCACAGGGCGAAAAGGAAGTACAGTAAAACCTTGGATTGCGAGTAACTTTGTTTGCGAGTATTTTGCAAGAGGAGCAAATTTTTAAAATAAATTTTAACTTGATAAGCGAGCTAAGTCTTGTAATACGAGTAACATGTATGCGCATGTCTACCAACCATCACGTTCGGTTTCAGTCGGTCGGTGTGCTTTACATATTTACTCAACATACGTACGAAGTATTGTTTATTTTCTTTCTAAACGTGGTTAATGAGTTGTTGAAAAAGAAATATATTATATTATAATAAAAAAAAAACTGTTGAAAAAGAAAGGGATAAGAAGAAGAAAATGATTACAGTGGAAGTTAAGAAGGAAATCATCGAGAAGCACGCACGAGGTATGCGAGTGGTCGACATCGCAAGATTTTATAATAAGTCTACATCGACTATTTGCACAATATTAAAGAAGAAAAAAGAATTAAGGGGACTAGATGTAGCAAAAGGAGTCACGCGACTATCAAAGCAACGGCCACGTGTTCTGGAAGATGTAGAAAAGTTGCTTCTCGTGTGGATAAACAACTAGCAGGTGATACTGTGACGGAAAACTGTATCTGCGAGAAGGCAAAGATTTTGTACGCCGACCTCATAAGTAAACTGCCAGATACGTCGATAAGATACGAAGAAGGCTTCAAAGCGAGCAGGGGCTGGTTTGACAACTTTAAGAAGAGAAGTGGTATCCATAGTGTTGTGCGACACGGAGAAGCTGCGAGTTCGGACGTTAAGGCAGCTGAGGCGTTCGCCACCGAATTTCCGAGGGTTACCTACCACAGCAAGTTTTTAACTGCGACGAGACAGGGCTTTTTTGGAAAAAGATGCCAAAGAGGACTTACATTACTATAGAAGAGAATGCAATGCTTGGTCACAAGCCCATGAAAGACCGTCTCACCCTCTTGTTTTGTGCTAATGCAAGCGGGGATTTTAAAATTAAGCCCTTGCTGGTGTATCATTCCGAGAATCCATGAGCCTTCAAGAAATGCAAGGTACAGAAGAGTCAGTTAAACGTTATGTGGAGGTCCAACAGCAAAGCTTGGGTCACTCGTATCTTGTTCGTTGAGTGGATCAATGAGGTCTTCGGTCCTACAGTGAAAAAATACCTTTTAGAAAATTATCTGCCACTCAAAGTTTTGCTAATTATGGACAATGCCCCTGCTCATCCTCCAGGTCTAGAGGATGAATTACTGGAGGAATTCGAGTTCATTAAGGTGAAGTTCCTTCCTCCCAATACCACTCCACTACTTCAGCCCATGGATCAGCAAGTCATTTCGAACTTTAAAAAGCTTTACACCAAAGCATTATTTCAGTGGTGCTTTGAGGTAACTGAAGGAACAAATCTTACCCTCCGAGAATTCTGGAAAAATCATTTCCACATCGTGAACTGTCTCAAGATCATCGATAAAGCTTGGAATGGGGTCACCAAGAGAACGCTCAATTCTGCTTGGAGAAAACTGTGGCCTGACTGCATTCTAGGAGATAACTATGAGGGGTTAGCTCACAAAGAGGAACTGCCAGTTCTCGATGAAATTGTCTCCTTGGGGAAGAACATGGGACTGGAAGTGAATGAGGACGACATTCAAGAGCTGGTGGAGGAACATTGCCAGGAGCTGACCACCGACGAACTAATGGATCTGCATCGCGAGCAACAGCAAAAGTTTGTGGAGATCTCGTGTGAGGAAGACGAGAAAAAGGAGGAGGAATCACTCACTTCAAATGAGATTAAGGACATGTGTAAAATGTGGGAAACAGTCCAAAATGTTGTAGAAAAACACCACCCAAATGAGGCTGTGGCAATGCGAGCAGTCAACCTTTTTAATGACAATGCAATGTCACATTTTCGGGAAATTATAAAGAGAAGGCAGAAGCAAATGTCGCTTGACAGTTTCGTCATTAGAGGTACACAAAAGGAAAAAGATTCCAGTGTTCCAAACGCAAATTAATTGTGTGTATTATTTTTATGTACCTATATGTATTCTTTTTATTTTGTATTAAACATTTTATTTGAATAAATTTTTTGTTGTGGAACGAATCATTGGGGTTTCCATTATTTGTTATGAGTTATTCGCTTTGATATACCAGTGCTTCGGATTACAAGTACGTTTCCGGAACGAATTAAGCTCGGTAACCGAGGTACCACTGTACATGTTGGCAGTGTTGGTGAATTAACGTGAATTGAGCTAACTGCCAATGAGTATGAGAAGAAGATTAGTCGAAATTGTTCACCAGAATTGAGGACTGGGTGTTTTGGGATAATTTTAAGAAGTGACAGAGGGTGGGCAGTCACTGTATGTATATAGTTATAGTAAATAAAAAGTGTTCATAGTTGAAATATATGAGTTTGTGTATTCGGCCACCTGAGTGATTATTCTGACAAGTGCAGGTACCCTTCTACAAAGCTCTCACACATATAGGTAGAAAAAGAACTCAGCCCAGACAGGCAGAGGAGAGTGCGTCGACAATATCATTTGCATAAAATCTTGGCTAACAATGACAGACTACAGGTCTGACCAATTGTTCGAAACCGTAGCTCTAGTGGTCTTCTATAATACAAAATGTCGGTAGATGGGGGTGCAAACATGTGGGGTTCGGTTGGTCTGAGCGGCACTTTTTTTGTGCACAATGAGCTAAATGGCCAGGCCACAAGACCACAAATATATGGCATCAGCGGGTTCAAAGCAACGATCAGGAAGACAGCTGAGCAACAGACCACCATTTGTGACAGATTCGTGAATGCAACTGCAAAGAGATTAGCAACAGTAACGTATCGAATATCTACCAACAATTTTCATTGCGAGCCTATCGTCCGGCACTGCATTTGCACCTCTCATCTGCCCACATGGAAGCGTCTGCAGTAGCGTCACCTCAGAGAGAACTAGAACAACCAAGAGTGGAGTACCGTGGTGTTTATTAACGAATCTCGGACTTGTATTGGTTATTACGATGGTAGACGTGTTCACCACCCTCCAAGGGAAAGGAATGCCGTCCACTGCGTGTGACATCATGCTGTGGGGTGCCATTAGTCAGACATCTCTGTCAGAACTGGTCATTATAAAGTAATCTCGAACTGTTCCATATGCTACCAAATTTTGCAGCCAGTGGCTGTCCCATTTGTCAGCAGCAGAGAACGCCCGTCCCCACACGATCAAAATGTTCACGCCGAACCATTCATCTATGGAACACGTCTGGGCCAACAGCTGCAACAGTCAAGAGGTGCGACAACCACTGTCGCTGAAATGGAATAGCAGCTTCGCGCTATTTGGTGTTCTATCCTACAGGACATTATAGAACTATACGATAGGTCCCGCCGTGTTCAGGAATGCGTTGCTGTGTGGTTCAACATAGTAATTATACCACTTTACCTGGGAGGTAGTGCTAAATGCTAGTAATTTTCCATTTTTTTTTTACAATGTAATCAATCGCACGTCTCAGTGTATGCTAACAACTGCCTGTGTTTCAATAAAATGGCATAAATTCTTCTAGGTGTTGATCCCTGTGGTGTATTTTATTACAGACAGGAAAATAAAGTGTCTCATTGAAGGATGCTTTTTAAAATGTAAAGTCCATCTACTAACCTTTTTGTTATAAGGAAATAAATGAAGTCCGTACACCCGTTTTCAGAGACCTGTCCCGCTGTCACGAAAATATATTTTTCGGAGACTTTCACATGTCAGCTTTTTTTCTGAATACATGTAATGGGCTATCAATATAGGTGGATCAAATTAACGCTTTTGAAATAACTCTGTCACTGTAGTTAATGTAATTTGGGTACAGGATAGAAAATTGAAGGAAAGGCCCATCAACTTCTTGAAAAGTCGAAATTTCAGGTTTTTGCTCTTCCCATCAAACCTTCCACACATCCCAGAAACATTTCCATTGTGTATATACACCGAACAGGGCAATACTGGAGTCATGTTCCGCGAACCGTTCTCAATTATCCTGCGGAAAGAATGCACTACCAGAGGGATAGACCGTTGCCATAAAACTACGTACCTAGTCTTCAATGTTTAGGTACGTGGTAGACTGCGTAGATAGTCGACGTCATACTTTCCTGCATATACCCAGGGAACTTTGCCCAAAGCATTACACCTTCACCGGCTTGATTTCGTCCCACCTATCGGTCGTTCACATGGTGCAACAGGAAACGATTCATTGGACCAAGACGACCTTCTTCCAATCACTAGTCAGGTTTCGATGCTTGTCCCCCCATTACCGATGCTGAACCAATATTAGCACGAGCACTTAAATAGCCGTTTTTTACCTTAAAGATTTGCAAACTTATATTTGCTCATTAGATTTTTATGCTATTTGATCCCCACCCTCCCGAAATCTACTAAACTAAAAACCTTGTATCCTATTTATCCACTAGTTCTGAACGTGGGGTATGCCGTGACAGCTCAAGTCGCTAGATTTAGTAATGAAGTCAGTTTTATTCCCATTGTCATACTATAATTATATCTATACAAGGGTTGGGTTGTTATATGTCTGAGGCACTTTTTTTTGGAACACCATAGGCTAAATGGTCAAGTCACATGGACCCCAAAGGCTCAGAGAAGGTTGGGAGGGGACCTACTGGAACAGCTGTTGGGAGACATATCCTCCCGTCAAGGCCATCCAGCGTGTTCTATAAAGTGCACAGGGTAGTCTCTCCCACACACGGACTTTCCAAGCCAATCGGTGTCCCGTACTGACCGTGGGAAGGGCGGGTAGTTTTGCACAGATAAATCTTAACGCCGACCCAGCTGGGAGTCAAACCTGATAATTAGAGATTACGACCCCTCTATACAAGGGGTATGCCAATTAATACACATTTCCAGTGTGAAGCATAAAAAGGTTGAAAACCACTGATCTAGACTACGACATTGCATATATAAAATAAAAATAACATTTCGTTATTTTGCATTTGCACTAAAAACATTTTGAAATAAGTTACAATGAGTTTAACAGACGGTGGCGAAGAAATATAGTTTATCTATGTCAGATGCTAAACTATCAATCCAGTAACCTTAACATTCGCGTTCAAAAGATACGGTGGAAAAACTTTTAGCATATTCTCTTGGGAAAGAACATGAAATTTTTGATGAACTCTACTTTCAAGTGTTTTTGGGTGCTACCGATCACAATGCGTTCATATTGACACTTACGGAATGCATGCAGAAATTCAGGCTCCCTCTTACTTACTGGAGGCCATAGCGACTGTACGTGAACTCGTTTATATATCAGCAAAGTTCCGAAACATCTGTGCGAAATGGGTACACAATTCCGTGCGAATGGTACCCACAAATTGACAGAACAGTAGAAAAAAAAAAAGCATTGCTAACATCTGGCACCAGACACCTCGCCTTAATAAAACCCCCCACACTATTAGGACATTGTCAGAGATGCAGACGTTTTATTTATTACTATACAACTGCAGAAAGATCTACACCTGTTTTAGTTGAAGATACGAATGCGATGCACCAGACACTCCTGGCGAATAACTTTGCTAGAAATAATAATAGCAAACTTTTCTAATTCTGAAGTGGCAAAAACCACCTTCCCAGCGTAGGTTGAAGGGCTACTACCACTTTTCCTAAAACGTTTAATTTTAAAGTATTATCATATGCTCACCCTCAGTGTAGCGACATACCTTCCAATCATTGCTACAACAAATGATGTGCAAACCGATAGGAAGTTTATTTCAGACAGCGCTAAAGGAACACAATGAGCCAAATATATAAACAATATTTATTACTCTGAATGTTACATACAAACACTGATATTACTCATTTATGCAAGCAATCACTCACCAACTCGGATTCCTAGAAATGGAAATTAGCCGATGTCGTAAGAAATGACAAGCATAACCGACTGCAAGAGATACCTGGTATGAAAAAATGATAGGATCTAGCAGGACCTGTAATAGAGGATTAACAAAATTATAATTACTTGATATCTGTGTTTTCACTTTAAAGTGTTTTGAGTATAAGAAAAAAAAAATAGTTATAACACTGTTTTACCAATTATTTAAATCACAATTTTCTGAACACATATTTATGTAACTGGCCCATCTATTCACCATTTAGAGCTAAAAATACCTTCCACAACAATTGAGAAATCTCATGTTCGTAATTATGTTAGAAATGTCATGTCATGTTTTTTAAACCTAAAGCAAGTTTCCTTTTCATAAAAATATTCTACTATTGCAATTTTTTTCTAGGTTGAAGTTTTTCCAATTACCTCTATGTTGTCCATTTCTAAATGTTCTTCGCAATTTAAATATTTTCATAATTTGGTTCTACAAGGTTTTGAACATTATCAGCACTCAGCCGTTTTATAAAGACGTTAGTAGTATAGTCACATTATAGAGTACCCCCACGCACTGTGCTTTCCCCTCTATGACGTCACAGACCACGCCCCATATTAATAATTCCTCCCCCTTATTAAAAACCCCCTTTCACCCCCGTGGCACCTTTGGGTGATGATGAAGAGTACTAATTTCCAAAAAAAAAAACCCTATTTTAACTAATTCTTCGTTTTTGGATTCCCCTTTATAAAAATTCCTCCCACTTATTAAAAAAAAACCCCTGGTGCAATCTGGTGCCTGTGAGGAACACTAAATCCCCAAAAACTCTTAATTCTTCGATTTTTGATTCCGCCCCCCCCCCACGTATTAAAAAAACCCCTGGCGCCATCTGTTGACAGAGACTTACTATTTTTGGAAAAACTCCTTATTTCAACTCTAATTTCCGATTTTCTTTATTTCAGACTCCCCATGGTTGACCTATATTTTAAGCCCCCTTCTTCCCGCGGATCGACTGATGCAAGACTCAGAATAATTGCATGGGTAGCAATGATTGGCTGACGATTACCGCAGAGTGTTGTGCAGGCCTTGAGGCCTAAACGGCAGAGACGTCTGTAGACCCTGCTTGTGTGAAGACGTCAAGTGTTTTGGTCTCGATACTCGAACTAGTACAGCCATGCAAAACATCTGTATGGTTCTAAATCTCGACGGTTTCCGTGTAAATGGTCATTTCCTAGTACGTGAACTTGGATATGCAACTCTGAATCAGAAATGTGGTGTCTATCGCTTCAATCTTCGACATCACCAGCCTTTATTGGTAAAAGATAGGACAGTCAACTACGTATCAAAATATATGCTAGGCCTACCCTTTCGTCCTCTGCCTCGTGAAAAGTTGCTTATCAGATCGTCCCTGATTGGTCATCCTAGGTGGTACGGCTCTCTAGTTAAATAGGGAGCGAGCGCCATGTGCTACATTGTTCACGATGCAGCCTATAAATCCAGATGCGTGGTGTCTCGGTGAAGATGTTTAAGTCATGCCTTCGCTGTTCAAAAATAAGTTTGCTGTGCACGTACGCCGCTACAAGAAATATGAAAATGGTGAACTTATCTACCCTACACCTGCGGGGGTTACCCTCTCCATACCTGAATGGGAGGCTTGTGTGCTGCGGTCCCCCATATAGAGGACCAAGTGAAAATCGGTCCCGATCAACAGACATGGTACATGATGCATGGTTTTACGTGCCTACATTATCACACTGCAGGTGGTGAACGCTGTGTCGACTTCATCAGAGAATCCGCCGAACAAAGAACTCTACAGTTCCGCGTGGTGAGACGCTGTATAACACTGAACGCTTCGCAGTGGTTCACGCTGGCTATCCACTTAGACGAAGTGATGCGCATTGTGCATAATGTGTGCGGGACCCCCAAAGTTCACCAACTCCGTACGGCTATTATGGAACATTCAGAATCCGTTCGCCCTTTCCTGCTGGGTCCTGTTTTCGACGGCCCCAATTGTGTTTACCCACTGCTGGTGAATATTTTTCAGCAGGAAAATATGCGCGTGATACCGTTAGATGGACTACAGCCCGAAGAAAAAATACCGACCATCGTAGGGTGGTCTGGTGACTTGGACATTAACGCTCTAGCACAGGTATTTGTGGATACGGCCTGGAAACGAGGTCTATTGAATTTTGTGGATTCTGGATTTGTGTGTACTCTAAAATATGTTATTGTCGATGAGGCAAAAAATGAAATGTAAAAATTAAATAAATAATTGTAACCTTATATAATGTGTCTGTCTTTTCATCCTATGTCATTTTAGTCTTGGTATGGATAGGAGAAAGAAGGTGTTAGCCAGTGTAATAGTGACAGTGTTAACGATGGCAGTACTTGTATAACTTGTAGCTCCTAGTAAAAATATTCAGTGTGTGGGGTCAAAAGCCTTAGACGGTGAATGCAAAATTCGCCTGTGTAACTTAACAGTGGACATCAGACAGTTTATAGGTGACGTTCCTACAGTGATAGGTGTTACACTTTCGCTACATCAATGGCAAAACCTGGTGGAGTATGACGTCTGGGTGCGGCAGAAAACAAAACTTTGGAGAATACGGGGCTACCGCTCAAACTCGTCCGTGAATGGTTAGAAAAGCAACCTGCCTACACGTTACTTAAACCTGTTCGCAGAAAGTTCCCAGTAACAAAGTTTACGTCACAGGGTTAGACGAACAATGGAAAGCCGATCTCATGGTCTGGAAAAATGTAACTCGCTTCAATGATGGGTATCACTACATATTAACAGTCGTCGATGTGTTCTCGAGATACGGGTGGGCGGTGGCCATGAAGGCTAAAACAGGGAAAGAAATGGTGTCGGCTTTCAAAAAAATCTTTTCCAAGGGTGGTCCCCAATGAATTTAAATACGGATCAGGGTACGGAATTCACCAACAGTGTTCCAGAAATTCCTGAAAAAGAAAGGTTTTCGGTTCTTTGCCACCTACTCTGACAAAAAAAGCAGCTTTGGTGGAGATGGAATCGCACCCTACGCGAGAGACTGAGGATATTATACAGCAATAATACCTACCGCTACCTGAACGTACTGCCGCGTGTTGTAAGGGGATACAATGCTACCGTTCACAGCGCACACGATATGGTTCCCAAGGACGTGACCTTACACAATGAAGACGTTGTGTGGGTTCGATTATCGCAATCCGACCACAGTAAAAGAAAAACCGGCATTTAAAGTAGGGGACACGGTTCGACTAGCCAGTGTAAAAGCACCCTTCAAGAAGGCAGGTACGCATTTGGTGACCGAAGAAATATTTATAGTCGACAAGGTGTTACAACGTTAGCCTCCAGTGTACGTCGTAAGGGATTCCGAGGGAGAAGTGTTGAAAGGCACATTCTATAAATCGGAACTTCAAAAAGCGACAGAACCCGAACTTTACACGGTCGAGAAAATAATCGAGAGAAAAGGTCAAAAGGCACTGGTCAAATTTCAGTTATCCCAAACCTTCCTCGATCCCTAAAAAAATGGATAGTTTCTACCTGTCCCCTCCACGGCTAGTCAGAATATTTATCCGAACAATTCATAGACCGATTTCACGGTTCGGCTGGCACAACCCCCAAGACTGTGTGGAAAATAGAAAGTGGGACTAGCAGAAGTTCACTTACCTGTGAGCTGGTACAATGTGGACGGTTCTAATGACACGTTGAATATTACGCCCCTGAAGAATACAGGAGAATCAAACTTAAACTGAGGAAAATAACTCGAACGGAACTGTTGTCTCTCCTCACAACTCATCTCCCCAAAAGAAATTATAGTTTCCTATAACAGCAGTTACTGGGTATTCAAACCGAGTGAGGGATACGGGTTGATGTTTCCTAAAACGAATTTCGGTAAACTTCTGTGTATCGGGGAGGGAGAAGTTGACAAACCCTTCCACCAACGATTTGCCAGCAAACTTTGCAATACGCCGACGTTCGATATAGATGACGAGTGTCACTTCTACGTGATCCCCCCAGGTAGTTTCCAAGAACGAAAGTTGCCCCACGGGCGATACGAAACTGCCAAATCATTATTCGATGCAATGAACCAGATGTTACCTACAGGGTGAGAAAAGCTTACCGTTTCAAACAGGCGGATCACACCGTATTGATGGATACAGACAAGTCACATTAAATTTCCTCGATCGAATCCCGGATTAGGCGACATGCTAGGAATTGCTAAATTAGATGTGCCACTGACTAAAGCCCTGGGTGACTATCCCATCGATATGAACAGCCCTCAGTTGTTAGGTGATACTCAGAGTGAACTGTTGCATGTCATGAACCCTGCCGTCAGAACCAGTAATAACGAAGCCATTGTTGCAGTGTATCAGAAACCTGACTACTACCCCCTTGCAAGGAACAGTTTCGAGAGTGTGAGAATCTTCCTTCGTACCGAAACAGGAGAACCTCTGCATTTTAAGTTCTGTAAAGTTTCAGTCGTTACATTTCTGCCACGAGTGTTAAAATTCTTTCCCTCTTCCACAGATGTCTACGTGAACTACTAAAAGAATCAAACAGGGGGGTGTTCCGTGGTCCTCGTTATCAGAGGCGATGGGCTAGGAAGCATCTTTGCCAGGATCGGACGTTTCATCAGCCCTCTCGTACGACCTGCGCCGGCTACCCTGCGTAAGGGTGGGCTACGGTTCGTTTCAGATGTCCCAGGGGCCAAACTTCAAATCTGCAGCCAAAGTGGGGCAGGCATGCTCCATGAAGCAGGCGCAGACCTCTTACAACATGCCAGTTAAAAGCTGCGAGGGAAAGGAATAAAACGCCGCCGTCAGTATCCCAAGGTTCATGAAGAGACACTGTACTGTGCAGGACGCGTTTTCATGATGAGAAAATTCACGCCGATTCTGGTGACTGTGCCAATTCAGAACTGGATCTGTTTATGGTCCCTCCCACTGTCTCATAATTTTGAAAGAGGCTGCTATGTCAATTAATTACCTGTGGCTTCCCTGGAAAGTAATGCACCACTCGAATTCATCGTGAAGGGAACGGACTTTTACATTGATCTATCTCAATGTCACCTGTCTCGTCTTGAAAATTGTAAGACCCGATGGTACAGCACCGTCGGAAGTGATTGCCCCCCTGCAATCATTTCTTCCACGCACTCTTCAGCCAGGTAGACGTCTTCCTCAACCAACATCTCACGAGTGCCTCTCATACCCTGTACCCCTACAGGGCGTACCTGGAGACTATTGAATTACGGTACCGAAGCCAGCTTGGCACATCGCTCTGGTGCCTCGACACCCGCGGTAAAATGGAACTGACCAGTCGGGAGAACGAGGGATGGCATCAGCGCAAGGGCTACGTCAAACCAACAGGTATCGAACTCATCTTGTGGATCCACGCCGACCTGTTTAATCAAGATCGTTACCTACTCAATCAAGTCGACCTGAGACTGCGTTTGCTGAGATCCAAACCCGAATTCTGTCTCGTGACAGGTGAAGCGGATCCCTCTTACAAAGCACAGATACACGAAGCTGAATTTTTCGTGCGTAAAGTCAAACCCACTTCGGGTGTCATCCTGGCACACGCTCGCCTGCTGAGTTCAGAGAGTGCCAAGTACCCTCTGCAAAGAACGGATTTACGTGTTTTCCATCGCTTCGGGACTAACCGAGTGTGAACCTTGACAATTTCTCGGTCAGCTCCCTGTACGCCTGGTACTGGGTATGCTGGAAAATACCAGCCGGAATGGAGCATACGAAAAAAACCCCTTCAACTTCCAACATTTCGAATTAAACGTTTTCACATTGACAGTGATCATCAGTCCTACACCCTCCCCCCCCCCCGACTTTGCGAATGCGCGCTATCTCCGCTGTTACCAAGGATTATTGGAAGTTGTGGATGCCTGGAAATCCAATAGCAGTACTAACTTATCGCGAATCATTGTTCGGATTCCAATTGACCCCGAGAAACGTGAATGCAATCAAGTGTTTTCTTTAATGAAGAGTGGAAGTGTGAGATTCGAATCAAAGTTTGCCAAACCGTTACCCGCATCGGTCACTGTGATCCTGTATGCTGAATACCAGAATTTGTTGGAAATCCCATTGGATCGTAAAGTCCTGTTTTACTACAGCTCATGAATACCTATCAACTAGAATCCATTCTTTCGATGTTACCCACAAGCCTCGGTGTGTTCCCCCGTGACAGACTACCTCGTCAGTAGCCTTGTTTATCTACAATACCGATCCATCCTCCCTGTCCGAAACCCACTGGATAGCGGTTTACAAGAAAGGAATGCACATGGATCACTTAGACCCCCTGGGTACGAGTCCCGATATCCATGCAAGAATACTATAGTCGACTAGGCATACGTCACGTCTTACATCCTTCGATACCTCTGCAGGACCCCTTGGGGGACACTTGCGTGTGGGTCGACTTCCCACAGTACTGCATGGTGGTGCGATGACTCTCCGCACTGCTTCAAATATTATAATTGCTGCTCCTTCACAGTGTGGAAAGACGACTTTCACTGTGAAACTCAGCAAAGCAGCTCAAGTATTCGAAACCCCACCCCAACTTGTCGTCTACTGCTACGGGGAGTGGCAGCCTGCCTTTGAACCCTTCAAGAAAACGGTGGAATTTTATGGACTACCTGCGGACCTGGAATATGACCCCCTCAGACCTACGCTTCTGGTACTGGATGGCTTGATGGAACTCTGTAGCCAGCGAACGCATATCACAATTGTTTATTCGTGGTGGTCATCATAAAAATATCACGATTGTCCTGATCTTACAAAATCTGTTTTTAAAGGTGACATTCAAGGACTAAATAGCTCACTACACGTTTTTATTTCGCAACTGTCGGGATGCTTCACAAACAACCCACCGGGCGAGACAAGTGTACCCCCATCAATCTAAACTCCTGACGGATGCTTATAGGTTAGCTATAGGCTTATAGGTTAGCTCTGATGAAGCACATCTCCGACCCCCAGATGTATGGTCTATGTGAAGTGTGTTCCAATTTCTTAAGAGGTAATATACCTGTTTCCCCCAGAGTATTAAAGAATTTACGCCAGCACAAGACGAACATAAGGAGTTTAGCGACCAAACGTGCATCTGTGCACCAGAAGAAACGTCTCCTACAACATGGTTCAGGGTTTATCATTCCACTGCTAACAACTGTCCTAACCCTGCTGGTCTCGCTATTTAAAAAAAAATGATTTCGGTGAAAGCAGTGCAGAGGAAAAACATAAGAAAAAAAGTGTGATTTGGACACAGAGATGAAAAAAATATTGGAGTCTGGTGATGCTGACGATAAATCCGAAAAGTATCTGCTTTGAAAAATTATCTGTTATTTACAAAGCAGCTTGAAACTCCACAGGAAGTAATAGTCAACATTCCCAGACATATATCGGAAGATCGCCGCCCCCCCCCCAAAGACATTGCTGTTCCCATCCGACGTAAGAAAATTATCCGAGTGGTCTTCGTATTGAAGGCTTCTTTAAAAAACCAAGTATTAAAAATGTGTGATGTATTAAAAAAGATATCCAATAAAAGAAAGTAAAGCTGATATTTGAGTCTTGCCCGTTTTTACGTCTCTTGCTCCATTCGGTGTTTTCACACCTCTACTCCATTCAGTTAATTTTACAATTCGTACACAGAGTCCCCCCCCCCAACTCGGAAGTCATGCACGAGAGCCCGCCGGCACTCCACAGCACAGGCGAGGGCAATCCAAGCACGCTGATGGGGAACCAATGAGAAACACCAATGCATCGAGACTTAGTGCATGCAGAGGAGTGACCAATGAGAAACGCCGATGCATCGATGCTTAGGGCGCGGAACAGTGACGAGGCTTTCGGAGCATCTGAAAAAGAAAGTTACCTCTTGCTTTTCATCATAGTTTTTTTCCAATGCTGTGAGAAATAAAGAGACTGATTTTTTGAAACCTCTTTTATTAAAACAATTCACCATGACAGGTCCACTGTCGGACAGTTAAGATCTGTTAAGACACTGAAATAATAATAATTAAGATCCATTAAGGACACTGAAATAAAAGGTGTGATATATACAATGAAATAATAAATTAAGATGCAATAAGTTGAAATAATAAATTAATGTGCAATAATAAATAAAACTGTACAATTACTCATCCATGAGTTGAGTAAGGCTATCCAGGCCCAGGTCATTGTAACTATAAGGTACAGTGAGAATCGAACCCAGGCTGAGATAGCGCTTATCTAGCATTAAACCTTTTCACCATGGGTTCATTCGTAAGTGACCCATCCACTTTATTACGAATTACATTGAAAGGGACTTTGAAGGTCTTGCTGGTTGGGGAGTTCCCTAACACCATGGATCTCAGAAGTTCAAAATTATATGTGCAACGGTTTTTCTTTGTGAGAGATATGCCCTTGGCACAAAGAATTTCATCGCCGTTGCTCAGCCGAAGGGCATAACTCTCGGCCGCAGCGCTGACATAGTCAGTGATGTGTACACTGGGGCCGTACTTTGAAGAAATTTCATCAATGAGACCTCCAAGGGATTTTGCAGTGGTGTGTATGTGTCGTGAGGAGACGCAGTATAAATTACTGAATCTGTGTCCGAATACAACATTGCACGCCTGTCTAATTTTGATAGAAGCTTGTACAGTTTTAGTCGGGCGTGACTTGTCACTACTGCGGCGAGAATCAAGCATCCACAGGTGTTCGCTGGAGTGGCAGACTCCGCCGGCTTGTGCGGGACTAGCACAGCCTGATCACTGATAACAGCGATGTGTGATAACTACTGAGGCATCCGTCAAGAGCTCCATGTAGTTGACAGGACAACTCACGATGGTCGTCTGGATTTGACTCATGTTCTGCGCATGCTTTCCCCATGACGAATTAAGCGAGACCTTGAAAAGAGTTTGCTTAAGACTGTTCTTTACCACTTCCGAGGGGAGGATCCGAACCCCCTCTGCCTGGAAGGCCTCACAGAAGGCTTCCTTTTGTTCCTCGGTCTGCACGTAAGAGGGAAACCCGGAGTAGCACTGCTTCAGCCCCAGAAAAGTATCTATATACCCAGCATAGACACCTCCCTTTTTCGTTGTGGGATCGTACTGTAGGATGGAATTGAAATGCCACACATCATGGAATTGAATGAATTTGTAGCCAGCACGCATCGCAGCGTAAATTTCGAACGTGGGGTAAGATCCTGTCAATGTGCGCTGGTTCATGGTGTGCTGACAAGGGGGTGCCAGCTGACCATCCGCACAGATCCTACAAAGGGGAAAAGCAGCTTCCCATTACACCTGTAGGGCAGTACAGGGATGAACAAATCGTCGGGGGCTAACAGTGTGGTGCGTGCAATGCCAAAAGAGTGGTTGAGGTCCTGGCAAAATCGGAGGTGATCCGAACCGGGTGACCTTAACCGAATGGAGCCATCTTGCAAACATAAGGGTACAGGCTGTTGTAATCAACATAATTAAGGCTACATCCTAGGTCAACGGATGCAAAGATGGAGAACACTTCCACGCGCCCTCCGTAGAGGTAGTCATGGGCCCCTATACACCTGATAGGCTCGCCGGATTTATAAATTAATGCGGCGGGTTGGTTTTTGCGCACTAACTCGTCGAATTCGTGCTCCCACATAATTTTGCATGTGTACCCGTTCATCAGCACTTTCAAGGCCTCAAGGCGATCCATGGTTCGGGTGTTTAGCAAACCAAATGACTTTCTCGTGCGCTGATCTATTTTTTCAGGGTTGTTTTACCTCTGAGCGGCACTTTTTTGCACACCATGGGCCAAATGGCCAGGTCACATGGATCCCGAAGGCATACCAATCGTTGAAAGCTGACAGAGTTTCAATGTCTTCCGACTCACTTTTAAAGTATTACATTTTCCCAGATACACACTTTTTAAAGTATTACATTTTCTAATATTCTTCTTTATACATAGTTTGTCCAATAAAAATCATATTTATTCACACCACGTATATGGAAAATTTATATTTCATCATTATAATTTCGTTTACGGTACAAGCTTGAGGAAAAATTTACCCATTGTAAGACAACATGCTTTCACACTTTGCTAGACTGAGCAAAAAATCTAATATTTAACTAAAGTTTGAAAAATTATCATTTAGAATAAAACAGCTTTACTGGGTATGGTTACTCTATATGTATTAGTAAATGATTGAGTGCCTTAAGGGTAACTCAGCGTTAAATGAAATTTTATTTACCTGGCCGCAGTGGTGGAACCTGCACCGATGAAGAATGCTGAGCTGACGTCAGCACCGGTAGGTGCGTTGAGGAGAGCAGCTGGTGCTGTGAATGGTGACCGGGTCGCGGTTGACGGGGTCTTGGTTACAGCATCCAACACACGCACGGCTCAGAGTAACACCTCGAAGCACTAACTCTCCGTGGGGACCCAACATAGATAGCTAATTCCGTCTCAGAATATGCAGTACATTTACGTTTTTCATCTTAGAACAGAAAAAGTAACATGGCTCACACTTTACAGGCAGGATAAAAAAAGCTAAGTAACTATTTAACTAAAGTTTGAAAATTAACATTTAGAATAAAATGACTTTACTAGGTATAAAACTCTTATGTTGATCAGTTATGTTGTAATAAAAGACAGCATGCTTCACACTTTGGTAGCCTGAGCAAAAAATCTAATATTTAACTAAAGTTTGAAAATTAACATTTAGAATAAAATGACTTTACAGGTTAGAAAACTATATTGAACCGTTATGTTGTAATAAAAGACAACACACTTTACTAACATGATAAAAAAAATCTAATATTTAACTAAAGTTTGAAAATTATCATTTAGAATAAAATAACTTTACAGGTTAGAAACAAATATAAAACTATGTACGTTAGTAAATGGTTGAGTGCCTTAAGGGCAACACAGCATTAAATAAAATTTTATTTACCTGGTAGCAGTGGAGAATTCTCGTCCAGTAGACATCTCAGAAGAGTTGGCTGGTAGGTATCAGATTTGACTGGCAAGGTATCAGAGTTGACAGCTGAATGTCTATGTCTTAACCCTTTCAGGACCATAAGGTTTCTAAGAGTAAATATTAGTATGTAACTGTTTATTTTAGCTTGTTTAGACGTAAAATAAATAAAAATCATAAGAAAAATACCTAAGAATGTGTATTTTTTTTGGAATTTTATGGGAAATATTTTTCCCAATGGACTATAAAGGTAACACAAATTATAGTTAAGCTTATTATGCAATGTCTTATTTATTGGTTGATTATAACAAAATGTTTACTAAAATAATACAAAATTATGACATAAAATTACTATACAAAATGATGTGCTAATTATGATATTCTGCGAAGCATTTTCTTTTGGTTGTGAAGCAAAGATGGACATTACACAGATGCAACATTATTGCAAAGATGGACTAAATGTTCCCGTTTACGTAATTGCTTTCGGCATACGTTCTATTTTGACATTCTGTATAAAAAATGCAGATAAGGTTATAATTAAATACGACAATCACCAATTTTAACATGGGGAAAAATGTTTCCCTTAGTCGTGAAAGGGTTAACAAGTTCCTGTATTTATACCCCACTCAACTATCTAATACGTGTCACAACAGGGTGAAAGTAACATGGGGTGACCAGCTCGTGATACATCATGTGCCCTAGAGAATAACAACTTCTATTTTGAAACCGTATCAGTATCAAACGTAAACACATTGAGCGCTGGACACTCAACCTCTTGCCCTCCTAGGCGATTGCACCTCGCGCGTGATGTGGTGAAGGTTCTGTTGCTACGTCGATAAGGATTTGAAGGAATGTCAAAACGAAGTGCATGATGAAACTCCAACTGCCCTCTCCCGCGATAAGCAGGAATGTCAATAACAGAGTTTGAAATTTTTCCACTGTGGGCATATGTTCTGAAACAGGTTTAACATGTCGTTCCTACGAATAATTTAAACCATTATCAATTTTACTCTATGGTATTTTTTATGGTGACAGTTACTGCCCAGGGTAGTTCTTCTAGTGAAAGTCGCAAAATATCGGGTCTTGTTCAAGGATTGCATCAACCATTCAACTAGGTGTTGGCAAAATGAGCTTGGACACTGTGAGGTAGTGCGTTCGAATCTCACTGCAGGGGAAGGTTTTTTTTCGATGAAACCCATCTACAGAAAACTGATTTTTACTACGACCGTGGACTGATTTTTAATAAAGATGAGAGAATTTTGATGAGTGTTTAATTATAAGGAATAAATACAGAGAATATACATGTTTAATTAATAAGAACACAACTTTGAGAGTTGATTTTCTGTTAACAAGTTTTATTTAGAGACCTGCATTAGGCATTCTGACCGTTGCCATTCAAAACGAGTTGAGTGCGTGGGATTCGCTATAATGTGACTATACTACTGACGTTAGTTATAAGGATAAAACTTAATATAACAAGTTTAATCCTATAAAAAATTAATATTTTATTTTAAAACAACTATGCTAAAGGAGTGTCAGGCAATGTTAAAGAGAAATGCATCAAGTCCAAAAATCAGAGACAGAGCAATGTTAGCATCATTCACTCCATGCAAATTTTATAGGTAGTTGGGTTTCACAAATGCAAACACATGCAATTAAAACTATTATTTTTGATTATATATATACATACAATTAGAAATGGGCAAAAATGTTTTGCCAGTCTTAACATGCCAAACAGTGCTGTAGCAGTTAAGGATTTTACCAGTTTTGTGTCAAGCAATTACCTTCTATTTGTAGTTTTAGACTTTATTCCATACTTTCAAAATATTTGGCTGGAAAAATTCCATCTGGAATTTTTTTTTTCAAGTTCAGACCTCTTAATATTACTAAATCTACACTTGAAATACTCATTTATGCAGTCCCCTTTTATTTCCCATTGATATTTATCTAAACAGCAATGTACATATTGCTTCAAAGATGCGGGTATTCAAGCTCAACTATTGTAATATACTCAAAAATCTATACAACTATGAGATGCTTCACAGCAACAGACAGGAAGTACAATCTGACCAGTTCATTGTCACAACTTCAGTAACTATGTTGAGGGAAGACCAGAGGATGGTGGTCCAATTGTTGAAGCCATATTAAAACAAGGTGCTCCAATTGTTGAAGCCATATTAAAACAAGGTGCTCCAAAACCTTCCGATTGGTTTTGCAATAATGGAGAGATCAGTCCCTTTTACCCATTGCAGGATTGACGATTTACTAGACTGCCTTGCTGTTGAAGTCTAACCTGATGCATTTAATTCCAAATGTTATTTAATATCTTTAACCAAGACATTAATACTCTCAGAAGATATCTTACCCAATAATTTTTCTAACAGCAAACCATTTGGCAAAACAGACTTACTGTTCAATCTTTTTTTTCGGTGTGGCAGTGGAATTTAGTGTGTGGCTTCAGTTGTTTTACCTCTGAGCGGCACTTTTTTTAGAACACCATGGGTAAATGGTCAGGTCTGAAGGCTCAGAAGGTTTGGGGAGGGAACCCACAGGAACAGCTGTTGGGAGACAGATGGTAGCCTCCCATCAAGGCCATGTAGCACATTCTGTAACATCCACAGGGTATGGCTCTCCAACACACAGGCCGCGACTTAATGCCCCATCCGATGGACGTGAGCCTTTACAACCCCATCGGTGTCCCCTACAGACTGTGGGCAGGGCGGGAAAATGACCCAGCTGGGACTCCATCCTGGGAACTAGATTACTAGCCTGGCAAGACTACCGACTGAACCATCCCATGTGTGTGGCAGTAAATTTTAAAATCAAAGTGTACAATAGCTTTTTGTTAACACATTTTCCCTTTTGGCTGCTGCACCTTGGTGGAATCTTTGTGGACAAATACCTACAAATTATGAAAAAGTCATTCCAACATAGCAGCTTACAAGGTTAAAACTCCCCTGAAAAATACTTATAATGGCAGACCAGCAGGAATTTGGTATTTCTATTACTCAAAAGTTCTTGGACACAAAACATTTATAAGGTGCAATAAATTCACCTAGATAATATTAATCTGCTGAGGACCCACCATCCTCACAGATCCCTCTACTATGGTGTATTAAACTGACAGGTTCCTTTCAAACCTCTGTGGCAAGCAGCTGCTTGAGGAGGTATTTATTTCTCTAAATAATATTCAAAGGCACATCAGATAGGAGCGAAAGATACGTCAGCATCATCACTCAGCTGAACTATAATATCATCATATGTACCATCATATTTGATGAATTACATTGCTGTCACCAAAAGGGATTCAATGACAGAATGGTAAAATTAGTCAAGGGCAGCAACTGATAGAACAAGATTGCTAAGCAAAATAAAGTTTAACTGAATGTTACAGAACTTCAGCTTCAAATGTTAATGACATTGCAACTCTGTTCCCTTCAAAAGAAATTTCACTAATAACAGTAAAATCAGTTATTTTACCATATTTTCAGTGTCAAACATTGTTCATGAGAGTTCCGTTTCCTGACAGCCTTAGCCTACTGAAGTGAAATTTTAATCCCATAATCTACACCTACTTTAACCCATTAATTCCCAAAGGTAGATATTATATTTTTAAGGTAGTACTTTTATTATAGACCAAAAATACATGTAAATAGGCAGTTGCAATAAAAAAAAAAAACAAATTGTGACCACAGAAAAATGTTGCGCATACGCAACTTTAGGATTATCAGAACAGGAATACTTAAAGTTAAAACATATGGAATTGTCTGAAGCAGCCTGCATGAAGATGATCTTGACACTTTTTACACATATATTGCATTGCTTTTGAACTGTCGACATCTTCTTGCTTTATTCTCCTCTTCAACTATAACATGGCCAATATTGTCAAACTGTACTTGGGGGGGGGGGGGGGGAGAGGTTCGTAATATGTAGTTCCCAGGTTAGAGTAGATATAAAGTATCTTCATAATATGTAGTTCCTAGATTCGAGTAGATAGGGAGAAGGAAGAAAGAATACTGGAAACTATAGGAGAGAAAGAGAAAATTTATCATTTACGTCTAATTGATCATTATCTGATAAGTGTATATTTTGTTTGATGGAATCAAATCTATTCCTACTCATGCAATTTCTTACCAATGGTATACCTTTGTCCTCATCCTTCGACCAATTCATTTTTGTAGCTAGTAAGGCATGGTAACCGGTAAAAACCAATACAAAAGCACATATTTTTTGAATAACCAACAATTTTTTTTCCAGACATCACTAAAATATAAAGAAAAATCATCATATGGAGACTAATTTTTTTTTAATTTCCTCTACCATAAAATGTTATTCTTGTGGTAACCTTTTGTTTTCTTTCCACATCGGAATAACCTTTATTTGCTTTTGTTTTGACAGCTGTTCTAGTAGAAGTTTTCAGGTTCTTGGAACTTGCTGTAGGTTGCTCTTCATCTTCAGTTTCATCAGGTAAATCTGCATGGACCTCGTAGATTCCAGCTACATTTGGCAAAACATTTTCACTCGCATCCTCCTCATCTGTAAGTTCGTCAAGCGTTGGTGGTATGCACACCGCGTCAATATTTTCAGCTTGTCACAAATCGTCATCCTCTTCTAATATAGCCATTCGCTCTGCAGTTGACAAAGGTCTATTTTTTTCCCACCACTGAGCCCAAGACATATTTAAAAAAGAAATATCCTAAGATAGCAAAACAACAATTTATTATTGAATGTATTTATATCATAATACTTCAACTATATTTTGTTATACTGCCTTATAAACACTTCACTAATTATCTAACAATTATTGTTATACACTGACAATATCACTCACACAGAACTAAAATCGCAAGAATCGATTCGTTCGCAATGAGTCATCAAACGTGAGGCAGACAAAATGTGCACATTGTGTAATCCCAATGTTTCGTAAACGCAACATTACTCTAAATGTTATACTGTGCAAAAACTAAAAAATATTTTCTAATTATATGAAACGTTGTCTTGAATGAAATATATGTGAAGTTATTTTCATAAATTCTTAGGGCATTTAGTATTTCTACATATCTTTTTTCGACCCGTCAAACTGCAAAAGATTAGATAGAATATTTAGGTATAGTTTTAATATGAATAATAATTAGGCTTTTATTTATATTGATAAAACTGTCCTTTATAACATACATTGGCTTAGTAGGCAAATATCTTTTATAATTATTTGAAGAATGTTTCGTACGTTGGGGATTAATGGGTTAATGAAATTTCCATTAATGGCACATCAGATAGGAGCAAAAGGTAAGTCAGCAGTTTAACTCAGCTGAACTATAATAGCATCACCTGTACCAGTAATTTATGGGTATATTTCACTAAGTGAATGTTTTCACGTCTGCTAATTTATGACAGTCAAATGTGAAGTATATGGGAAAATGCTTTTAAACATGTTGCCCTAGCTGTGCTTAGTAATTATTGAGACTGAGACTAATTTTTTAGGCCTGAACCCATCTGAAGCACAAAAGTTGTACATGCAACTCAGTTAATCACGGGACAATTTTCTTTTTAAAAGTTATGACAGCTGGATTAATTTAAAGGCATCATTCCTCCTTATAAAACTGTCACCGTCTCCCTTTAAATAAGGATAAGCTGAAAATGCCTTTACTTTTGATAATCTGGTAACCCTAAGACAAAAATTTGCAGCTAAAACTTAATATTTTTGCACTGAAGTGTTCAGAGATCTTGGTGGTAATAATCACAATGTCATTGATTCAGATTCTCATCATAACCAGTGTCATTAAAAATCTCTAGAAATTCTAATCACCTATCAGATGCAATACATAAGGAACCATTCCATTAAACTGTCTTCATATTTGCAAAATATGAAGTGAAAGGTACTGTGCTCCTAACAAAAGGAACCATTCCATTAAACTGTCTTCATATTTGCAAAATATGAAGTGAAAGGTACTGTGCTCCTAACACAGTATATACAGGGTGTCTCAAAAATATAGGTACAAACTTTTAGGGGAGGTAGATAACATCTAATGGAATTAAAATTGCATAGGAACCCATAACCGGAAACGTCAAACAGTGATTAATGGGAAAACATTCATTGGACATAATTATTACAAATGGCGTACAGCATATGCTGTAACATTTCACAATGTTACAGTAGATGCTCGAAGTTTCCACCATGAGATGCGATGTATGTGTGACACCGACGGATCATTGATTGCCGGACATGGTCGAACACACCTGGAGTTTCTTTGATAGTAGCAGCAGCGCAGATGAGCCTTGCCATGAGATCCATGTCAGACTCCACAGGCAATTCATACATGGTAGCTATGAGGGCCCCCCACAGAAAGAAATCAACGCTGGTTAAATCAGGTGAGCGTGGGGTCCAGGCAACTGGTCCAGCACACCCAATCCATCGTTGCCCAAAAAACATGCTCAAATGCGCACGAACACACCTTCCATAATGGGGAGCGCCCCATCATGTTGAAACCACATGCTGTGTCTAACATTTGCTGGAACATAGGCAAGTAAGCCTGGTAGAACCTATTCCAGAAAGATCAGATACTTCGCAAAGGTCACGCGGGACAGTAAAAGGCATGGCCCGACTAAGCAGTCGCTGACCAAACCTGCCCACACATTTACTGCGAAACAATGTTATTCCGCATGGGTGCGCACACCGTGCAGGTTCTTGTGAGCCCACAAATGCGCATTGTGCTGATTTAATACACCATCCCAAGTGAAACTGGCCTCATCAGTAAACAAAACATAAGCTGGGAAATTCACATCCTGGGCACTTTCTTAGAGATACCACTGTGCAAAACGCACACATGCAGGATAATCTGCGGGGAGAAGTAACTGAACCCTTTGGAGATGAAAGGGGTGTAAGGACTCATCGTGCAAAACACACTGTACACTGCAATGAGACACTCCTAAGGCAGAGGCAACAGCATGTGAGCTGGTACTAGGATTAGTCTACACGGCACCCAACACACTTTCTTCCATGGTGGGAGTACGCGTCAATCGTGACCTGCCCTCTCTTCTGCTACCCCTCAATGACCCACAATACACAAATTTTGATGTGCACGCACAAACGGTGGCCCGGTACATGTCTGTGTGGGAAGCGTTCTTGATACATTCGTTGAGTGACTCGTCCGTTGCCCTCAGCTATTTCAATACACTAAGTGCATGTCTGCCAGCTCCCTGTTCAAATACCTCTGCATGCTCTTGGTCAGCAGACTACTGCTCAAATGAGGAAATCTGAAATTTTCCCCTCTAGCGCATTAATGAACAGCGCCACCGAAGACTTAAGTTGACATTTCCAGTTATGGGTTCCTATGCAATTCTCATTACTTTAGATGTTATCTACCTCCCCTAGAAGTTTGTACCTATATTCCTTAGTCACCCTGTATATAGGACTTAGTTAACTTTAGCCAAAATATATCTGTTGTAATCAGTGAGGAAATATATTGCCATGCAACAGTAAAAAAAAACTTGGGTAAGTCGTGCAATGGGTTAGGCTATTCCACATCTGAGCAGCACCTTTCTCAACACATGATAAATGACAAGGACCAAAAAGGGCTCAATAGAAGGTTGGGGAAAGGAGACCTACTGGACAGCTGTCAGGAGACAGGAGGTAGCTTCCCATCAGGACCATCTAAGCATGTTCTTTAATGAGGAGGGTATGGCTCTCCTGCACATGGGACCACAGCATAACAATGGCTTTGCCAAACTCATCAATGTTCATTTCTGAGAGAGGACAGGGAGGGTTAGTGAGGATAAATCTCAATGCTGGGAACTACAATTATGAGCCTAGCACACGACAGACTGAGCCCACCAAGTTTGTGCAACAAAATGTCTAATTTAGTTTTCCTTAACTGGCATAGTGGTTAGGCAGCTAGCGACTGTTCCAGCAAAGGCAAACTTAGTGTGTTGTGTTAGCTCTAACTAAGGCAGTGGTCAGCAGTGACTTCGGTCTTAGTAGGGCATGTCCTTGTATGAGAAGGCCTGTATTAAGCTAGGAGTAGCTTCTAGGATTCTTCTCTGTCCTATATGTTGCAAATCAATCAATCAATTAAAACTGCTCTAAACTTGACACTGCAATAAGATTGAAATACGAATTTTACTTGAAAGGACATCTGTTGGCTGCTTTAAGTTTCAAAATCAATGCACACTAATGTCTGCAAATTTAAGATAAATATATAATCAGTAGAAGGAGTAATAAAATACTAAGTCAACCCATCATTAAGGATACATGCATATATTTAGATCAAACCATAAGGTGAAGTTTAGGCATTAAAGCAAAAATCATACTATACTTGATGAATGTTGCAACTATTCTATCCATAACTGGACAGAAGGAATGTGCAAAAGCATTAGTTCATTTTCTTTTAGAACTAAAAATCTATCCAAAGTGTATTGCATGCTCAGAGTTAAAAAGCTCGTTCTGTTCCACATGGAATTTCAGGTGAAGAAATTCAAATCATCATTGCACAATACAATTTGAATATTATATAACTCACGATCACCACCCCAAGATAAGGTAGTGTGTGTAGGGGGAGGGTGATATTATAGATTCATGTTATACCTGTGTCAAGCAGCAGTTTGAAGATTTTTTTCACTATTGTAAGAATTTATATTAAAGATAATGAACAAAATTAGTCATAATGAAAATAAACTATATATAGACAAAAAAAGCAAAAGCATAACAATGAAATCACTGAATTCATAAACTTCAAATGAAGATAGGGAGTCAAAATGAATTCTTATGAAATTGTTCTGGAAGTTATACAAACTTAACAAAACATTTCATCCTTAGTATGCATTTACTTTTTATTTCTAGGGCACAAAGTGATGATCGATTTTTCCAAAGTTGTCTTGACCAAAATAAGCCATCCAAACAGGATAATTTAAACAAGCACAGGGTATAGATCTCATGTACAGCCAAAACTATTAGCTTCACATCCTAACAAACAGTGCTTTACAAAAACATTGTTTTCTTTCTCACTGACTGCTGTTGGAGGTTAGCCTAGAAAAATATTAATCCAGAGTTGAGACTCAAATCTGAACCAACCTTCATCCCTCTGAAACTTGCAGATACTGTTCCATTAAACATTCCTGTGTGGACCTATTTTTATGTAACATTAAGTAATAACTGAACCATGTACAGAATGTTCCTTTGCTTAATTATTTAATCAACAATGAAAAGGCAAAACCAAGAATCCTTGAATTTAAAAATATGAAAAAATTCAGTAATTTACCTTATCCTGAAACAGGAAATTTAAATATATATTAGACTACGGAAAATTTTCAAATATAAACAAATACTGATGAAAATACTCAGAAAAAATGGTGGTATAAAATTTGTCATCATAAAAAATATGACAGCAAAGCATCATTACAAACATAAAATACAGAAACATTTTTTTGTCTGGTCACGAGACCAGAGTTCAAAATTCTTTTGACTCAGAGCACTTTGTTCAGAGCATATTACTTGAATTACCAGTTATAAATTGTTACAACAATGGGTGAGGGATGATCAGAGGGAACTAGTAATTGGGTGACTAGTCTTACCATTCATTTTACTTTTAGGTTGGGTTGTTTTTGCACACCATTGGCTAAATGGCCAGGTCACGACCCCAAAGGCTCAGAGAACCACTGGAACAGCTGTTGAGAAACAGATGGCATTGATGGCCCATTAAGGCCGTACAATGTGTTCTTTAAGTGCACATGGTATGACTCTCCCACACATGGGGTCATGGCTTAATATCCCATTCAATGGACAGCAGCCTTTCCAAACCCACTGTGGTGTCCCCTACTGACCACGGGCAGGGGGGGGGGGAGGTTACGGAGATATATCTCAATGCTAATCATCTTTTTTTAGGAATTATATCTTAGGTGGGTTTGTTTTATCTCTGAGCAGCATTTTTTAATGCACTGCACTAAATGGCCAGGTCACAAGGATGTCGAAGGCTCAGTGAAGGTTAATGGGAGGTGATCCATTGGGCAGCTGTTAGAAGAGTGTAGCCTCTCAGAGAGACAACAGCCTTTCCAAGCCCATCAGTGTTCCCTATACCCAAGGGCAGGAAGGAGAACTAGTCAGGCGTAGCCACTGCCACTAATTTGTTATTTTTAACATCTAATTCTAGTGTTTTCATAATGTATACGAAAAACGATTTATATTTATAATAAACATTTTTAATTACATTGATTTTAAAAAGCGTGCTTAGGAGTTGGGACTGGAGGCTTCACATTATATACCAAAACAAAGCATTTAACTATAAGCAAAAAATAATAGAATAAAAAAAAGGGTAGGTAAGCACAACAAACGTGTTGAAAGTTAAAAATATAAGGATTCACAAAAACTGACAAAACAATCAATTATCCAATAGTTCATTTAGGACTTATTACAAGTGTTATAACACTATTTTATATTCAGATGTTCCATCTATGCTACAGCTATCATTCTAGAATATAGGAAGAACAGTGTTAATGAGAACAAACTGAATTGACAAGCTTCAGACATTGCATAAGTGGTATAATTGTCATCAGTACAGATCAAGAGTAGCAAATAGCTGTTCATCATAAGCTTGGTGTTTCGTAACTTTTTTATAATAAAATCAACAATTTGAAAAAAGCATTCAAAGTTAAAATCTTTGAATATAATTGGTATAATTTATTGCTTTCAAGACATTACACAGTTTAATATTCCATAGAAAAAATCTGGGAAGCGAAGACCTGAACCAAAAACAAAATTTTAACTTTATCCCCCCCCCAAAAAAAAATGCAAGGACAGTAGTAGATAAAATCATTTCAACTGTGCCAATAAAGTATCTCTCTTCAAATTTCCAAGAGTATATCAAGTGTGCATTCCTTGGAAACCCTAATTCAACCAAATTTCTTCTGCTCTTTTGTACAACAATAGAAATGGTACATTTCAGTTTTTTTTTATTTTTGATGGGAGGCGTGTCTCTAAACCCAACGTAAAAAAGGAAAATGAATGGTAAGACTAATCACCAAATTACTATTTCCTCTTATCATCCCATACCCATTGTTATAACAATTTTATTGTATGTACAACACATCAATCATAACCTCATGAACAGAAAGAAAAATGAGAAAGAAGGATAGCAAGCTTCTAATAACATTCGTTACAACCTCCATGTAATTTTTGCTTACTAGCTTCAGACAGTTCAAACTGTGGTATAATTTTCATCAGAATATAAATCAAGAGTGGCAAATAACTGTCATCATGAGCAGTAGTTTATTTTAAAGATGAAACTGAAGTCACCAATGCAAATTCAACCAAGCTTTTGCAGTTATATAATTGAGTGCACTGACAACACATTGCATGATGTTAATGTGGTTCAGTGCATTCAAATGGCCAGTATGAGCACAATGTTAAAACAGGCATATAAATAGGATTGAACTAAATATATGCCATAGGATCTGTAATAGCTTACGAGAATAAATGTCTAATGATAAAATGGTACCATTGCCAGTGTTTTATCTCACAAATCCTTATGCCAAAAATGTTAATTAGTAAACTAATTCAGTGTGAAAACGTGGCAAGCATACATAATTGCAGGCAGCTTAAACACACTGGCTAAATTTGAGAATAATTACCGAAAATAAATAAAAAATAAATACCCCTCGAGCAGCTGCTTGCCACAGAGGTCTGACAGGAGCCTGTCAGTTTATGTGCCATAGTAGGTCTGAGAGGATGGCAGGACCTAAGCTGTCAATTCTACCTCTGATTACTCTCATTCTGACTACTGCATCTATACTAACTTTGTGACCTAACATCACTTAGTTATAACACGTTGTGCACAATTTCGGCACGTCTGTTGCATGCCAGGAAAACATTTGAATAATCTGATCGTACTAGCTTTGACGCAAGAGGAGTTGTGTTCTACACATGCGCATTAGCGGTTGACAATCAAAAGGTCGGAGTTACAAATGCGCAACTCCTTAGGCTCAGAAACTAGAATTGCGATATCCAAAAATTGAAATCCCCAATACGATAAATATAACGTAAATAAAGTAAAACTGGTTAAGGAAAACTAAAAGTGAATGGGTCGGGCACAAAACCTAAGTTCCTTTGATCATTAACCAATTGAGCTAACCATTCAGCAAATACTTATTTCTACTGTTCTTCCTGTGCTTTTAAGAATGTTTTCCAGTTACAACCTGAATGACCCTGACACAAATGTTCAGCAGTGGATTATAATTTTAGCATAGATTTGCTTTGTGTGGGTAAGCAAAGTTTGTGCAGCCAAAATCCACTGACAGCTTACTGAAGTGTACAAGGAGAGTGATGTCATTTAGTCAACATGTCACTAAATGGTGTTGGAGGTTTTCAGTCGACAGGTACACTGTACGAGATATGGGTTCGGTTGTTTAACCTCTTGAGCACTATTTTGTACACCATGGGCTAAATGGCCAGGTCACATGGACCCCGAAGGCTCAGAGAAGGCTGGGGGAGGGGACCCACTGGAACAGTTGTTGGGAGACAGATGGTGGCCTCCCGTCAAGGCTATCCAGCGTGTTCTTTAACGTGCACAGGGTATGGCTCTCCCACACACGGAGCCACACCTGAACGACGATCCGACGGACGGCGGCCTTTCCAAGCCCATCGGTGTCCCCTACTGACCGTGGGCAGGGCGGGGAATTTTGTGGAGATAAATCTCAACACTGACCCAGCTGGGACTTGAACCTGGGAACTAGATTACGAGCCTGGCGCGCTACCACCCCACTCCTACGAGATATGGAACTCCTGGGATACCCACTGCAGTTATCAACAGAAGTGAATGCAGCATGCATTGAAGTCATCCAACCCAGACCTGTCATAAGGCATTGTCCAGCTTATTGTCATGGATTTATGATACCATAAAGTATGTGCAAGATGGGTTCCATATTTTCAAGACAATTACCACCAGCAACAGAACTTGGTGCAGGTTTTTTCAAGGGTGGAAATTTCATGGAGCCAGACTGGGATTTTAATCCCAACCTAGCTCCATGCAATTTCCACTCTTGAAAGGATATTGTTTTAAATAAGATGGAAGAGGTTGTTAACATGCCATCACTGCATGGTTGAATCACTAGAGCTGGACTTTTATGCTGATAGAATGGATAACCTCACTACATCTAATTCAACCAAAATTTGTTTGAATATTTATGGTGTTTATACTGAAAATAGGGTATTGGTTTAGGTTTCACTTTAACGTACACAACCAACTGCACAAAGGTATAGGGTATGAGATAGCATACTTTCAGATCCACACATGTATATGCATTACTGTATTTGCATGATTTAGAAGTGGCATTCTTTTTAATGCAGTTTTGTTTCACTGTTAAGGAGAATAGGTAAGCTTGAATTCTATCTACCCATTATAGTTAGGAGAAAATAAATTATGTTTGCTCTGCGAGTTACATACAATATCCCCATGGGCTATGGAGGTCCTTACTCCCATTATATGTAGAAAAGCAGCTCACTGAAAATTGGCTGTTTAATATGAAATAACCCACAAATGCAGTATCTATGAGACTGGGTAGGTAACTCTTGGTATAAATCAGAGCTGACCTGTTTACTGCTCTTAATTAATGAGGAAAAAAGGAGTGTCAGATAGAGCTAATACATAATCTCATCATGATCAGAAGTAGATTTCATCATCCACTCCAAAAAAATTGCCAGTTTGTGGTAAAAACATTGTTTCTAGTCTGTGATTTCATTTTCTAACTTCTGCAAAAAATGGGAATCCTAGAAGGCTACCTAACTAACACAAACCAGAGTATTGGAGCTACAGAAGTTCAACGAGACCAATGAGCTATAGCTGTAATTTGTCAACTGCAAACCAATTTCTGTTTGTCTGCTAACTACATTCCTAGGTCTCCCCCCCACTTTAGGTTTTTAGGCATAAAAAGTAAGATTCCAATCCAAAACCAGAGGTTAGCACAATGTTTAAAGCATTTATCTCAATCTGTTAGTCCTCAGTTCACTGGTCCGAGATTCAAAGAATTAACCAGAGAAAAAAAGACAATATATGACAAAGGCCATTTGCTACTATGTAACGAAGGCAAAGCTAAGACACACTCAACACTTTCCCGCCACCCTGGGGCTGCCAGGGAGAGCTCAATTCTCACTTTTCCTTCCCTATTGTATGAATAAGGTATACAAATCCCCTACCATTGGGGGCAGAGCTGAAACATCTAGTTTTCTTAACCAGTGTTCTTCTGAAGCATTCATATTTTCCTCCATAGGATCCTTAAGAATGAGGTTGCAATGGAGTCTTGCACAGCTTTGCATACTGGCTGACTTAGAATTTGCAATCTTCAATAACTTCTAACTGATTACACCAAGTGAAATGCAGCAATTTTTTAAATATCAGTTTTGTTAACACAGACTGTCATACTTTGATAAACTGTGCTGAAGAGAATACTAAAAAACCCCACTGTTCAAATATTTAGGCCTTGCATATATACATTATGTTATTTTATTCTGAAATTAGAGCTGCCACCTGGCATGACAAAAATTATGATTTGAATGAATGAAAAATCAGCACTTATAAAAACTAATAACTGCCTAATTATTTAATCAATGGATCAATGGATAGCAACAAAAATTACAGTCGAGGTTCACAGTGCAGTAGTTAAAATTAAATAGAAATATTTTAATTCTCTGACACAAAAATGTTCTATGATAAGAGGAATGTCCGGGATGCTTGAGAATTTAGTTCTCCAAGCAAGTCTGTCCTGAGCTACATCTGGCCACTCCACACCAATTCCCAATAAGGTCCTGTTTGACATTGTCTGCCCACCGCATCCTAGGTCTCCCCTGCTTTCTGAGGCCTTTAGGCACACTGTTCATAACCCTATTCACCAATCTATAATTATTCATACGGGCAACATGGCCAAACCAACAGTCTCTCTCTCTGCACAATATGCTGGTTAAAGGAGGTTGCAAACTGCCTAACCTCATCATTAGTTACAAAGTTGAACCACCTAATGCCCATAATACTGCATAAGAATCTAGTTTCCTGTTATCTTGTTTACGAAATGTCCAAGTTTCACTACCATAGCTAACCCTAGAAAGCACCAAACTATTATACAGTCTGATATATTGATCAGTTAATAGTTATTATTGATAAAATAAATTAACATACTATGAAAAACAAGTCTGCACCTCATGGAGCCTCACTTGGTTACAGGTGAAAACAAATTGGCCTTTCCATCCAAACAATCTGAGCTTCCCGTTTATCATTTTATGGTGCCATTAATTATGAATTCAATTTCCTATCTTATAACAAAAAGCTTAAATCAGTCATATTTTTACATTGCAGAAAATCCATGGAATGCTTACTATTTGATTTTAAAAGAAATACCCCCTAAAGTAGCTGTTTGCCAGAGGTCTGAGGATAGCATGACCTCAGCAGAAAAACAACACAACATCCATGCCTTACCCAGGTCCCGTAGATAAGTAGGCAAATGTGCTAATCACTGCCATGGGGCAGATTTTAATGAAATTTATATTACTTGCTAATAATATGTAGTAGGCATCATCCATTAATTAACAATAGATATATTGCAAAAGTTAACTTTACCATGCTGAGAGAATAGTAATTATTGCACTCCTTTCTCCAGTGCTTGGATCATCAGCAGTGGCAGCATGCCATAGCCAAGTCACTACATCCATGCATTTTTGATATTAGCAAAAGTTAATGGCTAATAATAACTGACAACCAATATGTAAATTTCCTTCACTGATCAGGCAAAAAAAAATTAACTGTAGAACTTTTTTGGCAAATAACTAATGAAAGGAATTATGGAATGTTATATACCAAATTAATCAGCATAATTCTGGATTTTCTGTAAAAAGCTTTTTTTAAATATTTTAAAACTTCTTTAGTGATGTAGGTAAAAAAATGAATCTGGCAATACAAATAAAAATTTATTTAAAAATACTAAGACAGAAATGATTATAATGCACATGAGTAGAAAGGCTATTTCTGAATAACAAAATATTGCAGAGTCCAATAAACAAGTCAAATTTAAAATATTTTTAATAAATAACAACTAATCAACAGAAATAGGTTATGTTAGATACCAAATTAAAGAATTTATATTTTTTACTACAATAAAATTCAGAATCATTGCAATAACACTAATTTTAATAGCACTTTTTACAGTGATATACCCAAAAAAGGTACATATTTCGTAATTACTTCCAAAATCTTCAGGTTTTGTTATTTTTTAGATTTTTGATAATTTAGTGAAAAATATGTTGATAATAGTTCAAAACAAACTTGTGTACCTAAATCAGGTGATTGTTTCAATACTGAGTAACATTAACTTACAAACCAGCAATACTATGAATATAATAAAAATAAATACCCCCTCAAGCAACTGCTTGCCACAGAGGTGTGACAGGAGCCTGTCAGTTTATATGCCATATCAGGTCTGTGAGGATGGCAGGACCTCAGCAGAAAAACACAAACATCCATATCTTACCCGGGGCTCAAACCCAGGTCCCTTAGATCAGAGGCCAAGCGTGCTAACCACTCTGCCACGGGACGGCTATAGCACTTTTAAAAAATCCGTCTCAGCACAGGAATGTCTACGGGAAAAGTGGGCAAACATTCAATTGCAGCACTCTCTAAGCATGGCAAATCCATGCATTGTAGTGAAGCCACCCTAGCCACGGAGAGTTCACTATCTTATTTTTTCACTGCTGAATTAGATTTTCAATCACACATGTATTTCCAAAATGAAGTATCACGATAATTTTCTTTTAGGGAGAAAATAACATTTTTACCACTAACCACTTTTAAATAAAATTTCATTTTGCAATATAGGTAGCAGCTACGCTAAACAAGAAGAGTTAATTTCCTAGACACTACAATATTTACCATATAACAAACTGAAACCCGATAACAAGTTTTATATTATTAAGTATTATACAACTACACACATTTTCAGTTAATATAGTACTAAGTCAATAGATGGCTGCAGATACTTCTCATATCAACTGTAAAAAAGGAACCACACTATTAGAAAAAAGTGCAGAACACCATATTCATGTGATATGCTTCTTGGAGCACAAAATTAATATATAATGACTTAGATATTTGCAAAAGGATTTTTACAACATATTAATTTTAAAAAACTGCAAAATTACTAAAAATCAAACCTACCATGCCTTTTTCCTATCAGAAAACACACTCCTGAATGGTTAATATATTATTGAATAACTTTATGCTCAGCTACGACACAGGATGAAACACTAATTAAATCATTAAGTATTTGAAGAGTAAGACAGACCATAGTTGCAGTGTGCTAAAAATGATTACACTGCAGATCACTCCTTACAGTTGTTTTTGTTGCCGCACACCAATTTCCCATATTCAGCAAAATTCCAAGGAGCTGCACCACTTACACTTGTGAGAACCTTGCCTTCTTAGACCTTTGGTTAACCCTCCCACCACAAACGCTTTTATATTTTTTCCGGCAGAACTGTACTAAAAATTTATTACATATGCTTCTGTTTTGACATAGCAAAAAGTAAATGTTTTCTCTTAGCCGGTACTAAATTGCAAACTAACATGAACAGTTGTTTTTACCATCACACCACTGTCCTTGCCCAAAGTTTCCCTTCGTAATGAGAAAAAAAAGATGAAAATACAAACGATTTTTAAAATATTTAATTCTAGGTAAATTGAAACAGCTACATAAATGGAAAATTTCACACTCTATTTTACACTAATGGTGGCTAAATAGTTAAAACATTTGTAATAGTTAAAAACATTTGTTCTGTTATTGCTTTGTTGTCGTACTTATAAAGCCAGAATCTACAGTAATAATATTCATTGAGCGAATAATGGAATAATTTAGTACTCAAGAATAGTAATGTTTCTTCATCAACAAGAAATATGTGAAGGTTAAGTTCTGGGTGTCTATGAAGATGACACATTGCACTCATGTGCAAATCGAGCTTGCATGCCCTGAACATTTTGCCCTTTGGACCCTCAAGTGAAGTTGGCTGCAAAAGGGTGCCCCTTAAGATTTTGCTCGCTGTCCCTTCTTGTTAAATATTCTATGCTTCTTGAGATCAACAGCCAGGTTACGAAGTTGCCTGGCAGTTGATCACATGTAGTTGGGAACAGATTTTTGTTATAGATAAAACTGAAAAAACCCTAAAAATCAGATTTTCAAAGAAAAAATTGGATTTTTAGATTTTAAACCAAATATTAGCAAAAATCTGGATACTAGGCAGCTGTTTCATGTATTCATCTACAGGACACTCAAAATATGGTTGGTTTTGAACAAGAGACCACTCAGTCACAGGTTGAAAGATATACCACTACATTATAAACAGAGTGACAAAAGGACAAGGCCCCCAACAAGGCTCAGAGAAAATTGGGAGAGGGGACCCAATGGAACAGCTGTAGGGAGTAAGATGGTAACCTCCCATCAAGTGTGTTCTTTAACATGCACAGGGTATGCCAAGGTTCTATACCCCATCCAAAGACATCGAGTAGCCTTTCCAAGCCCTTTGGTGTCCCCTAGTGACCATGGGCACAATGGGGGAGTTGTACAGAGATAAATCTTAATGCTGACCCAGCTGAGACTTATTGAGAACTACAGATCATGACCCCCCCTTCCCAAGTACAGTGAAAATGTATATGATACATAGGATGGATCTAGAAAAAGAAAGTGTGGGGGGAAATGGGATGAGAGTACATTTCTATTACACTGTAACCTTTCCAAGCACCTCCATATCCCATGGCTGCTTGAGGATGATGATGATGTAACCTTTCCCCTTTTCAAAAACATTTATTGAAAAATGTACAAAATATGCCCAAGTTCTCAACAGGACATGCCAGCCCTAGATCCAGCCCCAGTTAGCAATTTGCTCTGATCAAAATAATTGATGCAAATAGTTTGTTTGATAGCAAGAAAGCTCAATGTTTAACAGTGCTTTAGATCAAATAGCTGTCCCCCACGAGAATATTTGCAGGGGCTCTTTATATGTGCAGAATTGTCTGATGAGGTTATTTTTGGATCATTTTTCAAGGGCAGAATGAAAATCTTTTGTTTAGTGATTGGTAATTTGCATTGTAAAAAGATTCTCCATTGTATAATAAACTGCAGTGCTATTAAAATACTATTAAAGAACTTGGCCATGCCAAGTGAAAATGTCTGCAATATATTTCATATAAAATTTGCTGTGTGCAAACTGAAATTTATAAAGCAACTAATTGAGAGCAATCTTGGCCTAAGTTTCAAACACCTTAACCTTCATGAGCAAATTTTGGAATTCTTGTTATACGTGAATCTACTGGCCACATAATAAAAAACATCACTAAAAAATATCAAAAAGTTTGGATTTGTTCAAATTAAAAAATAATTGATCAAGAGTTGGAATTGATTTCAGAAAGAAGTTGGTAATAGAAACTGTAGAAGCTAAAACTATTGCAATTAAAAATTGCACTTTTCCCTTAAAAAATTCCCAAACAATCGGATTGACTGAATTAGCCATACTGACAATGGTTCAAATGAATCTTTCTATTCCTTTGACTATCATTCCTGAAAGGAATCGTCCATAAATATAAATGCCAGTAACTTAATTTGAATACTTGCTATGATTCGAATACTACCATCAGCCATTATTAAATTAAAGCAGTTTATAAAGTATGAAAACGGCATTTACTGACTTAAAAATGATTTTCATTATATCCATCTATTCTATAACTAAGCTGATTTTGTTACGGTAAAGTGCAAATGGTTTCATGTTCTATCTAAAGTTTTAAATATTTAACAATTTTTTTTTAAATGGGATGAAATATACCATTATTTAAAATGAATTAGAACCTATAACTGCAAAATTCACTATGATTACACCAGACACAACTAATGTTCCTTCGAGACAAAGCTTATCTGTGTTCGTCTAGGCACGTGGTAAGAAGTACATGGCAAATGCATCTTATTGCACCAGTTCATTATTTACTCAGATTATCAAAAACGGTTCTTACGTAATGTACTAAAATCTTTATGATACGCAAATAACATTTATATTCTTACCGTTTTCTTTGTTCCCGATCAATACATTTTCAGTTGTCTGCATTACCACCAGCTTTCCTCAAATAACCGAATGCTTTCACGGTTGCCAGTCGAAGAATTTCTTTCGTAAAGAGATACGGTGGCTTACAAAGGCCTTACCGACAGCGAAAAGCGCAGAGAGCGTCACCTTGCGGCAAAACTTCACAGTGTACTTAATTCGGGTACCTTAAACCCCTATAGACTGCAATAATTGCCCTATTCCAGCTAAAGCATAGGAACTTTACTCGACAATTTTCCACAGATCATTAGGAGCGTGCTATAACGCATGTGAAACCTGTGCGATAGCACCATGTTTCATTTTTTAAGGGCGGCAAATTAACGACGATTACTGAAGTCATAATGGAGTAAAAAAGGCGACCGAAGTAAAAATGACATTTTTTAAACCGAGTATTAGATGATTTTTCAACTGCTTTTAAAACTGACATTAAATGTACCTAATGTATCATTAATATCCAATGTCGATTCGTGAGTTTCTAAATAGATGCGGTCAGCAAAATAATGTATACAGAGAAACTATGCTGGGGCGGTGATTGCTCAGATGGAAGTGCTAAGCGTCAGCAATTTTCTCGCTAACCCCAAATCTGCCCTCACTGAATAAATAAGAATAATAAAACCGGGTTCCTAGAATTTATAAATAATAAAAAATAATTAAATACCCCTTAAGCAGCTGCTTGCCACAGAGGTCTGACAGGAGCCTGTCAGTTTATATGCCATAGTAGAAGGTCTGAGAGGATGGCAGGACCTCAGCATAAAAACGACACATACATCCATATCTTCTGGAAAATTCATCCTTAGCCAAGAAACCCATAAGAATGAAGAAAATAAAGAAATCCCCACAGAGATTTTAAATATGTAATTTTTTTGGATTCAAAAAGAAAAGAGATAAGAGTTAAGGGAATGAAAATGGGGAGCGAAAAATCACTGATGACCGCAGATGGCGTACAGCAAAGCAGTTCCATATGCGATATAACGGCTTAGAAAGCACTCAAAAACTCTTTTTTTAGGTCTTAAATGCTTGAGAATAAAAGAAAAGTGGATTCGTTGACATATGTCACTTTTTTCTTAAGAATTCAATCACATTTTTCTGTAGACTGAGTTCAATTGTTTTTTTATATTCATGAGAAAAAATATTTCGAAGTGAGGGTTCTCGGATGTGGCATTTTTTCTTAATGTCAAAAAAGAAAATTTATCCTTCATGTTCATTTTCCATACATTTTAATAAAATGTGGGAAACATTTTCCTTTACCTTCCACAAGCTGCGTTTAGTGGAATTTAAAATCTGATAAAGAAGTTTATGATTAAGGATACAGTGGCCTGTTCTAATCTCTTTTATTTTTATCTGCTGTTGTCCTCTTAAGTTATTGATTTTAATTTTGCTAATTTTCTGATTGATTTTTCGTCTGAGGGTTGGTTTATGGTTAGTGGCCATTATGAATTTGCCTTGCTTTTTCTACTGGAAATATTCATTTATTTGGTTGTTGATAATTGTGGGTGAGCAAGAATATCAATATAATTATGTATGTTCCCATTGACCCCAGCCAGAATGTCAGCAATCTCATTTCCTAAGATCTGACATTGACCAGGGATCCATTGCAGAAAGTATGTGGTTATTATTGAAAACAGAGATGTGATGCATTTTATCTATGATTTCATTCATCAGGTGTGGATGTAGTGAACATTAAGAAAAGTTGTTAACAGAGTTCAGAGCTGATTTGCTATCAGTAAGAATCACAAAGTTCGTATTTGTATTCACATTTGGTTCAGTTAATAGCCTCTCGGATTGCTGTGAGTTCTTCAATTAGTATGGTAGTTTTCATATTGCTTTTAAAAAATTTCTTAAATTGTCCCCTGTGATAAATATGGATCCTGATGCATTTCAGTTATGGTGGGGAACCTGAATTTTTTTCTAATTCCTTGAATACCAATTTTTATTTTAGGTCTTGTGGCTGAGTGGTTAGCACTCTTAGCTACTGCTCAAAGGAACCTGGGTTCGAGCCCTAGGTAATGCATGGATATTTGTATTATTTTCTGCTGAGGTTCCACCACCCTCACAGACCATCTACAATGGCGTATTAAACTCACAGGCTCTTCCCAGACCTCTGTGGCAAGCAGCTGCTTGATGGATTATCAATTTTTTAATTTATATAAGTTCCAGAGTGGTTTTCTACTGTAGAATGGATTATTGTTGTGATGCTTCACAATAGATCCATAAAGTGGATGAATTATTATTTCTTTTGAAATTTGTGCTTCTTTATTTATTTATATTTATATAAATTTTTTATTGTTTTGTTCCTTAATTGACTTTTTGAGAGTTTTCAGAATGATTCTAGCATTTTGAAAATTTTCATTAAATACGTCTATTTCTTCAATGATAAATTGTTTGCTTAAGTTTCTGCATACAGAGAAGGAAGTGGGCATGATTTGAATTGCCCTCTATTCTGTCTGAGACAAGCATTTTAAACTGTGCCGCCCAATTTCATCATATTTTTCTTTGTTAGATTTGAAACTGCGAATATTCCATAACCTATTTTAGGGTTAAATATAATTTTATAAATTGTGAATAGGTTAGCCAGATGACTCCCCCATATTGTGTTGCCCATATATTTTATACTTGAAGATATTTCTTCCCCTTCTTCACCAGGTTTTTAATATGAGTATTAAACAACAGGTAAGAATGAATGGTAATTTGATAATTTAATTATTGATCTTTGATATCTTGGTTCCTGACCTCTTTTCCTTGTAACTGGTAAGATTACAGTTTTTGTTGTTGAAATAATAATTTCTATTTATTTGAGAACTCTTCCATTGTTCTTGTTGGTTTTTGGATTTTACTTTCATTATCCCTGTGTATCCCATCACTTCTGAAAACAGCAAAATCTTTAGCAAAACTTCAGAAATGAGATCGGAAGGACAAATTATCGATTAAACAAATCGGATTGATGTCCTAATTTAACTTCAACAGTTTTTCTTTTATGAGAAAATTTAATAATTTCATTATGTGGTTATGCAAGCTAATTGAATGTAATTTGTACAGCAGTTCATCCTACTAGACCCTAGTAAAGGGAAACTAAATAATGCATAGGCATCTGTGGTGCACAGTCATCAGAACCGTGACTCCAATCTCCCTTGATAGAGACCGCCATATTGGTCGCAAAAAGCTCGTTACTACAGGTAAATATCATTTTATTTGTTTAGAGCTTATTAAATTGCATTTTAATTTTATTGAAATTGTTAAAATATTATAAAATTGCACTTAAGATATCATATGCTGCACTGAGCTGAATAAGTTAAAACAAATTATATTTTTTACTCTTTAAATTGCGTTATATTTCAACTTTGGCAGCGACAGACAAGATTTGTCATAACAGTTGTTTCATGTTTCTGTGAAAAGCAAATTTTGATTAATTTGTGATGGTCCACCTATTCACTTATACTTTTCCTTAACCAGCTTTAGTTCATTTACATTATATTTATCATTTTGGGGATTCTTATTTCATTTTTTGGACTGATCACAATTCTCGTTTCCGAGCAGTAGGATTTGCGCATGCGCAACTCCGAATTTTTGATTGTGAAATTGCGTTAATGCGCGTGTGTAGGACACGACCCCTCTTGGGTCATAGCTACCGCGATCGTCAGATCAAAGAAGGTCTAAGGAGAGGTCCCTAGACACTCCTTGGTCAGGTTATGCATATGTTGTCCGGCGTGCAACAGACAAGTGCCGGATTTGTACGTGGCATGTTATAACTATGTGTCGTCAGGTCACAGAGTCAGAATGAGTTTTGTGAGTAGTAGAGAGAGAATTGGAGTTAATTAGTGCAGAGAGTACAGTTATATTCTTCATTCTGATTCGACTCGTTCTCGAACTAAAGAAGTCAAATGATTTATTTCAGCTACTGGGTCAGTACAGCCGATTCGTTCATTCTGATTCGACTCGTTCACGAACGAACGGAGTCAAATGATTTCTTTGAGCTATTTAGCCAATACAGCTAATTCTTCATTCTGATTCGACTTGTTCGCGAACGAAAGGAGTCAAAGGACTCGTTTGAGCCATTGAGTCAATATGGCGGATTCATTCATTCTGATTATATTGGTTCGCGAATGAAAGGAATCAAAGAACCCATTTGAGCATTGAGTGAATACAGCCGATTCTTGATTCTGATTCGACTCGTTGGCAAATGAAAGGAGTCAAAGGATTGGTTTGAGCTATTGAGGCAGTACGGCCGATTCATTAATTCTGATTACATTGGTTCACGAATGAAAGGAGTCAAAGGATTCATTTGAGCATTGAGTGAATATGGCCGATTCTTCATTCTGATTCGACTCGTTCGCAAACGAAAGGAATCAAAGGATTGAGTTGATCATTGAGTAAATACGGCCGATTCTGAATTCTGATTCGACTCGTTCGGGAATGAAAGGAGTCAAAGGATTCGTTTGAGCATTATGGCCGATTCGTTCATTCTGATTCGACTCGTTCGCGAACGAAAGGAGTCAAAGGATTCGTTTGAGCTATTGAGTCAGTACGGACAACACCACCTAGAGGAGAAGGCTGTATCACTCATTTTTGTCGTCAGCATTACTAGACCGGACTGCCGGCAGAATAGATTGAGAGATAGCTTATCCTTGTTAATAGAACTTCCCATTTAGATTTTGAATATTCGCTAATAAATCGTCATCATTAAAATAATTTGTTTTCATATAATTAAAAAAAAATTGCTTCCCACCTTTTTTTTCTAATTTTTTTAGAGATAACGTTTTTTTTTTGCTTTGATTAGTATTGATAAACCATTAATTACCGTTTCCGATTATACAAATAGCTTTAAATTATTATTTAGATAATAACACTCTTTAAACGTTCGGAAATTCCAAAACTTTTAACTAATTTTGCAAACGATCGATTAATGTATTTGAACAGCTACTAAATTTTCACTCTTAAAGGATTCTAGAAGTGCGAAATATATTTAGAAAAAAAAACTACTTGTTACAAAATACCACAGATATCTATTTTTTTTTCACAAATATGTATGTTTATATGAGGTCCGAAACATTATTTAATGAAAAGAGTATGTTTCATTATTGCATATGTTAAGAAAAACAACCAACAAATTCCACATTAAAAAATACTTTTATTTACAATCTGAGAAAACAAATACATATAGGATACACATTACAATGAAACACATATTTCATATCATTGTTTATTTTTAAGAAAACTGTGCAATTAAAACAGGAAAATTCACCAATCTTATGGGAGAATTTTTAAGCAATATGAAGGAACTTAATATTGTGCAATATTATTTAAATTGAAAAGGAAATTTTTAAGATATTTTATTCATCCCAGTTGAACAAATGCTGATTTTTTTTAAACAGTTTAATATGAAAGCTGTTTTTAAAATGCATCACATTAATAAAAACTGTTTCTAGGACAACTATGACTTTTAGGTAAAAAGAAAAACTGCCTTCCCAAACCTTTTCACCCTAATGCATATTAAAACTAATTTCTTCACATAACATAGAAATTTTTATCCTTTTTGGTATCATAATAAACTTTATTAGAAAAAAATTCTGAAGAAACATGAAAGCAACATCTAAATACATGTGGTCAAAAGGTTTGAACAGATTCAAAATACATCAGAAATATAAAATACAATGAGTATCATACAATGTAAAGGTCACATTGAAATATCCATATATACACTCAGTGATTATGAAACCTAATTCCATGTTATGTCAATGGAAAGCTAATTTCAAAGCCATGTAACTTTTAAAAATGAGCTTTTATGAAAAAAAAAATGAAATGAAGATCAATTAAAGATCTCAATCTATGTTCATTAAAAATTAAAGAATTATGGAAACTGGGATATTTAATATGAACAATGGCTGCTTAAAATATTGATCTGGGAAGTAGTTGAAATAAGTTAATCTCAAAACAGTATCTCCATATTAAATTTTATTAGCATAGTTTTAGCAGAATATGTAACAATTATTTCAATTTTCACCAACTCTGCAGAATGCGCATTACTGTTTAAGATGTTGATATATAATAAAATATAAAAAACCTTCAAACAGCTACTTACCACAGAGGTCTGACATGAGCCTGTAAGTTTATACGCCATAGTAGGTCTGTGAGGATGGCGAAACCCGGCAGAAAAACAACACGAACAACCATGCCTTACCTAGGGCTCGAACCCAGGTTAGTAACAGGCGAAGCCTCTTTAAATACTAAATGAATATTATAGGAATATAGAAAATTAAGATAGATTTTTAACTTATATATATATTCAGTCATATTTTCCCACGAAATGTTTATTTTAGAAAAATTCTGTATGTTTTCTGTCAAAATATACAGAACAGAAAAAAATGTTTTGGTATTTTGTAAAGAGCATATACTTAACATATATGGAAACATATTAAAAAAAACATTATTCTAATCTTGACCTTCTGCAGAGTCTTTTAAATTTAAGTCATTAACTATTATGCATATTTTAACTGCCATAGCTGGTGAAGATACTTTCAAATGCTAAGAACAACAGGGTATTTTTCCTTTAAAAACAGATATTCTTACACTAAAATTTTAATATTACTTGAACTCACTATCAGTGTAAAACCAATTATTAACAAAGAACTTGGAAGAAGAAAATATGTATCAGAACCAGTACAAGGTTTCTAATAACATAGTCAATCATCTCCCTCCAAGCAGAAACTGACATCCCCCAATGATACAGAAAACCTTATTGATCTGTTGACCAGGCTAGTTCATAGGCATATCAAATACCCATTGGCAATCACTATTAGAAATTTAAAAAATTCTACATTTGCAAGGCAGCAGAAGCCACAAGATATGCATATATATTAAAGAAAATCAAGGAATAAATTAACTTCCTAAATCTCCCATGGCTTTTACAAAAACCAAAGATTGACACTTAAGTTTTCTGCTTATATTGTTCTCAATTTAAAATAATGAAGGAAAAATAATATTCAGAAAATTCTATTTGCAGTTTAATGAGTTTCAGTTGATCATTTTATCCAGAAACTTGTGGTATATGTTCCTACAGAAAATTATAAATTTCAAACTCCCACTAAGTACATGTATAACAGAAGCAATGAAATGGATTGGAAAGAAAATCATATCATATACTGTCACATACTGCATCCAGTACTGAATAGCTGTCCAAACAAAAGCATCCACCACAAGTATTTGATACATTGATAAAAAAAATTTAAAGACAACCAAAAATATAATTTATCTTCAGGGGTCCAGCCATAAGAGTATAGTGGGAAGTGAAAATGTTGTGGAATTGGCAAAAGATCACTCAAAAGTAACACTAAACACAAAATTAAGAAAAAATCTACTGACAAGTGAAGGTAGAGTTTCCCTTTGATCATAGATTTAGCCACAAAAGACATGTTAAATCAGTAAAATAAAAAATGAAATAAATCTAGTAGACCCTGTACAGTAGCAGAATATAGTTAAAGGAACTGAAAATAGCTATTGCAGTTTGGATGCAATAAAATTTCTACTAAAATATTGCAAAATATTTGACAATAAAGTTAACCAGTTTTTATGTCTAAAAAACAATGGTTGAAACAATAGCACACCATTCCAAAGGGTTTTCCACCATTGTACTTATTGGGCTATAATTATTTGAAGGTGGGTCTATGATGTTGTGGAGACTTTTCCATTACAGTATATCATTACTCTCCAAAAGGCATCATGCTAACTGATGACAATGAAAACCAGCTATTTTTACCTACCTCCAAATTTGATATTTTTTAACCTTCTTTTTAACATTAGGTACTTTAAGGTATATGGAGACTATCCAAGTACACAAGCAGATGGACAATCCAAAGACTTCTGTAATATGAAAAATCAAAAAGCATGCTTTATGGAATATCCATGTTCAATTACTGGCTAAAAGCCTGTGGAAATTGTTTTCCAGATATTAAAGATGAATGAAGATTAATAATTTCTTTATTTAATTATCTTTATTTAACAGTTTAAAAGAACTTATCTGCATTGGGTGAAATTAAGACATTGGATTCAGGACTCAATAAAATATTTACTTAAAAATATCAACCACTGATACCAAATTTGTAACATAATTGAGATTACCAAACATAAATTTTTGAATTATATTAAATCTCATAAGAGTAATTTTTAAGGTGTGAAATTAGACAATCAGCATTTTGACTTTAACACAATATCAAATTGTATAAAAATCTGAATATAATTTTTCTCAAAGTGAAAGTAACATACACAAATTAATCCACAGTACCTCATTGATTTACTAACATTTAATCACTATCAAACTCTTTAAGTATTGATCTCTATGTTGCGATCTTGTGCAACCACGGCAATTCCCGGTTCCGCCTGACAGCACTACCTGGTTTAAGAAAAGCCATGACTATCTAGAGCCGGTGGCAAGGAATACGCCCTATAGGCACACCTCAACCCCGGCCTCACATGGCAGCAGTCCTATAGAAGGAAAGCTGACCACCGGAAGAAACCTAACTTTAATCTATTCCCCGGTTTGCAAATGTGCAAGGATATAAAGATCCAAGCTCGATCGGCACCCGGGGTGGAGACTCTTAGTAAGACCCAGACTTTTTGGACAGCTCGTTATGATGATAATGTGTATAGTGGAAAAATTACCTTGAGCCAGGTGAGATCCAAACACATAACCACCAGACGTAGGGTTACTCGATGCCAGTGTTATAAAAGGAGGACATGCTTTTTTGTGAAATAAAATAAGTTTTTTCGTACTAAGTTTTTTGCCAAGTACTAACAGTTGAGTCAAAAAAAGAAACAATACTCATTAACTATACTATAAAATATATGGTGCAGTGATTTTTATTCCTATTTCATAAACAATCAAAGGTTATTTCTCCTAAAGTGTCATAATGATTAGTAACTATGCACTGTCATAAAAGGTAAACTTTCTGTTACTTCAAACTGACTGAGGTAGTGGTCAACAATGATTTCAGTTTTGGCAGGGCATGCTCTTGTATGACAAGGCTCCTTATTGTTTTGGGCAAAATATTTTTTTTAAAGTGTATTTGTGAATGCTTTCAAAGTAGTTGAACAGGCATTAACACACTGGTCATATAGCAAACATTCCCTCTCCATCAGTATATGGATACTTTAGAGGTCAGAAAGCTTTCTCCCAGTTTTCATGTCAAACATGCTGGTTTCTCTTTCAACATCAGATGGTGCAAAGTGGAGTTCACACATCTATGTATGCAAAAGAAATATTGAGAATATGTACAAAAAAACCTCTGATGAATGATAAACATTAAAACAAAAATCCAAACACCAGGAATACTGTTCACCATACACTAAAAAAATTTATTCAGAACTGAAGACTTTTTTCCTTCGAAAGTAAAAGCTGTAATTGTATTCAAAACAATTCTATAATCAGTGTATTTTCTAAGCTTTCAATAAAAATCCATGGTTAAAAGAATGAATTCTCCCAAGGAATGCACCTATTCTACCAGTAAGCAGGTTTTTCTCAATATTTCTAGCACTTCTTTTATCATATATAGTTTACCTTGAAAGCTAATGCTAACCATCTAATAGCATTCCACTGCTAGTACTAACCATTAAGTGCTTTTGGTAATGCCACTATAAGGTGATAATGTAAAATAAAATGCGAAAAATCATACTGAGCTGAAAATCATTTAAAACAACACTCTTATGAATGAACGTTTAAAGGTTTGAAATATTCCAGTCCTGGATTGAGCCTGAAAACAACTCCAGTAATAAGTTTATTGTTTCAGACAATTTCCTTTTACTGCGATTTTCAGTTTATTAGGCATAAATTTGTTTATATAGACAGCACCTGGTATTATACTAATGCTGAAAATAAATGCTGAAAGGTATTGGGAATTGATTGGTCAGGAAGTTTACTGTTGTCGACAGTTTCTACAATAAACGTTTACCATTATATATCAGTAAAATCAAAATACCTCAAATTTTTATGATAATTTTTTGACTCCTTCAGTTGTAAATTCCAATCCAGTGGTCAGTACAGAGGTTAAACTTTGAAGTTAACTTGAAAACAATATTTTACGCATTTATGGTGTTTAATATATTTATATTCGCATAATAGATGAAATGACAGATATCCCCTCAAATATTCTCTAATATGATTATAGAATACATTTCTAACAAAATTAAAACAAAAGCTGCAGCCACATGCAATAAATATATGGCAGTAGATTGTTTATTATTATACACCTGACTTATCTCATTTTAGAATGAGTGCGATTGGAAATATATGCACTTTTAATTACTCCTTTCAATGTAGAAAAATTCTTTCTTTACTATTAAAACCTTTTTCAAAATATCTTTTCATTTATTAATCCATATGTACATTAGCTGTATCCCAACCATTCTTTAATATCTACTACACCTTGACTTGATTTCAGAGATATAATTATGCAGATTAATTTCTTCATAAAGCCCATCATACCTTTATTATAATATAGCTGATGTGTGAGGATGGCAAGACTTCAGCAGGAAAACAATACATATTCACAAAGCCATCTCTAGTTTTGAACCTAGGTCCAATTTGTATCCAAGTATACCAACAACACCAAAAAAATTTCTAATACTTCTGCAGAGATTTTGTATTTAAAAGTAGGTTTTCCAATGATCTTGCCTTTGGCTCATATATGTATTTAAAGTTTAACATTATCATCATATTAGCTTATACGAGAGATGTTAGCTTATACGAGAGATGTAATTAAACTCTATATATAAATATAGTGATATAACATTAGACTCTGAAACTCTCCGAACAAAAGTATCAATTTCTTAACCTACTACTGTAATCTATTAAATAAAGTCTGGTCACTGTGAAATATTCTTTTCTATTTCAGCATTTTAACATATGTAAATTCGACATTTAAACTTTTACCTAATAAAAATAACGTCAAATTAAACCATACAAGATCAATGATATTATATATATATATTATACAAGCATAACATATAATAATTAAAACGATAATTTTCACTTTAGAAGTTCATAAATATGACAATAGATATTAATACAGAATAAAGTTCTCCTTGCCTTGGACGAATCCATTTCTGTCGCAAATCTATATCTTCTGGAAATTTCTTTTCCTCGTCGTAATTGCTCCAACACGAGGAATGCAGCAGCGCGATGGCATTTCGCTAGAAGAATTATTGAATCTGTGTACACACCAAATCAAACGCGGCAAAACTAGTTAACACCATGGAGGTAGGAAGATAAGAGGAGGAGCCCTAAGCACTTGAAAATGATGCTTCGGCTACTGCGCGGCAGCCATGTTGTTCTATTCAAACATTGATCAGTAGTATAGGTGAGTAACGAAGTGTTGCGCTATAAAAATTTAATTTTTTTCGACATTTGCATTATGGCAGCCTGTTCAGCCTACGGCTGCAAAAATCGCCCTTCAAAAAAGATACCAGGAATTACCTTTCATCGGTAAGTTTGTCATTTTTATAAAAGTTTAAATAATTATATAATGATACAAGCAACTTCTGTCGAAATTACGCCGCTATGAAATCGGTTTTATTTCGAGTTACAAACCTCGATTCTTCACCAGATTTTTTTTTTTTATTTTCTTCGGATTGTACTCAGTGATAAATGTGAAGATGTACTTCTTATATTGATTGACTGATTGATTAATTTTACGTTACAGTTATTTGAGAATTCCTTCTGCAGACTTTCTCAGTTAAAACATTTTGCTGGCTGTAATTGAATATTAGTGTGTATTCTATTTAATGGATGATGAATTTACATACTTTTAAATAGAGGTGATTAAAATATCAAGGAGTTTCTTTTTTGTTTCTTATTTTATTTTCAGTGGAAGTATTAGATATTATTTTGTTTAAATGTTTCAGTGTTTAAATACCTCTCTTTTCATGATTTAATAAGTTCAGTGTAAGAAGGGAAAAGTAAATTACAATAAAGTATTTTCATAAGGTGAGAAATATAATCTTTCTTTTCTTTTTAAATTTGGATAGCATTTAAGGGTTTTGTTTAAATGCCCCCTTTTTTTTCTTGGATTGGAGTCTTATATTTTTGAATTTCTTTTTGGATTAATTTAATGTATCTGGTGTAAATTGTCATAGGTGACTGACAGCGATCATTAGTGAGGGTGAAAATTTTTCAAATTGTTTAAATAATTTTAGTTAAAACAGGAGAGGAGAGTGTAATGCTTTTCTCCTTTTCGTTAATTCTTCTGATAGGGTTCTAATTGTCCCTTTTAAGGTGAATACTGAATTTATTCAATTCTGTATGGATTTCAAATAGAGCGAGTTTATTGCTTGTAGTTATTTTATTTTTACTTTGGTTGAGAGGTAGGTTAGGCGTACATGAAGATAGGTATGAGAGACTGAGGAGTCAGGCACTGAGATGTCGGGTTCAAGCCACTGTCTGGAACATTGCCTTTTTTTTTAAATGGATATTATATTCCCTTCATCCTGTGGATATATATATTTTTCCTTTTTTATATTTTTTTAACTTTTTTATTATTTTTGCTTAGTATAATTTTTAGTTGCTTTTTTTTCATATAGTTTTTTCAGATATTATTTTGAAATTTTCCTTTGTGGCTGAGGAAGGATGTATTTCAATCTTTACGATATTTCTTTTTGAGAGATTGTAATAATTGTGTATTTTGTATTGATTGTTAACTCTGGTTGAGGGAGGAGAATGAGCATGAGATGGGGGAGAGATGTGAAGCTGAGTGTACAAACATAGAGCTGGTGGTTTTGAGCCACCATCTGGGGCTTTTTTTGTATAAATATATATATTTTTTTAGTTCTTTTTTTTTACTTCTTATACTATTGGCTTTATTTAGTTTTGTTAAGCAATTTTTTTTTAATTTTTGTGGAATGAGAATTTTTTTAACGTAAAACAGCTATTTTGTGAATCTTACAAATGTGATTTTTTTGCAGTTTAAATGCTGCTATTGCATATAATGTTTAGTGTTTTATCCATAAAATGTTTTCTGCTATTATCAGTGCAGTATAAATAAACTTTCAAAATCTGGCAATTGTTTGTTATTGTCGTATTCAACGAAATACATAAATAGTTCTGCTATACAGTAATTCTGTATGGAAATATTCATTGCATTAAAAAAAGCAATATAAATTCCAAATAGCTTAAATGGGCTTTATCTTAGTCGTAAAAAAAAATAATCTTCCCGTATATAACGCACAGTAAAACTGAGTATAGCACGTGAAAAGTAGGCTTGATTGCAGCGGCAGACGGTTTGTTTTGAATGCAACAATATGGCTACCGCCCTGCTGCCTAGGCATCATTTTCCTTGAACAGAGAAAGCGCGTTAGGGCGTCTCCTTATCTTCCTACCTCCATGGTTAACACTAACAAAACAAGATGGAGGCGACGCTACTAGAATACCACGTTCTCCTGTGTTGCCTAAGTTGACTACGGGTCGACTAAAAGTGACGTCATCAGCATCGCTTCAGCGACTGGTATGGCCTTCTCCTCTAGGTGGTGTTGGTACGGCCTATTCATTCGTTCTGATTAGATTGGTTCGCGAATGAAAGGATTCAAAGGATTCGTTCGAGCATTGAGTGAATACAGCTGATTGTTCATTCTGATTCGACTCGTTTGCAAACGAAAGGAGTCAAAAGATTCGTTTGAGTTATTGAGTCAGTACGGTCTATTCATTCATTCTGATTATATTGGTTCGTGAATGAAAGGTGTTAAAGGATTCATTTGAGCATTGAGTGAATACGGCCGATTCTTCATTCTGATTCGACTCGTTCGTGAACGAAAGGAGTAAAAGGATTCGTTTGAGTCATTGAGTCAGTACGGCCGATTCTTTCATTTTGATTGGACTCATTGGCGAACGAAAGGAGTCAAACATAGATATATCTATATCTTATAACAGTATGTTTGTTATTAATTAAATATCTTCTGCGGACGACTCATCATTCGCAGAGTCAGAGGAACGAAAAGAATCATCTGAGTTTATCCAGAAAAGTTGGGGAGTCAGTCCATCCGATTCGCGAAAAAAAGGATTCGTTTGAGTCAACTGAGTCAGTGCAGCCTATAGCTGATTCGTTCATTTTGATTCGACTCGTTCTCGAACGAAAAGAGTCAAAGGATTCGTTTTAGCTGTTGAGTCAATACGGGCAATTCGTTCGCGAATCAAAAGAGTGAAAGGATTCGTTTGAGCATTGAGTCAATACGACCGATTCTTGATTCTGATTTGACCCGTTTGTGAACAAAAGGAGTCAAAGGATTCATTTGTGCTATTGAGTCAGTACGGCCGATTCGTTTGTTCTGATTCGACTCTTTCGGGAATTAAAGGAGTCAAAGGATTCATTTGAGCTATTGAGTCAGTACGGCCGATTCGTTTGTTCTGATTCGACTCTTTCGGGAATCAAAGGAGTCAAAGGATTCGTTTGAGCATTACGGTCGATTTGTTCATTCTGATTCGACTTGTTCGCGAAAGGAAGGTGTCAAAGGATTCGTTTGAGCCATTGAGTCAGTACGGCCGATTCATTCATTCTGATTACATTGGTTTGCGAATGATAGGAGTCAAAGGATTCATTTGAGCATTGGGTGAATACGGCCGATTCGTTCATTGTGATGTGGCTCGTTCGCTAACGAAAGGAGTCAAAGGTTTCCTTTTAGGTATTGAGTCAGTACGGCCGATTTCTTTAATTTTGATTGGACTCCTTCGCCATTAAGTCGGTACGGCCGATTCGTTCAATCTGATTTTTTCGGCTCCTTCGGACAGAACTTTGCATGAAAAAAAAGGTGATTTTTAACTGCAATCGTGTTTCAGTTAATTAGTGAAAAATAATCGACGTGATTGTTTCAAAGAATTCAAAGAATATGTGTTTGAATTTGTTTTCAAAGAATTGCTGTTGGGTCGAAACTGTAAAGTACTAAAGTTAAGCAAATGGCTTTTGATGATCATTTATCTCCTGACTTGAATGGAATCATTTAACGAATGACTCACTTAGTCGATCCATTCATTTTGATTGAAGCATTTATTTCGTAGCACAGCTTCTCTGTCGAAATTGCAAAGGATAAGTTGATGGCTTTTGATGATTCTCACATTTTTTTTTCATCAGCTTTATAACTGCCTGAGTGTAATTTCAGTTTACATCTTTGAGTATGACATTTTCTACATTAAAGAATACCACAAGTAGCGACATTCAGTCTTACTTAATATAATCAACTACATTTAATACGTTAAGCGATAGTGAAATCACATAGTTATGCTACTAGTATTTAGTAGGACTTTTTCAATAATAATAATAATTGTTATTTAGCACAAATTCTGCAGAAATGAGAGAAACCTATTTTAAGCGTCATGTACGAATTATCAAAGGAATAAATATTAAAATCTCAAGAGAGAGACCGAATTTTTTTATCGTAGTCTGGGGCTCCTACTGCAACTTCTTTTCTAGAAAAAAAAAAACGTGCTAGTTCGCCACTGTTTCGTGCATTCGTTCATTTTTTGTTCCCATTCGAAGAAATATCAAAATATGTTTTAGTTTTATCACAAATATCAAATCCGATTTTGATCCTCCAGGTATCGTGAGTTGCCATGCCACTGTTTGAATCACAATGATAACATATAATGATAATATAACAAATATCTCTGGTGGAGTAAACAAAACCATTTATCTTTCAATTAAATTGGGGAATTCTAAGAAGAATGAGAAAGTTAGTGCAACTTCTGGGAACAAATAACCATTTTTGGAGGGGGAGAGGAGAAACCTAGTATATTGTTATACAGCACATGACACTCTCCTCTCGTCACAAGTTTTCATTATAACTTGCAATTCGCTTTCGTGTTTGGAAGATATAGTAGAACAAAAGATAAAACACTTCTCCTACTCTATTTTATTTTGTGTGTGTGGGTGTGTGTCTGGGGGGTGAAATATTTTTTAAAGCCAATGACACTGACAGCATCACACGTTTTCATTTGATATATAACTCGTTCATCGGGACTTTTGTATTCGGAAGATATAAGAGAAATCGTTTGAACACTTCATTCCCCATCCTTTACTTTTGGAGGGAGTGGAGGAAGGGGGAAAGTAAGGGGGAAATTTTTTGTTAATACTAAAGTTATTTTATTAAATTATCAGCTATTCATAATATGATATATATTATTTAATTTATAAATTTATTAAAATATATATATTTAGATAATATGCTTTTAATTTTATAACATATAATTCGTTACGACCGGTCACCAGGTCGTAATGAGTCGTTCTGAGGGAAAAATAAACTACTGTTTATTTTTCCCACAGAATAATAAACGGAACAATAAAGCGGTAAAATAACAGATATGTTAAAAAAATATTGAATTTTGCATTACTGAGAGTAAACCAAAAGCCTGCCTTTTCACCTTTACAATATTTTTTATGTATAATTTTTACATTTTTTTTCATTGTATTGCATTAAATCTATTCATTTATAAGATTCAAAATACACATATGAATCGTTGAATCAATCTCAGCTGATTCATCATTTCAAATCGTTCGCAAAAAGTGAAAACAATCATTCAGTCAACTCGGCTGATTCGTCATTCGAATAATTTGCGAAAAGAATCATAATTTTTTTTGATTATTTTTTGAAAACTAAAAATAATTCATGGTGAAAAAAATCGATTCAAAGAATCGATTTTTTTTTCAGAAAATAGTCACGAACGAATGACTCACTTCACTGATTCGTTCATTTTGAACGACACATCACTAGTTCAACGCATTACTAAGGCCACGCCGCCGTGATCAGAATGAAATGAGTTTTCATTGGCAGAGAGAGAGTAAAATGGCTCAGTAATCAATTAAGATTTAATAGATTTAGAGCGTATATTTTGCAATTGCAATCGATTATTTGGCGAGATCTTTGTAACGTATAGGGGCATAAACCTTTCCACTTCTTTACTCTAACCATAGACATGTGTTTGTTTTTACTTCTCAGTGGCGTGCCAACCAAAATGGTCTCGCGTCCCACCCTTGACTCGTGTGTCATAGTTTCGCCATCACTATCCTATGGCGATATCCACAACATAAGCTTTCAATTGCCACATAATTTTTTACGATAGGCAGCAACGTGTGGAAGACATAAAAGGAATAAAAATTATCGAATTATTTTGTTGGGGTGGGGGGGAGAATATGTTACAAAAAATTTTATGACCATTTACTCTTCACCTCATAAACTTTCATTTGATATAGAACCCGTTATGATCAGTTCGTACGTTAGGAAGCTGATCGAAATATCTGCTTTCACAAAATCAGTGATAAACGGTATGCAAAATCACTAAGAACATATTATTTTAGAAATGATTTTGAAATATTAAATACTTTTTTATATTAAGAAGTACCTATGCAGTAATTACCTCGACACATTTGTGTTTTATTTGAAAAACATATATTCATATAATGCCTTCGTAACATGTACAGGGGTCTAAATAGATATATGTACTTGAACTATGCTACTGGTGTTTTGCCCAACTCTGGTAAGGCCATGACAATGGCGCATCTTTACAAGTTCTGCCTCTAGTAAACATATAACTCTGTGGATCATGCTGTAGAGTTAACATAATATTTATAAAAATATCGGAAAACAAATTCTGGGGATATTTACTCGTTGGGGACAGACTTTTCATCCAGGGAGTATCCCCGGAAAACGGGGATGTCTAATCACCTTAGTTAAGATAGACATTAAATATCCATATATCATTGCTTTCCAATGGTTAGATTTAATAAATAACTCAAGCAGCTGTTGACATAGAGGTCAAACGGGAGCCTATCACTGTAATAAGTCGAAGAGGTTTTTGAAGAAAGCGACATATCACAAGGAAGAATAGTTTTAGATTAACGCACAGTCCACCAGGGTCTGCCAATACAGGGACTACTGCAGACGACACCAGTAGAACCTTAAAAGAAATTATCTGTTGGTTTTCAGTTAGCTCATTTCACTTTTGCAGCCGATTGCCGTCCTCGGAAAAAAACATTCATTAATTTATTTCTTTGAGTGAAATTTTTACACCCAAATGCAACATAGTGAGGCGTTCGTAAAATATGACAGCTTTTATAGACAAAGAAAGTGGTAGAAATTTATAAAACTATAACAACTGAGAAATTTTAACTTGGTACACATACTAACTCATAGGCTTTCGTCTCACGGTTCGACAAAACATGGCGCCCATAAACCACGTAACTCAATCAGCCAATGACAGTGAATCACCGAGATGGCCATCCTCTAACTATACAGGACCTCTACTCGTATATATAGGTCCTATATAGTTAGAATCTGGCCATCTCGGTGATTCACTGCCATTGGTTGAGTCACGTGGTTTATGGACGCCACGTTTTGTCGTACCGTGAGACGAAAACCTATGAGTTAGTGTATCTACCAAGTTAAAACTTCTCAGTTGTTATAGTTTTATATATTTCTACCACTTTCTTTGTCTATAAAAGCTGTTATATTTTATGAATGCCTCATTGCGCTGCATTTGGGTGTAAAAATTTCACTCAAATAATTTAATGAATATTTTTCCCTGAGAAACTCCATCATTTGAAAAACGAGTTAATGTTTTCACTTTGTCGTCTGCCTATGCCAGTATTTGTTCGTCTGTCTGTCCGTCTCTCTGTTACCTGTTGTCTGTCCATCTGTCTTTCCATCTGTCTGTCCGTCTATAGACAATCAATTTTTTACTTTTAGAGCAAAATGAAAAATTCTTTTTGGGTTGGATAGGTGTCGAACAAATATTATGATTAGCAATTTTGAAAATTTTCAGTAGCTTTAAAAGCGCCCTCTAGCGGTGGGAAAAGATGGAAAATGCTAAAATTTCAAACGAATATTACAAGCAAACTATTTACACTGGAAATCTGAAATTTTGGTAGTAGAGTGTTATAGTCAGAAGGTTTACAATGGCAACAAGACTGTGGCGTCTCAGCCAAAAGAAGGGGGGGGGGGAGAAAATGAAATTTTTTTAAAGAGCTAAACGAAGAAATATATATATATATATTTGTTTTACAGGCACTAACAAAATATTAATGATTTAAACAATATTTGATAATCTTAGCATTACCTGTAACGCCTATAAAAAAATTAAAACGCCTATAAATCAAAAAATGGTTTTGTGAAAAAAGCCAGCGTTAGTTCAACAGGTTAGAATGTTCTGGCATATTTCTGGAGAGCTGCGGGTTCGAATACCGTATGTCGGCGAATTTTTTTTTCCACAAAAATATTAATATTTACGTTTTTCGAATTCCCATCAGCTGAAATTTCTAGTGTTAGAGAGTGCTAAAGACGGTAAATAAAAACTCAAAAGGTGACCTCTAGCGGCGGAAGAAGCTGGAAAATACCAAACCTTTAAATAAATATTGCAAACGATGTATTTTTGCTAGAAACTTAAGTTTTTGGTCATAGAGTGTATTGATCAAGTAGTTTACCCTAATAGTAATGATTTGTCCCATTGGTAAAATGCAAATTTTCTGCTTTAAGAGATAAATGAAAAACGTTTTTTGCACATTACAGGTACTAATAAAGTATTAATTGTTTATTTTGCCGAAATTTCTACCATAAAGAAATCACTTGAAGCATTCGTTAAAAGTTTTGCAGTTCCAATATTTAGTGATCTCTAATGACTTAAATTAAAACTACCTTTGAAAATGCGAATTACATTTCATTAGTAAAAAAAAAATAAATAAATACCCCCTCAAGCAGCTGCTTGCCACAGAGGTCTGACAGGAGTCTGTCAATTTATATGCCATAGTAGAAGGTATGAAAGGATGGCAGGACCTTCTCCTAAAACAAAACCGTTCCGTTTCTTCCCTACCTTGGGCTTAGGGAAAACTCATTGTTGTCAATGGAATTTTCAAGACTGTCACATTCCACGACCAAAATTTTAAATTTATAGCATAACTACATCATTTGCAATACTAGTTTTAAAGTTTTGGTATTTTTCAATTTTTTTCCAACGTTAGAGGGCGCAGTTTTAGCTTTTGGGAAATTCGCAAAATGTAAATTGTAATATATGATTAATACCTGACCAACCCAAAAAGAATTTTTAATTTTTGTCTAAAAACATACACTTTTCTGTTAAAACAAAAAAAAGTTACATTCACCTCCCCCTGGGTCTAATGGATCAAGTGATTGTTGCCAACGGTAACTTCGTAACCTTCACATTTCAACACCAAAATTTTAAACTTCTAACATAACTACATCCTTTGGAATATTCGTTTGATATTTGGGAATTTTCAGATTTTTCCACCGTTAGAGGGCGCAGTTATAACTTTTGGGAGATTCGAAAAATGCAAATCGTAATATATCATTAATTCCTATCTAACATAAAAATAATTTTTTATTTTTCTGTATAAAAAAGTTAGTTGTCTACAGACGGGCAAGACAACAAAACGAAATCATATCTTTTTTTAAAGAAAAAAAAGCCGTAAATTTACTTTTCCTTTTTTTAGCCGTTTTCTAAAGTGCTTCCAATCATGAACACTGAATACTCTATCAAATCCATAAGTATCCGTGTAATACCATTCAGGTATGCAAACTAGACAATCCGAGCGACGACAGAACATGGCATCCAATTTTGAGATGGCCAACCTCTACTATATAGGGCCTCTAGTGCTGCCCACCCGGAACTTGCATGGTTAGAGGCTTGTGTTCACGATAGACTTGTCCTTTTTATTCAAGCGAAATTTGGACTGGTAGAAACTTGAGTAAAACTTGTCTTTGCCTTACTTGACATGCATTCTGATAAGTGGATGGAGTCCTGTATCAAAATAAAACTTTTCGTCCTGAAAAGTAGAAAACAATAGCAAATTCACAATGAGTCAGAATTATGCTGTCCGTTTTTTGAGAACAGTTGTTTAATACCCTTCTTACTATTAGTTGCGTAAACTTAATTCGGCAACATGAAAACCAGCCTCTCACGCACCACCTCAACCGTGAAAAAATACTCGAGCTGGCACGTACCGAACTCTACAGAATTATTATTTCATTCTTAGTGGAATCGTTTGGTAGTGTTATATTTCCTTGCTATGACCCGATGTATGTAAGTTACAATTATCTATTTTATTGCTGATTAAATTATATAATGATACAAATTAATAACTATAAATGAAATATTTTTTCTCAGTTCCTCTAGTAGGATAAACGTTTCGAACTATCACTTCTCAGAGCTGTGACTAAAACGTTTTCCGTTTAAAAAGCAGTTGAAACGACAGTTTAATGGTTATCAAATGCAAAGGCATACGGATTATGTATAGTAAATATTAGTGTTCTTCGTTTACTGAGTAAACGTTTTCATATTGGTAAAATAGTAATATAATCTTTCGTTGTGTATGTGGTTCAATATAATAAGTAGGCTTAGTAGTGACCACTAATAGCTTTCAGCTTCTACCCTTTTACTATTTCTTGTACTTCTAAGAAAGATATATTCTTGTACTCTGGACAGGAATGTCGCGAAGGACTTTGGTTGGGGGCGGAAGAGAACGAAAATATTCCAACTCGGAGATAAAATTTTGCCAACTGAGAAAATAAGTACATAAATTTAAAATTTAATTGTCTCTGTCAAGAACGTTGCCAAGATTTCGTTCAGTGGTTGGGGGGGGGGACCAAAAATTTTGTAATTTGCCTCGATTTCGTCAACTTGCCATATTATTACAAAAATATTCGTTATTTTTACACCTCACCTAAATTTTGCCAAATCACCAACATTTTGCAAAGTTGTCCTGATTTCGCTAACACCTCAAGATTTTGCCAAGTTGCCTCGATTCTCCCAACTATACTTTATTTTAGAAAGAAAAGAAAATTTTCACAATTTATCTGTATTGTACCATTTGACTCGCCATAATTTTACAGAATAAATCTCAATTTTTTACACCTCACCTTAATTTTATCAAGTCACTTCCAGTTTTGCTGACTCCCCAAGCTTTTGTCAATTGTCCGAGATTTTTCCAAGTTCTCTAGATTTTGCCAACTCTCCTTAATTTCACGTAAACAATTCCAATTTTCACAACTCTCTTGTATTTTACCCGGTGGCTTCGAATTTTGCCAACTCGCCAGAATTTTCCAGAAAAAATTCGATTTTTACAATTCACATGAATTTTATTGTCACTTCGAATTTTGCCAACTCCGATTTACTTTGGAGGGGAGCCTCCCCCCCCCTCCTCAATAGCTACGCCCCTGACTCTGAATATATTTTGCATAAACTTTCGTTAGTAAAAGCTTGACTCTTCAAAAATGAAAGCAGATTTTGAATGAACTTTTCAACGTGTTGGTACAATCTCACAAACGTGAAACTTAATGAGCATACGTCTGCAGGCAAAAATTAGAAAATTAAGTAGTAATGACCATTTAAGCTTACTTTCCTTGTTAGGTTGGTTACCTTTGCTAAGTACCTTATCAGTTACTGGTACCATTTTTTATCATACAAAATTTTGATTTTTTTTAACGCAAAACATTATGGGGCGTCACTATTAATAGTGTTTTAAAAGTATGAATTTCCGCGATTTAAAATTAAATTTATTTGAAAAACATTGCAAGAGAATATAAAAGTTATTGCAGTTTAAAAGAAGTCAACTTGGAGAAAATGTGAACAGTAAAGGGTAACCGGAAGTTCCGCCATTTTTACCTGATCGTAGAAGTCACAAGGTAACGGGGTAAGGGAAAATTGTCAAACCGATTGCCAATGACAACACGAATGACATCTTATTACTACCTCCTTCCTTTATTCCGATGGGCTTGGAAAGGCCGCCGTCCTTCGGATGAGACGTTAAGCCGTGGCCCCGTGTGCGGAAGAGCCATGCCTTGACGGGAGGCTACCATCTGTCTCCCAACAGCTGTTCCAGTGGGTCCCCTCCCCCAACTTTCTCTGAGCCTTCGGGGTCATGTGACCCAGGGCCCGAATCCGGATTCCTTTGTCAGTAACCAAGCGATCTTATATATTTTTTGGTGGCTTTTTTTTATAATGTGGCCGGCGAATTCACATGATATTACAATTTATAATTGTACGTTTTAATATTTATCACGAAATAATATTTATCACGAAATAATTAGAAAAAAAAATCAGTTTTTCCGCTTGCTCGCCCTGGGTATTAACGGTCACTATTTTTATCGCTCGTTATTTTTCGAAAAATGGCGATATGAACACCTGTTGTATGTTTATAAATATTTTATATTTTATCATATGGTCATAAAGCATATGGATCCGTCTACCGTATTATAAAAAATAAGCACCGAAAAATATATAAAGTCAGAAGTTAAATTCTGGAATAAAAAAAAATCGCTTATAATCTCGTTACCGCATGTTTCGAAAAATCACCAAAATTAATTAACGCTATCCATTTATGTAATATTCATTCACTTCACCTCCCATCCCCACCCCGACTTTCTCCGCCATAAATTTTTGAGAAGATTCTTGTCTGGAGATAACTGAGTAATTTATTATGCAATTTTACATTTTCACTGTAGTTACTATATTATCAATTGAGCCGTAAATATGCAACATCTCAGATGGCAATCAGTTTTCAGCCAGTGTATTCACTTTCTACTATCATAGGCGAACTTATATTTTTGTAGTCACAAATGAATATGCATTTTCGCAACCGCATGTGAAATTATTTTTTCTGGCGGCAACCAATTTATTTTTTATACTCCCAAACGAACTTTTTTTTACGTCATTAACGAATTTACTCTTTTACCTGCAAAACGATACTTTTTCATGTGCTGGGAACGGGCAGGCCACTTTTGGATTCGCTCGCAAGGCGGCAAGTGGCTAAGTTAAAAAATAGTTTATAATTACCTAATATTGAAATGATCATTCATGGCATTTTTGACATATTTAATGGTTTGAAATTATTTTTATTTGTGAGCCTTTAAAGGAATGGAACGGTGAATAGTTATTACTTATTAGCGATCCTCGTTTAAGATGCTTATTATACAGCTAAATCTTTAATGACTAAATTTCAATGTATGTATACAATTGCAATGGGTATTCAAAGTAACTGACTTACCGAAATAGTAGATTCTTATTCAGATAACATGAAAATTATCTTAACTTCAAAACTGTATTACTTCTAAAATATGCATTTAATGGGGAAATGCAATTGATGATAGATTCACGTGAACAGATGGTACAAAAATGGCGGATAGGTCGGCCTGGTATATAGGGGCTCTACCATACCCTGTGCACGTTAAAGAAACACTTGATGGCCTTGATGGGAGGCTACCATCTATCTTCCAACAGCTATTCCATGGGTCCCCTCTCCCAACCTTCGGGGTCCTTATGACCTGGCCATTTAGAATCTGTTGTGTGCAAAAAAGTACCGCTCCAGGGATAAAACAACTAAATAACCCGAACTCCTTCGGTTAAAATTTTCTCCCTCTCTTTCAGGGGAGGAAAGAAATGGACATAGTTCGAGGTACCCATAATCCTCCTCACGTCAGAAATTTCTAAACCAAAAATCGGAATTTTCTCGCTCAGATAATCGGAACTTTTCAAATCACTTCTTACCCACCAGAGTTCCTCGGATACAATTTGTCAGGCATATATAACTTTATAGCAAAAGAAAATTAATTATGGTCTGAGGTGCATAAAAAATGTAAAGTTACTAAAGAAATATTATTATTAAGCAAAATTATTTTTTACTTAACATAATATTTGAAACATTTATTAATTATTTGTATATACTTTTATTAGCTTTTGCTTGTTTTTCAAATTAAGTTAATGAACTTCCGATACCAATTTAGCTTTTGAAGCTCTCATTTCTACAAAGATTCGTGTTCCTTTTGTGTTTAATTAGAACGACTTCAATATCCACGGATTCTCGCTCTCGTGACTCAACAAACTGAACAATGAGTTTATCACGCGAAATCAAAAAGAGAATAGTTTGAAGCATTCATTAGTTCAACTTTATTGGTGGGAACAGTTATATATCTTTCAACCGTTCACCGGAATTATATAACTTAACCGGAAAAACTTTCAACTGTTAATGTCACACGAAATCAGATATTACTTAGGGGCGGTGGTGGCTCAGTTGGTAGCGCGTCAGGCTCGTAATCTTTAGTTCCCAGGTTCGAGTCCCAGCTGGGTGAGCGTTGAGATTTATCTCCGCAAAATTCCCCGCCCTGCCCACGGTCAGTAGGGGACACCGATGGGCTTGGAATGGCCGCCGTCCGTCGGATGGGACGTTAAGCTGTGCCCCCGTGTGCAGAAGAGCCATACCCTGTGCACCTTAAAGAATACACTGGATGGCCTTGACGGGAGGCTACCATCTGTCTCCCAACAGCTGTTCCAGTGGGTCCCCTCCCCCAACCTTCTCTGAGCCTTCGGGGTCCATGTGACCTGGCCATTTAGCCCACGGTGTGCAAAAAAGTGCCGCTCAGAGGTAAAACAACCCAACTCAGATATTACTTAAGTGTGATGATATTACTTAAGTGTGATTCAATCCTTTTTACAAATTTATTGCTGGCAGCAGTTATTTTGAATAACTTTCAACGGTTAATGTTAAGTCTATGGGGGTTTTAAGAAATTCAAACCCGCCCTCCCCAATTTTGGTTGACCCCAGCGGATCTTTTTTAGCTCTCCTCTGGGGACCGAATGAATAAGCGGACAGACACAAAAGGAAACTTTCTTCTTTATATATTACGTTTAAATATAACGTTACAACAAAAGAAGTACTTGCTTTTTATTTCTTAAATTTTAAAAGTTTCTTTTCTCACACCCCTTTTAGAAAAGTAGAAAAGGCGGCAGAATTTTGTTGTCAGTGAAATCTCTCTTTGGTAGTATTCGTTTAAAATTTTTAAATTTTCGTTTTTTTTCCCACCGTTAGAAGGCTCAATTATATAGCTTTTGGGGACTCGAAAAACTATCCATCCAGCAATGATCCTCTTTGATACCATGCTTGATCCTTGGAGGTGAAAAACTCCCGACATCCGTTTTTGACTTCCTGAAATGTTGGAAGAACCTGGAAGAAAACGAGACATGGATTGAAATTATGTAGTAGTCGGAAGAAGCTGGGTCCGGACCGTACGCTGGGTGAAGAAGCTCAAATGCCAGTTCCGGAAGTTTTTATTTGGTCCGAAGTGCGGTTTTCCTGTTTCGTTGGAGGAGCACCTGATGTCTGTTTACCAATCCTCGGTGACGTTGAAGCATCACAGAGTGCATGCACTCCAGTTGTGCCGAGTAGAGATCTGCATCGATGGCACGTCCATCAAATCAGTTCTACACCCCTAAAAATTTCTGTGCCCCTTCGGTTGTCTCGACATCCGTTTTTGTCCGACATCCAACAAAAATGAATTCGAGTTTTTTCCAGCAATGACCTAAGATTGCACTAATTTCAATCTTAACTCCCTCATTGTACAACTTTTCTAATGATGGAAAACAAGACTCCGATACTTATGATAATCACGGACTGACGCAGTGGACTATACTCTCCCTTAATACTACGTTCAAATTCCAATGCAAATGCAACACAGTGATATGTCACTGTACACATTTTGTACACGCATAGACATATGAATCACTTCTGGAATTTAGAACACTATACGGATCACGGATAGCAAAGTTTCTCTCCCACCTACATCCACAAGGTCTTATCTGCAATCACATCCGCAAATTTTATTAGCATCTTATAAGTAGAAGGATAATGAGAGTTCTAAAACAGTGGCGGATCAATCCTATGGGATCCGCCTCCCATGTCTTTACAGAGGAGGCTGATCATTGTCAATATCCCAAACATATGGAGAAAGGCAATGGCCGTAAAAACTTCCGCTAATCGTGGCGAACGTGGGGTGGGGGGCAGGGAGGCTCTGACTGACAGGGACAGGTGTTTCTTGCCATGAAATTTCGGCCAAACCGAGCTGCTACAGTTCTTCAATTGAGAGAGATGACCACTAGCAGTACTTCAAAAATCATTTCAACGAGAACTATGTGCAGAAAATTGAAATTTGGGAGCTGTATCTACCTAATGCGACGAAGTATTAGTAGGTGTTCATAATAATTTGGCCAGGCAGTATATTTCAAAATGCAACCGTTACCTAAATTCTAATTTTACGTATTTCTAATTAGCATGATTGCTTTTTGAACAAATGCTTATTAAATTAATATTAAAGGGTTTTGTATTTCATGGAAATATTCTTAATTTATGTAGACTTCTACAAAAGGGCTGGGTGGCTCAGTCGGTAGCGTTCCAGGCTTGCAATCTGCAGTTCCCATGTTCGAGTATCAGCTGGACCAGCGTTGAGATTTATCGCCGCACTCCCTGCCCACAGTCGGTAGGATACTCCTGCCTATAGTCAGTAGGGCACACAGATGGGCTTGGAAAGGCTGTTGTCCGTTGCATGGTACGTAAGCCGTGGCTCCGTTGCAAGAGATCCATACCCTGTGCATGTTAAAGAACATGTTGGATGACTTTGACGGGAGACTACCATCTGTCTCCCAATAGCTGTTCCAGTGGGTCCCCTCCCCAACCTTCTCTGAGCCCTCGGGTCCTTGTGACCTTGTCATTTAGCCCATTATGACCAACAAAGTGCCGCTCAGTGGTAAAAACCAACCAACCCAGAGTTTCAGAGGATTATCGCAACACTCAGAGTTGAGATTTATCGCAACACTCCCTGCCCACAGTCGGTAGGATACTCCTGCCTATAGTCAGTAGGGGACACAGATGGGCTTGGAAAGGCTGTTGTCCGTCGCATGGTACGTAAGCAGTGGTTCCGTTGCAGGAGATCCATACCCTGTGCATGTTAAAGAACATGTTGGATGACTTTGACGGGAGGCTACCATCTGTCTCCCAATAGCTGTTCCAGTGGGTCCCCTCCCCAACCTTCTCTGAGCACTCGGGTCATTGTGACCTTGTCATTTAGCCCATTGTGACCAACAAAGTGCCGCTCAGTGGTAAAAACCAACCAACCCAACTTTTACAACAGTTTGCGAACGAGTCCCTCGTTAACAAATTGGCACACACTCCTAACTATAACCCTTCATTATGCTCTTCAGGAAGGCCATGACAAGGCATGGGTGAGTAACATCTTCCACTGGGATTTATTATTTAAATTATTACATGGTCAGTTTTTACTAAGCTCGCAATCTGCAGTTCCTAGCCCCCCCTGTGCCAGCATTGAGATTATGTCTGCAAATTAAATTAAATCTGCAATCAAAAAAAAATTATATCCTTCACCCTGAGAGACACTGGAGGACTGAGCAAGGCCACTGTCCATTGGATAATCCACGGATCGTAAACTATGGCCTCATGTGCAGGAGAGCCATAACCTATGCACATTAAAGAACACATTGGATGGCTTTGAGGGTAGCAAAAAAATTCCGTCCAGAGATAAAACAGCCCCCAGATTTTATTACTATGTTCAAAAACTAACTGTTTAACAGGCTAAAAAATAAATCTTACTTTGAACTCGAACAACTTCCTTCTCTTGCTAGGGTCGCAAAATTGGTTAGGCATCTTCGTTGTAATTTCTATGTTTAATAATCAGGTTTAAATGTTATCTACGGTGTGTCTAGTAAAGTTTTAATACTTATGCAGGAAAATTTCCAATAATGATGAGCCAAATAGATGTCCCGCCAACCTGAAGGCCAGAACCTCCACACGTGGTCAACGCTACCGGGCTTCTGACATGGGCGTTGTAAAATTCGTCATGGTGGTGCTAATAGCACTTCTGATGGTGTTGATGTGTACAAAAGTCATGGGAGCCGTGATACTCGGAGTGGATCCAGGAAATCAGAACGAGGACACTGAAATTAATGACACGATTCATAAACAAGGTAAGTTACAGTTGATTTCTTATCATCCGCAGTTATTTCAGCTGTTTTAAAGAATATGAACGAAAAAAATATTTCATTAACCTGAGAACTCCCGACTTAATTTTGTTAGTAGGCTTGCGACATGGGTCTCTCGGGAACTGTTATTGAATTCTTATTTTAATAAAAAAAATTTAATTAATTACATTACTCGACATTGAATTTGCACCAGTTTCAGTGTGCTCGAAAGAGTAGACTGAATCTTTTTATCTGAATCCTCTGAAACTCAGGACAGACAACGATAACCAGATGTGTATGACGTGATTTCGTTTGCGTTATGCAACGAAATGAACGATATAAGTAAAACTGCCATCCTTTAGAATGTAGTGAAACTGCATGGCCTCGCGATAGATTCAGTGAACGTTGCGGCATAAAGATTTCTGATGGTGTTCTGAGAGATGTTTCACCACTGCTCTTGTACATGGACCCATAATGCAGCTGTATTTTGGGCCAGTTGAGGGTAGGCTTGCAGGTGACATCCGATCATATTTGAAACGTGTTCGACGGACCACAGGGCTGGAAACGTGGTTGGCCATGATGTAGTCTGGTGCTTTCTATATATACATCCTTGAAGACAGCAGCAGTATGTGGGCGAGCGTTATTTTGCTTGAAGTTGCATTAGGGATACCAACCAGAAATGCTAGCGTGATTGGCCTTAGGACACATATCACTTGGCGTTCACATTACTGATTGCACGTACCAGAGGTGACTTGGTATTGTTTTTGATACACTAACTTCTAACAGTGAACTTTCCTGATCTTTAAATATTTTATTTCAGCTGAAGTGAATCTATTCAAGATATCTTTGCTCTTTTCATATAATATATGATTTTTTTCCCCCAGCATATTCATTGCAAGAATATCGACTGCAAACAAGTATCTGAAACTTTTAGATAGTTTTCGATGGTGCAACATTTCTTTAACCCTTTCACGACTAAGGGAAACATTTTTCCCATTTTAAAATTGGTGATTGTCGTATTTAATTATAACCTTATCTGCATTTTTTATACAGAATGTCAAAATAGAACGTATGCCGAACGCAATTACGTAAACGGGAACGTTTAGAAAACAAAAACAGAACTGTCACGACGCATAATATATGTACTATGTGCAGTGTCCATCTTTGCCTCACTACCAAAAGAAATTGCTTCGCAGAATATCATAATTAGCACATCATTTTGTATAGTAATTTTATTTCATAATTTTGTATTATTTTAGTTAACATTTTGTTCTAATAAACCAATAAATAAAAGACATTGCATAATAAGCCTAACTATAATTTGTGTTACCTTTATAGTCCATTGGGAAAAATATTTCCCATAAAATTCCAAAAAAACTACACATTGTTATGTATTTTTCTTATGATTTTTATTTATTTTACTTCTAAACAAACTAAAATAAACAGTTACATACTAATATTTACTCTTAGAAACCTTATGGTCCTGAAAGGGTTAACACACGAAGAATCGGAAACAACTCTTTTTTTTAAGAACTTGAAACTCACACAAGCTCAATTGACTGTTAATAAAAACTGACCTTATGGCATTAAGGTATCTCTTAGCCAAAGCTAGGCTTGATTGTGGTCTGTAACAGGGATAGGTTTGCCCATTTTACACGTGTTCCGCTGCCAGTTCAGAGGTAAACTTTTCTATGTTAAGCCTTTTAAATTTGCTTTCTTTAAATAATGAAAGATTTAGGCATGCAAAATTCAGTTATTGTCGGAATAGAGCTATTCAATTACATTTTCAAAAGGATCACTTTTTGTCGTTTCCAATCTTTTTCCAAGACAGAAGTGAAGACAAAAAGCATGTACAGGGTCAGAAATGAAAAACTGGAGTAACATATCACCTCTGGCAAATATGGCATGCTCGTTTTCATAGAGACCAAAGTGTTTTTTTTTTCTCCTTTAACAGTGGAAATTCGAAGTAACAGATAATTCGGAAGGTGCAACTAGTGATACTTTATTAGTACCTACAAAACCAATATTCATTTATCCCTTAAAACAAAAAAGCTGCATTTTCCCCACCCACCCTCCTGTTGGAAATGGGTTTAAAATCAAAGCTGCAAATGTAAACCTCGTGCCTGTTACAACTATATCATCAAAATTTGTAGCAGAAATAGATCGCTTCAAAAATATTTATGCAAACCAAAAAGAGGTTCTGTCTCTGAAAACAATAACTTGAATGCCTACAGATAGACGAACAGACACTTCTTTTATTTCTGACTGAGTATTCTTCGTATATTCTCCGCAGCAGTGGCGCACCAAGGAAGTTTTAATGGGAGAGGGGAATGGAGGATTCGACATTCTCAAGTCTTTATTTTTTAGGGAATGCCTTAGAAAATAGATGTTATTCATACCTTCAATTGAGGACAACAAATTGGTGTCCACTTACGACGGCAAGGTGGAAGGTAGCGAAGATGAATCTCAAAGCCGTCACAGTTGGAACTCGAATAGGTATTTTTCGGTTATCTCCGGTCACATTTTCTTGGGCGGCCTTTTTTGGCGGAAAAAGAGACATCGGTTGATAACCGAAAAGTACCGCTATAAGCGTTGTTAATGAATTCTTTTCATGAGATTATTTATTTTTGGGGCGTTTTTTCAGTAAGGAACAAGGAGATATTCTTTAGCTATAAGAGCTGTTAATGAAATCTGGTTTTGATGATGATTTAATTTTTGGGTCGTTTTTAAGTGCAGAACGAAGGTTTATTCTTTAGTGGTAAACGAAAAATACTTTTCTGTTATCTCCGGTCACATTTAAAAAAAGCCTCAAAAATTAATATTCTCTTCAAAACTAGATTTCATTAACAGCTCTTATCGCTAAAGATGTTCCTTACTGAAAAAACGCCCCAAAAATAAATAATCTCATGAAAAGAATTCATTAACAACGCTTATAGCGGTACTTTTCGATGTAACTGGAGATAACCGAAAAGTACCCTCGAATCTGTGAGCATTAGATTAAAAAAGCCTGGTGTGCTACCGACCGCGTCCGTTTGGAATGGATAGGTACTAATGAACGATTACATCATTATTGTCAGTCAAATTTATCCAAATTTTTTAAATAACTAAGAAATGTTTCAGAAAAACAAGATTTGAGGAAACTTTTTCAAGATTGATTTCCTGCTTTTGTATCAACAAAATTCATTCCCAGAAACAATTCATTCATTCCCAGAAACGAGAATGCGAGGAAGAAAAATGTTTAAGTTTGAAAACGAATAATTTTATTTTTAAGTGTGACTGCATACTGAATATTATAAATTATATGCCAAGTACAATATTACTACATTTTTTTAGTATTTGGCGAAAAAGCTATATTATTAATTAGTAAGATTCCTACACCCATTTCCATTACATTATTCCCTTTCTTCACCGTTGTAAAAGTAAAATATTTAATAATTTTTATAGAAATCAAAAAAGAAAAGACCGTACATAAGTAGACAGGGCCGGATCTAAGGGGACGGGGATGCCTCTCTTTGAGAATGCTAGTAAGGGTAATAGAAGCAAAAAAATTTATAACGATATGTATATTTCATGCATTTTTCAAGAAATTTTTTAGAGACCTTTAAAACGGAGGAGAAAATGTTATACTGCGATTTTATCCTTATTTTTTTCTAGATCAGGGCATAAGTACAGACTACCGCTTCTTGCGCCTAGGGGTTAGAAATCCAGCCCTGAGTATAAACACATGATTAAATTATCAGAACTGGATAGATCGTGAAGTTTTGGTTTATGTTGTTTTACCTCTGAGCGGCGGTTTTTTGCCCTCAATGGGCTAAATGGCCAGGTCACAAGAACTCCGAGGGTTCAAAGAAGTTGGGGAGGGGGACTCACTCTACAGCTGTTAGGAGATAGATAATAGCTTCCGTCAAGGCCATCCAACGTGTACTTTAACGTGCACAAGGTATGGTTCTCATACACAGAGCTATAGCTTAAGACCGTAATGATCTGCGACCTTTTATTGAGCCCATTGGTGTCCCCTACTGACCAAGGGCAGGGTGAGGAGTTTAGTGGAGATAAAGCAGGTTTTTGGAATCAAGTAGATTAATAATCAAGTAATTAATTATATACCGTTGCACTTCCTGGCAATACATAAAACTTAAGGAATAATCTTTCTTCACACTTACTTTCAAAGAGTAAAACTCACATTTCGAATTACTAGGAAAACATCAAATTTCGTTGAATATTCGTCATGGAATCACGTCACGAAATTTGAAATTATTTGATGTATGAAGCCTAATGCAATGTAAACAGTTAATTATGGATTGGTAAAGATTTTTAATGTACTTATGATATACCATTTCTGAAATTTTAGATTTAATAGGTCTTTTACTCCCTTGATGGTATATCTACCTTGTGGTGAGGGGGCTTGAGTGCTCTGTCAATTTCTAGAGCTATGTCAGCGGTAGCATAGTTACCAGAAGGGCCACCCAGCTGGAAAGTTTTACGAGGAAGGAGCCAGACTAAAAGAGTTACCTAGGAGAAGGTAACTCCGATTCAAATCCCTAGCAGTGGGGGGCGGGGATGGCTCAGTCGGTAGCGCGCCAGGCTCGTAATCTGTAGTTCCCAGGTTCGAGTCCCAGCTGGGTCAGCGTTGAGATTTATCTCCGCAAAAATTCCCCGCCCTGCCCACGGTCAGTAGGGGACACCGATGGGCTTGGAAAGACCGCCGTCCGCCGGATGGGACGTTAAGCCGTGGCCCGTGTGTGGGAGAGCCATACCCTGTGCACGTTAAAGAACACGCTGGATGGCCTTGACGGGAGGCTACCATCTGTCTCCCAACAGCTGTTCCAGTGGGTCCCCTCCCCCAACCTTCTCTGAGCCTTCGGGGTCCTTGTGGTCTGGCCATTTAGCCCATGGTGTGCAAAAAAGTGCCACTCAGAGGTAAAACAACCCAACAACAACCCTAGCAGTGGACATCAGCACTGCTAGTACTAGCCTGAGGGTGAAGACAAAGAAAATCGAAAAGGCTCATGCACAGAAACCTACAGGTTAGATCATATTGATTTGAAGGCTGTAGCACTGAGATGCAGAAGGCAACGGGAAACCATTGCACTTTCACTCTAGTATACTATCAAAAGCCGACCACACATATGGCGCCAATGGGTTCAAAAAGGATCCAGCACATGCCGACAAGGATCAGGAAGACAACATGCGATCACGGAGTGACAGGATCGCCATTTGCAATGCATGGCATTGTGTTACAGATTCGCAACTACAACACAACTGCAAAGGGACTTGCAACAGGTAACAACACATCGAATACCTACCAGGCGGACGCTAAACAACACGCTTTTAGTTTTCATTGTGAGCCTATCGTCCAGCACTGTGTTTGCTCTTCACATCTACCCAAATGCAAGCACGTCTTCAGTGGTGTCGCCTCAGACAGAACTGGAACGAACCAGAGGAGTACTGTGGTGTTTAGTGAGGAATCTTGTTTTTGCTTTGGTCAGCACCATGGGAGACAATGTGTTCGCCGTCATCCAGGGGAAAGGAACGCCACCAGTGCATGCGACATGGTCACACAGCTACAGCACCTGGTGCTTGGTGTAGGGGTTCATTAGTCGGACATCTTGGCCAGAACTGGTCATAATAAGGGGATCTCTAACTGCCCAACGATATATTACCAACATTTTTCAGCCAATGGCTGTCCCATTTTGTTCAGCAGCACAGAACCTTTTACCAGCAAGATAACGCCCGTCCCCACACAGCTCGCATTAATCTGCAGTATCTACACGAGCAAAACGTTCAGGTACTACCATGGCCAATATGCTTGCCGCTTTCACCTATTGAACACGTCTGGGATATGATGGGCCGACAGCTCCTAATTCCAAGAGGTTCGCCAACCACTCTCGCTGAAATGGAATAGCTGCTTCACGCTATTTGGTTTTCTATCCCTCAGGAGGACATTATAGAGCTGTACGATAGCCTTCCCCGCCGTGTTCATGAATGCATTGCTGTGTGGGACAATTCAACGTCATACTAATTATACCACTTTACAGGGTAGGTAAAGTGGTATAATTAAGTTTAACCAATCACATAAATAAACTGCTCCTAAAGATAATACACAGAAGAATATATAGAAAAGCAGGAGACTAAATAAGCTCAACACAATTCGGATTAGAACTGGCCTGGGCACAAGAAAAGCAATTTTTTGACTTATCCAGATATCAGAAAAAGCAATCGAACTGAATAAATACCCCCTGTACTTCAATATAACCTTATACTTCCTAGATAACGAGAAAGCCTTTGACAAATTTAAACATTATCGACTGATGGAAATTGGTGTATATATTAGAGACAAAAGAATTATCAAGGATGTCTATTGGTACCAAGAAACCAAAATTAGGGTTGAACAACAAGAAGAAACGGAATGGACCAAAATTAAAAGAGGTGTGAGACAGGGTCTTGTCAACCAATCTCTATAACAAATCTAAGTCTTGTCACCAATGCTCTATAATCTGTATGCTGAAAAAATAATAAAAACAGCCCTACAAGATAGAAAAGAAGGTCTAAAGATAAATGGAAGAGTAATAAACAATCTGACATATGCAGACGACAAAATCTTAATAGCCCAAACTCAGACACAACTTCAAAATATAATGGATATACCAATAGAGAAGGAGAGAAAATGGGACTGAATATAAACACAAGAAAGATAAAAACGATGTGCATCAACAAAAGAATTTAAAATTAAATATCATACGCAAGAACAAAAAACTAGATCAAGTCGACGAATTCTGCTATTGAGGAAGATATATTTACACTGATAATAACCAAAGTAAAGAAATCACCAATTGGACAAGCTAAAAACCATTTCAACCAGATGAGAAAAATTTTGTGCGAGGGAAAGTTAAACTTCCAGTTGAGAATCAGAGCCTTAAAATGTTATATCTAGCCCATCATACTATGTGGGTGTGAGACCTGGGTTGGGTTGTTTTACCTCTGAGCGGCACTTTTTTGCACACTATGGGCTAAATGGCCAGGTCACATGGACCCCGAAGGCTCAGAGAAGGTTGGGGGAGGGGACCCACTGGAACAGCTGTTGGGAGACAGATGGTAGCCTCCCGTCAAGGCCATCCAGCGTGTTCTTTAACGTGCACAGGGTATGGCTCTCCCGCACATGGGACCACGGCTTAACGTCCCATCCGACGGACGGCGGCCTTTCCAAGCCCATCGGTGTCCCCTACTGACCGTGGGCAGGGCGGGGAATTTTGCGGAGATAAATCTCAATGCTGACCCAGCTGGGACTCGAACCTGGGAACTACAGATTACGAGCCTGGCGCGCTACCGACTGAGCCACCCCCGCCCGTGAGACCTGGACTCTGAAGAAGAAATCAAAAGACAAATTGGAGTCATTTGAGAAATGGTGTCTTAGTTGGATACTGAAAATAAAGTGAACTAGCAGGATGACAAACATTAAGGTACTGGATATGGCCAAGTCTACTAGACAACTATTAAAGATTGTAAAGAGAAGGAAACTGACATATTGTGGACATATACTGAGAGAGAAAAAGTATGACATCCCACAATTCATCCTAGAGAGCAAATTCGAGGACAAACGGACACAGAGAAAAAGAAGAAGGGGTTGGATGGATGACCTTAGACACAGAGGAATAATCCATGATGCAAGAACCAGAGAATTATGGTATTTGTTGGCCACCAACCTCCCACTCGGCGACGCACTTAAAGAAGGCCTTTTAACATCATTACGGTTTAAAGCATTTAAACGAATGTAAAAAAATCCCTTTTCATTTCAAAGATATTAGAATCTGTTGAATGCATATGCTAAGCATCACTCAAGTCAGTTTCGTTAAATCATTTGTAAGATTAGAAAATAAATTGCATGCGAAATTTATGTAAATAATTATTTTACCAAATAAAATTATCTAGAAAAATATTGTAAAATGGAACTTCGTTTAAGTAATGAAACTCATTACAAAGCCACTTTAATCCACATGATTTCAAAATGGAAAAATTAGTTTTCTTTAGGATAGTTCTCACGAGAGAATTGGATGAAAACATTTGCAATATAAATTGATGGGAAAAAACTAACTTGAACAGTAACTTATGAATTAACGAGTAAATGAAGGAAGAGAGAGAAAAATATGGAAGATACAAAGTTACCAAAGGTTCTCTCCCTTTTTCTGAAACCCTTAGGCATACTGTTCATAATCCTGTCTGCCAATCTGCAGCTCTGAATACGGGCAACATGGCAAAACCAACACAGTCTCTCTCCCTGCACAATATGCTGCTCAAAAGAAATTGATGACTCTTTCTTTTAACCTCATCATTACTTACAAAATCGAACCACCTAATGCCAAAGATACTGTGTAACATCTAGAATCAAAGGCATCAAGTTTCTTGTTATCCTGCTTACAAAGGGTCCAAGTTTCATTTCCATAATACTAGAAAGAACTGTTATACAGCCTAATTTCAGTCTTTATGTATACGCCTATTTCTCCACACTCTCCATAGATTCTTAAAAGTCCCAGCAGCAATCCCTATTCTTCTGTTTATCTCATATCACACATCTCCCGTATCTATTACATCTACCCGTATCTATATTATCTCTCAAGACAATTAAACTGTGGCACCTCCTCAAGACTGCAACCATTCAGATGAACTGAATCACAGCCTGCCTGACCAATTTTCATCACTTTAGTTTCCTCTCTCTTTATAACCAAACCTACTCGTCAACCAGTCTCATCAACAGCTTGAATTAAAGAGTTCATCTCATCAACATCATTTGCCAAAAGGGCTAAATCATCAGCATAATCTAAATTAGAAATTTTCAAATCTCTAGACCATTTAAATCCAAAAATTTTCCCTTGCAGTGAATTCTGCATAACATAATCAATAACCAAACAAAAAAGAAAAGGAGACAGAATGCACCCTTGTCTAACTCCGCTAGCAATGCTAAACCAATCACTACAAGCTTTACCAACTCTCACACATGACTGAGTGTTATTATAGAGAGCTTTCGTTACACTAACTTGTCAGGTATTCCATATGATCTAACAATCAACCACAAATTATGCGATCAACAGAGTCAAAGGCATTTTTGAAATCTATAAAACTAGTAACTACAGGTTTCTGAAATTCTAAACATTTCTCAAGAACCTGCCTAAGTGAAAATATTTGATCGATACATCCCCTACCATACTGTTCATCACGCAGTTGTCCACCAACCAAATTCTTAGTTCTATTAAGTATAATCATGTAAAGAACTTTACATGGAACGGAAAGTAATTGCCCTATAATTGTCACAAGAACTACAATCGCCTTTTTTAAAAATAGGAATAATAATAGCCCTAGTAAAATCTTTAGGAAAAACAACTTTATCATAAAAAATACTGAAAATTTCAGTCAGCCACGTGACACTACAAATGTTCCCAGCTCTAAGCATTTCAATTGATGATATCATCCATCCCTGGGAATTTATGTAGTTTTATTTTCGAGAGAGTCAAAGCTACTTCGGAATGTGATATGGGACCATCATTAAAGCCAGTAATGCATCTATCCTCATTACAAACAATGGGAGTAGAAATAATTGAATTATTTAGAACATCTCTGAAATGCTCAGCCCACATAGCCATCACAGAATCCTCACCTTCAATCACCTTGCCATGCTTATCCATCAATCCCTGTGTACCTGTCTGTTTCTTCCCACATAAAACATTAACAATCTGGTACAACCCCCTGCTGTTGTGCTGTCCTCTGTTTTGTCAGCCAAGCTGTCAGGCAAAGATTTTTATCAGCTGTTAACCGATCCTTTACACGTTTATTAAGCTCGTTGTAATGCCTTCTGTTAGGACTAGTAGGGTGTTGATTCATATTAATACTGCACTTCCTTCTTTCAGAAATAAGTTCCATAGCCTTATCACTCAAATAATTTTGTTTCCTCTGTACCCTTTTACTCAAAAGACTACTGTTGGTTCAGGAAAAGCCTGTTTAAACTGATTCCATTCTTTCTCAACTTCAGCAGTAAGTAAACCACGATTGTCATAATGACTAAGTAGCCTATCATCGTATGTTTTGCTATATCTGGATCTTTCAGACCTTCAGTGTTGAAGGTAATTTTCTTAACCTTAGCCGAACATTTCTTAAGCTTCAGCTACAAAACACCATGACCAGATAACATTTCGTCTGCCCTGTATGATCTGGTATTCCTAATTGAGCTAGCACATTTGCTGTTGATTAAAATATAATCTATCATATTCCTGTGCAGCCCATCAGGTGAAACCCATGTATTATTTATAAATGTTCCAGTGTTTGTATTATGTGTTAGTTATTCGCAAACCATTAAGTTTTACTGAATTTAGTACCTGAAGAAGACTTTCCCCATTGCCATTGGAACTACCAATGCCAAAGGGGCCCAAAACTCCTGCCCAAAGGTTAGAGTCAGTACCAACTTTAATATTGAAGTCCCTAGCACAATAAAAATATTTCCTTTCTTCATAGAATTCAAAATATCTTGAAGCTGGCTGTAAAGCGTATCCTACTCGTTCTCATAGGAGTCCTCTGTAGGGGGGAAACAATGGATGACATTCAAGTCTTTACTTTTTGTTTTAAATTTTCTTCTTCCTAGAAGAGCATCGCTTCTGTGTCTGCTGCAAAGCACACATACACCTTGGAGAATCTTTCCATTCTCCCTTCCTGAAAAGAGAAATTTAAAATTATTTGTAAGTATCTCACCTTTACCTGTCCATCTGGTCTCTTGCAAGCCTAGAATATAAGGTTATAACACAGAAATTCCTGCGTGAGGATATTAAGAGAATAATTATGTAACATCCTCACGTTCTACGTTCCTGCAGACAAAATGATTAGTAGGATTTTTAAAGAAACTAGGTTTATTGAGAGAGGTAGCGTCAACAATATCAAATAGCTCCCTGATCGCAGGCATGGGCAACGACCTGTTCCTCGTCCGCTGAAGTCACCGATTCTGGTGGGAACTTCAGGCACCACCTTTTCAAGTGAACCTTTTCAAGAGCCATATCACTTGCCTGAGACACGTTACTCCAGTTTAGGATTGGCGATGCCCAACTAGCTAAGTAAGGGTTGAGGTTGCATTTGAAATAAATAGTGGAAAAAAAATTGTTCTGTTGAGTGGGAATCGAACCCATGCCTCCCAGAAGCAGACCGGAAGAAGAAGAATCTTACATTTATACTGTGAAATTCTGCAGACCCACAATACTCAAAAATTAAAGGTGTAACTGCTCTAGTATACTGTTAAATGTCGCATTTGCAATATATTATGAATTGTACGTAACATAATTATTTTATTATTTGCAAAAGATGAAACATTATTTTGTATTTGGTACAATTTTCAAATGATTTGTAATTGCCAGCTCAATCACAGTTAAAACACCGATTTAACGCTCGTACCAATATGCTGCTTTTTGTCCCATAAATATTGAGTTTAACTAACACTAAAAAAATTGTAGCTTAATTTATGAATGTTAATTTCCAAATGCGTTAATGTTTATTATATTTAAAAGTTTTCTAAAACAGACTTTTGCTTTTTCGTTTCATTCGTGAATCAGATTTATCACTTTTTGAAAAATATTTTTCTATGATTACAGGTGATGGACAAGAATTTTCCAACGTTATTCAGCAAATTGACCGTGTCTTTTCACTCTTACACCATGACGTCGAAGATAATGCCTTAGTTCCAAAGAATAATTCACAACTCCTCAGCTCCCTGCTGTCTGAAGTTAATGACAGTAAGTACAATGAAGTTTCAGGATCATCATCAGGACTCAGTTTGAGATTCCCCACAAAGGAAGCATCTAATAATGACATACAGCTTGAAAATGCTACAACAAAAATTAACTGGTGGAATATGCATAGAAACGCAAAAAAACTGCGAAGGAAATTTATTTTTATTTATAGCATGGACAAAATTTTGTTACTTCCACTAGTCAGAAAAGGTTTAACAACATTTATTCAAAACAAATATGCTCATGAACCGCAGTCTTTTGCAGATCAAACAATTAAAAGCAAACCTGATATCGGTTTCCCACATGGAATTCCAAATGTGAAAAATAACTGGCTATTAAAGATCTTGGGTATGAAAAACAGTGCTGCCAACAGTATTAAGCCGAACATACTTTTTATGGCCTTCAAAGCAAGGAATGGTTTTGCACCACATTTTAGTAAGAGACCAATATTAAGAAACTTTACAAGTAATATAAATGCTGCGCATATTTCAGAAATGTATAATGATCAAGGAAAAAATGCTGCACTTTTTAATCTTATCATAAACAAAAATATTTTGAGTCCTTTTAATAAATTTTCTGGATTAGGCCCAGAAACAGACTTAACCGAGAGTAGACGAAAGACAACAGAATATTCAGTTGGGATATTGAATAATAGAACTCCTCTAAGATCCACTGAGGAATTATATAAATCAGATACACGCTGTAAGAACAAATCTTCTGAAAATGACTCTTACTTTATCATAATGAATGGCTGCAGTAGCTCATGGACACTTTGTTTCCTGTTTGGATTTGTTCTAGGATTATTATTACTTGTTTATAGTTTCAAGGCATTGTACATTTGCAGATATGGGAAGAAACACAGAAGTGGCAAAAACAATCGCCATCTCATGTATATGAAAGTGAAATCCATGAACACTTATGACATAGATAAACTGCATGATAACGATGAGACAGATGTAGAAAAATACCTTTTGGGATCTTATTCGTTTTACAAGAATGCATTTACGAGACCCACTCTCATTCAACCAGTTAAAAATAGCAACGTGAGAGTTCATACTTACCCTCCTTACAGTCGTCAAAGCTTTGGGAATGGCAACCGTTATATGAACCTGAACAATGACCCCTCTATTAAATGGTCAAAAACTATACGTGTGTAAAAAGCCAAATTTAATGTTTGCTTCATTTATTTGATTATTATGCCTTGCTTCATTTATTTTGTTACATGCTTTTTAATAAACAAGTGAAAAGACTGACAATTGAAAAACCTTTTTGAAATTGAACAATTACAGTAGCAATGGAGTTGCACATATTATGTAAAAAACGTCAAAAACTGCCTCGTTTGTATAGTAAAAATTTGCTTTAATCTATGCTGCACATAACAGAATTTTTGCATTGTATAATTAATGGTTTGTTAATTCTTATGAAAAATTTAATAGCAAAGGTGATTAATATGCCAGTGTAAGGAACCTAATGTTTTTGAGTGTTTTTGTTCTCTTGTGTATTTATTTTAGAATTATGGATTGAAAACTACAAAATAAACATCGCACAAACGTTTTTAACGTATATATTTCTAGTTCTTTTAAACAGGCAAACACAAAATGTTGACTAATTTGAATAGAAATTATAGAAGTTTTTGCAGTTAAAAAGCTATGTCATATGCAACAGATCAGTGGTCTCCAAAGTGGAGTGTCCACAACCTATGGGGTGTGCGTACAGATCCATGAGGATGCACGAAGAAAATTTAGTAATTCTATCATTTTTTTTAAGATTTTAAATTTACAGAAACAAATATTTGTAAATATATTTAGTTTTTGCCGTCATGTTAGGAATGCGAGACTCTATTTAGTTTCATGAAGATGTCTGGGCACACGTAGAACCGGACCTTCGAATCGCAGTATCACAGGATGTCAAACAGATTTTCAGAAATTATGAAACACCTTCAGTCATACTATTCTTATTAAATTATACTTTGATGTTCATTTTTCATCTTATTTCAGTTGTATACTTATAAATGAGTGTATAAAACAAATATATATATATATACATCATTTATATTGGGGTGCGTACTATTTTTTTTTTGCTGATATAGGGGTGATAAAAAAAGTGTGGAGACCACTGCAATAGATTTAAAATTTGTAAAGATCAATATAAAGAAGGCTGATAAAATAAAGAGAACTTCAAATATTTATGTAAACAGTTCGAATTTTGGAACTGTCATTCAAGTGTCTGGAGAACTACATGGCGTAGAAATCTGTTAAAAACAGAGATAAAACTTTGCCTAGTAATTAAGCCATCTGTAACCGTAAGGCATGCGATGTTATCAGCAAGTAGAAGACGCGCTCTCAACTGGTGTCTGAGCGGATCACACTATCATTATGATGATGATTCCAGCGTCGATTTGTAGCCATCATTGCTATTGAAATGTTTTATAACGGTTTTGCTACTACTATTAGTAAAGAACTACTCAAGCTGTAGTTAATTTACATTTAAAAATATCTAAAACTGAATTCAGGGGACACAACTGGAGATGTTTATTTCTCGAGGACAGAGCCTTAAATCTCGGGATTGTCCCTGGAAAACGGGAACGTCCCTGGATACCTTTTATGGCACCCTATTTAAAACAGTATATTGATACAAGTAAATTTTTAAAAGTTTGTGTAATGACTTTACGTTTTGGTCATTTTCGAAGAAACTTCATGTGGAGAGTTGATGTTACTGTTCAATGTTTCAAATTTCTTAGCTTATAAAGTATTAAATTCATATTTTAAAAAAGTAATATTAGATTTAAAATCATCATCATCATTATCATCCTCAAGCAGCCATGGGCTATGGAGGTCCATCCAGACCGTGCAATTTAGTTCTCCAAGCATATATCTCCTGAGCTACATCTGCTACATCTGGCCACTGCACACCAATTCTAATATGGTCCTGTTTGACATTGTCTGCCCACCGCATCCTAGGTCTCCCCTTCTTTCTGAGGCCGTTAGGCACACTGTTCATAACCCTATTCGCCAATCTATAATTATATGGGCAACATGGCTAAACCAACGGTGTCTCTCTCTGCACAATATGCTGCTTAAAGGAGGTTGCAAACTCCTTTGCCTAACCTCATCATTAGTTACAAAGTTGAACCACCTAATGCGCAAGATACTGCGTAAGCATCTCGAATCAAAAGCATCTAGTTTCCTGTTATCTTGTTTACAAAGTGTCCAAGTTTCACTACCATAACTAACCCTAGAAAGAACCAAACTATTATACAGTCTAATTTTAGTCTTTTGGTGTATACGCCTATTTCTCCACACTCTCCATAGATTCTTAAAAGTCCCGGCAGCAATCATATTCGTCTGTTAATCTCGTGCCGCACATCACCAGTATCTGTTACATAGCTCCCAAGGTAATTAAACTGTGACACCTGCTTAAGACTGCAACCATTCAGATTAACTGAATCACAGCCTGCCTGACCAATTTTCATCACTTTAGTTTTCTCTCTGTTTATAACCAAACCAACTCTACTACCAGTTTCATCAGCAGCTCGAATGAAAAAGTTCATCTCATCAACATCATTTGACAAAAGGGCTAAATCATCAGCATAATCTAAATGAGAAATTTTCGTATCTCCAGCCCATTTAAGGCCAAAATCTTTCCCTTGAAGTGAATTTCGCATAACATAATCAATAACCAAACTAAAGAGAAAAGGAGACAAAATGTCCCTTGTCGAACACCAGAAGTAATGCTAAACCAATTGCTACAAGCCTTACCAACTCTCACACATGACTCGGTGTTATTATAGAGAGCTTTCATTATGCTAACTAATTTGTCTGGTACACCATGTGATCTCACAATTAACCACAAATTATGACGATCAACAAAGTCGAAAGCCTTTTTGAAATTTTGAACCAAAGGTTTCGGAAACTCTAAACATTTCTCAAGTATCTGCCTAAATGAAAATATCTGTCCACACAAACCCTACCACTTCTGAATCCACATTGCTCATCACGTAATTGACTGTCAACCAAATTCTTAATTCTATTAAACACAATCATGGAAAGAACTTTACCTGGAACAGAGAGTAGGCTGATATCCCTATAGATATCACAAGAACTGCGATCACCTTTTTTGAAAATAGGGATAACAATAGCTCTGGTAAAATCTTTAGGAACCATGCCTTTATCATAAAAGATATTCAAGATTTCAGTCATCCAAGTGGAAACCGAAAATTCCCATCCAGTGGTCGGACACACCTTGCCGGCGGTTCGGGTTTTTCCCACCTCGGACCACTTTTTGAAGGTACTAACCATGGCTGACCGTGAACACCCCACAAGCCTTGCTGTCTCGGAAATGCTCTGATCCAGTCGTCTGGCCATTAAAATTTGGCCTTTGTCATATTTACTTAAGTCCGCTGCCTTTCCCATCTGAAGACAAGAATAACACTGATTAACAGAGCTCAGTATCAGATGTTATTTACACCGTTTCATGACCTTCACATGCGCCGTCCTTTACCTGCAGTTGCTTTGATTTGCATAAATAATGTTTTTGGCTCTTCGGTGTATAAAAACTAAGATGTCCCGTGGCCGAGCGGTTAGCGTGCTTGGCTACTGATCTACGGGACCTGGGTTCGAGCCCCGGGTAAGGCATGGATGTATGTATCGTTTTTCTGCTGAGGTCCTGCCATCCTCACAGACCTTCTACTATGGCATATAAACTGACAGGCTCCTGTCAGACCTCTGTGGCAAGCAGCTGCTTGAGGGGGTATTTATTTATTTATTTATATACATTTCTGTAGTAATTTCATCTACCCCTTGGGATTTATGAAGTTTTAAGTTGGGAAATAGCCAAAATAACCAGATTGTGTTATAAGGCCAACATTAAAGCCACCAATGCATCTATCATCATTGCAAACAATGGGAGTAAAACTAACCACATTGTTTAGAACATCACTGAAATGCTCAGCCCACCGAGCCATGACAGAATCCTCACCTTCTATAACCTTACCTTGTTTATCCTTCAATCCCTGTATACCTGTCCGTTTTCTATCACACAAAACGTTAACTATCTGGTACAGCTCTCTGTTGTTGTGCTGTCCCCTCGGCTTTGTCAGCCAAGCCATCAAGCCAAAGATTCTTAGCAGCTAAGTAATCCTTTACACGTTTATTAAGCTCTCTGTAATGCTTTCTATTAGGACTAGTAAGGTATTGATTCAGGACATTCCTGCAGTTCTTTCTTTCTGAAATAAGCTCAAGTGCCTTATCACTCAAATAATTCTGCTTCTTTTTTCCTAAAACAGTACTGTTAGTTTCCAAAAAAGCCTGTTTAAAAGGGTCCCATTCTTCATATGTAATTCAATACAAAAGCGCATTTAATATAAAAATACGTAAAAAAAAGGTGTTTTGAATACGGCTTTTCATTGAATATAACATTGAAATATCCATAGTGTATCGTACAGTGTTAATATATTGTGCCATATGGAGGTCGCACATAAATTATGTAATATCTTGAAGGGTGGATGCGAATCTTGAAGGGATTATATAATATCTTCGGGCAGCACCAAGAAGGAATGGAAGCAGAGATATGTTAATCGCAGGAGATATGCAAATGATCAAAGTTCTGCAGAGAATGGACACGTGACACCCATCCGAGCCATGGATAAATACCGGGGACCAATGAGCTCGTATCGGTCCCCACCCCCATTTATCCATAGCTCATTGGTCCCCGGTATTATCCCGGTATTTATCCATAGCATGACCGGCTGTTGTACTGTTGTAGTGCATGTTGTGAAAAGTTCGGAACATTCATGGGAGACGTCTTCTTAGAGAGAACGAATCGTCGATATGCGAGAGCTTGGATTGATCCTTCGAGCGATCGCTACACGCATGGGGTACATTGATATATCATATGCAATATCACGGATTACCAAATGACACAAAAACAGGCACAGTCGCTCAAAAAAGTATCCGAACACTATGGTTGATTATATTAGAACACTATGGTTGATTACAGAACTCAGAAAAAATATCTGGCAACGATTTTTTTAGAAATTAGTGATCTGGCAACCTTCGTGTCACGTGCCACCAAGGTTGCCAGATCACTGATTTCTAAAAAAATCGTTGCCAGATATTTTTTCTGAGTTCTGTAATCAACCATAGCGTTCGGATACTTTTTAATATATATAATGCGTATGAATATATAATGCAATGAATATGGAGCGTGTGCAGCTACCGTTCACAGCAAACTGGAGCGTGTGCAGTAACTGCACACGCTCCAGTTTGCTGTGAACGGTAACTGGAGCGTGTACAGTTGCTGTACACGCTCCAGATATTTTTCCTGAATTCTGCAATCACGTGACACGAAGGTTGCCAGATCACTAATTTCTAAAAAAATCGTTGGCAGATATTTTTTCTGAGTTCTATAATCAACCATAGTGTTCGGATACTTTTTTGAGCGACTGTACAGGACCAACACACTGCACCACAAGATGTGAAGATCACATGCTCCGTAGGAGGGCCATTCGCAACCCTTCAACACTGACTGTGGTTTCAACACAAACATCTACCACTACAGGAATCATGGTTTCCACACAAACCATTAGACATTTGCATGACACAGGAATGAAGGTGAGACATCCAGTCCAGCATCTGCCATTTCAGCAACATCACTGCTTATACCGTCTCCATTGATGTCAAGTGAGTCAACATTTGACCATGGAATGGAGAAGGGAGTTGTTCACAGACGAGTCCCGATTCTGTTTCAACATGCCAGACAGCTGTTTGTCCGCATGGTGTCGGCAACGATATGAAGAATCCTGTTCCATTAGCTGCCATACAGTTCCCCACCATGGTACAATGGTATGGGGTGGCATCACATATGGTGGCCAGACACCTCTGCTCCATGTTTCTGGTGCACATATATGCTACATTGATGACAGTTAATTCTGTGGCACGACCCTTCGTTACCATCGTGCCTAAGCTGATTCTGCAGCAGGGTAACGCCACCTCACACACTGCATGTGGAACGATGGATATTCTCCCATGGACGCCATACTCCTCGGACTTATCCACTGAACATGTGCAGGACCTTATGGGTCGCAGCCTTCGCCAGCTCCCTCTGGTGCTGAACCTGGTAGAGTTACTTGCCAAATTGGATGCTGTTTGAAACACTATAACCTTGGGACACCATTAAGCATCTGATGGAATGCCGAGATGTCTACAGGATTATATAACCGTGCAAGGTGGGCCTACCATATATTGATGAATCTGCAATAAATGCATGTAACTTGTGTTCTCACTTTCCGTTTTCTGATTGTTGCGCATCTACTCTCATAGCTTCGTTCCGTCAGTTTCGAGTATACACATCACTTTCTTTGTGGTGTCGCAATTTGAGCAGTGTACTAGGTATTACCATCCTTTTTTTGGTCGCAGACCATCTGAGCAAGAGCAGCTTATGGAGTCTTTTGCACAAGAGTCTCTATGATCATCTTGGTCAGTCTGCACATATTCTCTTCTACAACCTTGGATGAAGGGGCGGTGGATGGAAAACAGAGTTCTATTCACATATCAATCTGTGCATGAAGGAAGGCTACAGTCAAAGACCAATCAACTTTGATCCATTGTAAAGGTCATTTACTCGAGAAAATGTTTCTTGTCTAAATACAGGATAACTCATAACATTGCAAGAACATAATATTTAGATTGTCCATATTAATTATGCTTTGTGGTGTCCCAGTTTTAAACCCGAGGACTGTATAAAGTCATATAACTGCCTACATGGCTGTGTTCTACTCATTGTGAAGGACTGGCCGAATTGGGGCTATGCGTTGGTCACTCCTGGTCTACAGCACAGTTCCCCAAAGTGGGTCTGCAGCACGGTATATGTCCTTAGAAAATACACAAATATTAGCACAATCCTATTATTATCATCATGCAACATTCATGATCGTTGCAAGATACTACTGATTCCAACCGCATAATTTTTTCCTTAATAGCTTTTGCTAAGTTTGGGTTGGACTCCGTTTACTAGACAGAGGTGTACAGATGTTTCAAACTGCATCCCACTTTTTTCTCCATATTCTGATGGTTAGGTGGGTAAACCTGATGGTTAAACTTCTTTCCCCAGAAAAATTCCCAGAAAAATTGAAGTCTATTGAACACAAAACGACAGTTTCTTGACATTTTCTATGCACAATTACTTTTATAATAAAATGAAGCACTTTAAACATGAATCTTCATTCATAATGTCTCTATTTTTTTGAGTATATAAAGATATACGTATATATATATAACAGTACATATTTAGCTACTTTCCTATTAAAATGTATACAAACGTTTACTGGTACTCAAATAAATTGAAATTATATACAGGGACATTATGAAAGAAGATTCAGGTTTTAAAGTGCTTCATTTTATTATAAAAGTAATTGTGTATAGAAAATGTCAAGAAACTGTCGTTTTGTGTTCAAAAGACTTCAATGTATGGCACCAATCCATGCGATATTCGAATTAGCATGTCTGATGTAACACAATGCAACAGCTGCAGTGATTTTTTTCTTTAAACACTGTAAATTGCGATTTTTTCCCTTGGAATGTCTTTAATGTATTCCCACCCCCAAAAAAAAGTCCATTTGGGTAAATTCGGACTTCTCGGATGACACGCGATCGGTTCCCCTCTACCAATCTAGCGATTTATAAATTTGGCTGGAAAGGACATACTAAATCCACGTCATCATACAAGAAAACTGTGTTTGGCATTTTAGATACACAATTACTATGATTAATAATTATTTAATAAAACACTATAAAATATGAGTATTCATTTACAGTGTCCCTGTATTTCTCAGTACTCTTAGACAGAGACAGAATAGTTTATATAAATCAAGATTTATACACATTTTGGTGAGAACTGGGGAAAAAACATATATTTATTTCTCTTCGATGAAATTTTCTAAATGAAAAATATAGATGTACCAAACAAATAGTCACTATTTAAATTTAGGAATAATCCGTCTATGCTTTTTTGTGACTAACATGCCCCAACTGAACAGATACACAGCATACTTTATATCAGCTAGTAGATATTCCTGATTAGAGACTATCGCAGGTACCTGAACCTGTATTGGCAAACCTAAAATGGAGGAATGTGTCTGAAACGCCAGCTTACTGGTTCTCGAGAAGGCGGAATGAATTCTGATGGTAAAGAACACCATTACTTCACTTAATAAATAGAAGAAACCCTTCGACGTCTTTGTCAACTATCAGGGGAATTCCCATTAGATCCCATTTGAGGAAAAACTGTCTTCAGCCGAATCGGAAATGAACTCGCAACCTCTTGATAATATGTCAGATGTTCTGACTACTGAACTATCGGCTACCAATCAATCCTCTAATTGAAATTTCCTACCTGCTAAGAGTGAATACTCCTGATAGTTGACAAAAATGTCGAAGGGATTATTTCCACTTATTAAATGATATTGACTGTATACTCGTACAATTCGCCCTCTACTACGTAAGACTGAAAAACAGCAAAGACACTGTCTTCACGAAACAGTGTCTACTTCTGGTAGAAAAGTTCTTAATATCAATTGGGATAGATTTTGAACGGTAGTCCAACGGTAAGAGCATCTGACATGTTATCAGGAGGTAGTCGGTTCATATCCTACTCGGCTAAATATAAAATTTCTAATGTGATATTGATGTTAAATTATGAGTGAATACTCCTTTGATAGTGCTCTATTACTTGTCCGAATTCTTACCAGCATGGTGGCTTCAGCTCCTAGTAAACAAGGAACAGGTCTTTGTTCCGTGTCTGGGATAGCGGGCTGTTTGATATTGGCCGTAACTATCAATAAATCTAAAAAAAAATACCTCTAAGGCAACTGCTTGTCACATAGGTCTGATACGAGCCTTTCAGAGTATATGCCATAGAGAAGGTCTGTGAGGAAGGGAAAACCTCAGCAGAAGAAAGACAATACAAATATCCATATCTTACCCAGGACTCAAACCCAGGTCCTTTAAACAAACCTACTAACCATTTTCAATCCATAGTAACTTGGAACGCAAAGACTCCTAACAGAGATTATTTTCTAGATGTCCTCACACAGGAATTCTAGTGGTGTAATCTGGACATTTTAGGTTTGTAAAAGACCAGCATACAGGTAAAAGACAAATTCTTAAAAATAATCTTAACTTTCTGAAGACGTCAAGTCTTCTTCGAAAGAAGGCCAGTGATGCTCTTTATGGATACGAATGTGTTAATGAAAGATTCTTATAGCTAAATTTAAAACAAGTGTTAAAGACTTATTGCTTGCTAATGAGAAAGATAAGTTTTACGAAGAGCTGATTATTTTGAATTCTCTGAAAAAAAGAGATATTGGTCTTGTGCTGGGTTACTTTATTGCCAAGTTGTACTGACTCTGACCTTTGGCCAGGTGTGATGGTTCCTTTTGGTATAGGTAGTTACAATAGCAATGGAGAACATCTACAGGTAAGAAAACTTTAATGGTTTGAGAATAACATTTACTTCAAACACTGGGATATTTATAAATATACTTGGCTTTCAGCTGATGGATTGCGTAGGATTATGATTATATACTAACATCAAGTGGACTAACTCGGTAAGGAATTCTAAGTTGTGTAGAGGAGCTGAAATTGGGTCTCAACATTTCTTTGTTATAAGTGTGCTGCAACTGAAACTTAAAAAATGTGATAAGGTTAAAAGAATGAAACACTGAAACTCTGAAAGACCTTTACACAACAAAAGCTATAATAGGTTATTTAGTCATTATGACAATCATCATCATCATCATCATCATTTTCAAGCAACCATGGGCTATGGAGGTCCATCCAAACCGCGCAATTTAGTTCTCCAAGCATATCTCTCCTGAGCTACATCTGCTGCATCTGGCCACTGCACACTAATTCTAATATGGTCCTGATTGACATTGTCTGCCCACCGCATCCTAGGTCTCCCCTTCTTTCTGAGGCCTTTAGGCACACTGTTCATAACCCTATTCGCCAATCTATAATTATTCATACGGGCAACATGGCCAAACCAACGGAGTCTCTCTCTGCACAATATGCTGCTTAAAGGAGGTTGCAAACTCCTTTCCCTAACCTCATCATTAGTTACAAAGTTGAACTACCTAATGCCCAAGATACTGCGTAAGCATCTGGAATCAAAAGCATCTAGTTTCCTGTTATCTTGTATACAAAGTGTCCAAGTTTCATTACCATAACTAACCCTAGAAAGAACCAAACTATTATGCAGTCTAATTTTAGTCTTTAGGTGTATACGCCTATTTCTCCACACTCTCCATAGATTCTTAAAAGTCCCGGCAGCAATCCCTATTCATCTGTTAATCTCATGCCGCACATCACCATTATCTGTTACATAGCTCCCAAGATAATTAAACTGTGACACCTGCTCAAGATTGCAACCATTCAGATGAACTGAATCACAGCCTGCCTGACCAATTTTCATCACTTTAGTTTTCTCTCTGTTTATAACCAAACCTACTCTACTACCAGTTCATCAACAGCTCGAATGAAAGTGTTCATCTCATCAACATCATTTGCCAAAAAGGCTAAATTATTAGCATAATCTAAATCAGGAAATTTCGTATCTCCAGTCCATTTAAGACCAAAATCTTTCCCTTGAAGTGAATTTCACATAGCATAATCAAAACCAAACTAAAAAGGAGGCAAAATGCACCCTTGTCGAACACCAGAAACAATGCTAAACCAATTGGTACAAACCTTGCCAACTCTCACACACGACTCAGTGTTATTATAGAGAGCTTTCATTATGTTAACTAACTTGTCTGGTATACCATATGATCTCACAATCAACCACAAATTATGACGATCAACAAAGTCGAAAGCCTTTTTGAAATCAACAAAGCTAGCAACCAAAGGTTTCTGAAACTCTAAACATTTCTCAAGAATCTGCCTAAGTGAAAATATCTGATCCACACATCCCCTACCACTTCTGAATCCACATTGCTCATCACGCAATTGATTGTCAACCAGATTCTTAATCTATTAAGCACAATCATGGAAAGAAATTTACCTGGAACAGAGAGTAGGCTGATACCCCTATAGTTATCACAAGAACTGCGATCACCTTTTTTGAAAATAGGGATAACAATAGCTCTGGTAAAATCTTTAGGAACCATGCCTTTATCATAAAAGTTATTCAAAATTTCAGTCATCCAAATGGTAACCGAAGCATTCCCAGCTCTAAGCATTTCTGTAGTAATTTCATCTACCCCTGGGGATTTATGAAGTTTAAGTTTAGAAATAGCCAAACTGACTTCAGATTGTGTTATAGGGCCAACATTAAAGCCACCAATGCATCTATCATCATTGCAAACAATGGGAGTAGAACTGACCACATTGTTTAGAACATCACTGAAATGCTCAGTCCACCTAGCCATGACAGAATCCTCACCTTCTATAACCTTACCTTGTTTATCCTTCAATCCCTGTATACCAGTTCATTTTCTACCACACAAAACATTGACTATCTGGTTCAGCTCTCTGCTGTTGTGCTGTCTAACAGCTTCCTCGGCTTTGTCAGCCAAGCCATCAAGAGAAAGATTCTTATCAGCAGCTAACTGATCCTTTACACGTTTATTCAGTTCTCTGTAATGCTTTCTGTTAGGACTAGTAGGGTATTGATTAAGGACATTCCTGCAGTTCTTTCTTTCTGAAATAAGCCCAAGTGCCTTATCACTCAGATAATTTTGTCTCTTCTGCTCCTTTTTTCATAAAAGAGTACTGTTAGTGTCCAAAAAAGCCTGTTTAAAATGATCCCATTCTTCCTCAACTTCAGTAGTAAGCCCACCATGACTGTCATAATGACTAAGTAACGTATCATGGATTATTTACTACTAAGTTTGAAGATGAATGAGACCTTTTAAACAGGCTATTGTTGAAACCAGTAGTATAATTTTGCGTAAAATAGATCATAGGATTTGGGTTGGATTGTTTTACCTCTGAGAGGCACTTTTTTGCACACAATGGGCTAAATGGCCAGGTCACATGGACCCCGAAGGCTCAGAGAAGGTTGGGAGAAGGGACCCAATGGAACAGCTGTTGGGAGACAGATGGTAGCCTCCTGTCAAGGCCTTCCAGCGTGTTCTTCAACGTGCACATAGTATGGCGCTCCCGCATACGGGGCCACGGCTTAACATCCCATTCGACGGACGGCAGCCTTTCCAAGCCCATCGGTGTCCCCTATTGACCGTGGGCAGGGCGGGGAATTTTTGCGGTGATAAATCTCAACACTGACCCAGCTGGGACTCGACCTGGGAACTACAGATTACGAGCCTGGCACGCTACCGACTGAGCCCCCCCTGCCCCCCCAGGATGGGCAGTTTGTCCCCATGTGGCATTGGGCGCATGGTAGACGGTATGTTGGGGGTAGTTTACTGTCTGTATCTTTCTTTTTTAGTAATACCACTTCCCAGCAGTGTCGCAAAAGTAATAGTCACTCTTGTGATTGGATGGTTCCTGCCATATCATAGAAATTGCATCGACAACCTCTTGCCAAATAGCCAGCTACAAAGATGTGTGTAAAACTATTATGCACTATATGCAGAGCACAGCTCCTCTGTTAATCTCCAAACTTACATTAGAAAAGTGGCAGGCCTTTTTGATGATAGGTGAGTAGTGGAGCCCCACCGTGGTTACTCCCCACTCACTGTGCTTTCCTCCATATGACGTCACCGACCACTTCCCTTATTAATATTCATAACTGACCATGCCCCCTTAATATTCATAAATCATATTTATAAATCATAATTAACCAATTATCAAAAGTTCTGCTCCCTCATTAAACCCCCTCTTTTCCTCTGATTCCACCATTTTGACATCCCCTCTCCCCTGTGGTTGCATCATGCTCCTAGTTAGCCCTCGTGAAGCAAGTCCCCCATTTTGAATTCTGATGTCATCACAAAATACCGAAAAATTCTAGGTCCCGATTTCTGACTCCCCCTCATTTAAAAATCCCTCCCTCTTTATTAAAAACCCCCACCGATCACAAACTCCCAAATTTTTCCAAGTCCCGAGTGTGCCATTTTGAATCTTGACGTCACCACCTACTCCTACGATTTTGCCGTTCGTCTGCAATCTTGGTTTCTACCCTCATCCGAATTTTTTTCTAAGTCCAGAGTCCGTCATTTTGATTTCTGACGTCATCACAAACTACCAAAAAATTCTAAGTCCCAATTTTTAACTCCCCCTCATTAAAAAACTCTTATCAAAAGTCCCTCCCCCTTCATTAAAAAACCCTATCAAAATTGCCACCCCTTCATTAATCCGTTATCAAATGTTCAGCTCCCTTTATTGAAAAACCCACCTCACGAATTTTTATTTCCTTGTAAATTATTCTACTTTTTATTCCTTATTAATTAAACACTTATCAAAACTGCCACCCCTCATTAATCCGTTATCGAAAGTCCCTTCCCCCTTTATTAAACCCCTCTCTTTTTTCCTGATTACAACATTTTGACACCCCCATGGTTGCGTCATCCCCCCGAAAGCCCATATTTTGTGACATTGACTTTTATATAATTCTAAGTCCTGTAACGTGCATTTCGCAACAAGCATTCTGTATCTCACCCCTACAAGGGACCACGTTTTACTGGCGGATGGTTTGACAATCTGAAAAGTCCTGTAAAATAAAAAAATATTATTCCAAACGGGGAATCACACGTCTCTGAATAATAATTCGTATTTTAATATCTACAAGTTTTAACACGTCATGCTTTAGCCCTGCATCATCGTGCACATGACAAAGGTTGGGGTCGGTTCTTATCGTTACGTTACTTTGCCGAAGGGTGGCTGACAGGTTCACAGATTGGACTCAGGATGCGCGCTAGCTGCAGTATTTGTTGCTGATAAGACACGATGAATTATTTCCTTTGTTAAAAATAGAAGCTAAGTAGATAATCCTGGTGCCACTTCCGACCTTTGCAGTGTTTACTTCGAACATATCTTTTTGACGAGGCACTGTTTTGCTCAACCTTTGCGAATGTTTATGGTAACATTCAGGATACTTCCCTCATCCCTTTGGTGGTCATCTTTGATAAACTCATTATTCATTAAAATGTCCTTCCAATCGTCTTTATAAGAAGCCCTCATTAATTAAAACTCTTAGCAAAAGCCCCCTCACCCCACCACGGCTATTTCGAAGTCAACCCTTCTCAAAATTTCCACCAATGGTCATCTTGGATCACGTCGCGCCCCCCCCCCCCCACTTTGTTTTTGTATCAGACGCGATGTGTGACAATATGAAAACCTCCTCGCACCCTTGACCACTGTTTTTCGGACCCATCTTGAAATTTTTCAAAGTCCAGAGACGTCACTCATTGACACTCTTCTGACTAAACCCACATTGTCTTATAAATTGACCCCACTTCAATCCCCCTTTATTTCAGGCCATCACAGGAAATACCGCATGGAAACAATGTTTTGGAAATAATTTTCCATCTCCCCTTTATGATAGGTCAGCTATTTTCAAAATAAACAATGTTCTCCATCGGAAGAAGACAAACCATTTTGAAATTTCCCTTCTCGCCCCTAAACCTTCAAGTGTTGCGCCTCTCTTATTAAAATTAGTCTCCATCGGGTTTAATAATGTTGCCATCAGATATCTGTGTTCACACATATTTTGCACTGCACTTTCCTCGTCAGGACTTGTTTTGGAACGATAAAGTGATTTTACGTTAAATTCTTATTTCTGCCGTGTCTCAATTTATTACTCTCTGTATTTTCATAATATACTAAACCATTTCAAAAACCACACGAATCACAGATAAAAAATTCCATCTTCCTTACAAATTTCAATCACCTCCCAATTCATTAACTTATTTTCCTTTACTAAGTCACTTCAAAGACATCGTGATTGCAAAAGTAAAAACAATAAAACTAACTTTTTTAATTTCCGTATATCCGTTACGCGACTGGGTCACAAGTTTAAAACTTTTTATTCCTAATTCTTATTACCGATGTATCCTCAATACATGATGCAAAATATTACTCTTTCGTGGGAAGTAACGTTACTCAGTAACAATCGATAACAAAATATTATTTCTTCTTTGAAAGAAAAATCAGCTAATTATTTGGATGATATCATTTTTTAAAAACCTACAATTGTAAACGCTCTAACAGTTTTTAAAGTCTTTTCCACCGTTTACGGGCGAACGTGTGATCACAAAACCAACGACTCATTACGTTGATGAAATTTATTTCGCGTTGCGACCGTCTTTAATACACGCGTTGTCTTTCATAGGGTAAAAATAATTCTGTAAAGAGTTTTTGTACGCGGTTGAATGTTATAGAAAGTAAGCAATGTTAAAAGCAAAAAACAATTCATACGTTGCGGATACCCTTGCGTTTCCGCTTACGCTGCGTAAAACATCTAACTTTAGTTCTACATCCAAGTACAACATGAATGTATGTTAATGGTGTAGGGGACATTAGTTTTAACAAATACTATAAAATACACTCATACACTACGCTACTATAAAAATAATACACTTAATAAGTTTCACTAGATTGATATACTGATAACCCTCTCAACTTACCTGAGCTAATCGCTCGAAATTTTATTTGCAGCTGGACTAATAGTCAAAATTTAGCAAATATTTCAGCTCTTATATCAATATATCTATGGAACAAGCTACATGAGAAAGCTTCATCGATTCGGTAGCAGAAAAATAACTAAACATTTCTACTATACATTATAAAACTACACATTTCTACTATACATTATATAACTACACATTTCATGAATAATTAAAAAAATACAAACCTGAGCAATAAGTTTTGGATACTTATTACTGTTCAATCACACCGGTAAACGAATTTCCTCCTTGTGCAGAAAAGCGACACTGATATACCTTTCATGTATAAGGCATGTACTTGGTTAACGATCGCGGACTGATGAATTCTTTCCCGTTATTGCGAATGTTTCGATCAGCGAAGGATTCCCACACGCATGGACGTGAAGCAGGCCCAACCATGACACGGACCGGTGAATTGTACGCTAATTTTCATAGTCACCCCCAATAATGTCTTTTTACAACCACAGGGGCATCTCGAGGGTTCGCAGTGGTGAGGGACGGAGTCGTTTGCTCTGACATATATGTTCTGATAGGGTCTCAGTAAAAGAATTCTGCACTTATATGGCAAAAATCGATGTTTTCATGCAGAACGTACATTGGATATAGGGGAAAGGCAAAAAATAATGTCTTTACAAACTAAGAGTCACTCGGTTTAAAACATCCCAAGTCCAGAAATACCCTTTTTAAAAAAATATATAGGAAAATTCTCTCCATATATGCTCCCACTTCTTAAATTCTTTAAAATTTAAACTTCTTTTAAATTTAATAATTTAACACTACCTTATCGCTTAATGCGCAGAAATGGCCCAGAGCGAACAGGCAGCCCAAAAGGTGATGACTCACAGGTCACGAAGAAGTTACGCCCTGACCTATGGAGCAGCCCTTCGACGTGAAAGCAGATAACCCGAAGCATATTTAAATCCTTCACTTATTGGAAGAGCTGCCTACTCCGCGAGTTTTATCTTCCTCAAGGATCTTTTTAACCCTAAGGACAAAGTGAAATAATTATTCGTTTCACGACGAAATGCAGCACTTTACGGAGCAGGTCAACGCAAGGTCCCTTATGCTCCCGTATTATCTTCGGGTGGGGGTGGAGGAATCTTTTCGTCTTAATGGCGCATTTCGACAGTTAACGCCTGCAAAAACTCCATGTTGTCAGCTGATTTTAAAATGTTCTCTTATACTTTTCGTCACAATTAAAGAAGTATGTAGCAGTTACCGGGAAAATCTGGTTTTATTCAACCAGAAAATAACATGAAGTTATCCATTAGCCATATGTTGAATTTTACTACAAGTACAAAAAAGAACTTGACCAGGAATAGAAAGTAGACTGATACATGTACTGCAACTGCCTTTCTTGAAAATAAGAAAAAATTTACTTTTAGTACCAATCTATAAAAAATTTATTCAATATTTCAATCAGTAATGTGGCAAAAGAATCATACAAAATAAGTTATCACACAGCTATAGTTTATTAAAAAGAATTTAATCACGATAATGCTGTGGTATAAGTTAAAACATTAAGAAACTTCCTGGGAGTAATTCTCAAACTAGGAGAGTGCTGTACATATTACTACCACTTATGGGTTCTACCTTATAATTACCCTAGGTTATAATTCCCCCAGGGTAATTACAATTTATTTTATTAATAATAATAATTTTAATTATTATTATTATTATTACCCTAGGGTAATAATAATAATAATTACCCTAGGGTAATTATAAGGTAGAACCCATAAGGGGTAGTAATATATACAGCACTCTCCTAGTTTGAGAATTACTCCCAGGAATTTTCTTAATGTTTTAACTTATACCACAGCATTATCGTGATTAAATTCTTTTTAGCAAAAGAATCATTCCCAGCTTTCCCATTTTTTGCTATTTCATCGCCCCCTAATGACTTGGACAGCTTTTAAAAAAAGTGTAACATAAAAAAATCCAACAGCAAACAGAAATTATCCAGATTATTTAAAAATGGTGCGATGAAAAAATTATCGTAATATTAGATACTAATTAGTTCAGAATTTTATCTTTTAATATTTCATAAAAATTTAATTATTTTTATTTATTATTTTTATTGTTTCTCCAATACATGAGGCTTCCTAGATCCAATTATTAGAAGCAGGAATCTTGCTGCAAATCTTCTGAACACAAAGGGATGATGATGGTCATAGGAATTTCAATTCCCTTAGTAATTGACTAGTTATATGCAGAGTGGTCCTTTTCATTTATCTGGAAAAATATAACCCACACCTAATTTTAATTACTCAAAACACTGCATCTTGTCTTTCATTCATTCATGTCATTTCAACACTGCACATTCATGTCATTTCATGTCATTTCATGTCATTTCAACACTGCACATTATCTTTTAATATTTCATAAAAATTTAATTATTTTTATTTATTATTTTTATTGTTTCTCCAATACATGAGGCTTCCTAGATCCAATTATTAGAAGCAGGAATCTTGCTGCAAATCTTCTGAACACAAAGGGATGATGATGGTCATAGGAATTTCAATTCCCTTAGTAATTGACTAGTTATATGCAGAGTGGTCCTTTTCATTTATCTGGAAAAATATAACCCACACCTAATTTTAATTACTCAAAACACTGCACCAGTGGCGCTATAAGTACATCAGTTAAACCTTGCCCCCGTGGCCGAGTGGTTAGCGCGCTTGGCTGCAAATCTAAGGGACCTGGGTTCGAGCCCCTGGTAAGACATGGATGTATGTCGTTTTTCTGCTGAATTCCTGCCATCCTCTCAGACCTTCTACTGTGGCATATAAACTGACAGGCTCCTGTCAGACCTCTGTGGCAAGCAGCTGCTTGAGGGAGTATTTATTTATTATATTTATTCGAATGCTTCAATTTCACTTTTTCATTCAAAAATGGAAAAAACTAACTACTTAACATATTTTACAACTATCACTTACATTAATACAATCGTGAGCACAGATATCATTAATAAAGGTGATCTACTTATGATGGGTAACAAACAGAATTGAACGTGAAATAAGAAAATTATGACATTACTAATCACAAAGGTTTCTTTCTATTTACAATCACATAGGCATTTTTCATCATTAACAATCTCTTGTCAGCATTATGCCATGTTATCAGTGAAATGCACAGTTGGCATTTTATTCAGTAGTATTGCATTGGAATTTTTGTATTGTGTCATAATACTATTTCAAGAGACACTAAGATGAACTTGGTAAATTTTTAATTAGCTGAGAGACAAACCTGTTGTTTGCTTCAAGGAAATACACCACTCATCAAAAGCACACATCAATAAAATGAACGTATCTCTAAATATATTTGGACATATTTTAATCAAATTTCACAAGATACAAAGATAATATGTCATGAAAATCTGAGCCAAAAAGATTTACATATACCATAAAAAAAAGAAGGAAATTTGCGAAAAAGCTGAATACAAAATGCATAGTCAATAGAGAATGTGGCCCCACTAGTCCTAATGTAGGCCTGACAATATCGATTCATTTCCTGAATAATTCCTGATTCATTTCCTGATCCACAGAATGGGAGGGCAATCAAATCCATCGAAAAATATGAGCAGTCCTGTGTTCCTGGAGGACTTGGGAAAGAGGTTGAAAGGCAGCAATACATCTCCTCAAAGCAAGGGTCCTGGGGAGATATTCTATCAGATTGAGATCTGAAGAAATATGCAAGGCCACTCCATTCAATAGATACTTTCTTGAGGATAGTTGTTGGCCAGTCTTGCTCTGTGCGGATGGGCATTACCATAAATTGTGAATATGACTGACCAGCATAGGGTTTGACGTAGGGATCAAGGATCTCATCCCGATATCTTGGAGCATTCAAAGAACCTCCATCAAAGATATTGGAGGTTAGTACAGCCATCTAATGTAAACCTGGCTCACAGTCAGACCTCCACCACTAAATGCACTTCTCTCAACTATGTTATGGGGCTGGTTGTGGGTTCCCATATCTGTTGTCCGATCGTTGAGAAAAATCATGGAGGTAGGAAGATAAAAGGAGCCCTAAGCACTTGAAAATGATGCTTCGGTGACTGCGTGGCAGCCATGTTGTTCTATTCAAAACATTGATCAGTAGTATAGGTGAGTAACGAAGTGTTGCGCTATAAAAATTAAATTTTTTCCGACATTTGATTTATGGCAGCCTGTTCAGCTTACGGCTGAAGGAATCGCCCTTCAAGAAAGATACCAGGAATTACCTTTCATCGGCAAGTTTGTCATTTTTTATAAAAGTTTAAATAATTATGTAATTATACAAGTAACTTCGTGTTGAAATTACGCAGTTATGAAATCGGTTTTATTTCGAGTTACAAACCTCGATTCTTCACCAGATTTTTTTTCTTCTTCGGATTGTACTCAGTGATAAATGTGAAGATGTACTTCTTATATTGATTGACTGATTGATTGATTAGTTTTACGTTACACTTATTTGAGAATTCCTTCTGCAGGCTTTTCTGAATCTTACAAATGTGTTTTTTTTGCAGTTTAAATGCTGCTATTGCATATAATGTTTAGTGTTTTATCCATAAAATGTTTTCTGCTATTATCAGTGCAGTATAAATAAACTTTCAAAATCTGGTAATTGTTTTTGTCGTATTCAATGAAATACATAAATAGTTCTGCTATACAGTAATTCTGTATGGAAATATTCGTTGCATTAAAGAAAGCAATATAAATTCCAAACAGCTTAAATGGCATTTCTCTTAGTCGTAAAAAAATAATCTTCCCGTACATAACGCACAGTAAAACTGAGTATAGCACGTGAAAAGTAGGCTTGATTGCAACGGCAGACGGTTTGTTTTGAATGCAACAATATGGCTACCGCCCTGCTGCGTCAGCATCATTTTCCTTGGACAGGGAAAGCGCGTTAGGGCTCTCCTGTCATTCATACCTCCGTGAGAAAAATAGACTTGTCCATAAACAGGATGACTCCATTGTTCACTGGTCCATGCTACATGATTGTGGCACCAATTGAAGTGGGCCTACCTGTGTCTGGAGGTTAAAGGGACACATATAACTAATTAATGGGCAGAGTCTGGTCTTTTGAAGTCTTCTTGTCAAAATTGAGACATATCTATATTCCTGTGGCTGCTGAGGCCTGACATATATGCATTGCTCTCCTGTTGGGAGAGTAGTCCAAATATAGCAATCATCTCGAAGGGTTACAACCCTAGGATGTCTTTAAAACAGATCTTCTGATAACTGGGTTGTTTGGAATTGCTACCATAGCCTTGAGATAATAGTGGACACTGAATATGAGCACCTCTGTGATTGTTTGACCATCCAACTTCCAACAGCTCTCCTTCATTTTGAGCTAAAAAATTTTCTTTGAAGCATCATGACGAAATTTTTTTTTTCGTTTTTTTCTGTTTGGAATTTATATTGCTTTCTTTAATGCAATGAATATTTCCATACAGAATTACTGTATAGCAGAACTATTCCAGCTGACCAATGTAGCATTTCAATTTTTAATGATGAAGCATCTATGATAGTAATATTTTTATAAGGGTATTTGTTTTGCTTATTTTATTTCATGACATACTAGTTTTACTTGCTGATTTTTCCAAACTATATATTAAATCAGCTAGGTAATTAAAATATGTTTTATCTTGAATGATTTTTTTTTTAATTTACATTTTGATGATCCCCTACTTAATTTTTGATGACAAGTGTTAAGGTGATGCTTCGGCGAACCTGGTCATATATAGCATGCATATACACACAGATTTGCCTATTCCATAGCAGCTATGTTCACTAACCATTACATGAATTAAGAGGTGTTGAATTCTGTTTACTTTTCGAGTATGTCACTTGAATATTTTGTGAAACCTTTCCTGAATGTCATCTTTAAGACCATGGTGCATTTTAGGATAACAGGAGCTGATAGACAAGCATTTTAGAATTATACTTGCATAATGTGAGAAAGTGATAATACTATAATTAAAATAGTATTGAAAATGTATAGTAATGATTAAATATTTATTTCAATGAATAAATACAAAACTTATTTTCTGTATTATGTACAAAAATATAAACCGGATTTTGAGTACAGAGCCAAAACTATCATCTTGAAGCATCAATTTCAACATCTTCATCTGGTGTGCACTGAAAAAGGGATTAGAGTATTACAAATTATTCAACATTATAAAAAATACAGTTAACTCAGAAAATAATTCAAATAACTTAAAGTTCTCTGTTGTTGAGCAATAAAATTTTGAAGTTATATGCAAATAGTTTGAAGGATAAACTTTGAAATTTTATTGCTAAATGACAGAAAACAAGTATTTAAAATTAAAAAAACAAATTAACTGAATTTAAATAATTTTAATTATAAATAATAACAAAAACATTAAATATTGAAAACATTTATGAATGAATTCATATGTATACAGGGTGTCCCTGAATTAATGGCCCAAACGTGAGGGGATGGTAGTACACACCGAACCCACTAATATTCGTCATAGAATATGCGGCCGCAAACACAGTGAGGAGTCGGAAATGAAGGGCAGACACAGAGGTTTCCAGAGTGACATTCATTGGAGATCATTACAACAAATGCTCAAATGTCCGCCCACCAATACAGGCGGCACAACGGCGGAGTAGTGATCGGCGTACCTGCTCGTAACACCGTGTCCAGTTGACACTGAGAATGCTGGGATTTGGCCAATCCAGTGCTTTTAAGCCATGCCCACCTCATCTGCGCCCCCTACCAGCACTGGGCTGTGTTTGCGGCCGCATATTCTATGACGAATATTGGTGGGTTCAGTGTGTACTACCAACCCCTCACATTTGGGCAATGAATTCTGGACACCCTGTATAATTGTAACATTTCTTTTTTTCAGACAAGAGGAGAAAAGAAACCAAGAACTTATTCTAAGCTTGTCCCAGTTTTTGCACATCAGGAATTTAACACTAAGAAATTATGTTCTCCTCTAACAACTGCATCAGTTAGAGTCAACTGGATTATATAAATATATATATATTTTGGGGGTATGTGTGTCTTAGGGGTTAACTATTATTCTTAAGATCATTAAAAATATATAAAAAAAATAATCTGTATACATTACCAAAAATTTTCACTATCTCCTCCCACTTCCAAAAAGTTTGGCTATATCACTGGTTGCAACTAATGTACAAGAGTATGCTCACTAGATCAACATTCTTGGTTATCCTACTTTATATATTTTTTTCTATCATGTTTTGACTTTAACTTTTATTAGTTTAGAGAAGAGAAATCTGGAAAAGCTGCTTTAATATAACAGCGGGCATAATGGATTGATTGCTCAACATTCCTTTACCCATGCCTGGTTTGAATAAATTCTTACATATCATTGCCAACTGCAGTTAAATTATCATAGAGTGATGGTTACCATCAGATTGCATCATTCACAGTTAAAATATTTTTAATATTCAGTCAGCCATTAGGTAGGTATAAAAAGTCAATCCAGTTGTCTCCCAGATTTGAGATCTGATTATGTTCAATAATATGCTGCAATAACCTATATTCTCAACTTTTCCTAGTCAGTTTAAATAGTGTGATACAACACAGAACCTATGGCTCATAATTTTACTTCAACGAGGAGAAACATAGCCATGCCTAATCATTTTTAAGCCTGGAGCAAGCAAAGGGAGATGTTTGCATTCAGGGCAAGAGTTATTTTGCAACATATTGAATAATTTTGGAATACCGTAATAAAAACTTACTATGCAATAATTTGAAATGGCAATCTAGGTTTGATTTGCACCTGGGACATGTTCCACTGTTCTGGTACATTCCTGAGTTAGAATTATCTTAATAATTCTAACTCAGGAATTCTAACCTAAGGAAATGTTCTAACCATAAACGGTCAGAACATGCACATAGCCATAAGAAATTGCATTGAATTTTTCACTAGTCTAATGTTTAACTGGCTATATCCATTAAAGTGCCATTGAATTAGGGATAGGAGACATTATCCAAATTCAGTACCACAAGTCCCGCATTTGCATGCATGCGTCGCTGAAACTCTGGTCATATATAGCTGTCAGCTTTGGCTTCCCCAAGCATTCATCGTGAGAAGCATAATGGGAAAGGCACAGGGTTTAGATGCATTTGACAGAGGGCAGATCGTAGGTGCCCAATGGATGGGAAACTCGATCTCTGAAATTGTCAACAAACTTGGATTTTCCTCTACGACAGTTTCAAGAGTGTTCCAGGAATATGAAAATTGTGGCAAAAAAACAAAACAAACAAGCACCTGGAAAAACTGCAAAGGACAACCAGTTTTGAATGATTGTGGACTTCGTCATCTGACCCGCATCATACGGACCGATAGGGGCAAGACACTATCTGAAATCACCTCCCATCTGAATGTGGGTTCCAACCAGGAAGTCAGTGCACAGACTGTGCAATACTCATTTCATTGTCTCTGCTTCAGGAGCAGCAGACCTAAGAGAGTCCCACTTCTAACAGCACGACACTGGGCTCAATGCCTTGTCTGGGCTAAAGAACATCGAAACTGGACCATCAAAAATTGACAATGGATAGCCTGGAGTGATGAATCTCGATTTTAAACTTCATCACGCCAATGGGAGACTAAGGGTATGGCGCCAACCCCATGAAGCCATGGATCCTGCATGTCAGGTCAGAACAGTACAAGCTGGTGGTGGCTCAGTGATGGCCTGGGGTGTCGTCAGTTGGGCATCAGTGGGACCTTTGGTACATGTACTGGCGACTTTCAATGCATTCCGGTACGTAGAACTCGTGGCTGACATTTACACCCATTTATGGCCATTATGCATCTCAATGGAGATGGTGTCTACCAGCAAGACAACTGCACATCTTACAGGTCCAGGTTGGCTACTGCATGGTTGCAGGAGCATTCTACTGACTTTGAAATAATGAATTGGCCACCTAGAAGCCCAGATTTAAATCCCATTGAAAATCTTTGAGATACCGTCAAGCAGAGTGTTTGGGCCAGTGTCCCATCAGTGACGACCTTGAGAGAATTGTGGACAGCTCTGGAGGACGCATGAGTCATCATAACTGTAGAACATTCACGCAAGCTTGTGGAGTCCTTGCCTCATCGTGTGGTGGCTGTTATCAGGGCCAGAGGGGGTCCAACACGTTACTAGGTTGCTCTCCCTAATTTAGTGCTGTGATGAAGACATAACTAGACTAGTTTTGAACTTAGTCCCGAGACCTTAATCACTTGACTTTTTATCTCTGGAGCTATCTTAAAAGCCTTGTACATGAAATCCTAGTTGAAGAAGCCCAACTTCTGTTTCACATTCAAGTTGTGCACGAAAATGTTCATCAAAGCCCTGAAGTGTGAGTGTGTTTGGCAACAATGATGTGCCACTGTGCCCTGTGTACAATGGTAGAAGAGTGACAATTTGAACAGTGGCTGAAAATGTAACACACACAGAAGTAAAATTGATATTAAAATAAATGTAAACTTAAAAATAAAATTGAGCAAAATTCTGTTTCAGGTGTCTTTTTTAAAAATTTAATACAAATTCTTTTCTGGTTTTGGTGTGAGGAGTTTGCATGTGAAATTTGTTTGTCTAATGTGCATTTATCAGTTACATGTATGGTGGGTTGTTTTACCTCTGAGTGGCTCTTTTTTGCACACAATGGGCTAAATGGCCAAGTCACAAGGGCCCCAAAGGCTCAGAGAAGGTTGGGGCTCACTGGATAGCAGTTAGGGGACAGATGGTAACCTGTTAAGGCTATCCAGTGTGTTATTTAACATACATATGATATGGCTTTCAGGCATAAAGTGCAATGGCTTTATGTCCCACCTGACAGATGGCTTCCTTTCCAAGCCCATTGGGTTTCCTTTCTGACTGAAGGCAGAGTGAGACTCGAACCTGGGAACTACAGATTACGAGCCTGGCATGCTACTGACTGAACCTGCCCCTACATGTTTGGTGTGGAGCATCCTGACATTGAAACTATGTGACAAAGGGCAAAAGTTTACACTTTTTTTCTTGTTTCGGTGCGAGAAATTCACCTGTGAAATTTGTTCACAGAGTTTTGAGTTGTGCAAGATACGATTGATTATGTATTATAAATCAACAGCAAATGGCTCTATTAGGACCATCAGGGGGGGGGGGGGTGAAATTGGATCTGACCATTACCTTCTTAAGCATCTTGTAACTGAAACTTAAGAAATCCAGTCCTAATCAGCAGTCCTAAGCACTAGGTTAAAATAATTATTTTTAACACTGAAGCTGTAAAAGACCCACAGAGAGCTGAAGCTTACCATGAGAAGTTTCTCAGTCTTTATGACCACTGTGATTTGTTGAAGTTAAGGGTTGATGGGTAAATTTTAAACAAGCTATTCATAAAACCAAAAGTAGGTTTGGTAAATTCATGCCAGGGTGGGGGTTAGCAATGATAAAGTTCAATGTTAGCACAGTTGGAACTTGTAGTTTTGTAGTTCTTGTATTCATCAAATTCGTATATTTTTCACTTATTTGATCCCTAGCTGTAAATGGTAGCTAGGTAGTCACTGGAAGGATATCTATACGCCAATCCCCTGTGATGATGCATAGAACCAGCCAGGCCTAGCACCAAATGTCCAAACCTCCATTCTCGTGGTGCAGACTGTCAGTACCTTTCAAAAGAGATACTCTCTTGTGGAAGTGAATGGAAGGGGAGGTCTGCCAGATTAGTGTGGCCTGCTGATCTGGACAACTATGGCTACTTTTCTTTTTTTTCTACCCTGCTGAGGAGTGGTCAACCACACAGGGTCCTGGTGCTGACCATATAAAACCACTGGACTGAATTAAGGCACTGAGCTTGATTATGGATCCTGATTTTGCTGCACTGGTGGGCTTCTGTGGAAGGGAAAATCTGCTTTTTAAAACACATTAATATTAGAAGAGACTTAGGTGACATTGATGCTCAACAGGCAAATATGTATTACCTGCATTCTTTCTTGCGAGAAGTTATAATATACTTTTTATGTTAACAATGATTGCTTTGTGAATTGGGCAACAGTAAAAAAATAAATACTCCCTCAAGCACCTGCTTGCCACAGAGGTCTGACAGGAGCCTTTATATACCGTAGTAGAAGGTTTGTGAGATTGGCAGGACCTCAGCAGAAAAACAACACAAATATCCATGCCTTACCCATCCCATGGCTGAGTGGTTAGCACACTTGGCTACTGATATAAGGGACTGGGTTTGAGTCCCAGGTAAGGCATGGATGTTCGTGTTGTTTTTCTGCTGAGGTTCTGCCATTCTCATAGATCTTCTAATATGGCATATGAATTGACAGGCTCCTGTCAGACCTCTGCGATAAACAGCTACTTGAGGGGGTATTTTTTTTTATTTACCCAGAAGATTCAAACCCAAGTCTCTTTGATCAATAGCCAAGCATGCTAACCACTCAGCCATGGGAGTCACCAGCAATCTTTATAAAAATAAAGAACAAATTTATCCCTGAAGCAGCTGCTTGTCACAGAGGTCTGATAGGAATATTTCAGTTTAATACACCTTATATACGTGTAAGGAAGGAGAGATCTTTTTCTTTAGAGATTATTGTAAAGACCATCCATGCCCTAGCTTTGTACCATAGTAAAAAGCATACCATCCTCCAAAATGGTATAATTTTACAATGTTTGAAACAACATATATATTACAAAATAATCAATGTAAAATTATGAAATTATACAAAGCCATTATCATTGCAATGTTTGGATTACTCATGTCATTAAGATGCCTTTCTGCAATCATTTTGTAGCTTTGAACTTATACGATTTACACTATCTACATACCAACAAATACATAAAGTTATATCGGTGTCATAACTCTAAAATGATTATTTTTTTTATTGTATTTGCATCTTTGAGATATGTATGCTGTTTTCTATTATTTATATTTCAATTATTCACTCACCTTTTTCCATAACATGCAAAATTATTGGATCAGCAGTTTATTGCAAACTCATTTTTCTATTGATTTTCAAACTTCTAATATTAATATATTATTATCATTAAGTATTATAGATATTTAATATGCTTAATGATAACACTAAATTGGAATTTCTTGACATCAGCATTTTATATCACTGATTCCCAAACTGATAAATGAAGTTCTTGCAAGTGGTATATGATTTAGTGCCAGCATTCATTCATATATAGATTTCACAACATTGTAGTATGATAAATGCAAGAAAATAAATCATTTTTCAGTATTGCCTATTTTATTCATATATGCTATTTGAAAATTCTCCTTTTCATCGGTAAAATTCTATTTTGCAGGTTCACATTTACTTAATACTGGTACAAAAGAAATAGGGGTACTTGGTGGTACTGAAAAAACGGTTGAGAACCACTGTTTTACACAATGGGGGAAAAAAAAACTTCTTATGTATTATATTAAAAAACCATTAAAAAAATCTACATTTTTGAAATAAAATTTAGACATATCAAAAGTTTTCATTGTTATTTTTATCTGGAAAGCCAAGTGTAACTTACAACATATTCCACAAAACAGATATGTCCATCCTCTGTTTTGACCATATATTGAAGACATAAGAAACCTCTGTCATCAGTTCTTATTGATACTTTTGTTGATTGCGCTAGAGCTTTTAATGATGGTTTTAGAAGAAAAATTTGGTATCTGCAATAAATAAAAGATCCAATATAAAGCAATGCACATTTATAAACTGCAACTAAAATACACCTAATAAGCATTCACGTTATAAAAAAGCCACCTGCTATTTAGAGCTCACACAGAGCTAAAATTTACTATAATAGCACTTATGTAAACAATATACATATATATGACAGATATGTAAATCTACTCCCAGCTTATGCAAGTTTACTCATATGCAGATATGCTCACTAAAACAGTAATCAAATTTTCTCATCACTATACCAATTAAGTTTATTTACAAAAATTTGCATTACTTGTTTCAGTAAAGCAAGAGCAAATGAGAAACTGCCCATAAAAGCAATGAGAATTTTTTTTGCTGCCTTCAAAAACATATTGAGATATTCCTTACTTTTTACTTGAACAATGAAAAAAACAAAAAAACAAAGACAATCACCCCATCATTGCAAAAGAGTAGCATACTTTGAAATTATACCTGTCGTATTAGTTAAGTATATAACAGCTTTTTGTAAATGACATCATGTTCTTGAAGATTTTAATGAAGCTGAGACATACCCAACAGTTATCTATGTTGTCAAAAACAAGCATTAATTCATGGAAACTGGGCAAATAAATTTTCAGTGGTGTAACAACTAGGGGAATTGGGTTGGGTGGGGGCTCTTATATTACAGATTCTAAACTGCATCACTAGGACTCTGGTAATCTTAATTCATACCCTGATTCATCACAAGACACTCTGCTACCAAGAGAATATAATTTTTGTCATTGCAAATGAGTTTACTTTTAGATACCCTCTGACATGATGTTTACAGGTAAATCAAAAGTAATGGGATTCTAGTCACTTAACACAATTTGCTTAATATACACCAAAGAGTTAAAACATTATGACCAGGTCATCTTTGCAAATTGAAGCAACAGCAGGTAAATGAGGTGTGTGTGAAGGTCATGAAATGGTATAAATAACACCTGATACTGAGTTCTGTTAACGAGTGTTATTCTTGTTCTTCAGATGGGAAAGGCAATGGACTTAAGTGAGTTTGACAAAGGCCAAATTGCAATGGCCAGACGACTGGGTCAGAGCATTTCCAAGATGGCATGGCTTGTGGGGTGCTCACAGTAAGAAATGGTTAGTACCTTCAAAAAGTGGTCCGAGGAGAGAAAAACCATGAACCACTGGCAAGGTGTGGGCTGACCACAGCTCATCAATGTTATAGGTGAACAAAGGCTACCTCGTATGGTATGAGCCAACAAAAGGGATATTGTGGCACAACTCACCCATAATTTGAATGTTGGTGATGGAAGTAATGTGTCTCAACACAGTACATCAAACCCTGCTGAAAATGGGGCTACATAGCACACCGAGTGCCCATGCTAACCTTGGTTCACCGTCAAAAGTGCCTACAATGGGCACGCAAGCATCAAAACTGGATCTTGAACAATTGGAAGAAGGTCATTTGGCTCAATGAATCTTGTTTTCTGTTGCACCATGTGCACAGCTTTACTTGGGGAAGGCTTTACCGGTTTTACACATGTGCGCATCGTTTACCTGGAGAAGTGTTGGCATCAGGATGCACCGTGGAATGAAAACAAGCCAGTGGAGGAGTGTAATGCTTTGGGCAATGTTCTGCTGGGAAACCATGGGTGCTGGGAATTCATGTGCAACCATGACATCTACCACCTACCTAAACATCATTGCAGACCAGGTACATCCTTTCATAGCAATGGTATTCCCCTCTAGTAGTGCCTTCTTTCAACAGGATAATGCGCCATGCCACACTACCCGGATTGTTCAAGAATGGTTCGCAGAACATGAGGAAGACTTCCAGGTATTGCCCTGGTCTCCAAATTCCCCAGACATCTAACCAATTGAGCATCTGTGGTTTGTGTTGGAATAGCATATCCGATTTGCAGCAGCTCAACCACGTAACTTAGAAGAGTTAAAGGATCTGCTGGTAACATGTTGGTACCAGATACCACAAGACACCTTTAGAAATCTTGTAGTGTCCATGCTTCGCCATGTAACAGCTGTTTTGGCGGCATTTGGAGAACCAACATCATATTAGGCAGGTGGTCATAATGTTTTGGCTCTTTGGTGTATATATAACAAATATTATCTTTATAAACATTAGCAAAATATGAAAAAGCTAGATATCATTGGGAGAAAGATTCATGGTCATTGTGATGATGGTTACATTATTGCATAAACATTTTTGGTTTCAAATTATAAGCATTTTTAATTTACTACACCAAACTTGCAAGAACTTATTTGGACACTAATATTTTTTAAGAGTTCAGGAAAAAAAAAAGTGAACTTTAGATCCACAGTCTGAAATAACTAGAGAACAATGATATACCATGTTTGTTAGATGTGAAAACAAAGAGCATTTAATTCTGTCCAATAAAATAAGAGAAATTCCTAAGGGGAGAATTTAAATTTTATGAAATTTTTCCCTAAGACAAATTTTACTGTATTTTTACATTTTAATTATTTAAAAGTTTTTTATTTTCCTAATTTATCCCTTATTCTAACATATTTTATAATATATAAATAAAATAAATATCCCCTCAAGCAGCTGCTTGCCACAGAGGTCTCACAGGAGTATGTCAGTTTATACACCATAGTAGAAAGTGTGTGAGGATGGTGGAACCTCAGCAGAAAAGTGACACAAACATCCATCTAGGGCCCAGGTACTGCTCTTCCCAGATATTCCACCCTAGAGAAACAATGATCTTATAATCAATGCCACTATCCCTTCTCTAGGTCAAAAAAGCGACTCAGATCCAGTGGCCATCAGGCTTCTCTCCACCTCTTATGTCATTGCATGATATGAGAGATGTACTGAGGTCTACACTGATGGATCTGTTGATCGGGAGAGGCTCCACACCTCACTTCCTCCACTTGTGCTAAGCTCCATGCCACCCTTGAGGCTGTAACTTTCATCCACAACCTCGGGAGTGGAAAGTTTTCCATCCTTTGCGACTCAAAGTCAGCCTTGGAAGCTGTCCAGACAGCAAGAGCTGCAAACCCCTTCCTCATCCAGAAGATCATCGAGCCTTGCTCCAAGGTCATTCCACCGGTATCACAATCCATTTCCAGTGGATCCCTTCCCATGTAGGGATACCTGGCAATGAGCTTGCTGATCGGACCACGAAAGAGGTGCTGGAGAGTCAGAGGTGTTTAACTAATCACTCTCTCCCTCTCAGCGACTGCAAGAGTTTTGTCTCAGAACTGATGAGCCAATATAGTCTTGCCCAGTGGCAGAGGGATTTGTTCCTCATTCAGGTACCTTGTTGACCTTTCTCTCACTGCTCTTAACCTTGGAGACCACCGCAGATCTGAGGAGACCGTCCTTCATCATCTGTGAGTTTGGGTCATCTACAGCAACATTACGCTTCACACTCTCGGCAGAGCGTACAGTCCCAACTGTGCACATGCAGCACACCCGAGACTATTTTTCGTGTTTTGCTCAACTGCTCCTGCTACAATGCTGAAAGAGAAGCTTTGTTCCGGGAGCTTCATGCTATTAGAACCACCGACTACTCCATCACCTCCCTTCTTGGTAACTACTATAATCTGAAGCTGCAGCGAATATGCTTCTGACTAGTCACTGATTTCTTTCAGAACATTGGCCTCTTCTGCAAGGTCTAATATTTTCTTTATTTCTTTCTTGTGATTAGTACACTTAACAGTTTCGTGAGATAGCTGAGAGGGCAGTTTCTTCTGCCTCTGCTATCTTGCCCTTCTGTTGTGACTGGTGTAGGGAGCCTCCCATTGGATGCTAATTTCACCATGAACTTACAACACCTTGATCCTTAGATTAATAGCCAAGTGTGCTAACAACTTAGCCACGGGATTCTGTTATTATTCTTTCCTTTGGCTATTTCTTTTATTTACTAAATATTTATTTTGTGATATATTAATTGTAATTCAATTAGCCAATGCTAAAGTAAGCTAACAATTCAGTGCTACAAAAATTTATTTTGTTTTCAACAAAAGATAATTGTTTTGGAAAAGAAAAATATATATATTTATCTAAATTAGAAGAACTTATATTGCTTCTGGAAAATATAGTAATCTCATTTTCAATGAGAATGTTTTTGGTTTATCTACTTTTTCACTCCTTAAAAGTTTTAATTTGAAGTAATGGATGATTGGAGAAATATAAATAGTTGCATTTAATTAGTATTTATATAACATAAACAGTATTTGTCTTTTATTCCGTAAAAAGTTTTCTCCCATCCCTCTGACTAAAGAGGGCAGATTTGCTATCAGGGAAATTTCTCTTGACACTCTACCACAGAAATCTCAAATTTCTATCAAACAGATCACTTGCAAATATTCATCAAAAGTTTCCCTTTTACCATATTTAGTGACCTTTAACAATGCATATTCAAACTACCAAAGGATACCAATCAAACTAAACAAGAATTTTCAAATTATCTCATAAAGAAAAAGAGTTGCATTTTACTACCCTCCCTTGGGTAAAGGACCAACTCAGTATTACCAATAAATTAGTCCCTTGCAACCTCATTACTTTCACATTCCACCACCAAAATTTCAAATTTGTAGCATAAATATATTGTTTACAATATTCATTCAAAATTTTGCAGTTTTAACATTTTTCTACTGTTAGAGGGCACAAGATTCTGAAAGTGCATATTGTGATATTTCATTGATTGAAATTCATTGATTCTATCCATCAGAAAAATAATTTTTATCTCTAAAGAAGAAATAATCATCTCTTAAAACAAAAAAGGTTGCAGTTTTCTACCCCTCCACCCCTGGGGTGAAGGGTCGCCTCACTGTTACCAATTGAAACTTCATCACTTATTTTTACAACTAAAATTTCTAGCATAAATAGTTTGCAATTTTCAATTTCTTTTTCATCATTAGAGGGTGCAATTACAACTTTTGGGTGATTCAGAAAGTGCAAATCATATTGTAAGCATTTCATTAATAATATCTATCCAGAAAGATTTTTTAAATTTATCTCCAGAAACAAAAAGCTCGATATCTACAGACAGCAAGTGAAAATGTTATCTCAGATTTTTTTTTGAAAATGTGATAAAAAGAGCTGAATAACCAAAGTAATCATATTCCAGAGTACATTAAATTTTCAAAAAGCCTAATGTTTGTTTGGCAAAACGATATATTCACAAAGGCAGTTCCTACAAATTCAAAATATTATTAAAAGAAATTAATACTAAAAATTATGTTTCTTAAACTACTAAATAAGATTAAAAAGTAATAAAAGCACACTATTAGTAATCACACCTCTTTAAAACATATTCAAAAGACGCAATTCAAAGTCATTCCTGAGAGTTTCAGTAGGAAACCATAATGAATGTGGCACAGTTTGGTTCGAATATAGTTAACATGAGAAATTTTAATTTGAAAGTTAGTCAATAAACTAAATGAAAAAATAATAGAGAAATAATAAAATAGTAAGCAAAAATTGAAGCAATTACTTGTTAAATGATTCAATTTCCATCAATCATATAAAATAATTGTTTTTTTTTACAAAAAATTTTGAACTCTTCAGCTGCTTGAGGGGGTATTTATTATTATATTATTATTAGAAAGGTTAATTTTGTTTTATCTCTGAGTGGAACTTTTTTTCACCCAATGGACTAAATGTCTAGATTACAGGACCCCAAAAGTTCAGAGAAGATTAGGGAATGATATTCAGAGTCATATGTGGCATCTACCCTGGGTCATTAAAACTTAGAGTGCAATTTCAAATTATTCCATAGTCAAATTTTTTTAAATATTTTTCAAAAATTAACTATTTAATACAGTGCAAAATAAGAAACACGACTCTGATGGTACTTACTACACAACAGTTAGAAAACAGATGGAAGCCTCCTATGATTGGATTGGATTGTTTTACCTCTGAGCGGCACTTTTTTGCACACCATGGGCTAAATGGCCAGGCCACAAGGACCCCGAAGGCTCAGAGAAGGTTGGGGGAGGGGACCCACTGGAACAGCTGTTGGGAGACAGATGGTAACTCCTGTCAAGGCCATCCAGCGTGTTCTTCAACGTGCACAGGATATGGCTCTCCTGCACACGGGGCCACAGCTTAAAGTCCCATCCGACGGACGACGGCCTTTTCAAGCCCATCGGTGTCCCCTACTGACCGTGGGCAGGGCGGGGAAATTTTGCGGAGATAAATCTCAACGCTGACCCAGCTGGGACTCAAACCTGGGAACTACAGATTACGAGCCTGGCGCGCTACCGACTGAGCCACCCCTGCTCTCCCGTATATGGCACCACAGCTTAGTGTGCTCTGATGGTACCTACTACACAACTGTTAGAAAACAGAGATGGAAGCCTCGTATGAAGACTAGTAGTCAGTCTGCTCTTTAATATGAACCAAATATGGCTCTCCTGTACATGGCACCACATCTTAGTGTACAATCCAGGGGTCAGGATCTTTTTTGTGGGTCAAGAGCCAAAACAGCAAAACCAACAAATTTTGAGAGCTGCAAATTATAATCTTTATTGGGTCAAGAACCATAACAAGAAAAAATAAATCATAGATTATTCTATTTAAATTAAAAATTTAAAATAGGTATATTCAAGTGTATGAAAAAAAAATTGAAAATAATTATTAAAAAATCTGCCATTCTTCAGTGTGACTTTTGAGTCTTCTTGACTAACTAAAACAAATTTGGAGTATATTTAGAACATTTGAATTGCACCAGTGTTTTCAAACTATTGTCTTCTAATGTTCTTGCTTCTAATGAAAATCATTAAAATTTTTCAGAGTTGAATGTTGAACCAAAAAGCGTCAAGAGCCACGACTTTTTTAGAGTGCTCAGAAGCTGCCAGTTCCTGATCCCTGTCCAATCCAATGGATGGCAGTCTTAGCAAGTCCATTTGATATCCAGTGGCATAGCAACAGGGAAGTCTATAAAACTAAGCTTCTCAAAAGGAAATTAATTCAATGAATTTAGTTAATACTTGTTTTTAAGAATAGTAAATCTAATATTTAAAACATTTTGCTGGTTAAATTATATATATACTAGCACAATACCCATCATATGTTTGGCAAAATGCAAGAAAATTTCTCCACCTGCATTAATTTAGTGCTGAGAAAACTATGGCAGAGAAATGTCAGATCCTTTAAAGCCACAAAGCCATTCAAGGATCTAAATCAAGTCACATATTCAGTAGGGACTTGATTTTTTAGTGCAACACAGGGTGGCACAGAGTAAACTCACATAACAAATTTGGAACCATTGTTCTGAGGAATTATAGGAACCAAAATCAAGTGTCTGGGGAAATATCGAGGGACCAAAAATATGTTGAAACAGGGATAAACAGGTTTGCATAGTATTTCCGCTATTCCTGTCAATGTCCCTAACAACTAACAAGTACTGACGTCAGCATGCCATAGAAAAAATATATATTCTCGACTGGTGCCTGCGTATCTAGTGCTATTATTTATTACAATGATTCTTTATGAATGTACATTCAAAAAGTTTGCCAACCATAGTTTGCAACCCTGCAACACATGATATATAAAATAATACCTGGAAATGGTTGCTAAAGCATTTTATTTCATAAAAATTTGTATGCACACATCATCTTTTAATGCTATGGTGCATGAATATGAAAAGGAATCTTTCACTGTAGGATGTACAATGTAGGAATCTTGAAATAACATCTACTGGAAGTTTGAGCACTTGAATTTCATTTGTGTGTTTATAAAAACATGCTTTACAAAAAAGCTTTGGCATTTAATAAAGTGATGTTGTTTAAATAGAAGCTACTAATCAATACTACAATTCTTACAAAACAGAAACATTACTTTATAGAATATCTGCTAAGTAAACCTGGAAGCAGCTGTGAAATAGTTAAAATATTGCCATAGTTTTGCTTAGAAGGGGATTATTAATTTAGGTGACTGGAAAGTAGACCTACTACTATTACTTTATAAATGATAGTATTAATCATTTGTATTTCAATGCTTCATTGCATACACTGAGATGCCAGTTTATTAGGTACATCTACCTAGTAGTGTGCTGAGCCTCCTTTGGCCTTCAGAACAGCTTGAATTCATTGGGGCATGGAACTAACAAGATGCTGGATGTGTCTTGCAGGAATCTTGTACCATGTGGAAATGAATGTGTTGTGCAGTTGCTGAAAAATGGACAGCGGCACAGTATCACTATGAACAGCTTTTTCCACCTCATCTCAAAGATCTCAATAGGGTTTAGATCTGGGGACTATGCAGGCCAATGAAGCAAGGAAAACTTGTCAACATATTCCTGGAACCATTTGGTGATGATACATTCCTTGTGGGCAGATGCATATCATGCTGAATGTGTCCATCTGAGTGAGTTAACTGTAGACATGAAGAGATGAACTTGGTCAGCAATGATTTAAAATATGACATGTCATTCAGATGTCTTTCAATGGGTATCAGGGGTCCTAGTGTGTTCCTGGAAAACATTCCCCACACCATCACACTGCCACCATTGGCCTGTACTGTTGACACCAGACAAGATGGCTCCATGACCTCATGTTACTTGTGCCAAATTCTGATCCTTCCATCAGCATGATGCAAAAGGAACCTCGAGTCATCCAACCAGGCTACCTTTTTCCAGTCCTCAATGGTTTAGTGTTGATACTCCTGTGGCCCACTGGAGACAAGCTTTTGTGTTCTTTGTTGACATTATAGGCACTCAACAGGGTCAGTGGCTGTTGTAGCCTATTTACGATGAGGTCCAATACGTGGTGCATTCAACGATGACCTGCCCACTAATGTTTAATTCTGCTGTGATTTGCCTGGTTGTGGTCTGTCTCCTCGCTTATACAATTCTTGCCAGTCTCCTTTGACCCTTCTGATTCACAAGCTGTTTTTGTCCACAGGATCAACAGTCACTGGTAGATTTTTGCTTTTCGCACCATTCTCCGTAAACTTTGAAATGGTTGTGCATGAAAAGCCCAGGAGGGCAGCTGTTTGAGAGATGTTAGAACTGGCACACCTAGCACCAACTACCATGCCACATTCAAAGTTGCCCAGGCTGCTCAATTTTCACATTCTGACTGATGCTCAAAGAGCTTGTCTGCCTGATTTATTCTGCACACTACAGTCACATGATGTATTGCATGTTGGAATTAACCATTTTGTGTCAAGGAGTAGTGTACCTAATAAACTGGCATCTCAGTGTAAGTTCAATGAAATTCTTACTTTCAAATAATTTGCCATTACAAAACATTTAATGGCATTTACCCTCTTTTGAAGGAGAAAGGGACATAATTTGAGGTAGCCATGATTGTATATCAAAAGTAATACTATACATACGATGTGAAGCAGAATGTCAGTAACTATAAATTCTGAAATTGTGAGTCAAGGCTTGCATTTTATATCCTGAATATATTTAATCCTTTATTCAGATTTCATCTGCAGAATAAAGAATTCTTTTAGTTATTAGGCAAAGTCCAAATTTAGCATATCTTATCTGAAGCTGCCTGTCTTTCTGTAGTAATGATGTTAAATATACATCATTGTTAGCATATTTAACAGTAGAAGCAAATAAATTTTCACTCTCAGGCAGAGGGGTTTTGAAAGTGGGGACGGATATATACTATAACACGCATATGATTGTGTATGGCTCTGTTTCATGAGTTCTTTTTCTCTCTCAACATTGCCCTGAATCTGTACTCCATAAAGAAACCCAGCCAGAACTTTTTTTTCTGCCTATATTAATACAGTTAAAAAAAGCAATTTTTTGTAACTAATTGATTCTGTATTTATTTAACCCTTAAGTACCAGAATACACAATAGTTTCCAGAGAATTTTGCTGCAAGTTTTTATATTTTTTCTAAATTTCCCTTTTGAAAATTCTTTTTTAAATATGAAAATTAAAAAATTCATTGTGTTTAATAACATAACCAAGTTCTGTTAGTTACTTAATTTAAAGATAATATTCTACAATTCTTTAAATTTTTATGCTGAACAGAAAATACAGCACTTTAAGGGTTAACAGTTATGGACTACGATCATTTCAAAATTTGTTAAACTGTTTTAAAAAATAAGGGCAGTCCTTTAGGTTGCATGCTCTGAAACCTGACTAGCTTTTAATGTCCCTGGTCAGACATCAAATTAAACAGATATTTTGTTTAAAAAATCTCTGACAGGGCCAATTAAAAAAAAACACATTACAGGAAAATATCACTAAACGTAAAATAGCCAATGAATCATAATATATTTTATTTTGTAGTATTAATATGTCTTTTTTTTACATAATAATGCTGAAAAGAATACTTTTAAGATTTTCAGTGCTAAGGTTAGAAGGGCTGGACAGTTATTTTGGCACAACAGGCAATGATGTAAATAATGCCTTTTTTCTGCAGAACATTTTAGAATTTAAATTTATTTATTGTTGCTCTCAGAAAGTTATGAAAATTTATACAACAATATTGTAAAAAAAAATTTAAATTTTAAGTAAAAATAATAAAACAGTGCACTATAGATTTTGGCATGATTGGCAACCTAGTTTCCCAGTATTGCAGGCTGGGACTGAACACTAGCATCTGACTCTTGATGAACTGTAAAAATAAAAATAAAAAGAGGCATTCAGGGGAGAAAGTGGCAGCCTGGTAATGTGAATTTCAACTGCAAGCTGGTGCAATGGGTGAGTTGGAGCACTGATTTCTTTGTTTCACTATGAAAAGTAATGCACTTATTTTCCATAAGATAAATTCCAAAATAAATTTCTTATGATAACTAATTTCAAGTAATGCACTTGGAATTAGTTTTTCTCAAAGTCTGGAAGTTTAGCAGCCCTATTTCCAGTATTTGAAATGCAATTGTAAGAAAAAAATGGGAACATGCCTAATATTGAATTGAACTGAATAGAACTCAAAAAGACATTTCGTAATGCATTTTTTTTTACCAGCTATTCTCAAAACACATTAACAAAACACTTTTTTTTTGTGGTGGGGGGGGGAGCCCCTGAAGGTAATTCTTTCTACTTCAATTTGGTATTTCGCTCCTCTACTGTAATATTATCTATAAATGCATTTTTCTTCTCCCCTGAATGCTAGTGTTAATTTAAAAAACTATTTGTGAAAATTATGTCTAAATACAGGTTTACTATTTTTTTCTCTATTCCAATTATAAATTTATATTTATTATTTTAAATTGAATTACTCATTATAAATTATCCCTTGAACAATTGTCTATTTTCATTTACAATATAAATTTATTTACATATATATATATACGAAAATTTTTCCCACAAAACTATTTATTGACTTCAAAGTTAACAGGTAATTCTGTGGATATTATTTATTGATCAAATCATCACTAATCCTAATAGCAGGAAGTAACTTATTTATTTACATCTTATTCAGTGCAACATTAAAAAGAAATAGTTGTCATTTCTGATCATAGATGGTGCCAAATACAGGTGCAGCAATCATGAAAGATTGATAAGTCACATTAGTGGAAAGACAGAGTCAGCATTTGTTAGTGGACTTAAAACACTCTGGCATGTATCTGGAGAGACGTGGGTTCGAATCCCATATATTGGCAAACTTTCTTCCATAAAACTATTTATTGATTACATATAGTAATTTATTTTACAATGAAATGTTGAAAGGTGATATAGGTATAAAATGAATTATAAAAAAATGACTAAAAAATTATAATGACATCCACTAGGATCGAACCAGAGACTTTTAAGTTACGAGTCCAAAAAAAAAAATAATAATAAATAAATAGATAAAAAATACACTGTATTTAGTTGACTGAGCTATGAATTGTTAATGACAGATGATGTTAAAATATGATATTGACATTCTCCTGTAATCCATATGCTCAACTTATTTTACATTTTCATTTTTAATGTTGCTCTTAAAGTCTTCATATATAAGTATCCTTCATTGAGAAAATAAACATCTAACAATCTAGTTCAAACATCTTATTAGGAAAGTTTAGGCTTGTTGTGCTTTTCACAGTCAAATGAAGATTTTCACTAAAAAACAAGATCTTTGATTACTGGTTGCTTTGGTAGAATTAGCCAATCAAGTGTCACAGGACACTAAAAGTGGTGACTTGGCTCCTGCAATGCATCGTTATTTTAGTTCAGAGCATGCACATTTGTGTCATCACTATAATAGATAATGCTAAGATTCTGGGAGTGATTGTAATGTTAAAATTCATATTGGCAACATAAAAGCAGCCAATGTAGCCAGTCCTGATTAGCAGAGTAAATGCTGTGATTGTCTACATAAAATGGCAAATAATGAATTACAAATCAAATATAAAAATGACATTATGTTGATTTAGCCTCTTGAATCAAATAATGAAAATTTGAAATTCGTTTATTATTTTTTGCAATTATTTTTGATGGAGCAGTGCCCCAGATGGCCTAATGGATGAGCCACTTCTGGTAGCATGACATCTGAACATATATGAAGTGCCACTTATGTTTCACATCGTATTTGATTGAGGTGAACTATGATCAATGAAAAAGTGTGTTTTTAATCATGTTTTATGAATTTAAAAAAAGAGTACATGCTGTTTTTAAAGAATGGGTGTGATACATTTGGTGCTAATGCTACTTCCGAACATGCATATTGTCACTGGTTTGAAAAATTTTGCACTGGTGATTTTCACTAAGCAATGATTTTTATAGTAGAAGACCATCACAAATGGATGTGGATCACGATATAATTATGAAGTCATTTAAGTTCATATGAATATAACAGAGAAATATTTGCCTCACCTGTTAGTTTGAGTTTGGGTGCAATGGAATGATTCTATCATATCAGAGGTTTTGGAAAAATTGACCTGAAAGCAGAATTGTATATAGATGTATTGTAATATAAGCTACTAAAAATATTACGTTACAAAACAGACAGTTGCAGCACATACTAAATTATATAAGTCTGCACTAATACACTCAATCTCTGACTAACAGATATGTTCTTCAAAGAATTTGTGCAAGGTGAAATTGTGTTAGATACAAATTTCTCAAACAAATAATGTAAATGGAGAGGGAAGCAATGCATTCTAGAATCCTAACCTGACTGACATATTTCAAACTTTAATCCTTTATTATGATTACACTTTGGTTAATGCTTTGTGTTTCATTTGTTTATGTATATTTCCGACATGTAACTCATTTTTACAGAAAAATCAACAATGATAAAGGTAGAAACAAAAGGCTGCTAAATGCAGTTATATTTTAATACATGACAGTCAAATAATGCAGATTGAATGAGGTAACTGACTTGTAAAAACTGTTCTCAAATAATGAATGAAGATAACCAAATGTATGTGTACAAGATTAATTGTTTTACCTCTGAGTGATACTTTTTTTGCGCAAAAATGGGCTAAATAGTCATATCACAAAGAACTGCAGGGCTCAGAGAAGGTTGGGGAAAGGTATCCATTAGACAGCTGTTAGGAGAAACATGGGAGCCTTTTGTCAAGGCTATCCAGTGTGCTCTTTAATGGGCACAAGGTACAGCTCTTCTGCACACAGGATTATGGTAAACATCTTATCTAATGGGCAAAATCACTGAGGATTGGAGGGTGGGGGTGGGGGGGGGTTAGTGGATATAAATCTCAACATGCTGGCACAGTTGGGACTTAAAACTGTGAACTGCATATTATTAGCTTGGTGTGCTACTGACTGAGTCAACCCCTGCTCCATGTTTACAGCATTTCTATTCTTCATGTGATAAGTTATAACCTTTAACCAACTAGGGTGAATTTATCTATGGATACGCTGTCATCAGATAATGACATTTAAAATATTTTTATTGTTTACAAATATATTAAGTATTGTAGCTATTTAAACAAACTTATATAGAGAAATGGGAAAAATCTTCTTGGAAGTGCTTAACCCTTCCAGAGTCCACGTAGTCTTTATACGTATGGAGAATCTGAATTGAGGGGCCAATGACATATGTAAAAACATTTAGTACAACAAAAATATATAACGATTTTTTTAAAAATGAAAATTGCCGTTGTAATTTAAATAAATATATATATCTTATAAAAATATATAATTCAGGCTTCAAAAATAATATTTTGTTTTTTAATTTTATGCATATTTTATTAAACTACAATATAAATAATTTTATAAAGCCATCTGATTGCCATTTCTTAGACGCACTAAACAGTATTGCCGATTTCCTATTTGCTGAAGCAACCTTCTGATTTAAGCTCACTGTGATGCCCCGCATTCACTTTTACTTTACTTTAACCAGTTTTGCTTAATTTACGTTATATTTATCATTTTGGGGATTTTTATTTCATTTTTGGCATCACAGTGCTCGTTTCCAAGAGTTAGGAGTTGCACATGCGCAACTCTGAACTTTCAATTGTCACCCGCTAAAGCGTGTGCACAAGGACACGCCCACTCTTGCGTCATAGCTTGCGCCGCTCATCAATTTATGCAAATGTCTTTCCCGGTGTGTGTGATGCCCCATCGTTCACTTTTGCTTTACCTTAACCAGTTTTGTTTAATTTACGTTATATTTATCATTTTGGGGATTTTTTATTTCCTTTTCGGCATCACAGCACTTGTTTTCAAGTTTCTAGGAGTTGCGTACGCGCAACTCCGAACTTCCGACCGTAACCGTTAAAGCGCGTGCCAAGGACACGCCCCCTCTTGCGTCATACCTCGTCGTTCGTCATTGTATGCAAATGTCTTTCCCGGCATGCGCCGGCCCATTGTCAAAACCGTGACCTGCGAGTCACTTGAGAGCACTAAGGACTGAGAAGCACTTGAGAGTTGTAGAGCACTTGAGCACTTGAGAGCAGAGTTGTAGAGAGAGCAGAGACATGTAGTAAGGTGCGTAGCACCGTGTGTGTAGCACAGAATTTAGTTTCTTTATTGATGTCTTGGTGAGTTAATTATTTTGGAAATAAATCTATTTTGTTTTGTTATAACCTTTTGAGTCTGTAGTTTTTTATCTTGAGCAACGCTAATTTAGGATCTTTTTTACATTAACTCTTATTTTGTTAAGAATCATTTTTGACTCTTACTTATGAACGCTCGCTGGCATTTGAACCCTAAATCAACTTATTCTACATTTTGGCAATTTGTTAATTATTGCCTGGAGCCCGTCTAAGCTATCCGGAGCATAAAACTTAAGTATTTTGCAATTGTTTTGGAGCGTTACAGAGTCACGTAAAAGAAGTGGCGCAGCGAACAGGGACTCGCCAGTATTTAAAGATAGTAATTTTTTTGAGCTCAATAGTTGTATGTACTAGTTGTAGATTTAACGGCAGCTTAAGCCGAAAATTTTTGTTGAGCAAGTAGCTTAACATTTTTGTGTATTATTCAAAGGTACTGAAGTTTCAGCGTAGATATTGCTGAATATTTAAGATAATTGTCGTATGTAATGATTAGAAGTGTCCGGACACACAAGTACGTAGGACGATAAGAAATTTTTTTTACAAGCAAATTTATATTTTTGTAAAGCTTAGTTATAGCTTTAGTATTGTTGTATAGCAGTACCTTTGAGCGCTGCTCAAGATAAAAAAGTTTTCAAAATTTCCAAAATTCCAAATTTCGGCAGACCGCTAAACATGTCTGCTAATAATATGGCCGATTCCGCCATAATGACTCCCGACATAGAAAGAGTAAAGGGTAGATTGCAAGAGGTAATGATGGAAGCAGAAGTGCTAATGAATCTGCTTGATGATAATCGGGAGAAAAGGGGAACGACAACAACCCCTAAATTTGCTGACAATGCTACGTCAGTTCACCAACGAAGAAACTTTGAACGTAAGGTTCCATTTTCTGTTCCGCCAGAAGCAAGCGATAGAACAGAGTATTTTCAACCGCCACAACGACAATTTGCCAACCCATCCATTAACTATAGTCCTTATATTAATTGGCCTTTACCTGAGATAAGGTTCGACGGTTCGAAACGTCCGTCATCGTGGACATTTGTCAAGTCCATGGAGGAGCACTTCCGTTTACATGAAGTGCCAAGCAACAAAAAAGTTGTTTTAGCAGTATCTTGCCTAATTGGATGCGCTAAGCAATGGTGGAATAATGTAGGATGTCGTCATGGCATAGAACTTTGGGAAGAATTTAAAAACGAAATCATGGACATATATCCGGCTTATAATGATTTTACAGAACTAGCTACAGAGTTGTTTTCACGAAGACAAAGGGAAAGAGATGACATAGAAAAATTCATATGGGGTACAGTAGAGTTATACCAGCTGTACGATGCTGATGCCGCTGAAATTGATATTGTAAATTGCATATTGTCTCAATTACTTTTGCCCATCCGAGAATTCCTAGAAGTACGAAACATAAATTCAGTTTCCAAGTTAGTCAAATTGGCTCGGCAATACACTGCAAGAAGAGAATCTGCAGCAAATACACATAACCAACAATGGATGCCATTCCCGCCAAAGCAGCGATATCAGGTTGAGTCGCGTAGAATGACTCCCGCACGACCGGAATTTACACGGTCCCGACAATTTGCGCCGAACGCGCCTAGAACTATAGAATATGAACGAAGTAGAGACTTTTTGCCACGTCAAGCTTCGAACCATAACACTAGACCTAAAACTTTGGTTAAACAACCTCAATCTTTCACTTGTAACTTTTGTGGCCGACTGGGACATACTGAGAATTATTGCTATAAAAGGAATGAAAATTCGGGAAACTTTCATCGGGATCTTTGAAACGAGAGGCCAAGATTCCTCAAGAAAAGCCCTCTCATGAGTTATGCCTTGCCACTATGGCTTTACCTTTTGTTACTGATTGCCACGAAGTAACTAAAATAACAGATCGAAAAGATACAGAAGTCGATCTTCCGTTTGCTAAGGAACAAGTTTTCGATGGTACTAATGACGAATGTCAATTGAAAGTGCAGCCGCGGTCCCGTGGACTTTTTGACTTACCTTGTGGTCCAGAACAGATTATTTCAGAAGCACCTATAAAATGTCCCGTTAGTGCAAATAATGAGTGTTTAAATAACGAAGTTTGTGAAGTAGAAGAATCGTATGAGGAAGCCGTTTTTGAAAAGGTTTTTAAAGTAGAAGTTTTAAAAGAAAGTAATAATAATGAAAATAATTTTGAGTCTGATTTAAGTGAAGAAAAAACCAACCAAGAAGTTGTGCCGACCGCAAGTATTCCTGACAAGTCTGGAGGTCCTCAACTATTAAAGCGTCATTTGGAGGCAGACACCAATAAGCCTAGAAAGTACGAGAAAAGGTTCTTCAAAAATCCGCACGGAGCAACGAAAAGCCGACGAAATGACCAGAGCCTGCAGAGCGACAACCGGCAGCTAAGCAGCGAACATCGGGAAGATGACGTCACGAGAGAGATCTACAGCGACGACTTGACTTGAACGAGATCTTCAGTAACAACTTTACGTGAAGCCACCCAACGACGACGGAAGGATGTTATCGGAAACGGACTAGATGATTTATCGCCACGGAGTGCCAACAATGAAATTTAAGTATATTTTTCTTTCACTTGGCACTTGATTGAGTTATAAAATGTTTTTTTTTCTGGAATAGATGAAGACGAAGAAGAAGCCTTATTGTGAATTATATAGTTAGCGATGTTTAATTTCTTGTTGAAACTTTAGAGTTCGATATTTATTTTTGAAAAGTGAAATTTTTGTAGTTCGAGTTTATACTTGTGTGAATAGAATTTTTTTTGCATTCTTGTTCATCGAGGTTCTAGTTATTGTATTTACGTGAGTTAAAATGTATTTTTGTAGATTTTTTTCAGCTGACTGATAGCTGAAAATTTTGTAAGTCGATATTGGAAAGTTTAGAAATTGTAAAATGTTTCTGGATATGAATGAGAAGAGTGAAAGAGAATTAGTGATTTAAGAATTTGTATTGTAAAATAACGTGCATTCCAAAGTGAATTTATGTAAAAAAAAAAAAAGAAAAAAAAGGAGATTCATGTAAAAGTTATTGGATGAAATGTTATCATCGTATATTATAAATTATTTACACTCTTTTTTCTTTATTCTTAGATACGATTTATGTATATGTGTTTAAATCTGTTCAGTGTCATCAGTGATATTTATGTGTCAATGATACGTAATTTTTGGGGATGACATTGACAGTATTTATTGGTATATATAGATGATGACCATGATGATGACTGCAGAATTTTGTTTTTTTTGTGTGTACCTTTTTGGAGCTGTCCCCAAATGGCATAGTCTGATAACAGAGTTGTTATCAGCAAAACTCCTTTGGGAGGGGGACGTTAGCTCTGAAGGGGGAGGTAACTAATGATTTTTTATTTCAGCTAGATCGTGATTTCTGTGAATAGGAGAAGAATTAGCGGATGATTACAATCCCGCTTGTTTGTAAATTTTGAATTTTCTTAGCTTTGCGTATTTGAATGTAATTAGGAGGAGATAACGGTGTTCGAATACCCGTTTTTTTATGTGATTTAGGAGAAGATTTAGCTTTCACGAATTTTTTATTGTGGTTAGGGGAAAAGCGGAAGTTATTACCCCGCTAACAACAAATGTAATGAATCACTTTTTCTTTTCATCTTTTTAACATTTATTAGACTTAGGTTAATAAACTCCAAATCTTACTATTTTTTCTGTACAGTTCAAGATATGCCAATTTCGAGTTTGTATCAGAATGTGATACTAGTTAGACCGATGATGCTAGTATACAGTTAACTGTCACAGCCACTGGTACGTAAGTACACTAGGTTAGCTGTTAAATACATATTTTTGTTAGGAGGAAAAGGGAGGAGGTACCTTTGGTTGTGCTGGAAAATTGTGTCAAAGTAAGAATAGTTCATCATATCAAAATTTGCGCTAGCATACTTTTACTTATTTATGTTCAGCCATGTGTAAATGACGTAAGATGTGTCCTTTATTCAAAATTGTCGTCAAAATTTGTTAGGTCAATCATTTTGACTCCCTTTGGAAGGGGGAGTTGTGATGCCCCATCGTTCACTTTTGCTTTACCTTAACCAGTTTTGTTTAATTTACGTTATATTTATCATTTTGGGGATTTTTTATTTCCTTTTCGGCATCACAGCACTTGTTTTCAAGTTTCTAGGAGTTGCGTACGCGCAACTCCGAACTTCCGACCGTAACCGTTAAAGCGCGTGCCAAGGACACGCCCCCTCTTGCGTCATACCTCGTCGTTCGTCATTGTATGCAAATGTCTTTCCCGGCATGCGCCGGCCCATTGTCAAAACCGTGACCTGCGAGTCACTTGAGAGCACTAAGGACTGAGAAGCACTTGAGAGTTGTAGAGCACTTGAGCACTTGAGAGCAGAGTTGTAGAGAGAGCAGAGACATGTAGTAAGGTGCGTAGCACCGTGTGTGTAGCACAGAATTTAGTTTCTTCATTGATGTCTTGGTGAGTTAATTATTTTGGAAATAAATCTATTTTGTTTTGTTATAACCTTTTGAGTCTGTAGTTTTTTATCTTGAGCAACGCTAATTTAGGATCTTTTTTACATTAACTCTTATTTTGTTAAGAATCATTTTTGACTCTTACTTATGAACGCTCGCTGGCATTTGAACCCTAAATCAACTTATTCTACATTTTGGCAATTTGTTAATTATTGCCTGGCGCCCGTCTAAGCTATCCGGAGCATAAAACTTAAGTATTTTGCAATTGTTTTGGAGCGTTACATGTGCAACATGACACGTGCGGGCATTGTACCTCTTGTTATAACCTGGTGACATGTTGTCACAGTAGCACAGAAGATAGTAGAGAGAGTAATAAGGCACAGCACAATTTAAAGATCAGTTTTAGTTTGGAGTTTGTTGAAGATGTTTGTAGTAAGAAATGATGCAGTATCTTCTTCATTGAAGTTTTGAAGAGTGCTTTTTGGAAATAAATTGTTTGTTATTTAAACCTTTTGAATCTTTACTAATTTTTTCTCTTGAGCAACATTAGTTTATTTTGATTAGCATTAACATAAAATTTTGACAATCATTTAATATTTTTGAATTCTTACTCATTAATGCTCGCTGGTATTTCGACCCTATTAAACTTTATTTTTTGGCAATTTGTTAATTATTGCCTGGCGCCCAACTCAGCTATCTGGAGCATGAAAATAATTGGATCAGACAAAGAGTCCAAACTTTAAAAGTATTTCATTTCTTTGGAGCGTTACATCACAGTTTGATTTGAACTATTATCATCAAATATTTCCTTAAATTTTCGAAAATCTCCTAAAAATAAACAAAAGAAAAAAAAATTGCTATTTTTAAAAATGATATATTTTGGAAGTAATTACAAAATACATACCACCATTTTTTTCCCATTTCACACTCTTTTCTGTCATAAACATATTTCAGTATTCCCAAGTTATTTTTATCATTTTTCCCAGCATTCTATGCATCTTTCCAGACTTCAAAAACGAAACTGGAAGTAAACACATCCTTCTTAGAAATTCTGGTTGCAGCTGCATTTAATTAGTTATGCGTCACTGAGTCAACAAGATGCAGATGGCTGACATAAGATATCTCCATTGTTTCCATGTGCTGTGCTTTTTTCAGTTTTGGTCTAGCATGTTCTTACTTCAAGTAACTCCAAAGTTTTCACTGCTTTCCTATTCCTCACCATACCTGTAATGGTGGCACTGGCAGAGTGGCCCTTTTCTAAGTTAATATTTATACAGAATTATATAATGAGTATAATGCGTGAGCAAAGCTGAATGAATGTTCCATAAAAAAGAATTGCAGAAGTTAGCTAGACATTAAAAAAATATTATGTGCAGGAATTGGGTTGATTTAGCTTTGAGGGCACTTTTATGCACACAATGGACTAAATCACTAGGACACCAAAGGCTCTGAGCTGGGTAGGGAAAGAGACCCACTAAACAGCTTTAACTCTTCCAGTGTCCAGGCTGAAAAACAGGTTTCCATTTTTTTAGGCCAAGCTATTTTCTCACTATGCTCAGCCAAAAAAAATTTAACTTTAGAACTTTTTTACCAAATAACTAATGAAAGGAATTATGGCATGTTGTATACCAAATTAATCAGCATTTAATACTGGATTTTCTGAAAATCAAGTATTTAACACAAAAGACGATACGTTTTATTTTAATAAGACTTTTTTAGTCATGTAAATCAGCCAATTGAAGATCGCTAACTAACGGAAGTAAATATTACAGAAATGAATTTGCTTTCATATCCAAGACTTATTTTCAGAAAATGATACTATATCAAAGTTGCACTGGAAAGTAATAAATAATAAAATAAAAATTAACATAGAGCCTAATGTGATGTTAAAATATCCACAGCAACAAGTAGGCCAGCCATACGATATAACATAATTATAAAAAAAATCAATAATTATCGATCGGCCAAAAGATCGCTAATTTCCGAAAATAAATCTACTGAAATGAAAACTAACTAAGGTTTAAATATAAAAAAAAAAATACTAACTTTATAAAGAGTATCTAATATGTTGGGCCAAAACTGTAAAAAACACTTAGAGCACATGGAACAGAGATAGCATGTGTCAGCCATCTGTGTCTTGTTTGACTCAGTGAAGCATAACTAACTAAATGAAGGTGGAACCAGAATTTCTAAGAAGGGTGTGTTTACTTTAAGTTTTGATTTGAAGGTGGGAAAGATGCATAGAATGCTGGGAAAAATGATAAAAATAACTTGGGAATAATGAAATAGGTTTACGACAGAAAAGAGTGTGAAACGGGAAAAAAAATTGCGGTACATATTTTGCAATTACTTCAAAATCTATCATTTTTAAAAATAGCAGTTTTTTTGTTAATTTTTGGGAGATTTTTGAAAATTTAAGGAAAAATTTGTTGATAATAGTTCAAATCAAACTTGTGAGCTTAAATCAGAAGGTTGCTTCAGCAAATAGGAACATTAACAAGCAAATCGGCAATACTGTTTAGTGCTTCTAAGAAATGGCAATCAGATGGCTTTATAAAATTATTTATATTGTAGTTTAATAAAATATGCCTAAAATTAAAAAACGAAATATTATTTTGAAGCCTGAATTATATATTTTAAGATATATATATATAAATTACGACGACAATTTTTATTTTTAAAAAATCGTTTTTTTTGTACTAAAAATGTATACATACGCCCTTGACCTCTCAATTCAGATTCTCCAAACGTATACAGACAATGTGGACACTGAAAGGGTTAAGGAGACAGATAAAGCCTCCTGTCAAGGTCATCCAGTGTGTTCTTTAATGGAACATAGTATGGCTCTCCTGCACATGAAAACATGTCATCCATTAGATGATATCCTTTACAAACCCATTGGTATTCAGTTTTTCACACTGAACTATTATACTCTAAGAATTTCTTAAAGTATGTATCAACTTAAAACACACAAGTAGCAAAAATCCTGTTATGAATAGGATAATCATTATTCTTTAAGGTTACATTAAATGAACCTGAAAAACTTGCTAAATTACTTACAAGGACAGTTCCTGCATTTCCTTTGGTACTAAGTTCAAAATATGGTTTGTTAGGAGACATCAAAATTTGCAAAACATCACTGTTCATATCCAGATCACTCCAGGCTTCTCTCAGTACCTCTGACTATGCAAATTTAGAAAAAAAAAATAGCTATAGAAAATACAAAATTATACTTAGTTCACACATACAATTGAATTCCTTTGAAACAAACTTAGTATATATAAATATATCAAACTTCTGACTATAACACACTTAAATGCTTAGCACTAACTTATGGCCTATGCTAAATGCATTTTTCTTTAGTCATCTTTTTCATTATATATTCCCCCCCCCCCCCAGAAAAATCAAGAATTCACATAGTGAGCATCTCGCTTATAATACCTATAACTTAACTGGGTATGACTTTTCTTGGTATTTATATCAATTAGAAAATATTCATAATCACTCACTGACTTAACTACAATTCCTCTTCTAAACTGCCAAGAGCATGTGAAGGCTCAAGGAAGTTACATTTTTGATATTCTAGAACAGTGATGGCAAATGTTTTTAGACATATGTCAATGCTTCAGTGGTTTTCGTGAATACAGAAAAATTATTTTTAATTACAGAACAATAACTATTAATGAATTAGTCATTAATTGTACTATGGCAAATTTAAACTACACTTTGTGATTCCATATCTAACATTATTTTTCTTACTTCATAGACATTCTAATTTATTCTTCTCCCTTTATCTTTATTTTAAATCCTCTTAAATTTTATTTTCCTCTAATTTTACCTTATCAGGGAGAGTTTCTTCTATGCTTAAATGGATTCTCTCTGACAAAAGAAATAATTTGGATTCAAAATTATTAGGCATTTTGCTTCTAATGATGTATAAATAGTAGAATAACATTGATTGCATCATATCAATATTTTTGAATGGATTTCGTTTTTTTTTTTAATTTTCGTCGACTATGCATTATAATGTTAAATTCTGAAGGGAATTTAATTTTATAAAAATTTCCTCGAGTCATTTCAGCAATTTGTTTTAAAAATATTAATCTGTGCAGAAAAATCATTAGTAGTACCAAGAATTACGACTGCATACTTATGTTTAGAAATTTTTATTAACAATGCTCCATTTTATTCTGAACAATTCCTAGAAATTTGGTGTAATTTCTTTATCCCCTTCGAAATTCAGTAATCTTATGCGAAATCTCAAACTTGTTTACCTGGTTTGAAATCCAAAAAAGGTGTCTTTGCACAAGTTTGTTTTAGCCTCATATTTTATGCCCAACACTAAAAGTGGATATAAAGAAAATAACTAAATTTTTATTCCACATATCATAGACTATCATGTTAACCTTTCCTGTTTGGTGGAATATTTTAATAATTAGGACACCCTACTCAAGTTTTAATCTGACTCCACCCCCACAAACTAAATTTTGGACCCTTCTTGAGACGAAATTCTTGAACCCTCCCCAATGCTAAATTCATGGACCCCTCCACCAAAACTAAATCCTGGTGCGTGCCAGTCTTCAGTAGTTTCAATTGTATGACTTACATACATTATTAGAATACATATGGTGGAGTCATCCTATTTATTCATAATTGGGTTTCCTATTGCAATTTTTAATTTATTATTATTCTTAAACCACAAGTTTTAAGAATAAATAGCAGAAAAAGTAACCACAACAATTCTATTTACACATATTAATTTCATTATTAATAATTGTTATTAATATTGATTTTTTGCTTTTCCAATTTTTTATTTGTTTTTAAACACGTGGATTGATTGAATTGATGCAAACTGCTGGACAACGCTATTGCATATATATATATAATAAAAATGATAACATGTTCATTATTTTTCATTTGTACCAAAAATATTTCGAAATAATGTTAATGTAACATTATAACAAAATTGATATTTTGCTATAAAGATATATAAGATTTATATTTTGCTTAAAAAAAGATACTAAAGTTTTTGACTGTAACGAAAAAAAAAACGAAATGTTTTTCATTTCATTTGCAACACTGATCATTTCACATGTAATAGATTACATTTCTACACAATCCATGTATATTTATAAATATTCCAGTATTTTTAGTAAGTGTTAATTATTCTTGGACCAATATTTTTACTTACCTGTAGTAGACATTCTCCATTGTTATTGTAACTACGAGTGACAAAAGGGCATCTCACTTCAGAGTCAGTACCATCTTTGACATGGATGTCACCCAGTATATGTGTAATATCTCCTTTCTTGACAGAATTAAAAATATCCTGAAGTTTACATACAGCCTATCTTTCTCATTCTCATCAGAGAATGTTTCATAATAACAAATAACATTCAAGTTTTTAACCCTTGTTTCAAATTTAGCTGTAAGAAATATTTCATACAGTCATATCCTAAAACAGATGCGTTTCAGTTGAGAAGCAGACCCATATTCTGCAAAGGCATTTCCTCTTTCCATGTGGAGAATAAAAATTCCAGATTATTTTAAGTATCTGATCATTTTACTTGTCTATTTATAGTCTCATGCACACCCAGAATGTCTGGTTTGTAATGCTGAAACTCCTGTGTGAGGACATCAAAAGAATAATCTCTATGCAGCATCCTCACATTCCATCTGCCTGTAGGAAGAAATGATTAGCAAGTTGTTTAAAGAAATTAAGTTTATTGAGAGAGATAGTGCGAATAATATCAAACAGCCCCCTGACGTCACAGGCATGGGGCAAAGACCTGTTCCCCTACCACTAAAGTGTCCCCACTAAAAAAATAAGTTATCCATGCTGGTAGAAACTTTCTCTAGTGTAGATTTAGTGATGGCCCCAAAAGCAAAGGCTCAAATACTTGCAATGGACCCTGATCAGGATTATCCACCAACTGATATAAAGTATCATGTAAATCTATTCACTGAGGACTGTCAACCCACAAGCAAATGAAAACACAGCAGTAGATTTCCCCCCAAATAGCCTCCAATTACAAGCATGAGGCAAAGACCTGTTTTCCCATCATTAAAGGCTTAAATCACCCATGCTGATAGAAGCTTCATAAATGAAAGGTTCATTTTCTACTTGTGGATTTCAAGCCCGGGAGTTGAGCAGCACTTATAATATCATCCCCTGATTGGTTAGAATTTTGTAAAGTATTATTGACTTATTATAGGCTTTATTGCCTTTTCACTGAATTTATTTTATGAATTTTTGTAAAGTATTATTTTTTTACTCCTTTAAATGAAGTTATTTAAAAGAGTCTGTTAAAAAAGTCTTTTTTTCAAATCAAAAGTGTTAGAACATTAGCAAATTGATCTACAAGTTGTTAAAGGCCAGTTTCAGTAGGCACAAAGTTCTGCACAGGTCCACTTTTATCTTTGAAAACCTGAACTGATCCAGTGATATGAGGAATCCAATCCCAGAACTCACCTAGTGTGCTGGTGTACTGTAATGCAATCTGCATGTAAAAGAATTGAATAAAAGGATGTGGAGTTCTGGTAACTCTCCAAGATTTGAGAATTTCAAAAATAGCTTCAATTTGTGAATAAATTAAAATTTTTGCATTATTGTTCATTGCATTGGAATTATAATGTGTGATAATTTAATTAACTTTATAACCCTTGTAAACTTTTGTGTGAGAATTATAGTAAACATGCTAATTAATATTATTTTCATATCAGTAGGAATAGGGGGTTGTATTAGGAAGTGTGTGTATGTGTGTGGGGTCTGGTAACTCTCCAATATTTAAAAATTTCAAGAAAAGCTTCATTTTGTGAATAAATTAAAATTTTTGCATTATTATTCATTGCATTGGGATTATAATGTGTGATAATTTTATTAACTTTATAACCCTTGTAAACTTTTTTTGTGGGATTTATAGTAAACGTGTTAATGAGGACATTAATATTGGTTTTCATATGAGTAGGAATAGGGGGTTGTATTAGGAAGTGTGTGTGGGTGGGTGTTTATGTGTGGGGTCTTATCCTCTAATGGCGATTCCTAGTATGAATTTGTGAGAGTTTAAATTTTTTAAGAGGTCTGGGAATATGTATGTGATTAAAGGTGGAAACAAAGATCAAAAGTGAGTATTGAGAGGCATGATTAGGGGAGCATTATATTTCTAAAATGTTAGATCTACCTTGCTGAGGTCCTGCCATCCTCTCAGATCATCTACTATGGCAAATAAACTGATAGGCTCCTGTCAGACCACTGTGGCAAGCAGCTGCTTGAGGGGATATTTTCTCTCTCATTTTAGATCTACCTACAGGGAAGTGACCATGCCCAATTGAATGCCAATGACTGTAATGTTCCTAGTTCTAAATTTGGGAAGTTAACAAACTAAAATTAGCAAAACAGAGAGAGATAGAGAAAAAAAATGTAAATCTCAGAGTTGTAGAGCATCTTCTAATTAGTAAAAAACAACATATGGTACACACGAAATAAGTAAATGGAAGGCTATATATAAACACTGACCATTTGAAATAGGGTGCCCAGCCACCATAAAATACTGCACAATGCCACAAAATCCACAAACATATGCACGTGATGACTGTAATATAGCACCTCACTAGCAAGATAAAAATCAGGTATGGCAGTATGTGATATAGAGTTTGTAGGTGAGTAGGTGTACTGGTCGAAGACCCAGAAGGCAGGCTACTCCAACAATCGGCACTGTGAAATGGTGCTGCTTTATAGTGAGCGTCAACAAAATGCTTGGAAAGCTTCATAGTGTTATACCATTGTTTTCCAGCTGATCAGAATTCAACTCTGGTGACCATTTGCCAAGTTGTTTGACAGCTCAGAGAGACCAGCAACAAAATAGCTCATTGATGATTGTGCATACCAACATGATCAAGTATTAGAGTGCATCCAGAAAATGTCATATGTCCTCACCCACCCATGCATCAGTACCACACTAGTCAGTGAGGTCTATGGCTTAACAGCAGCTCATGTGTGTCAAATCCTACATTAGCACAGTGCACAATCATACCATCTCATACTAATGTATGATTTGATGCCAGGAGACCATCAGGGATGTTTATATTTCTGCAATTATTTATATTACCTTAGAGTAGGGGTTCTCAACATGGGGTATGCGGCAAAATTTTTTGGGGTACGCCGTGAGAGCTAAAAAAATCACTAGATATATGTTATATATATATCTGTGTTTTATTTTATTCCCATTGTTACACTATAATTATAGTTTTATCTATCTATACAAGGGGTATGCCAGTTACATACACATTTCCAGGGGGACAAGAGGCATAAAAGGTTGAGAACCACTGCCTTGCGTCTTGTTTTTCTGCTGAGGTCTTGCCATCCTCTCAGACCTTCTACTATGGCATATAAACTGACAGGCTCCTGTCAGACCTCTATGGCAAGCAGCTGCTTGACAGGGTATTTATTTTTATTATTTTATTTTGTCAAAGATCCTTCAGACAGATGAGGTGCAATTCACATGATCTGGAATCACTAATAGGCAGAACACCCATTACTGGGCTCTTGGCAACCCATTCCTTTGATGAGTAGCATGGCATCAAGTATACTGGTCGACTAGCATCTGGTGCAGTATATGGAAAAACATACTTGCTGGGTCAGTATTCTAGAAAGGAACATTAACAAGTCCAAGGTACATCCAACTAATATGGAACACAATACCAGACTGGTTGGATGGCCTTGTCCTAAAGGATGTACAATGCATGTAGTGCTTCTTTCCTGTCTGATACATTCAGACACCAGATCATGAGGTATGATGGTACTTGTGGAGTGGCTGTGTGGTCATTGGACTTGACTGATGTGACAAACAACAGTAACTGTACATCATTAGTATCTGCCATATAGCTCCCATGATAATTAAACAGAGACACTTGCTCAAGGGTGCAATCATTCAGATTAACTGAACCACAACCTACCTGACCAATTTTCATCACCAAACTGATATTACCAGTCTCATCAAGAGCTTTCATGAAAAGAGTTCATCTCATCAGCATCATTTGCCAAAAGACTAAATCATCAGCATAATGTAAGCAGAAATTTTCCGATCTTGGGACCATTTGAAACCAAAATCTTCAACTTGCAATGAATTTTACATAACGTATTCAATAACTAAAGAGAAAACGAGACAAAATGCAACCTTGTCCAACAAAGAGAAGCAATGATAAACCAATTGCTACAAGCTTTATCAACTCTCATACATGACTCAGGGTTATTATAGAGAACTTTCACTGTTATTTAACTTATCTGGTATGCCATAAGATCTCATGATCAACAGAGTTAAAAGCTTTTTAACATTTACGAAGCTAGTAACAACAGGTTTCTGAAACTCTAAACATTTCTTAAGAATCTGCCTAAGTGAAAAATTTTGATCTATACATCCCCTACCACTACCAATTATGAATGCATGTTCATCATGCAATTATCCATCAACCAGTTTCTTAAATGTGTTAAATACAGTAATGCAAAGAACTTTACCTATAAGAGAAAGTGTAATACTCCTATAGTTATCACACTACATTCAATCACCTTTTTTAAAAATATGGATAATAACTCTTATAAAAACCTTAGGAATAACACCTTTATCATAAAAGATATTAAAAATTTCAGTCAATCATGTGATAACAGAAACATTCCAAGTTCTAAGCATTTCCATAGTAATTTCATCTGCACCTAGGAATTTATGCAGCTTAAGTTTAGAAGTAGCCAAAAAAACTTCAGACTGTGATATAGGACCAACATTAAAGCCAGTAATGCACATATCATTATTACAAACAATGAGGGTATAACTAAAGATATCATTTAGAACATCACTGAAATGCTCAGTCCACCTTGCCATGACAGAATCCTCATCTTCAATAATCTTACCATTTTTATCCCACAATCCTTGTGCACATTTGTAGGTTAGCTGTTTTGGATTTTACAATACAAGAGCAACAGGAGCTATGTTGCACCAAATGAGTAAATAAAAAAATAAAAAACATTGAATCTACAACCAAAATTAAATGCAACACACATAAATGGAAACAACACAAGAAGAAAGATATATGGATAAAAACCAGAGTTAAAAGAGTCAACAATAGTAAAATTGAAAAATCAATGATGGGTGTATAGGACCAATAGAATACAAACAAGTCTAAATATCAAAAGATAAGCATTAAATACGGATAAAATAACCAGTAAAATGTAAAAAAAAAAAAAAAAATATCAAGACGTGGGCTAAAAATGAGACATCAGAAAAAAGATGTTTAAGTGTAAGGTTGGTAAATGATAAGAATCAAAATAAATGTGACATTCACAGTTAAAAATATTTGATTGTTAACATGGTATCACAAAATTCACATTTAGGTTCGTCATCTGTCCATAGAAGAAATGAATATGTAAGAAACGAATGACCTAAGCAGAGCCAAGCAAGTACAACTTCCTCCTTGAAATTCTTGTGAAAACATGACTGCCACAGTTTGATAATACGCTTGATCTCAAAGAGTTTGTGATATGTTCTGACCAAGATCTCTGCCACTGTGCCTGAAGCTCAATGGCAAAACACTGCTGACTTGACAGCAGCATCTGCCAAGTTATTGCCCCTGATGTCGATGTGACCAGGCACCCAAAAGAAGAGAATGGTGATTGTGGCTGCCAGACAATGGAGCTGCAGTGGATCTTGGAGAGAACAGGGTGAGGCCAATACCTCACTGAGATCAAAACCTGTCACAAGCTAAGTGAGTTGGTGCAGAGAACACACTGAAAATGATGCTTAGCTGCCACATGGTCCAAAGCAAGGCTGATAGTCTGCAACTCTGTAGTGAAGATGGAACACTGTGCTGAGATCTGGTCTGCAATGACAGTAACACAGCAGACCATGGTCAATCTCATTGATGTGCCAGACTTCGAGCCATCTGTGAAGACAAGCAAGAAGTCCAGATGCTCAGCATATTGGCTAGCAAAGAGTTGCTGGTATACACATTAGGACGAAAAGGTCTTCCCTGTCCTGCAAAGGAAAAAGCTGCAGGAAGGGAAAGCAGAGGGCCACAGTGGAAGTAGTTCGGTTGTTGATTGGGCAATACTATCAAGACAGATGTTGAGGTTTCTGAGATAGCCTCAGATACACAAACCGAAAGGCAGTTGGGCAACTTGTTGCAAAGCATTTCCCACTGAGGACTAAAAATGCAGTCCCAAGTGGGATTGCCCAGCAGTAATCGCAATTTTGGAGCATACTGTAGGGACAACTACCGAGAGGAATAAATAATGATGGTTTGCAGGTTTCAACATAAAGACTCTGGACTAGTAAGGTGCAGAAGGCCCCTGTGCAAACACAGAGGGCCTAATGATGGAGAGGACCAGCACTTTCACCACGAAATCCTAGGCATACACATGTAGTTCAGTTACGACTGAACAAGTACATAGTACAGACAGAGCAAAGAACACGAGTCAGCTCCCTAAAAGAGGGAGCAGAAGTACTTGAGGATGTTCAGTGCCTGCATGCACTTGGACTTGAGATAATGGATGTGAGGTAAAATGGTCAATTTCAGGTCGAAGATGAGACTAAGAAACTTGGTCTCAACCACAACTAGAATGATGGTATCTCTGAGCTGAAACTTGGGGTCCATATGAAGATTACACTTGCAGCAAAAGTGCAGTGCACACAAGTGGTCTTCTGTTGGGTGATCAAAAACCCATTGTCTGTCACCCAAATCGAGATTGTTCAAGGCAGTTGTTCAATGACCTTCACGTTGGATGATGGGCAAAAGATGCCAAAATCGTCAACTCATAGGGCCTTGCCTACAGTCAGAGAAAGTGTCTATTGATCTTGACAATAAAAAGCATAACACTAAGGATGCAGCCTTGTTGTACCCCCTGTTCTTGGGGAAAATGTTGCAAAAGTGTTGATGACACAGACACAAAAAGTATGGGAAGATAAAAAGTTGGAAATGAAGATCAGGGCATGACCTTTCAAGCCAAAAGCATGGAAGTTATGAAGAATGCCAAATCTTCATGCATGTGTATTATGCTTTTTCAATGTTGAAGAATATGGATACCAGGTGCTCGCTACATAAAAATGAATTCCTGATTGCCAATTAGAGGTAGATCAGGTAGTCTATGATAAACCGTTGCCTGTGAAAGCCCCACTGGGTGTTGGAAAGAAGGTTCTGTAGTTCCAAATATCAGATGAGTCTAACATTTACCATTCTTTCTGACACCTTGCACACACAACTCATCAACATGATGGGATGATAACTGAAAGGAATCTTGGGATTTCTTGGAGAAATCTTGACTTGGAGAAGGCCAAGACAATGATCTCCCACCAGGAGTCCAGAAACTTCCCCTTAAAGAAAACACAATTAAAAAATCGGAACAGCTGATCCTTATTAAATAGTGAGAGATATTGGAACATGGCATAATGGACATTGTTCTGGCTTGACAGGAGATGGACAAGAAGAATGCAGAACAAGATGTAGCTCTTCTGCTGTAAATGGTCTGTTGTAAGGCTCCAAGTCATTCAAACAGAAGGACAGTGGTGAGCATTCGGTCTTGCTCTTCAGGGCCAGAAACTCTGGGGAGTACAAAGAAGAAGATGGTATGGAGGAAAATGTTTCTCCCAGAGTGCCACAATTTGTTGAGGATCAGCAATTGCCTTGTTCATTGTGTTCCAGGATTAATAATGAGTCGGACTTTTAGTTCCCACCATCTTCTGGACTTTATCCATATGACCTTAGACCTGGCTGTGTGAGTGATAAAAGATATATTTGATTCAAGATTCCTTCTGGCTCTGGTGCCAGATGAAATGAGCTTTTGCCCTGGAACTTTCAAAAGCTTCAAGGTTGGATATCTCCAACTGCCCCCCCCCCCCCCGAAGCCTTATGAGATGCAGTGCAGTCGGGATTCCACCAGAGATTAAAAAATCATGTAAAAGTTTGAGGAGTAGTCGAGGCAGCTGCATGGACTATGCAGTCATATTATCTCTTTCCACACAAAACATAAACTATCTGGTACAGCTCTCTGCTGTCATGCTATCTAGCTATTTCTTCTGCTTTGCCAAGCTATCAAGTCAAAGTTCCTGATCAGCTGTTAACTGATCCTTTACACTTTGTTAAGCTTTTTGTAATGTTCTGTTGTTAGGACTAGTAGGGTGTTGATTCAGATTAGTCATGCAGTTCTTTCTTTCGAAATTAAGCCAGTGCCTTGTCACTCAAATAGCTTCGTCTCCTCTGCTTCTTTTTACCCTAAAGAGTGATGTTAGCTTCAAGAAAAGCCTGTTAAAAATGGTCCCATTCTTCAACTTCAGTTGTAAGGGATAAACGCACACACAAAAATAATTGCAAAACAATCTAGAAGAACATATATCGCCTATGGTAAATTAAGGAATCTCATTTCAAAAAAGAATGAAGCTTTTGATTTACTTACTTTTGCACTCTTTAACACCCAAGAATCTTAGAAAAGGGTAGAGGGTAGTACACACAAAGAAATAGCACTATTTAGACTAGCCCATTTCAAGTCTCAGCCATTTTTGAGCCATTCTGGGCATTAAAGGGCTAAAAGTTTTAATTTGAACTAATGGAGAAGAGAAAATGCAAACAGCAATATATTTTATTAGTATCTATACAGCATAGAAGGTATTTCTTTTTCATTCCTTAAAATGAAAAAGTTGCTTTTCTCACATCCCTCTAAGGGAGCAGATTGTAGCTGTTGGTGGAATATCTTTTGACACTCTACTACTGAAATTTGAATTTCTACCATAAACAGATTACTTGCAATATTCGTTAAAGTTCACATTTTCAATATCTAGTTCTATCTGATGATATAAAAATTACCAGAGCCAGCCAGCTACAGCACTTTCTTCACAGATTATCTCTAGAACATAATATATTGATAGGCTCCTGTCAGACTCCTGTGAAGTGGCTGTTTGAAGGGTAATTTATTTATTTCATATTTACAGTAAGAGCCAGTCAGCTACTGCAAAAAGTGATGAACCTTCTAACAAATATATATAAAATAATAAAAATAAATACCCCCTCAAGCAGCTGCTTGCCACAGAGGTCTGACAGGAGCCTGTCAGTTTATATGCCAGCAGTACAAGGTCTGAGAGGATGGCAAGACCTCAGCAGAAAAACAACACACACAACCATGCCTTAACCCGGGGCTCGAACCCAGGTCCCTTAGATCAGTAGCCAAGCGTGCTAACCACTCAGCCAAGGGTGTCCCAAAAGTCTGGATCCATATGCAAAACTTTATTTAAAAGATATATTACAGCAAATGCTCAAATTGATGGCCTTACACTTTGCAACACTTGTGGATACACTGAATACAAGAACATTGAACATTTCTCAAAGTATCAGAGTTGATGTTGTTACATGCAAGAGATGATTTCCTCCTTTAGTGTAACAATTGTTCTTGGCTGATTCCGATAAACTACTGACTTCAGATGTCCCAAGGGAAAAAGTCAAGTAGTGTTAGGTCTGGAGACCTAGGAAGCCATTCAACTGGACCTAACCTTCTGATCCACCTGTTTGGAAACATTTCATTTAAAAACTTCCTCACATCAGTAGCAAAATGTGGTGGGGCACAGTCTTACTGAAACCACATTTTACATAGTTCCAACAAAGGGATGTCATTCAATTGAGGGACAAGTTTGTAACATATGGAGGTAGGTTTCCCCTGTTATGTTACCATAAAAAAATATGGTCCAATTAATCTGTCACTAAATATCCCCGCCCACACAGTAATTCGTGGATCTGTTTGGAAATGGCCTTCATCCAGTTTGGGTTGTCTTTAGACCAGTAATGTGCATTGTGCTGGTTGACACTAAAATAAATAAAAGTTGACATTGTGCTGGTTGACACATTTAGATTAAATGAGGCTTCATCACTGTAAAACACCATAAATTCCCACTCTTGTAAGAACCACTCACAAAATTCCACACACCTGTGCCATCACCATGCAGTTCCTGGACCAGGTGCACTTTATAGGAATGGAAATGATGATTTCTAAACATTTGTTGAGTCAAGTCCTTGTGACACCTGTTTCATCTGAAAATCTGCATAATAACTTTTTTGGGCTTCTCAGTAAGTGTTCGCATACCACTGCAGAGGTTTTCCTCATTAGTTACAGTTTTTGGATGATCACTATGCTGTCAATCATATATGCTTCCTGTTTCTCTAAAACATTTAAACACTTTTTCAACAGTGGCATGTGTTATTGGATGCTTATCGGGATGCTTTCTATTGAATTCAGCAGCAATTCCTCTATGTGAAGCATCTTGTCTTGCGTACATGAGAACGAGTTCAATTCTTTCATCTACTGTTAGTTTCAAAGCCATCTTAGATCTGAAATACAATAGAAAATTATCATATTTTAAATAAGGAAAATTGACTGAAATACAATAGAAAAGTATCATATTTCAAATAAGGAAACAATTGCCTATGGATCCAGACTTTTGGGACACCCTGTATATATTAATATATTTCACAATACAGTTAAACACATTTATAAAGAGGTCGGCTGTAAATGCAGTAAAGTTGGTTCCCCCTTCAATTTGATTTTAAACTGAATCATAATGTACTTTTCATTATGATACTCTTTCCATTCTTTGCTCCTATAACAAACCTTTTCTATTCTTTTAGGGTTCTTTACTCAGAGTTCACAGTTTAGTCAAAATTGACCATATTCCATGCTTTTTTTCCTACAAAAGTGATTCCATTTATAGTAACATGGTTTTCAGTAATGTGTTACCTCAGGATTTCAATTGTCCATAAAACATATTTGTTATTTTCTCTAGATGTAGTATATACTAAGTAAAAAATAAATTAGGGCAAACCAATGTCAATTAAACAATTTTAGTTTCGAAGCCATTTTAGATCTGAAATACAATAGAAAATTATCATATTTTAAATAAGGAAAATTGACTGAAATACAATAGAAAAGTATCATATTTCAAATAAGGAAACAATTGTCATACACCTAGAATGCATTCCTGGAGGACAATGAATAGCTAGTGGCAAATGGGAAACACTTAGGAATTTTATTGCTGAGTGACAGGCCTAAAAAACAAATGATTCTTAAGCAATGGCAAAGCATGGCTTTTTGAGTAGGGGAAGCAATTACTAAACTCAGTGCTGTAACCTATTAAACCTATTAGGAATTAACCTATTAAACCTATTAGGAATGCCTTTCAGGTATTTGATGTTTCAAAATTTTTGACTGCAAGCAGTTCTATACTTTTCAAATCAAATATTAATATTATATATAGAGTCTAGTAAGGAAGAAAGGGATAGGATTGAGGATGAAATCTCCTCCTCACTGAGGAAATTTACTTTTAAGAAACCATTTGTTCATTGCTGTCCCAGTGGCAGAGTGGTTAGCTTGCTTGCCTACTAAAACCCCAGGTGGCTAAGTCCTATATTTTCTCTCTTGTATTGTGTTTCTGTTGAGGTCTTGTCTAATTCATAGACCTTCTTTTGTCTTGTTCCTTGTCTTGTTCATAGACCTTCTCTATGACATATTATACTGAAAAGTTCTTGTCAAGATTTCTGTGGCAAGCAGCTGCTTAATTTAAAAAGATTGTTCATTGACTTCATAAAATAATTTGAAACACCCCCACATTTCCAACAGATTATATATGAAATTTCTTTGTCTAATTCCTAAATTTTATTCTTGTTATTTTCCATCTAATGATCATTGTATATGTGTGCACATGAATAAAGGCATTATTATCAGTAAAAATACAGTACAATTTGAAACGTAACTATAGATTAGCAAACAGGGTTATGAACAGTGCCTAAAGGCCTCAGAAAGGGGGATACTTAAGATGCTATGGGCAGAAAATGCCAAAAAACAGGACCTCATTAGAATTGGCCTACAGTGGCAAAATGCAACAGCAGTATACCAATTCTAACGAATTCTACAATATTAATTGTGCCAAAAGTGCATACTTTAAAAATTAATTAAATATATGAAATACTTAAGAAATAAGAGGAATATTATGAAATATTCTTATGGGAATAATGAAATAAATGAGAAAAAATAATTTAAAATAATATTTTGATGAAGTCAAAAAAAATAATACAATTTTACTTTTATTAAAAAAGAAATATAAAAAAACATATACCTTTTTTTATTTTTTATTATTTTATAGTGCAGAATTCAACACTCCTTATTTCGATATATAATGTGACATATTTCTGTTTGTTAGTTACTTAGGATACATTTCAATGTTGTTGTTTTTTTGGATAAGAGTTTGGTCTCCATAGTCAGATCAATTTTGAAAGTCTGGTGGTCCTTTAAGGGTTAGCTGTATCATACCAAGGCATGATAGCAGTCACCTAAGGAAGTAGTTAACTTGGAGAACTTACACTGTGTTTTCCTTTTCTTGAATTGTTGCCATGGCCTTGATATCATTTTGGGAACATTTAAGATTCTAGATACCACTGCTTGGAGCTGACCTCCATTCTACTATTGCCTTCCATCACACTGAATCTCTCGTATGATGACACTTATATCACCTTTTCATGAACTGTTAGAGCTACTTTGTTGCTAAGTATGGTAGATATTCCGATAGTATATTAATATTTTTAAATCTAGTTACACTTTTAATTTTGGATAACAAAGCATATCAGAGAAAAAAATTAAAATGTAGAACAAAAAAAACAAAACAAAAAAAAAAACGAAATTAATAATGTATATATAAATACTTACTTTCATTATTATTTTATTTACTACATTAGTTGGAGAAAATTCGAAGTCAAGTATATCTTCAGGTTCTAATGTTTGAAGTTTGCAATCTGTCAATACACCACTTTCTTCCAGACTGTTCATGAAACAGAATGTTTAATACTATATTTTTATAACATTTTCTCTCAAAGAAATTTTAAAATTAGAAATATTAGAAAACACGTAAAAAACATGTAAAATTACATACTATTGTATAGTTTTATACATTACATACATTAAAACTACAATATGAATTATTTTTATACCTAATTTAAAACATTTAACTCATGAGTAGGCAACTTCCTGTGGTAGACAGGACACTTCACAAACTTTGATAACTTTCACAGACCACATGAACTATTTGGTATAAAAATTAGGAGCAGAAACTTATTGAGCATATACATTACCCACTTGATATCCTTTGTCGAATTCTACAGGCTGTAATTTCGCCTATTACAAACAAAGTGGCAGCCCAGATAAAATATCAATGTAGAATCTGCAATGTATATGTCTTTCAATGAGTTACAATCCAGAGCTACTATTTACACACAACAGTTTCACAGATGACAAATATCACTGTGGAAGCAAAATGCTTGACTGTGAAACAATGGCATCGATACACAAAATGCTGAAATATCAACAATTACAGAGCATTTGATAAATTCAGGGCTGGATCTGGGGTCGGGGGGTGGTGGTGGTCATAGCTCCCCCTTTGAGAATGCTAGTAAGTGTAACAGAGATAAAAACTTATTAAACTTATGTGTATTTCATGCATTTTTTTCAAAAATTCTTTAAAGACCTCTAAAATAAAATACTATAGTGCAATGGAAATCCAGTCTATTGGCTCTCCCGTTTACTTCTTTTCCTGGCTCAATTGAGTCACTTGCTCTCCGCCCCTCCTTTTTTTTTTCTAGATCTGGGCCTGAATGTATTTAAAATTGCACTATTGCTCTGTACAATCATTGTGCTGCAAGATTAATGTACAGAACATCCATGACTGTTTGGTAAGAGTACTGAAAGCATTAGTTAATACTCCTGTATTTAATCACTATTAGACTGTTTAAGTATCATGATGAAGATAGGAGTGGAAGAAGAACTTCCTTGAGCTGAGAGCTTCACACCCATTGTTATCGTGATACTTAGACAAAGTGTGATTAAATGCTTATTAAATCAATGATGTGCTGTAGATTTTGTGTAAGACTTCTGCATTTGCCTTAAACATAGTGAGACAACCTCTTCATGATGGCAGAAGTATCATGTGAGGTGGTGAAACAAGAGACAAGTGACAAAAGAACATTTTAATAATTTTCTTTGACTGAAGTAAAATCTTTATACAATTATAAAACATACCATTGTTAAACTTTTATATGTAAAAACTATACAAATAACTTTAAATACCTCACAAATTATTATCATCCTCAAGCAGCCATGGGCTACGGAGGTCCAACCAGACCATGCAATTTAGTTCTCCAAGCATATCTGCCCTGAGCTACATCTGCTGCATCTGGTCACTGCACTCCAATTCTAACAATGTCCCGTTTGACATTGTCTGCCCACCACATCCTAGGTCTATACAGATACATAGGGTCAACATTAGAGCCAATAATGCATTTATCATCATTACAAACAATGGGAGTAGAACTAACCACATAGTTTAGAACATCACTGAAATGCTCAGCCCACCTAGCCAAGACAGAATCCTCCCCTTCTATAACCTTACCTTGTTTATCCTTCAATCCCTGTATACCTGTTCGTTTTCTGCCACACAAAACATTACCTATCTGGTACAGCTGTCTAACTGCTTCCTCGGCTTTGTCAGCCAAGCCATCAAGGCAAAGATTGTTACCAGCAGCTAACTGATCCTTTACATGCTTATTAAGTTTGGATCATACGTGATTGTAATATAGTAATTACAATAATAATTGTAAGAGTATCTGCACTCCTTATGTTTGAGAATAAGTACTTTTAGACAAACTTGTTGTACAGCTTTTTTCGTGAATATACTAAGTTTTATGCTTATTAAGCTCTCTGTAATACTTTCTATTAAGACTAGTAGGGTATTGATTAAGGACATTCCTGTAGTCCTTTCTTTCTGAAATAAGCTCAAGTTCCTTTACACTCAAATAATTCTGCCTCCTCTGTTCCTTTTTTCCTAAAACAGTACTGTTTGTTTCCAAAAAAAAAAAAGACTGTTTAAAATGGTCCCATTCTTCCTGAACTTCAGTAGTAAGTAAACCATGATTGTCATAATGACTAAATAATCTTTAGCTATAACTAGTTCTTTCAGAGCTTCAGAATTAAAAGTATATTTTTTAACTTCAGCAAAACGCTTCTGAAGTTTAAGTTGCACAACACTTTTAACAAGGTAATGGTCAGATCCAATTTCAGCTCCCCCATATGATTTGGTATTCCTAACAGAACTAGCCAATTTGCCATGAGCTACATACCAAGCCATCAAGGATAAACAAGGTAAGGTTATAGAAGGTGAAGTTTAATTAACAGCAAATCCCATTTGCTGTTAATTAATACATAATAAATCATATTCTTATGCAGCCCATCTGGTGAAACCCATGTGTACTTATGTATGTCGCACTGTTTTCAATAAGTGTTAGTTATTCTGAAACCATTGAGTTTACTTACCTGTAGGAGACGTTGCCCATTGCCATTGCAGCTACCAATACCAAAAGGGCCTATCACCCCTCCCAAAAAGTCAGAGCTACTACCAACTTTGGCATTGAAGTCACCTAGAACAAGGATAACATCTTCTTTCTTGACAGAATTCAAAATATCCTGATGTTGTCCGTAAAGCCTATCCTTCTCATCCTCATCAACAGCCTCAGCGGGGGCATAACAGCAGATAACATTCAAATCTTTAATGCTTGTCTGAAATTTTGCTGTAAGAAACCTTTCATTAATGCACTCATATCCTAGAAGAGCATCGCTAGCGTGTCTGCTGAGAAGCAGACCCACGCCTTGGTGATGCTTATTGTCGTCCCTCCCTGAAAAGAGAAATTTAAGATTATTTTTATGAATCTGACCTTTATATGTCCATCTGGTCTCTTGCTAGCCGCAAATATCTAAATTATAATGGTGGAATTCTTGTGCGAGGACATCAAGTGAATAAGCACTGTGCAGCGTCTTCACATTTCAACTACCTATGGAGAGAAAATGGTTAGTGGGATGTTTAAAGAAACTATGTTTATTGAGAGAGGGAATGCCGACAATATCAAACAGCTCCCTAATCATAGGCAATGGGGACAAAGACCCGTTTCCCCACCAATAAAGGCTGAAGCCATCTACACTGGAAGACTTCCTCCAGAATGTAGAATTTGACAATGCTAATAGAAGCAAAGGGTTCAGGTGCTTGCGATGACCTCTGCTCAGGATTATCCACCAGCTGATAAAACATATCTTGTGAATCTATTCACTTGAGGCTGTCAACACACAAACAAACAGAAAACACAGTGGAAGAATTTCCCTCCACAGAAATCCACCAGTGCAGCAAATTCAGGATCATAATCAAACTCAGAGCCATTATTCTGTTCAGATTGGTATATATAGTCAACACCAGGACTCTGTGTGGTTGACCAGTCCTCAGCAGGGAAAAAAAAAGTAGCCATAGTTGTACAGGGCAGTAGGCCACACTGATCTGGCAGCCCTCCCCTTCCGTTACCTTCCACAAGAGAGTATCTCTTTTGAAAGGTACTAACAGCCTGACATGAGAAGGCAGGTTCAGACATTAGGTGCTAGGCCTGCCGGTTCTATGCATCATCACAGGGGATTGGTCTCCTTCCAGTGACTACATAGCTACCATTTTCTTGTTATTTATATAATCAATTAGTAAATAACAATAATATATCATCCCTCAAGCAGCTGCTTGCCTTGGAGAACTGACAAGAGGGTATCACAGCATAATATGACAATTTAATTCCACGATAGTGCTGTGATACACTTGAAAAAACCTTTTGCTGTTAGTTACTTTCCAAGTTTGGAGGAGTGCTTTACAATAACCACTGACCTTAACAGGGCATACTCAGAAAACACCTTTATCCCATAAAAATACCTTATAGTATACATATTAACTAGAGTTACAAAAATTAAGTGAACATATTTACCCTTTTTCTTATCACTGGTACAATTGCATTGACAGCTGCTACCACTTTGCTGTTGTTAGTAATTTTAAATGCTGCCAATCCTTTATCGGTTCTCTTAATGTTTTTAGCAGTCTCTGCACCTATGAGATGAATTTTGAATAATTCACTGCCTTTTACATTCAAGTCCAACCTCCGCAACACTGATGATTGAACTTTCATTTGTGATACACCAATCACTATTAATGTTAGATGTTCCTGGCTATGTCAGTTCATTCTTGGTGCTAGCTATTACTTCTGCTATGCATTTTAATACGATTTCACATATCAGTATGAGCACAGACTAATGGGAGAAGATGTTATCGGTTCACAAATCAGATGACTTAAGGCAATTAGCACTGTCCTCCCCACTTGGAAAAGGTCTTTAGCAACTCACTACTGGAGTTCACAAAACGCCACTACTGGCTTTCAAAAAAGGTAACACAATTGCTTATAAAACCTTTAAAAAGATTTACAAAACGAGAACCAGTCTTGATGGCTCACGCTACGCGTTTCGCCATGATTCACATACATGGCATCTTCAGGCGTGTAAGATGTTAACTGTGACGATGTTGATTTAAATAGTCGCCTCCCGTCCAGTCCAGCCAACTGCAGCGATTAATTAGGTGTACATTCTCGATGACGGTATCTCCGTATTGCACACATCGTCAAGGTGTTTATGAATTAACAGTGTCTCGGCATATTGTAGTTGAACCTTTGTTTTTGGAGCTATACAGGGTTTGAAATCAATTTCATCTATTTGGATGTTATTTTAATTATATCTATGTAATGTTCATGCATATGAGTCTCAAGATGCTGATAGGTTTTGCCTATATATTTATTTTTACCTCACAATAAATTGATAGGGTCAGGGATATTAATTTCATAAGCTCCTCTTGTGGGTAGTTTTTGATCTCTATCATTTATCACAAGATTTTTTATGGAGTGTGTGATAGTACTAGGTAGCATTATATTATATTTACTTAATGTGTTTTTCATAGCTTTTGTTATGTTTTTCATATGTGGAAAGCTGATGGCATATTGGTTTTTATTTTAAATTTGCTGTAGTTGCGGTTGTGTATCTCTATTTACGATGTATTTTGTAGCCTTTTCTCATTTTTTCTTCTTGAAATGTTTTCCTTTCGGAGCAATATCTGTGCGCTCTGATGTAATGGGGCATAATACTGGCTTTTTTATATTTCAAGGAAGCCTACCTTTTTATATTCAAAGAAGCCTACCTATGTACCTAATTACATTCCAGCAGATTCAGCACACCTCATGAAATATAAAAAAGCCAGTATTATGCCCCACTACATCAGAGCGCACAGATATTGCTCCAAAAGGAAAACATTTCAAGAAGAAATACAACATATTCAAGAAACTGCAAATGAAGCAGGTTATGCAATAGAATTATTGCAAAAATGGGAAAAGGCCGCAAAATACATCGTAAATAGAGATACACAACCGCAACCACAGCAAATTCAAAATAAAAACCAATATGCTATCAGCTTTCTATATATGAAAAACATAAAAGCTATGGAAACCACATTAAGTAAATATAATATAATGCTACCTAGTACTATCACGCACTCCATAAAAAATCTTGTGATAAATGATAGAGATCAAAAACTACCCACAGGAGGAGCTTATGAAATTAATATCCCCTACCCTACCAATTTATTGGGAGATAAAAATAAATATATAGGCAAAACTAATCAGCAATATGAGACCTGATGAGGATGAGAAGGATAGGTTTTACGGACAACTTCAGGATATTTGGAATTCTGTCAAGAAAGGAGATATTACCCTTGTTCTAGGTGACTTCAATGCCAAAGTTGGTACTGACTGTGACCTTTGGGGTGGGATGATAGGCCCTTTGGTATTGGTAGCTGCAATGGGCAACGTCTCCTACAGGTAAGTAAACTCAATGGATTCAGAATAACTAACACTTATTACAAACACCGCGATATACATAAGTACATATGAGTTTCACCTGATGGACTGCATAAGAATATGATTGATTATATATTAACAGCAAATGCGCTAGTTCTGTTAGGAATACCAGGTCATATAGGGGAGATGAAATTGGATCTGAATATTATATAATTGGATCTGAAATTGTTAGGAATGCCAGGTCATACAGGGGAGCTGAAATTGGATCTGAATAATTACCTTGTTAAAAGTGTCTTGCAAGCATTAAAAAATTTACTTTTAATACTGAAACTCTGAAAGACCCAGTTATAGCCAAAGCTTACCATGATAGGTTACTTAGTCATTATGACAGTCGCGGTGGCAGAATTATCTGAGGAGGCAGAATTATCTGAGTGATAAGGCACTTGAGCTTATTTCAGAAAGAAAGAACTGCAGGAATGTCCTTAATCAATACCCTACTAGCCCTAAGCATTACAGAGAACTTAATAAATGCGTAAAGGATCAGTTAGCTGCTGATAAGAATCTTTGGCTTGATGGTTTGGCTGAAAAGTCGAGGAAGCAATTAGACAGCACAACAGCAGAGAGCTGTACCAGATAGTTCATGTTTTATGTGGTAGAAAACAGACAGGTATACAGGTATTGAAGAATAAACAAGGTAAGGTTATAGAAGGTGAGGATTCTGTCATGGCTAGGTGGACTGAGCATTTCAGTGATGTTCTAAACAATGTGGTTAGTTCTACTCCCATTGTTTGCAATGATGATAGATGAATCGGTGGCTTTAATGTTGGCCCTATAACACAATCTGAAGTCAGTTTGGCTATTTCTAAACTTAAACTTTATAAATCCCCAGGGGTAGATGAAATTACTACGGAAATGCTTAGAGCTGGGAATGTTTCAGTTACCACTTGGATGACTGAATTTCTGAATATCTTTTATGATAAAGGCATGGTTCCTAAGAATTTTACCAGAGCTATTGTTATCCCTATTTTCAAAAAAGGTGATTGCAGTTTATGTGATAACTATAGGGGTATCAGCCTACTCTCTGTTCCAGGTAAAGTTCTTTCCATGATTGTGCTTAATAGAATTAAGAATCTGGTTGACAGTCAATTGCGTGATGAGCAATGTGGATTCAGAAGTGGTAGGGGATGTGTGGATCACATATTTTCACTTAGGCAGATTCTTGAGAAATGTTTAGAGTTTCAGAAACCTTTGGTTGCTAGCTTTGTAGATTTCAAAAAGGCTTTTGACTATGGTGATCGTCATAATTTGTGGTTGATTGTGAGATCATATGGTATACCAGACAAGTTAGTTAACATAATGAAAGCTCTCTATAATAACACTGAGTCATGTGTGAGAGTTGGTAAGGCTTGTAGCAATTGGTTTAGCATTACTTCTGGTGTTCGACAAGGGTGCATTTTGTCTCCTTTTCTCTTTATCTTGGTTATTGATTATGTTATGTGAAATTCACTTCAAGGGAAAGATTTTGGTCTTAAATGGACTGGAGATACGGAAATTTCTGATTTAGATTATGCTGATGATTTAACCCTTTTGACAAATGATGTTGATGAGATGAACTCTTTCATTCGAGCTGTTGATGAGACTGGCAGTAGAGTAGGTTTGGTTATAAACAGAGAGAAAACTAAAGTGATGAAAATTGGTCAGGCAGGCTGTGATTCAGTTAATCTGAATGGTTGCAGTCTTGAGCAGGTGTCACAGTTTAATTATCTTGGGAGCTATGTAACAGATAATGGTGATGTGCGGCATGAGATTAACAGACAAATAGGGATTGCTGCAGGGACTTTTAAGAATCTACGGAGATTGTGGAGAAATAGGCGTATACAACTAAAGACTAAAATTAGACTGTATAACAGTTTGGTTCTTTCTAGGGTTAGTTATGGTAGTGAAACTTGGACACTTTGTAAACATGATAACAAGAAACTAGATGCTTTTGATTCCAGATGCTTACACAATATCTTGGGCATTAGGTGGTTCAACTTTGTAACTAATGATGAGGTTAGGCAAAGGAGTTTGTAATCTCCTTTAAGCAGCATATTGTGCAGAGAGAGACTCCGTTGGTTTGGCCATGTTGCCCGTATGAATAATTATAGATTGGTGAATAGGGTTATGAACAGTGTGCCTAAAGGCCTCAGAAAGAGGGGGAGACCTAGGATGCAGTGGGCAGACAATGTCAAACAGGACCTTATTTGAATTGGTGTGCAGTGGCCAGATGCAGTAGATGTAGCTCAGGACAGATTTGCTTGGAGAACTAAATTGCACGGTCTGGTTGGATCTCTGTAGCCCATGGCTGCTTGAGGATGATGATGATACATGAACATTACACAGATATAATTAAAAAGAATCCGACTGCAGCATTAGCAAAAACAATAGTAGAAAATAACATCCAAATAGATGAAATTGATTTCAAACCCTGTGTAACTCCAAACACAAAGTTTCAACTATAATACGCCGAGACACGTTAATTCATAAACATCTCGACGATGTGTGCAATACGGAGATTCCACCCCTTCCTTCTGCATGGAATCTCCTGTTGCAACAGTCGTCGAGAATTTGTACGCATAACTAATCGCTGTGGTTGGCTGGATCTGGATGGGAGGCAACTATTTAAATAAACATCATCACAGTTACCATCTTACATGCATGTGAAACGTGGCAAAATGCGTAGCGTGAACCATTGAGGCTGGTTCTCGTTTTTAAATATTTTTTAAAGGTTTTATAAGCAGTTGTGTTACCTTTTTTGAAAGCCAGTAGTGGCGTTTTGTGAACTCCAGTAGTGAGTTGCTAAAGACCTTTTCCAAGTGGGGAGGACAGTGCTAATTGCCTTAAGTCATCTGATTTGTGAACCGATAACATCTTCTCCGGTTAGTCTGTGCTCATACTGATATGCGAAATCGTATTAAAATGCATAGCAGAAGTAATAGCTAGCACCAAGAATGAACTGACATAGCCAGGAACTTCTAACATTAATAGTGATTGGCGTATCAACAAATGAAAGTTCAATCATCAGTGTTGCGGAGGTTGGACTTGAATGTGAAAGGCAGTGAATTATTCAAAGTTCATCTCATAGGTGCAGAGACTGCTAAAAACATTAAGAGAACCGATAAAGGATTGGCAGCATTTAAAATTACCAACAACAGCAAAGTGGTAGCAGCTGTCAATGCAATTGTACCAGTGATAAGAAAAAGGGTAAATATGTTCACTTAATTTTTGTAACTCTAGTTGGTTTTTGATTGCAAAATTTAATTTAGAGTTAGTATGTATACTATAAGGTATTTTTATGGTATAAGGGTGTTTTCTGAGTATGCCCTGTTAAGGTCAGTGGTTATTGCAAAGCACTCCTCCAAACTTGGAAAGTAAAAGGTTTTTTCAACTGTATCACAACACTATCGTGGAATTAAATTGTTATACAAGTAGCTGTGTTTGAAATTATTTACAGCATAATATGCAATAGAGCTGACAAGAGGGTATCACAGTATAATATGCAATGTGAGAAAGGTAAAACATCTCAGCAGAAAAATAAGGACTTCTTAGAATGATGTAATGTTTAATCAATCAATTAATCACTAGAAAAACAAGAACATCCATGTCTTATCTAGGGACAAACTAAAGTTCCTTTCTGCAGTCAAGCATGCGAACCATAAACAAAATGCAAACTGTGCCTTTTATTTATCAAAAGTACATGGGTGCTAAATCTACACAATGTTATATTTTACTCTTATGCTGTTACTAAGATGATGGGTGGGGATGGAGGGTGAAAAATTAAACTATAAATAAGTTTTTTTTTACCGAATTTACTAAAATTTGAAACCCTTAACTATATGCCAAACACTATTTTTATTAAAACAAATTCCTCCCCTTTCCCATCCCAAAGGTGGCATTATGTAACAGCATTGCCTCAGATATTGAAATGTTATGCTGAAACACTGCATGAATGCATCACAAAAAGTGATTAAAATAAAAACAAATTAGCCCTCAAGCAGCTGCTTGCTACAGAGGCTTCCTCTCAAGGGGGGAAAGACATGAACAGAAAGTTACGAAACTACAGTTAGGGTAGCAAAACACCGGTATGCAATAAGAGTAATGCTTTTTCTTTTCACCAGGTATAATCACTACTTTTCTTTGGTCGTTTTTTGTTCATGCCTGCAAAAATTAGCTAATGAATATAGTGTTTCCCAAACACCTACTTCCTGCTTTATGTTTTCTCTCTTAAGCCCATTACTGGAAGTGTAAATTTCCAACATGCATAAAGTGGTGCACCTAAGCATGCTGAGATGATAATTATTTAGCTCAGGCAATTTTAAGTACCTGTTATAATGACATCTCTAGTTAATATTGAGTTGCTGAATCAATCAAGCATCTTTAAAACATAGTTTGGTGAAAGTTTAGTTTGAGTAGTTTTTACCAGACCTTTTGATAAATAGAACTGTAATTTAAAAAAAATCGAAATTAAAAAAAAAACATCATTTGTGACAGCCACAAGTACTAAATTATACAACCATTCTAATTTGGGGGTATAATTTTTTTTGTCATCTGTTTCTTTTTTCCCTTAAGTTTCAGAATTACAGTTTGAGAGTATTTCTAAACCATTAATTTCTAATAATTTTGAAAGTTTTCAAGAAATTTACAAAAAAGTTATTTTTGATTAGTTACAAAGTATCTCAAGAAGTATGTATCAAGTATGAATATGTATTTGTCAATTTTAACTTGAGAGGAAAATCAAATTCTAATTTTGGTTTCAAAATTAGTCATTACTGAATAGAATTAATCTTCTCTGAATACATAAGAAAAGATTTTGATATTTACTTATATAAATTCATATTTAATGAAATATTTATAAGCTTATAAATGCATATTACAATTTTTAAATAACATCTTTACTGTAAATTCGAAAAATAAAAATTTTCTATAGTGACACGCAGATCTGATCTGGTAGTGATTATGTCCGTAATTCAAATCATGCATGCTCCTTGAAATTTCAAAACCTGGGAGATTTATAAATAAATTCTGCAGTTAAAAAACTTTAGAAATAGAATACCTAAGATTGAAATTGCAGCACTAAGGAGGAGAGGTAGAGTCAAATAATATGCAATGAGTATAGTTCTGGCACAAATATTAAATTAGTACAATTCCAGAAAGAATGGTCACACATGGGAGACTAGTTATATGGGCAGGTAATATAATGAATGACAAAACACAAATGCTTCCGCAATTTAGAGAATGCACTACATCTATCGGGAGATGCCATTTTACCACTATCCACCTTCAGGGCTGAACAGTACTATAGAAGTAAAATCCAGCACTCGCCAAAACATAACTATAATCTTTGTCCTGGGTCGCTACAAACAAGGATATTGAGAAACCAAGTTGACACAGTGACCGCGATGCCAAGAAAGAATGCTGGTAAGGCAATACTGACCATTGGATTAAGAGATATTTTGAAGTGCATTCTTTATATTGGGAAGGACAGGACACGCCTAGAATATGACAGCACTGTGCATTTTGCCAAGTAATGAATACCAAGTATGGTGAGCTTCATTGAATTGTGGCAGAGAGAACTATCCAGGAAAGCCACTGCATGAGTTAGTCATGATAATGGAATTATACAATGCTGTTGATGTAGCTGGGTTAGAGCAGACCTGGGCAAACTACAGCACACATGCAGCTTGCAAGCTACGTACTGATAGTAAATAAATTAATTTGGAAAACAGAGTAAGGACACATAGAGGACAAGAAATTCAACTTTGGCAAAATTAATTCTGATTAAAATAATTAGTTTTAATAAAATTATATTTATGCTTCCTTCAGTTGCTCCCCTCCACATGTAATTAATTATATATTTCTTTGACAATCACCAACTTCCATTTCAATTTTCTATGCAGCACTTCAGCTAAAATGTTTGTCCAGACATGGGTTGGATTGTTTTACCTCTAAGAGACACATTTTTGCAAATAATGGGTTAAATGGCCATACCACAAGGTACTTGAGGGCTCAGAGAAAGTGGAGGACAGCTGTTATAAGAGAGATGGTAGCCTCCTATTAAGGTCACCCAATGTGCTCTTTAACATGCACAGGGCCACAGTTAACATCCCATTCGATAGATGGCAGCCTTCCCAAGCCTATCAGTGTCCTCTATTGACCAAAAGCAGGGCAGGGAGTTTTGCAGATATAAATCTCAAGCTGGCCCAGGTGGGACTCAAACCCAGGAACTGGAAATTACGAGCCTGGCATGCTACCAACTGAGTCACCCCAGCTCCTGTCCAGGCCTGGGTTAGAACATGTCAAAAATACATCACAAATAGGAATTGGGCTTTTGGTTGGGGTATAAACCTCCCCCTGGGTACATCACTATCACTGACCCATGCACCAGTACCATAGCAGTCAGTGAGACCCATGGCTGAACAGCAACTCGTGTGGCAAATCCTGCACAAGCACAGTGCACATGTAATGCTACAAAAGCATATTAAACTTCTTTACTTTGGACCTTTTGACTGATCGAAATTAAACTAAACTTCCAGATAGCATTGGGCACCAGGCAATATTAACTTGCCAAATAAAGTTAAATGAGGGTTTGCTAAGTATATAGGCATTACTTAGTGAGTAAGAAATCAAAAGATTGTCAAATTATTAAAGTTAAATTTTAATAAAAATCAATCATCGTTGCTCAAGAACAAAAATAGCAAACTCAAAATATTTCATATAATAAACAAAGTTTATTTCCAAAAAATTCAAGACTCACCAAATAAACTGATGAATACAAAATAGTCTGATCAACTAAAAGCTCACATCTAGCTACATCTCTACTAACAACTCTATACTACATCTTACTGACTTGCTACTATCTCACTGCTGCTATCTGCCTTCCTATCAACTCCGTGACCCAACGTCACTTAGTATAACATGCAGCATGCAATTGACACATGTTGCACACTGGGAAAAACATCTGTATAAACTTATGATAGCACTAGTTATGCTGCAAAAGGGGGCATGTCCTTGGGTGTGCACTAGAGGTTGTCATTCAAAAGTCAGAGTTGGGAATGCGCAACTCTTTTAGCAGCTTGGATGAGAGGATTGATGTCCAAATGAAAATTTAATAGCCCCAAAATGATAAATATAATGTAAATAAAGTAAAACTGGTTAATGAAAAGTAAAAGTGAATGGGTGGACCATCACACACACCCATGCCATCTCATACTGACACATGATTTGATGCTAGGAGACAACCAGATGTTTAGATTTCTGCAATTTGGTACTAAATAGCTTAGAGGATAACCCATTCTTTGGATAGATGAGGTGCAATTCACATGGGTCAGAATTGTTAATAGGCAGAATGCTCATTACTGGGGTCTTAGCAACCAATCCATGGATGTGCTACAAGGCAAGTACACTGGTCAACTAACATCTGGTGCAGTATTTGGAACATTCAATGGACCAGTATTTTATAAGGGAACTTTAACCCTTACAGTATTGAAAGCTGATTAATCAGTTTTCAGATATCACTATAATTGTACAAATGAACTTGCAACATATTTTTTATGCTTTTTGTTTATATTTCAATGTTTTTTCTCTTTTGGTATGCATGTAAACTGTCTTATTCATTAGTTACTATAAAGGCCCAGAAGTTGAATTGCTTATAAAAAAAAACTCTAAAGTTAACAAGTTGGAGGTACCTCCAATGGAACAAGGTTTCTGACTGGTAGGATGACCATTTCCTCAGGATGTGCAATGCATGTGTTACCAACACTATAGCACAATATCAATCAGGACTTTGGGAAAAGATCTGAATTTATTTTTAAAAGTTTTTGATGCCAATAACTTTCCAAATACTGGACCTCATTGGTTCCAAATTTTACTTTTGGGTATCTTTTAAGCCATTCTATATTACATTAAAATTTTATCCACCTGAATTCGAATTTAAAACTACTTTTACTTTTGCAATCTTATAGTTTGGCATTTTAATTTTCAATTTAAGAATTTGTGACACCCAATAATATTCTAGATACTGAACCACCTGATCTCAAATTTCATACAATTATATTCCATACTACCATATATTATGCAAAACAATCAAATCTGTACCTACAAAACAGAATTCAAATTTGAAACTAACATAGCTATGAACTCCATATTTGGGAAATTTTCAGTTTTCAATGCTGCAGCCAAAACCCAAATGGCACTGCATAAAATGTTAGGGGAAAAAATCTTTTATGATCCAGCTGACCAACAATGGATATGTGATATTTGATACTTAAATCTTTTGCAAATATTTTTATTATACTTTATGATGTGTGATTGACCAGTCACACAGAACTAATGATATTGGCATGAAAAGATTCACTGTAACAAAAACCCTAAAAAAGTTTCAGTATAAAATGTAAAGCAACACTTGGTCATGCCTTGCCACATGGAGATACCTAGATAGGTCTTCCCAATATCATTGATATGAAGGCATATCAGAAAAATCACCATTTTGAAATTTATAGATTACTAAAACATCATAATATCATACAGATCTAAAATGCATATACACTCAGTGCTCACTAAATTATGACAACCTCCCTCCTCGTTATGTGTGGAAGCTAACTTCGAAGCTCTATGACTTCTAAGCTAAGCATTTTATGAGAAAATGTAATGGAAGATAAATTAAAGATCTCAATCAAATCTATCTAAATCTCGATTTTCAATAACATTTGCTTTGCACTTAAAGAAGTTTGAAGAAAATTGAAAAATATCAAAAAATTATTTACAATAACTTTCCAAATATATAGCTGTTGTATTAAAATGGTGTAATAATATTTCTTATTCAAATTATAATTAACTTCTGAGCTAAATTCTAACATTAGCACTGCTGTTGTTAAATATTCAAACTTCCATAACTCTTTAAATACTAAGGGAATATTATTAAAAATTGAAATTTAGATCTTTGTCTCCAGTCATATTCTGTCACAAAACACTTTCTTAGAAGTTATAGATAGAGCTTCAAAGTTAGCTTCCACTGACATAACATAGATGGAGGTGGTCATAATTTAGTGAGCATTGGGTGTATATACACTGAAGTGCCATTGAATTAGGTATAGGAAACATAATCCAAATTCAGTACCACAAGTTCCGCATTTGTGTATATGCGTAGCTGAAATTCTGGTCATATATAGCTGCCAGCTTTGGCTTCCCCAAGCATTCACTGTGAGAAGCGTAATGGGAAAGGCATGGGATTTAGATGTATTTGACAGATGGCAGATCGTAGGCACCCGACGGATAGGACACTTAATTTCTGAAATTGTCAACGAACTTGGATTTTCTCATATGACAGTTTCAAGAGTGTTCCAGGAATATAAAAATACCAGCAAAAAAGCAAGCACGAGGACAAACTGAAAAGGACAACCAGCCTTGAATGATTGTGGGCTTTGCCATCTGACCCACATCTTATGGACCGATAGGGGCCAGACATTATCTAAAATCAACTCCCATCTAAACGCAGTGTTCCAGCCAGGATGTCAGTGCATGGACCGTGCAATGCTCACTTCATTGTCTCGGCATCGGGAGCCACCGACCTACCAGAGTCCCACTTCTAATGGCATGATATCGGACTCAATGCCTTGCCTGGGGTAAAGAACATCGAAACTGAACCATCAAAAATTGGCAATGGATAGCCTAGAGTGATGAATCCTAACTTAAACTAAATTATGGCGATGGGAGACTGAGGGTATGGTGACAACCCCATGAAGCCATGGATCCTGCATGTTAGGTCAGAACAATACAAGCTGGTGGTGGCTAAGTGATGGCCTGGGATGTCTTCAGTTGGACGTCTGTGGGACCTTTGGTCTTTCTGTGCTACCATTGTACCATGCGTCGGACAATGAAATTTTTCAGAAAAAGACCTTATAAATCTTCTTCACTGAGACGTGGTTGAGACAGCACCATACAAATTTTTCAATCGTTGTTATTGATTATCAGATGTTAATGAGAAGGTCGCTAATGCTAAAGTGTTAATATATAATTAAAAATCAATCCAAAGTGAATGCACAGTCTTCCCTGTTAAGATAGACATCAAACATTAATTAATAGATTCTGAAAAAAATTCATCGGCGACACGGCGGGAATCGAATCCACATCTTTCCAGATTCATGCCGGAGAGCGCTACCATTGTATCACGCATTGGACAATGAAATTTTTCAGAAAAAGACCTTATAAATCTTCTTCACTGAGACGTGGTTGAGACAGCACCATCTATACTCAAGGAGATACAAATTTTTCAGTCGTTGTTATTGATTATCAAATGTTAATGAGAAGGTCGCTAATGCTAAAGCGTTAATATATAATTAAAAATCAATCCAAAGTGAATGCACAGTATTCCCTGTTAAGATAGACATCAAACATTAAATTAATAGATTCTGAAAAAAATTCATCGCCGACACGGTGGGAATTGAACCCGCATCTCTCCAGATTCATGCCAGAGCGCTCTACCATTGTACCACACGTCAGACAATGAAATTTTTTAGAATAAGACCTTATAAATCTTCTTCACCGAGACATGGCTGAGACAACACCATCTATTCTGAAAAATTTAATTGTCCGACACGTGGTACAATGGTAGTGCACTCTGGCATGAATCTGGAGAGATGCGGGTTCAATTCCCACCATGAAGGCAATGAATTTTTTTCAGAATCTATTAATTAATGTTTGATGTCTATCTTAACAGGGAATACTGTGCATTCCCTTTGGATTGATTTTTAATTATATATTAACACTTTAGCATTAGTGATCTTCTCATTAACACCTGATAATCAATAGCAACGACTAAAAAAGTTGCATCTCCTTGAGCATAGATGGCGCTGTCTCAGCCATGTCTCAGTGAAGAAGATTTATAAGGTCTTATTCTGAAAAATTTCATTGTCTGACGCTTGGTACAATGGTAGCGTGCTCTGGCATGAATCTGGAGAGATGCGGGTTCAATTCCTGCTCTGTCAACCATGATTTTTTTCAGAATCTATTAATTAATGTTTGATGTTATCTCAACAGGGAATACTTTGCATTCACTTTGGATTGATTTTTAATTATATATTAACGCTTTAGCATTAGTGATCTTCTCATTAACATCTGATAATCAATAGCAACGACTGAAAAAGTTGCATTTCCTTGAGTATAGATGGCGCTGTCTCAGCCACGTCTAAGTGAAGAAGATTTATAAGGTCTTATTCTGAAAAATTTCATTGTCTGACGCTTGGTACAATGGTAGCGTGCTCTGGCATGAATCTGGAGAGATGCGGGTTCGATTCCTGCTCTGTCAACCATGATTTTTTTCAGAATCTATTAATTAATGTTTGATGTTATCTCAACAGGGAATACTTTGCATTCACTTTGGATTGATTTTTAATTATATATTAACGCTTTAGCATTAGTGATCTTCTCATTAACATCTGATAATCAATAGCAACGACTGAAAAAGTTGCATTTCCTTGAGTATAGATGGCGCTGTCTCAGCCACGTCTAAATGAAGAAGATTTATAAGGTCTTATTCTGAAAAATTTCATTGTCTGACGCTTGGTACAATGGTAGCGCGCTCTGGCATGAATCTGGAGAGATGTGGGTTCGATTCCCGTCGTGTCGGCAATGAATTTTTTTTCAGAATCTACTAATTAATGTTTTATATAATGCAAATATATTGCTATAACATATTTACATTTTTATTACATTCCATGATCAAAAATTCATACATAAAGGTAAGGATGTCTGCAAGAATTCAGCTGATTTCATCTGTCATGATGATTCAGGTTACCTTAGTAACATGTTTCATGTGATATAAAAGTCACATGCTATTGGAATGAATTTGGTACTAAAACATTGCAATCAGATTAAATCATGTGATAGCTATTAGATAAAATTATTAGGCATGTATGTCGTGTTGGGTTATTTACACTGGGTACAGCTACTTTCTAAACAAAATGACCAAAGAAGGGTGGAAGGAAAAGTACCAACTTTACAATTAGAAAAACAATGGTTCTAACTGGGTATCAAATAACTGGTCAAAAATAAAGCTGGCAAATACATTTTAATGCTACAGTTAAATTTTACATGACAGAGAATATTTATATTAATTTTTGCCAATTCTTTAGCACTGTTTAGATACATTTTAATAATTACATGGAAAAAACAACAACAAAGTTTAGGTGTATTACAGCTGGATATTTAATAGCAGTGTTACTCATCCTTAAAAAAGTTTAATTTTTGATCAATATTGGCCAAAAATCATTAAATGTACTTCTAAATATACAATTATTTTATTTTGATATGGTAATTACTATTTGTGTTTTGATTGGCTTTTGACCACAATCTTATAATTGGCAACTTTTGCTATTAAGTGTTTCATAATCAATAACCAAACTAAAGAGAAAAGGGAAATGCACCATAACCAAACTAAAGAGAAAATGCACCCTTGTTGAACACCAGAAGCAATGCTAAACCATTAAGTTTAGTTACCTGTAGGAGGTGTTGCCCATTGCATCTACCAATACCAAAAGAGCCTATCACCCCTCCCCAAAGGTCAGAGTCAGTACCAACTTTGGCATTGAAGTTATCTAGAACAAGGGTAATATCTCTTTTCTTGACAGAATTCAAAATATCCTGAAGTTGTCTGTAAAACCTATCCTTCTCATCCTCATCCTCAATGGGGACATAACAGCAGATAACATTCAAATCTTTAATGCTTGTCTGAAATTTTGCTGTACGAAACCTTTCATTCATGCATTCATATCTTAGAAGCACATCACTGGTGTGTCTGTTGAGAAGCAGACCTACACCTTGGTGATGCTTATTATTGTCCCTCCCTGAAAAGAGAAATTTAAGATTATATTTAAGGATCAGACCTATATCTGTCCATCTGGTCACTGGCTAGCTAAGAATATCTAAATTATAACATGGAATTCTTATGCGAGGACATCAAGAGAATAAGTTCTGTGCAGTATCCTCACATTCCAGCTACCTATGGAGAGAAAATGGTTAGTGGGATGTATAAAGAAACTATGTTTATTGAGAGAGGGAATGCTGACAATATCAAACAGCCCCCTAATCATAGGCAATGGGGACAAAGACCCGTTTCCCCACCAATAAAGGCTGAAGCCATCTACACTGGAAGACTTCCTCCAATGCACAATTTGATGATGCCAGTAGAAGCAAGATTTAAGGTGCCTGTGATGACCTCTGCTAAGGATTATCTACCAGCTGATAAAACATATTCTGTGAATCTATTGGGGCTGTAAACCATAACTTGAGGCTAACCCATAAAAAACAGAAAACAGCAGAAGATTCTCCATCCACAGAAGCAGACCAGTGCAGCAAATTCAGGATCCATAATCAAGCTCATAGACATAATTCCATTCAGGTGGTATATATGGTAAGCACCAGGACCCTGTGTGGTTGACAAATATTGCTGAAATTCACATTTAAATAGACTGGACTTTACTTTCAGTTTCATTCCTATTTATATTATATTTAAAGTTTATTCTTTCAGATATTAGGGTTACAATTTGGCTTTTCACCAACATAAAATAGAAAATATCTCTAATGATTTGGTAGGGTACTGTACTTTAAGTGCATACTTAAAAAAATTAAGAAAAACAATGTGAATGAAAGGTTTAATTGATAATGGAAATATTAGGAAATATTTGTATTGAAATAATGAAATAATTTAAAAAAGAGTACATACAAATTTATTTTATTAAAGTTAAAATGAAAAATACAGTAAAATATTGCCTTTATTTAAAATATGCATAATCTTATTTCTTTTAAATTCTTGTTACTTTATTGGAGGCAGAAGTGCTGAACACATTGCACAATGACTGTCATTGCCCAAGGCTCATTCATTTGCCAAGGCAATGAAGTGCTGAAAAAAGTGTTTCACCATTAGACATACAAGATTCCACTGTTCACACCAGATTCTCACTGGTGATCTGGCACCTCAACTGGCCTTTGCATGGGACTTTCTTGTACAGAGGTGCAGAATGTATGGCCATGGAACATTTTATGGTGTGATGAGGCTCATTTTCATTTAATCAGAGCAATGAATACCCATAACTGTCAAATCTGGGCAACAACCAATCTTCATGCAATACAGGAATGACCACCAAACTTATCTAAAGTGACCTTATGGTGCAATTTTCACCTAAATTTATCATTGGTCCTATTTTTTTTTGAGGAGGCACATGTGACAGGACCTATAACGTATTCTGTCGCCAGTCAACACTACCATGCCCTTTTACGTGATACTGTCATTCTATCCCTACAACAATGTGAATGTTTTCAAACAACAGTCTTCATGCAGGATGGAGCTCCTCCACTTATCAGAAACATTGTGAAGAATTTGTTGTGTGGCAAACATCTAATTGGATATGCGAATTCCATTTTCAGTAATGCTATCCTTTGATTTCAACACATTGAGGCTAGTGAAGGGAACCAGATGGAACAGATTTTGTCCCTACAGTCCCTATGGTGATTAGTTTCGGAATTTAATTTTTCCCTCTTTTTTTTTATTAATTGTTGTTCACAGGCTTTGCAACACATGGATCCCAAACATATTCTGTCCATTCCATAGGTCTAGAGTGGCCTCTGAAGAGAGTAAACCCTACCAACCAAATATAGATTGTTTATCAGTGTATAAAATGTTATCCAATTACATTTTTGAGTGGCATAAGAGTTGTGTAGAAGAATGTTTGGGATAATAACACTATACATATTGAATTTTCAAAAATATATTTGTTTAAAAAAATTTTTTTCCATAAAACACTTATATATAATTTTTGTTGAAACCCTTAAGTTCTTTCCCTGTTATCAGTCACTGTGATATAATAGTTACACTGTTACATATCTAAAGCCACAGATTAAGTAGCTAGTACAGTTAGATGACTTCCATATATGCCCAATGTAGTGAATTACTGGAAAGGATTGATTTGCTGGAAAGATATGGACTCCCAAAATTTGTTAAAAGTCTGTGAAACAAATTGTACTTTTAGTGGTGTGATAACAGTGAGCACCTAATACCTCAGAACTTGATAGCAATTTTTTTTCAGAATTGCATGAATAGTACAGCACACTCATCCAGTCAAGTGTGATGGACATTAATTATATGCAGATATCTATATGTTTATTACCATAAAAGATATAACAGCAGTGTCAAGAAAGTTAAGATGATAAAAAAAAAATGGATAATGTAGAAGGCAGAAAACATTTTCTCTTTCACCTATTTTATTTCTTTGAATGTTCTCTCAACTAAAATAAAAACTAACATCCTTAATTCTTAAAGTGCTGGAAGATACTGTAGTTCCCAGAGAATTTTGGTGCAGGTTCTCTTTTTTTTCCCCCAAAACAAAACACCTATTCATTTTTTTTTTACACGAACCATGAAAATTAAACACATTATATTCCATATAATAGTACACAGTTCTTTCAGTTTTCATACTGAAAACTTTTCAAATTGACCCAATACTTTAGGAGTTAATCTTTTGATGACTGAGCCTTTCTTTTCTTTTGAAACTATAAGTATTACAAAAAAAAAGTCATAAATGTATGGGTACTCCACAGTTTTTAAAGGGTTAACTCTTACAAGGTCCTCCTGAAAAACTAGTTTATATCCAGAGGTTCAGCTATTTTTTCAACTATGATCAGCAAAAAACTTTAGAACTTTTTTTGTCAAACAACTAATGGAGGGAATTATGGCATTTTATATGCCAAATTAACCAGCATTCAATTCTGGATTTTCTGAAAATAAAATATTTTACAAAAAAGATACTCATTTTATTTTAACAGGACTTTTACAGAAGCATGTAGTAAAAAAATGCAATGGCAATGAAAATAAAAGTTTACAAAAAAAAACAACAACTAATAGACAGAAATGATTACAATGCACATGAATAGCAAGGCTATTTTTTTTCTTCTGAAAAACAAAAATATATTTACTTGAAACAAGAAAAATTACTCTTTTTGCATAATTTTTTTCTCGGTACCATACTTTGAAAAAAAGTGCAGGCTTTTTCCCAACTGTGCTGAGTCATATCAACAAATCATCTTTGGAATTTATTTTTAAAAATAACCAATCAACTGAAACAGGTCATGTTATATACCAAATTAACCAGAATTTAATTACAAATTTTTTGGAAATAAAAATTTTAATCAAATTTTCAAATATATTAACAATAATTTTAATTTTCAAAATATTACTATAATGAGACTTTTTTATAGTGACAAAAACAATTAAATTAAACTGCAATTTAGGCATAATTTTGAAAAATCTGATGAATAAAAATAAACTATATATTCATCGAAAGGATTCTTCCAAAATAATATTTATATGAAACATGATTTTTATTTCTTTTAATGATTCTTTTCAGTATGGTATATTTTAAACATTGGCCAGTGTTATACAAAGCTACTTGAATTGCTCTCATTAATGGGATTTTCTGTCTGGTGTATGAAATGGAGGAACACTTTCTTGGCTGTTTTTATTAAACATTCTGAATTTTTTCTTTGGGTATTAAATTTTGGTGATCTTTGCTTCAGTGCTGAAAAGTCAGTCAAAAAAAAAAAAACAAAAAACAAATGTCTGCATCATCAGAATGGCATAGCAAATATATTGAAGGAGGGGGGGGGGGGGTTAAATTGTCATTAATATAAATTTATTTAGAATTTAAAAAAAATTCTACCTGAGTATGGGTGGAGGAGAGGGGGTAAAAACCCTTGCCAAAATTGCCCTCCCAGAGGGTTGATTTCGGTATCATGGAAGTTCTTTTTACTTCCATATCCAACACCTCATTAATTTTCAGGAAATGATACAAGATCAAAGTTTTTTTAACTAGAAAATGAAGGAATTATAAAAGAAATATTAATATATAACCTAATGCGGTGTCAAAATAAAATATCCGCAACAATTTGTAAGCTGGTCATCTGATGTAGCATAACTCCAAAAGATCAATAGATCGACTGACAGAAAAAAAATCAATAATTTATGGAAATAAAATAAATCTACAGAAATGAAAACAAAGGTTTAATTATAAAAGTATAAATACTGACTTAGATGCATGGTCACATTATCCTATATCCAAGAACACTTATGTAAACATCCACTATATAGCCACTTGACTGTATGTATATGTAGGCAATAACTCTCATTGCACTCTAGAACTACACCTGCTCTGCCATGACATACTTTACACTGCAAGCTTCACAACAATAGTGGCCTTGCTTGCTGTGGCTAAGAAAACTTCTACTATGGCATATAAACTGACATTACTACAGCTTCAATTTTAAGAGCTAGAAAGATGCATTGAATACTGGGATAAATGATAAAATAATTCTGGGAATACTGAAATAGGTTTATAGCAGAAAAGAGAGTAAAATGAAAAAAAAATAAGTGACATATGCTTTGTAATTACTTCCAAAATTTCTAAGAATATTATAAGAAATAGAAATCAGATGGCTTTAACAAATTATTTATATTGTAGTTCAATAAAATATGCATCAAATTTATAAAAGAAAATATAATTTTTTAAATTTGAATAGCATATTTTTTAAAGGATATTTTATTTTTTTAAAAATTAAAATTTCATGTGTTGTACAAAAGACATCTATGTTCGTCTTTGGTCTCTCATTTTGAATTCTGTCAACATCTGTGATCATTCGAGGACCTTGGAAGGGTTAGGAATTAGACAAAGGTTATGCGCAGATGTGGTTTTCTTTCATACCCACCTTTTAATAACAATAATGCTCAATAATGGATAATGGACAAAAGTGTACATAACTCAAATGGTTTTCAGCAAATATAATAAAATTTCATTAAAAAAAGAAAGTACTCTGACATTACTGAGTATCAGCAAGTAGGATAATGACAAAAAATGATCGAATGAGTTAAGAATAAAGATTAAGATATAAGGCTTATGATCACCATATAACTCATGCAATACATTGCAATTACCACCACAGGATGTCTTCACACATTTTCAATCGGATTCAGCTCAGGAGATCTATCTGGAAACATCATCCTATGAACAAATTCATTAAGGCAACTGTTGAGCACATAAACCCTACAGGAACAAGCATTACTGCCCATAAAGATGAAATCATGCTTGAGAGCACCCCTTAGAAGCCTCACATAGGATATGTGAAGAACTCACAAGAATTTCATTTCTCTATTGCTGAGCAGTGAGAGTGCCATCCTGAAAAGTGTATTCTGCATGGCCAGTCATCATGATGCCAAACTATCATACTACCACCATAAAAATGGACCTCTTCTTTAATATTACAGTGATTGTAGGTCCTGATCAAAGGGACCTGGGTTTGAGCCCCTGGTAAGGCATAGATGATTGCGTTGTTTTCCAGCTGTGGGCCTGCCATCCACAAAGACCTTCTACTATGGTATATAAACTGATAGGCTCCTTGTCAGACCTCTGTGGCAAGCAGTTGCTTGAGGGAATATTTATTATCATATTTTATTACTTTATATCCAAGTATTATTTTTTTCATGATCAAAATTATTTAAATAAGCATATTTAAATATAAATTATTTAAATAAGAGTTAAATAAGCTCTCTATTGAAGAGGGAACAGGTGTGTGTGTGTGGTGGTGGGGGAACACTTGTCTTCAAGCAGGCTCCTGCACCCAGTATATCTTGAAACTGTCTTCTCTATGGCTGATGACAGCTCATGAGACAGTTGACCAGCTGTCATTTACCTATGTTGTCTTGCTGTTAAAGATATATAGCAGTTCACCTGAACAGTTGTGACTACGGACAATCTTGTTCAGGTCCATAACAAACTTCTCCCTTTCCTTGAAATTGTCTGCAGAGTTCTAAGAGGAAATTATGTGATGCATTTAAGACCCTAGATAACTCAATATTGTACCGATCCCCTTTCTTCCTACCACTGCTCTCCACCACATACAATCATCCATACATCATCTTTGCTACACGGAGAAATCAAATTGTCACCCAAGTTAATGCCAGGCTACCTTAAACAGTTAGCTCAGCATATGCTGCCCACAACCATGTGCTCTTTTATTGTAAACCTAATTTCCATGCTCATGATCACATCTGTTAAATGTGCTGCATCTTCTGCATTCCAAAATTTAAATGCACATTTCACGCATTCACTTTTATTGAGATATGAATTATCCTTTAATTTTGGGAATTAGTGCAAAATTTCTTGCTTTAACTTCTAAAGTTCAAAAAGGAAAGTTGATACTGATCATAAATAAAAAATAAATAAATACTCCCTCAAGCAGCTGCTTGCCACAGAGGTCTGACAGGAGCCTGTCAGTTTATATGCCACAGTATGAGATCTGAGAGGATGGCAGGACCTCAGCAGAAAAACGATCATATTTAACATTTATTTTCCCTGTGATTTAAACTACTTTGATTTCATTCCTAATATTGTCTATTTGCAGAGCACTGAACATATTAAACATATGCAAAAATGAATTAGGATTATGGGAAAAAATCTGTTCAATACTTACAGAAGAATAAGTGGAGAACCATACCCAGCATAACATAACTTGAGTGCAGTTGTACTGCTAGGAATATTACTGCTTCCAAAGATATTAATACACTCCTACAAATAAAGAGATTGCAAACAGTGAGAACAAAGATGTTCAATCATTAAATAACTTATTTTTGCAATAAATTTATTCTCAAAGCATGTTTTCATTAAAAAAGCATGTTTTCATTTTAAGAAGAATTAGATGTTTGACCAAAGTATGCAAAAGCAGAGCACATTCTCTCTTTTGCCGACACCATTTTGCATTTACTTTGGATATTCGCTCAATGAAAATGTAACCTCTGTCAGCCCCCAAATGAACCAGAGCAATAAAATTACATGAATGAAAGTGAGTTAGATTCTATTTGAAAATAGAAGAATTACATATTATTTTGGAACTAGATCAAGTTTTTTTCTTCTTATAATGGCAAGTACTTTGTTAAATGAACACCAATTTTCTTTATTGAATTTTAAAATTAGAAACTTAAATCACATAGTTGGAAAATTTATTCTACCAATATTTGGTTATTAATTTAATCATAACCAGGCTTGTTGATCATAAATATTTTTATGATCAACTAAACTGAAAAATTGTTGCCAATATCTGAAATTTGGAATATACTGAGACAATACAAGTGGCTTACAAATATTAAGTACCAAATTTCTTAAGTAGGCACCTTAAAAAAAATACTTCAATATGAAATTAAATGAAAACATATCCATATCTTCCCATTCATAAAGGTATGCTTTGTCTCTCATTTTCATTGCATGTTTCATGATAAATTGCCCTGCAAACTTATTTGTTTCAAACAAATATATTTCTGATAATTTCACAGTCCACATTTTTTTTAATAAATTCCCAATATTATTTATGCTCTATAATTCTCTGTTATCAAATCATCTGATTTAAAAAGAAAACAATAACATTCTCTTCCTTTTGCTGTTTAGATTTTTTTAAAGTCTACATTGTTATATTCATTACTTAAAGTGTAAACACATATTAATTCCAGAGGAGTGTATCCAGTTTTCATCTTGGGGCATATTTAAGGGGAATCTTTCGGGGGTTAATGCCCAAATTACTATGCAAGCACCTGGAATCAAAGGCATCAAGTTTTCTGTTACCTTCTTTTACAAATGGTCCAAGTTTCACTTCCAAAACACCAGAAAGAACTATTATACAGCCTAATTTCAGTCTTTAGGTATATAAGTCTGTTTCTCCACACTCTCCATAAATTCTTAAAATCAACAGCAGCAATCCCTATTCTTCTGTTTATCTCATATCACACATCTCCTGTATCTGTTACATAGCTCCCAAGATAATTAAACTGAGACACTAGCTCAAGAGTGCAGCCATTCAAAACAACTGAAGCACCATCTACCTGACCAATTTTCATCACTTTAGTTTTCTCTCTGTACATAACCAAACCTACTCTACTACCAGTCTCATCAACATTGCATTTAGATCAGCCTACTATCTGTTCCAGGTAAAGTTCTTTCCATGATTGTGCTTAATAGAATTAAGAATCTGGTTGACAGTCAACTGCGTGATGAGCAATGTGGATTCAGAAGTAGTAGGGGAGGAAGTGTGGATCAGATATTTTCATTTAGGCAGATACTTGAGAAATGTTTAGTTTCAGAAACCTTTGGTTGCTAGCTTTGTTGATTTCAAAAAGGCTTTCGACTCTGTTGATCATCATAATTTGTGGTTGATTATGAGATCATATGGTACACCAGACAAGTTAGTTAACATAATGAAAGCTCTTTATAATAACACTGAGTCGTGTGTGAGAGTTGGTAAGCTTGCTTGTAGCAATTAGTTTAGCATTACTTCTGGTGTTCGACAAGGATGCATTTTGTCTCCTTTCCTCTTTAGCTTGGTTATTGATTATGTTATGCGAAATTCACTTCGAGGGAAAGATTTTGGCCTTAAATGGGCTGGAGATACAAAATTTTCTGATTTAGATTATGCTGGATTTAGCCCTTTTGGCAAATGATACTGATGAGATGAACTCTTTCATTCGAGCTGTTGATGAAACTGGTAGTAGAGTAGGTTTGGTTATAAACAGAGAGAAAACTAAAGTGATGAAAATTGGTCAGGCAGGCTGTGATTCAGTTAATCTGAATGGTTGCACCCTTGAGCAGGTGTCACAGTTTAATTAACTTGGGAGCTATGTAACAGATACTGGTGATGTTTGTGCCAGTATGAGTGCGGCATGAGATTAACAGACGAATAGGGATTGCTGCCGGGACTTTTAAGAATCTATGAAGAGTGTGGAGAAATAGGCGTATACACCTAAAGACTAAAATTAGACTGTATAATAGTTTGGTTCTTTCTAGGGTTAGTTATGGTAGTGAAACCTGGACACTTTGTAAACAAGATAACAGGAAACTAGATGCTTTTGATTCCAGATGCTTACGCAGTATCTTGGGCATTAGGTGGTTCAACTTTGTAACTAATGATGAGGTTAGACAAAGGAGTTTGCAACCTCCTTTAAGCATCATATTGTGCAGAGAGAGACTCCGTTGGTTTGGCCATGTTGCCCATATGAATGATTATAGATTGGCGAATAGGGTTATGAACAGTGTGCCTAAAGGCCTCAGAAACAGGGAGAGACCTAGGATGCGGTGGGCAGACAATGTCAAACAGGACCTTATTAGAATTGGTGTGCAGTGGCCAGATGCAGTAGATGTAGCTCAGGACAGACTTGCTTGGAGAATTAAACTGCATGGTCTGGTTGGACCTCCGTAGTCTATGGCTGCTTGAGGAGGAGGATGATGATGAGTAACCAAAAGTTTCTGAAACTCTAAACATTTCCCAAGAATCTGCCTGAGTGAAAATATCTGCTCTACACATCCCCTACCACTTCCATCCGCATTGCTTATCATAAAATTGCCCATCAACCAGCTTCTTAATTTTATTAAGGACAGCATATCCCCTACCACTTCCATCCACATTGCTTATCATAAAATTGCCCATCAACCAGCTTCTTAATTTTATTAAGGACAGCAATGCAAAGAGCTTTACCTGGAACAGAAAGTAGGCTGAAACCCTAATAATTATCACAAGAGCTATGATCACTTTTTAAAAAAATAGAGATAATAATAATAGCTCTGTTAAAATTCTCAAAAACAATGCCTTTATCATAAAAGATATTCAAAATTTCAGTCAGCCATGTGATAACAAACATTCCCAGCTCTCAGCATTTCAGTAGTAATTTCTTGCACCCCTGGGGATTTATGTAGTTTACGTTCAGAAATATTCAAAATAACTTCAAACTGTGATACAGGGCCAACATTAAAGCCATTAATGCAACTATGATCATTACAAACAATAGGTTGGGTTGTTTTGCCTCTGAGCAGCATTTTTTTTGCACACCATGGGCTAAATGGCTAGGTCACATGGACCCCGAAGGCTCAGAGAAAGTTGGGGGAGGGAACCCACTGGAACAGCTGTTGGGAGAGAGATGGTAGTCTCCTGTCACGACCATCCAGCGTATTCTTTTTCGTGCATAGGGTATGGTTCTCCCGCACACGGGACCACAGTTTAACATCCCATTCGACAGACGTTGTTTGGGTTGGGTTGTTTTACCTCTGAGCGGCACTTTTTTGCACACCATGGGCTAAATGGCCAGTTCACATGGACCCCGAAGGCTCAGAGAAGGTTGGGGGAGGGGACCCACTGGAACAGCTGTTGGGAGACAGATGGTAGCCTCCCGTCAAGGCCATCCAGCGTGTTCTTTAACGTGCACAGGGTATGGCTCTCCTGCACACGGGGCCACGGCTTAACGTCCCATCCGACGGACGGCGGCCTTTCCAAGCCCATCGGTGTCCCCTACTGACCGTGGGCAGGGCGGGGAATTTTGCGGAGATAAATCTCAACGCTGACCCAGCTGGGACTCGAACCTGGGAACTACAGATTATGAGCCTGGCGCGCTACCGACTGAGCCACCCCCGCCCCTATTCGACAGACGACGGCCTTTCCAAGCCCATTGGTTCCCCTACTGACCGTGGGCAGGGAGTTTTGCAGAGATAAATCTCAACGTTGTCCCAGCTGGGACTCGAACCTGGGAACTGCATATTACGAGTCTGGCGCACTACCGACTGAGCCACCCCCACCCCACAAACAATAGGAGTAGAACTAACCATTTGTTTAGAGCATCACTAAAATGACCCCATCTAGCCATGAGAGAATACTCACCTTCAATAATCTTACCATGTTTATCCTTCAATCCCTATATACCTGGGGCGGGGGTGGCTCAGTTGGTAGTGCGCCAGGCTCGTAATCTGTAGTTCCCAGGTTCGAGTCCCAGCTGGGTCAGCGTTGAGATTTATCTCCGCAAAATTCCCCACCCTGCCCACGGTCAGTAGGGGACACCCATGGGCTTGGAAAGGCCGCCGTCCGTCGGATGGGACGTTAAGCCGTGGCCCCGTGTGTGGGAGAGACATACCCTGTGCACGTTAAAGAACATGCTGGATGGCCTTGACGGGAGGCTACCATCTGTCTCCCAACAGCTGTTCCAGTGGGTCCCCCTCCCTCAACCTTCTCTGAGCCTTCAGAGTCCATGTGACCTGGCCATTTAGCCCATGGTGTGCAAAAAAGTGCTGCTCAGAGGTAAAACAACCCAACCCTATATACCTGCCTGTTTCTTCCCACATAAAACATTAACTATGTGGTACAGCTCTCTGTTGTCACAATGTCTAACAGCTTTCTTCGGTTTGTCAGCCAAGCTATGAAGCCAATGATTCTTTTCAGCTATCAACTGATCCCTTATACCTTTATTAAGCTCTTTGTAACAATTTCTATCAAGAAGGCATTCATCATCATCCTCAAGCAGCCATAGGCTACGGAGGTCCAACCAGACCACGCAATTACTGCTGATCAAAGTAATCAAAGCAGTCATCAATGCAGTCAAAGTCAGTACCAACTTATTAAGGATATTCCTACAGTTCTTTCTTTCAAAAATAAGCTCCAGTGTCTTACTCAATGCATCCTGAACTCAAAACTCCTCTGCTCCTTTTTACCCAAAAGAGTACTATTAATTTCAAGAAAAACCTGTTTAAAATGCTCCTATTCTTCCTCGACTTCAGTAGTAAGCAAACCATAACTGTCATAACTGCTAAGTAACCTATCATGATAAGCTTTGGCTATAACTGGGTCTTTCAGCTTCAGTGTTAAAGTAACTTTTTTAACCTTAGCACATTTTTTAAGTTTAAGTTGAAAGACACTTTTAGCATGGCAACGGTCAGATCCAATTTTAGCTCCCCTAATGACCTGGCTTCCCTAACAGAACAAGCCCATTTGCCATTAATTAATTATAATCAATCATATTCTCATGCAGTCCGTCTGGTGAAATTCACCTGCACCTATGTATGTCGCAGTGTTTGCAATATGTTAGTTTTTTTCAAACCATTCAGTTCACTTACATGTATGAGATGTCTATTGCCATTGCACCTACCAATTCCAAAGGGACTTATCACCCCTCCCCAAAGGTCAAAGTCAGTACCAACGTTAGCATTGAAGTCACCTAGAACAAGGGTAATATCTCCTTTCTTGACAGAATTCAAAATATCCTGAAGTTGTCCAAAAAAATAAAACCATCTTTCTCATCCCTATCATATTCTCAGTGGGTGCATAACAACAGCCAACATTCAAGTCGAACCTGGTTAACCCTTCCGTGTTGTAGCCCGAAGAAATGCTTTTATCTTTCACATTCTACTGACTGGAGATCGAAGTAAATACTCCTGTAATAGAAAGTTATAAAAAAAAATAAAATTCCGAACAGAAATCTTATTTTTTCAACTGTTTCTAATCAAATATCAAAAATAACATTTAAATTTATGATATGTAATTCTTACTGCTGATTCTGCTTGAAAAAATTATGATACAGTTTTGAAATAAATCTATTTGAGTCTGCAATGAAAAATAAATATTTGTTTAGCACTGTAAACAGCATCAAGTATCGGCGATTTGTTTATGCCTTTATTCTACTGTACCATACTTAGATTATTGATCAGTTGTGATCCCCCATATTTTGGGCTATTTATAGCTCTATAGAGTTGTAATGATTTCTAAACTTTTAACGTAAAGATATTAATTTTTTTTACTACCAGAAATTGCATCATCTGGCAACTACTCACATCACATTTTGATCAATATTTTAGCAGACTTTAGATTTTAAAGACTTTTTTTTTAACTTTAATACTTCTAAAATTATTTTTATTGCTTCTCAAATGGACATTGAGATTATAAACAATAATCAATTTAAAATGATCGAAAACAAAACTGCTACTGATTAGTAATGGCAACAGTCCGAAGAGCATTAGGATTATTCAAAGCATAATTTTTAAGGTGACTTTATCAATACTTTAATCACATTTCAACCAAATAAAGTAATTAAGGTCTGGTAATTGCAATTTTTTACCTGTCCATCTGGTATCTTGCAAACCAAGGATATTTAAGTTATAATGATGGAATTCTTATGTGAGGACATCTAGAGAATAATCTCTGTGGAAAGTCCTCACATTCCAAGAACCTGAGGGGAGAAAATAGTTAGTGAGATGTTTAAAGAAACTATGTTTATTCAGACAGGAAGTGCCGACAATATCAAGCAGCCTCTTAAGGACAGGCATGGGGCAAATACATGTTCCCCCCACTACTAAAGGTTGGAGCCAGCTATACTGGACCTCCTCCACTGTAGGTTTGACAATGTCCATAGAAGCAAGGGCTCAGGTACCTGCGATGGTCGCTGATCAGGATTATCCACTGCTGATAAAACATATCTTGTGAATCTATTCACTTGGGGCTGTCAACCCACAAACAGAAAAAACAGTGAAAGATTTTTTCCTCAATAGAAGCTCACCAGTACAGCAAATTCAGGATCCATAAAAGCTCAGAGCCACAACCATGTGTGGTTGACCATTCCTCAGAAGGGTAGGAGAAAAAAGCCATAGTAGTACAGATCAGTAGGCCACACTGATCTGGCAGCCCTCTTCTTCTGTTCCCTTTCACAAGAGAGTATTTCTTTTGAAAGATACTAATGATTTACACCATGAGAAGGTTGCATATTGCAATGTACAATATCTTAATATTATACATTGCAATATGCAATGTATAATATTCATGTTATAGCTGTGAAACTTTAGGTAAAATGCAAAGCATTGTATGATCATTATTGGATGTGTAATTCAAGAGAGTGTATAATCGGATTTATTCCTCATTGGGCAAAAAAGAATTCAGTTCCATAAACAGTGTCAAAAATGCATAGTTTAACATTGGAAGTAATCAGTGTATTAATCAATAATAAATTAGTTACACCTAGAGTCAGACTTTAGGTACTAGGCCTGTACCTAAAGTCCACAGCAACCAAGTAGGTTCTCCTACTTGGTTGCTGTGGTGTTCTAGCTGTTGGTGGTTCACCAGTCCAATAGCATCGAAGCATGGTAGTTGTTGTCATTGCTCACTGATGCACTGATTGTTGATCTGTTTAACAGATGGAATCGTAGGTCATTTATCTCTGCATGTTGCAGGATGTCTTGCTATGGGGCTTTGGAATAGTGATGTTTTTCTTGAGGCATTAAACTGGTTGATATTAGATGATAAAAGAGCATCTTTTACTATCTGAATATTATACATCGCAATATGCAATGTATAATATTAAGGAATCATTTTTGCATCAAAAAGCTGCAACACAGGAGACACTGATTGTCTAAGCATAACAGTAATATTGTGGAAATAAATCAAATTTTATTATTCTTGCTCACCGTGTTAACTTGTAAGTTATTAATGCTTTCTAAACAGTAAGTCCTAAGCATTGATGCAAAATGTACTTATTGGTTGTCTTATTTAATATTTAATTATTGATTACCTATTTTTTTAATCTTTTGAAAAAATCAAATCTCCCCAAACATATTTTCAAAATATGCCACTGTTTCAATCTGAAAATGAATTTTTGAAGTCATCAGCAGTATCCTCACTGGCACTTGCTAATTCACTGCAATCTGCTCAATGTTCACATGAGACAGCATTTTAGATGCCACACTGCTATTGAGGGGCTGAGGATAACCACAAATAGAATGTGCAGTAAAAACATTCCCTGTGTTAGTTCTCACAGATATGACATGAAGCTGCCATTTATGCATCACAGGAGAAACAAACTCAATGTATATAGGATGTTTATATTAATCATATCCATTACATTAGAGACCAAAAATTACTCATTATAAATATATATTTGTCATATCTAGTTCAGAGGTTAAATAGTTGGAATTGAATAAGTTAGTTGTACATTAGAGCAGTACTTTTTTTTTTGCAATGCAAAGTGTTAAATGGAGAAGTTAAAAGTAATCAGGCTTAGGATATAAGTAAAGATAGCCACTGGAAGCTATTAAGGTGATTAAGGCTCCTACCTATTATTGGTTTCTTTTTACAACCAGTAATAGATAGGAGACTTAAAAGACTGCTTCATACTAAAGGCAGGAGGCAGATTCAGGGATTGAGCTCATGAATCTCTGGTTACAGATCTAACATATTACCAATTTGGCCAACTGCATGTTAACAAGCTGCATATTTAATTGATTAATTTTGTGGAAAAAATAATTTGCTGATGAGTGGAATTCAAACCCATATCTCCCATTTACCTGCCAGGTGCTCTAACTACTAAGCTATCACCAGCTTTGTCATTTATCCACTTAGTTGTGGCTTTCACTGATCTTGTCACTCATGGTATTTTGGGGGAAACAAATCCCCCCAATTATTTATTGAATTATATGCCAACAGGTAATCTGTGAATTTATTATTGACCCGCCATCCTCACAGACCTTCAACTATGGCGTATAAACTGGCAGGCTCCTGTCAGACCTCTGTGGCAAGCAGCTGCTGGAGGGGGTATTTTTATTTTTTTATTTTTTAATACACTGATTACTTCCAATGTTAAACTATGCATTTTTGACACTGTTTATGGAACTGAACTCTTTTTTGCCCAATGGGAATAAATCCGATCATACACTCTCTTGAATGAATGAAGAATCCAATATTGGATCTTGAATGTATGGATCACTTGAAGACATCCAATATGGATCATACAATGCTCTGCATTCTACCAAGAAACCCCATCATGCAAAAAACACAGCAATTTCACATGTCTGATACATTATACCATGTGTTTTGTATCATCAATGAAAATGACAGATTTGGGGAAGGAAATGCAATCTCTATTAAGCATGTGATGTTAAAAGCAAGAATGATATTTTTGTTGCAAGTGGCACTCATCTATTTCTGTGTACTCTCATTGACAGTTTATATATTGCCTATTTCACCAAGATAGATACGTTGACTATATGAAATTCTTTTTTTAAGTTAAAACTAGTATCCCACAGAGCCTGAGGCCCATGGCGGCCCAATGAGGGGCTCTGATTGAGTTTCCAGAAACATTTTCTTAATGGAAATTGTTAACACTTAACAAGGAAGGGAAGTTGTTAAAAACAAGGAAGGATATTCCTAGAACTTGCTCTCTAGGTTACTTCGTTACAATTTCTAGAATCACCACCTCTATTCCCTGTATTCTTTCTCGTTCTTCTATCATATTCTTTCTTTTATGCATTTAAAACAGCTGGCAACATCATTGCTCATATGCACATGTTTTTGATTGTATGGAAGTATTTCTGATTTTTAGTGTCATAAAAAAGAAGTTGGCAGAATAACAACACAAGAGTTTTAATGAGGTTTTTTGATATTCAGTGACCCCTAAATTTTTTGAGGAGGTTTTTTGATATTCAGTGACCCCACAAGATTTTAATGAGGTTTTTTGATATTCAGTGACCCCACAAGAGTTTTAATGAGGTTTTTTGATATTCAGTGACCCCTAAATGAAATATTTTTATCCATTAGATGTTTACAAACATATTTTTATGATATCTAATTTCTAATTGGTATCATATTCTTAGTATAATATTTTACTTAACATTCAGTCTTAAACAACTACATCTAGACGAAGAGATTTTTCCACAAAAATAAATATGCCTTTAATAAACCAACCTTAGCTTTAGCTGAATGAGATTTTAAAAAAAATGTTCAAAATAAGTAATATAATGCAAATAACACCACAGTTACACATGTAACAACAGTGAACTTAGTGTTATACAAAATTACTGCTATTGAAAAATCTGGGGGTACAAAAGTGTCCTGTTCCACAGGCCTACCTGTTTCACATGAGTCTAACCTTCATTTAACTGAACAATAACTTTGAAATGGAAAGTCTTATCAAGTGGTAGTGCATGAAAAGATTCACTTTAGCTGAAAACAGCCATTCTCACTATTATGTGGCAGTACTGTGTAACATTTGTTGCTTGAGAATATCAGGTAATAATATTTGTGCACCACAAGAAATACAAGAATACTCTGGCATGTTTCCGGAGAGATGCAGGTTCAAATCCCGTATGTTGGCGAAAATTTTTTCCACAAAATATTTATTGATTTATCAACATCTATCCTACAATAATTTTACAAAGGAGGAAGAAAATAGCAGTGACAGATTATTTATTATTTTATTTAGATGTTTCCATCCAAAAAGATGATGCAGGAGCCTTGACGTCAGTATACCAAACGCCCACCTACTTCCCCTCCGTCATATGTGCGGACTCATGGGCATACAAAATTGCAGCCTTCTGTTCCCTCATCCATAGGAACCTTCACTTATCTTCAAATGAGCAGTTGCTTAAAAAAGAAATTTAAAACATCCATTCCATTGTTACATCCCCATGGCTTCCACCCAACAACAACAGAAAAGCTAATCAATAAATATAGAAACGAAAACAGAAGAGATTCAGCTCTATTCCCAATCACCGACACTGAATATGCAACCTTTGCCAGACCTATATCTTACGTTTCTGTCCTATGCAAATCAGTCTGCAAATTACTCAGAGCCCAAAATATCAAAATTGTTTTCAGCCCAGCTCCAAATCTGAAGAAAATTATCAAAACAGACAGAGACAAATTTAGCCTACTTCAAAAATTGGATGCATACCAATTTCCCTTATATTTGCTGGATAATTCCATTGTCTACTACATTAAAAAAAGCACCATACGTTCTCTATAAGAGAGGTTCACAGAGCATCAAACAGATGCCAGCCAAAACAAGCTAATGACAACTGCTACTGAGGTAGCAGTACAACACATGGCAACAATAGACTGGGAGCGCGCCACACTGCTTGCACGTGCATCCACTTTCTGCAGAACTATAGTATGCCTCGCTATCGAAATAATGACCTTGCCCATCCCCACCTGCAACTGGGACATTGGAATTGTCCTTCACGACATGTGGAAAGAAGCTCTAAACAGCACTAATGTCACCACATAGTGTCACTTCATTGAAGATGGAGTGCTGTCCTTGCTCTGAAAAGCTTCCGAGGTTTCTCCTAAAAACTTTTAATGTGCAAATAGTTTGAAGGATAAGCTTTAAAATTTTATTGCTCAATGACAGAGAATTTAAAGTTATTTTTATGTATTTATCTCATGCTCATTAACAGTTATTTATTCTCAGGCTTTTCTTGAGAGGGAGGGAACTTATGTTTCATGTTTCCATATATTTCATCAGGGGGCAATGACTCAGCTGATGCCTAGTAGGCAGGGCTGGACTTTGACCTTCTGATGCCCTAAGCTACAAGTTTCATAGGCCCTAAGATACAGTAAATTTAAGAGGCCCCAAAATTTCAAAAGTCGAAATATATGACTCAATCAATAGCAAATTCACAGGTTACCTGTTGACATAGAATTCAACCTGGCAAGTGACTAGAAGGCATGCATTCGAGGCTCACTCACAGGCAAAACACATATTTGTCGAAATATACATTGTATATATTTATTATTTGTGGCACATTAAACTAGAAATTTAACTTTTGAGGCCCTCGTAATCTTAAAGCCCTAAGCTGCAGCTTAGTTAGTTTATGCTTAAGTCCAGTCCTACTAGTAGGCTCTACTATTAACTCCTGTCCAGCTTTCCATCGCCAGTTCCATGCCTGGACTTCCAGCTGTGTTTTTCCATCGGGTTCTGAGTACAGTGGCAGAGATTTTGGTCAAAACAGATACATTATTATTTCAGATCAAACCTGTTGTCAAACTATGGCAGCCATTTTTTTTGCAAAAATCACAAGAAATTTTAGTTGCTCAGCTATGCATAAGTCATGCATTTATTACAAATTATTTTCTTAAGGTGAACAATCAATTTATGTACAAGTTTTGTAATTCTATTTCAACTCTGAAACAATTCAAATTATTGTTTTAACCCTGAAAGTTGTATTTATTTCAGCTTTCACGATTTTATATTTGAGACCCTTACAGTTATAGTTTTTATCTGATTATTTGCTTTTACCACCTATTTTTGACATTTTACAATATAGTACTTATTTAAAACACATTTAATGTTTAATCTTCATATATCGTATTGTACACTTTTTGGCTTTTGCTTTACACACAAGTCCTATACACCACTTGCTGTTATTATTTAAATAATTTCATTGTTTTTAATGTTGTAGACTTTACTCTTTCTGTTTTAATTTGAACTTCTTTGTGGATTAAGTGACTTTTATCATTGTTCTTACCCCATAAAACCTTAAACAACCAACAAACATTTTAAAATTTTCATAAGATACTGAAATTGTGTGAAAAGATACAATTTTTCCCATTGATCTCCCATTGTATTGTTTTACCTATGAACGGCACTTTTTTGCACACAATGGGCTAAATGGCCCAGGTCACAAGGACCCCGAAGGCTAAGAGAAGGTTGGGGGAAGGAACCTACTGGAACAGCTGTTGGGAGACCGATGGTAGCCTCCCGTCAAGGCAATCCAGTGTGTTCTTTAATGTGCACAGGGTATGGCTCTCCTGCACACGGGGCCACGGCTTAATGTCCCATCTGACAGACAACAGCCTTTCCAAGCCCATCGGTGTCCTCTAGACCGTGGGCAGGGCGGGGAATTTTGCGGAGATAAATCTCAACTATTTTTCTCCCAAAAAACATCCTTGAACTAATAGGGGATTGGTAGCTCCAAAGTTGCAGACTACTACTGTAGAACTTAAATAGGCAGATTTAGTAGAAAAACTCAGCTGGGAGAAAACACAGCTTTTCTACTATATCTACTTGTTTGACCCCAGAACTTGCAGATTACATACAAAATGCTATCCAGTTTATAACTAGATCTCCCAGATGTATTTTTCATTTTGTGAAGTCCTTACTAAAGCCTTATATAAACAATGGAATTTTTTTTTCCTATTATGGGGTGTGAAGGAAATTTCCATGAGAAATGGTGTCACACATTGCAAGTGATGATTGACTGAGATGTGAAATATTTGGTACTCAAATTATGATGACAGTGAAGTGCATAAATTCAGCATTATTACAGCATACTCTTGATTACGAAGGGTCAGATTAACTAGAATGCAGATTAACTGGGACATTGAAAAATATACTGTATGCCCAAAAATAATATGGGATACGAGAAAGTGGCCATTAAAATGCAATGCAACAGTAAAAGGTTTAATGCAGCAAGCTTTCAGCACAATTTGTGAAAAGCAAACTTCCTTGCTATCCTATTTTAAAAGAATAAATAAAGCAAATTCTGAAAAATTAAGCTTCTACTATATTGAGAAATTCATATAATAACTAAAAGGTAAATGTTCTGAATTATTTAGAACACAAAGAAAATTAATAGAAAATGAGTTTCAATCTAACAGGGATTATATCTGTCATATCTCTTGACCCCCCCCCCCCCACCGCCTTGAGGGTGGGATTGTTTTACCTCTTAGCAGCACTTACTTTCCGCATACAATGGGTTAAAATGGCCAGGTCATAAAGACCCCAAGGGCATAGAGAAGGTTGGGGGGTAAGAATCTATTGAACAGTTGTTAAAAAACAGATTCAGACGAGTCTTTAAGCTCTTGGGGAGAACCAGTTTTGCCGACTGTAGCCCGCCGATCAATGCCGCTGTCTAAGCAGACACGTATGGCAATGTTCTACGCTGAAGTGCTGTTGACTATCCATGCTCTTTCTCAGCAGCATTCCTTGCTCATTGCAAGGCCCAGGTTTTTTGTTTTTTTTTTCTTACTTAAACCTTTTTTTTAGTATCATTTCTTTTCCAAATTTTTTCCCTATTCTTGATTATTTAAATGTTTATTAAACATAATCCTTATTTTATTTGAGTAACTATGTTAGTAGTACCATCAACATTGTCTGAAGTGCCTGAATGCAGGAGGGACAGCCCCAATCCACATGATTTTTTCATCAATGAAGCATTCAAGATTCAAGGTGAGTTAGATACCTTTCTTATAGATGCGAAGAAGATCAGCAAACAGAATCAGGGACATATTATTAAGGATGAACAGCATTCTAATGAAACAGCAGATGAAGGTGGCTGAACTAATTGTAATGGCAAAGGCCTACAAACAGGAAAAGAAAAACAAGATAAGTTATGCTTCAGTTGCAGGTAGTAGAGTCGAACCCCAACAACCTTTACAACCAAAGGAGAACAAGTAAAACAACTTGCTGCTCGTCTACCCTGCAGAGGAAAGTGACCAGACTAGTGAACAGCTTAAAGAGACCTTGAAGAAGTCCATCAACCCTAAAACCCTTGGAGTTGGAATTAATCAGGTAAGAAAAATAATAAAAATGGATTGGCCAGAGAACTAAAAAGTCAGAGCCATGTTCAGAAGTTGGAAACAAAGATTGCCAAGTACAACGCATTTAATCGTAAGTGTAGCGTAAGGAAGCCAGTCAGGATTCTTCCCAAGGTCATCGTATACGATGTTCCAGTCAACATGGAATTTGAGGAACTGAAGATCTGCCCACGAATAGAATGACACCGAACAGGAGGAAGGAGGTATGACCTTCAAGTTCAGTCATCTGAAGGGAAGTGAGCATCATGTCGCCATGGAGGTGAAACTAAAGACGTTCCACAGCCTGATGAGCAAGGGAAAGCTGAACATTGGTTGGACGAGAAACAATGTTAAAGAATTTCTGAACCCAATGAAATGCTTCCACTGCTATCAGTATGGACCCATCAAGGAGAAGGAGATCTGAGTTGCCCCATCAAGGAGAAGGAGATCTGTTCCAACTGCACAGGTGCCCACAGCTACAGAGACTGCACATCTGAGAGGAAATAACAGACTTGCATCACTTCTAAAGATAAGTTCAAGACAAAGCCTGTCCCTGCCACTTGAGAGAGATAGAACACTTCTGAGAGAGAATGCACTGCAGTTAGTGCCCTCTCTCAATAATTAACAATAACATTCAATTGGTCAGTACTGAAAATTCAATACTAGTAGATCGAAGGCGGCGACAGCTAATATAAGGCTTCTAATTGATCATATAAATCGAGAAATTCAACCAGATGTTATATGCATCCAAAACCAACAAATAGAGAAGGTAGATTGATTGGCCTGCCAATCAATCTACCTTCTGGTACACAACACTGGAAAACGGCTCACTGTGAAAACGGGAAGGTAGGTATCATCGCGACAACCAACACATTGAACATCATTATACTCAGTAAGATCACAAACATCGTTGCTATTGAAGCAAGTGACAAGCACCTGAAAGCAAAGGGAGTTGACAGCAGAAAAGCAGTTCCCTGGTGGAATCAACAGTTGAATATTGAAAGAAAAAAATTTAAAGTTTTGAGAAAACGATTCCAAAAAGCAACAGAGGAAGAGGAAAGAAAAAAACAGATTGCAAGAAACAAGCGGTACATTACAGAAGATTAATAAATTTCAATAGAAAAACTTCTTGGGATGATTTTTTGCGAAAAAATATCAAAAGAAAACCTGTTTTCTCTCTCATACAAGATAGCTAAACAAAAAATAGGAAATTCATTACAAATCACCACTGTATTCACAGAAGATAATACAAGAATTGAGGAACATAAAATGTTATTAAAAGAATCTTAAAAGAATTATTTATAGATAACAACCCTAACAAAGATTTAGAGGAAAAAAAAAAAAAAAACGAGCACAGCTAAAAAATAATTATACAATTTTTAAAGATGAAAACTATACTAAACAGGTAATCTTAGAAGTGATCAAATCCATGTCAAAAAACAAGGCCCCAGGATCAGACAGGATGAATACTGAAATTATCGCAGCAATAAATTCTGTGATCCCAGACGTAATTTTGGAAATATATAATTTATGTCTCAGACTAGATTTCTTCCCATCAGTGTGGAAAACAGCATGAGTAATTCTTTTTAATAAACCTGGCAAAGATCCGAGCAAGGCAAAATCATTCAGGCCCATATGCTTACTAACATTTTTAAGTAAGCATTAGATAAACTGATCACAAGGAGAATTTATTATCATCTTCATAAAACAAATAACTTAAATGCAGAGCAGTATAGGTTCAGAACGACAAATTGTGCAATTTGGCACTATACAAATTATACAAGAAAATAGAAGAAACTAAATACAACAAATTACATACATCTATCATCTCATTGGATATTAGCGGTGCTTTTGATAAAGTTTGGTGGCAAGCAATCCTACAGGAATTAAGAAATAAAAATTGTCCAGAAAATATATAGACTGATAGAGAGCTATTTTTCAGAAGATTACAAGAGGATGCCCAAAAGGCTATTGTTCCGATCCGCTATAAAGGAATTTAATAATGGATCAAGCTTAGTCATTGACATATCCAGAGCAAGTCAAGGTACAAGCATACACAGACAATCTGTTAGTCCTCGTAGGTGGAAACACAAGACGAGGAATAGAAGAATTAGGAAAACAAGCTTTGGACAAGTTCACAGAATGGAGTATATCTAATAAACTGGAATTTAGTAAAGAAAAAAGTCAAGCCACGGTGATAGCTCGGCGGGGACAGATGACCCGACAGCTCACATTAAAGATAAGAAACAATCTGATAAAACATGTTACAGAATTAAAAATTCTAGGAGTCCTAGTAGACAATCATTTATATTTTTACATGCATTTTCAGGCCTTAAGAGAGAGAATATTTGACATAATGTACAAACTAATAGGAGTTGGAAGAAAATTATATGGCAAAAAAAGATGTCTATTAAAACAGATTTACAAGAGAAGCTTGGAGCGAATAATTGTTTACAGACATGGAATGTGGGGAAATAAAGTTGACCAAGATAAAACATTATGCTTAGCACTATAGTATACTTAGCACTCAGCGCCGATCAGCATTGCTCCTAACGAGATCATTTAGAACAGTTTCAGCAGAAGCAGCGTTAGTTCTGGGAGGATTAATTCCTACCCATTTGAAGGTGGAAGAATTTAATTTATTCCAGCTCAGAGCAGTAAAGAGTAACATAACATTCCTAAATGAGCATGTGAATTCCCAGGAAATAGTTCAGTTAGAAGAACAGTGGCTGGTATACCCTGTGTATAAAATAATAGTTCCCCATGACAAAGAGTTACTGACAGGAATAAGACTAGAAATATACACAGATGGGTCAAAAGAAGAAGAAAAAGTAGGAGCATCACATACTCAGGATTACACATTCATTCAGAACAATTTCGACTCAGAAATAATGCCTCTAATTATCAAGCGGAAACTTTTGCTATTTTGAAAGCCCTTGATTATGCCTTACAGGTGAGAGAAGCAGGAGATGTTAATCTATACAGTGACTACCTTTCAGCCCTTCAGGGCTTAGGGAGCAGCAACAACAGAGACAAGACACTAAACGAAATCAAAAGAAAATACCAAAGGATCAAGAACTCAAGAAATATCAAAGTACACTGGATCAGGACTCACATTGGCTGGGATGGCAATGAGCTAGCAGACAGGAATGCAAAGATAGCTAGTAAGTTAGCAAATGCCACACATTCAGTTCCCCTACCCCTCAGCTATGTGAAAGATAAATTTAGGAAGAAAGTAACGGAAGAATGGCAGAATATATGGAACACTATTGACAAGGGATGAGCACTCTATGAGTTCGTTAAAGATGAAGGAATCGAATAATTATTATAATTTTTATGCCAATCAATTTCTGACAGGACATGAGACGTTCCCCAAGTATTTCGTTAGAACAGGACGAGAAGAGAATTCTCTCTGTCGTGCGGTAGGGAGGGCGACAACAAACATTATCTCTTCAAATGTAACTTATTGAATCTGAAGTATAAACTGAAGAACATCACTTAAGATATTCAAGATTACTCAAGCATAACAAGTCAAGAAAATTTAACTATCATCTCCAATGCCATGAAGACAATTTTAGAGCATTATGAAAACTTCTCCCAAGATGCAATCACATAAAACTATTTCACTCACAGTGGCAGGCAGGTCTCTGGACATAAAGTAAGGCATTTTGAAGGTAGGTCGGGGTCTCTGACCAAGACTCCGAACTCTCTTCCTATCTCTATCTATATATAAAAACCAAAAAAATATAAAAAAGTAAAAATTATTTTAAAAATACAGCATGTTTCTATGTCTGTAATTTTTTTTTTATGTCCGTGCTATTCATTATAAAAAAAACCCCAAAAAAGTTCATTAAAATAACAAAAATATCTCTTGCTGTTTAATGTATGTTTAATTAAAAAAAATTAAAAAGTTTACTAAAATAATAAAAATATCTCTTGGTGTTTGTGAATGTAAATCTGTGCAGTGTCAGTATACATGTTCTGTTTGACTAAAATAATTATTTCCTTTTAGTACATAATAATGTACTTTTTTTTAAATCTATAGTCAGTGTTATTTTAATTTAAATCTTTATTTCATCATGTTCCCTTCTTTCCCTCAACAGATTCGAACCCTGACCTTCATTCTGATAACAGGTCCCGTCGTACGCTTTTCCCCCTTTTCTCTCTGCTCCTTGGTGCTTGTCCTACCGACTCCTTGTCTTCTTGCTTCCCTACCTCCTACAACATACCCTGCTAGCTTCCAGTGCAAATCCCTTCAGGCGGCTTTGTCCACCACCATTAGCCATTTCCAATGACGTATGTTTGTCTCCGACCCTGAACTTCACCTTTAAGTCTCTGCCCTGCACTTTCGCTGCTTTTCACACAGGAGCAGCACTGAGGAATGTCAAAAGCCCTCACTTCAGGAAGAGGTGAATCATAGGACACTCAGCTCTTCACTGTATGAAATTCCCTTCTACATAGGCGAGCCTAATTCATAGCCTGAATATATTTCTCCTGCTTCCCTGTTTAGGCACAGTTTAAATTCACAGATCATATATTTTTTTTTATTACATATTAATCATTATGCATTTCATCTTTCCTCCTGCTATTTATTATCTCATATTCTTATTTTGTACATGCTAATTACTAAGTGTACTTTTGTTTAAACACTTTAAACTTCTGTTCCCCCCCCCCCCCCTTCTTTTCTCCTTGTAATTACAATCTTATTCATTTAATCTGCACATGTCAAATACTATATGCACTTCTGTTTAAATGTTTTAATTTCTATTCCCTTCAGTGTTTCATGTTTTTTTTTTTATCCTTTTCTCTTTAAATCATTATCTTATTCTTTTATTCTGTACAAGTCAATTGCCATATATACTTCTGTTTAAATGTTCTAAATTTCGGTTCCCTTCTTCTCTTTTCCATTCATTTTATTTCTACTCTCCTCTTATTTATTATCTTACTCTTTTATTCTGTACGTGCTAATCACTATGTGTACTTTTGTATAAGATTTTCCTTTATTGTTTTTAATTTTTGTTCACTTCTGTTTTTCTCTTCTTTTCTCCTTTAACATATTATTTTACTCTATTATTCTGTACATTCCAATTAAATTTAAAATTTAAATTGATATATGTAATACCATATTAAATTACTATATGTACTTCTGATTAAGCATTTTAAATTTCTGTTCACCTCCTTTGTTTTCTTATCTCATTTCATCTATTTTCTTACTCCTTCATCCTGTACATGTTAATCACTTTGTGAACTTCTGTTAAATTATTTTGAACTCCCAAATATCTCTCTTTTTCCCCCCTTTTATTATTTTATCATTCTATTCTGTCTCTTTTCTTTCTTCTTTTCCTCTTTTTTTTTATTACATTCTTCTCTTATTCTCTTTTTTTCTTTTCATTCTTTAACTTCTATTTTCTCAACAGTTTTATTTAATTTTTTTATTATCGGGTAGGAGAGGCATAGTTGGTAGCGTACCAGGTTCGTAACCTGCAATTCTCAGGTTTGGGTTCTAGCTGGGCAAGTGTAGAGATTTTTCTCTGCTAAACTCCCCACCCTGCCACACAGGGGTCACTGTTGGGCTTGAAAAGGCCGCCGCCTGTCGGATGGGATGTTAAGCCACGGTCCCATGTGTGGGAGAGCCAAACCCCATGCACGTTAAAGAACAATGGATGGCCTTGACAGGAGGCCGACACCCTTCTCCCAACAGCTGTCCATTGGGTCCCCTCTCCCAACCATCCTTGAACCCAAGACAGCTTGGAACATGGACATTAACCCCAACTATTTGAGCTCATGGTAGTGATAATCAATTTATTATTATTATATAATAATAAATAAAAGCTCAAAACTTCCCCTTGAAAATGGTTGACTCAGGGCACAATTAAATTACAGAGTTACAGTATATATTCCAGTTTTATCACTACCAAATTCTATTGGCAATAATTCCTTGGCATGCCTCAAAATTCAAAAGTTTCCATTCTCTTGAATTGAATGAACAGATGGAATTAGACAACTATTGTGTAATGCAGATCTTTTCGATAGGTTCCTTTCTCTACTGCTTCGCAGCCTTAATGTCAGTTTTTCTTTTGTGTCGATCAGCAAACCAAAATGACATATGGTGCCTTCCATTAGACGTAGTACTATCTTGTATAGTGGAGCATTGGATGGCATCATTTTTAGCACCTTCTGTCAAGGTAAAAAAAATTAATAGTTGGGACTCAAATCCAGGAACTACGGATTACAGCCTGGGAATACTACTGACTGAGCCCCCATATATTGCAGAAATTATCTACACAGCCCTACTTAGTGAAAACATTAGTGTCAATCTGATTACTCAACTGGTGAAGTATATGGCAATTGATTCAAAAGTCCTGGGATCATATTTAAACTGAGCCAATTCTCAGTTCTTTTGCCAACTCTGATTGATAAGTCCTACAGAACATTTAATTGTGATTTATTAGTGTTGAATTTTTGAAAGATTGAGATGGGTTTAGAACTTTATTTTTCTTCTTGTTACATGCTTGGAACAAGTGATATTTATGATGGATTTCTCACAGATAATGCTAGAATTGAATATTTGGCTATTCTATATAAAAGAACATTTCTGTGGGCATTGAATGCATTCATTGCCACAGATAACTGAAGTGCTTTTTAGCACCAGCTGTTGTGGGAATTACCAATGTTAGCCTACTTAGTGGAAATTTGATAACTCAGCTAGTGAAACACCTGGAACATAATCAGAAAGACCTGTGATCATATATTAATTTGAATTAAAACTTAAATTTTCTGCTCTCTATGTGTCTATTTAGTTTAGAACTAATATGAATATATGCATTTTATTCATCTTTATTCTTTTAGTTGTACAGGTTATTGCATGATTTGAATGAGGTACACTTTGTAGTCTCAAGTTTTTATTCTTTTAGTTATACAGTTTATTGCATGATTTGAATGAGGTACACTTTGTAGTCTCAAGTTGATATAAAACACGTATCTGTAGATTATTTGGTAAATATCATACAGTGAAACTTCGATTCATCATTCTGGTAGGCATCATTTACTTTGGATTATAAAATCCACAAAAAAAAAAAACTCATACAAATGATAAATATTTTCATATTCCTATTGTTCAGAACTCTTGCTCATCTTCCCATCTCAGGAATAAATGCACACACTAATAGAACATCTAACATGTGATAAGGCAATCCATGTTCACTTGAAATACTTTTGCAACAAATGTTTCATAGTAACAAAATTTTAGTTCACAATGTTCAAGCAGAAAATATTTCTAACATTTCTCTGAGATACATGCTGCTTTCAAAAACAGTTCAAGCATTTAATTATACATACATACACTATTGGACACTGAGTGTCTTACAGCTGAATGGTTAGCATGTTGACTGCAAATCAAAGGGACCTGATTCAAACCTTAGATAAGGAATGGATGTTTCATTACTGGTATTGTCATTCTGCTGAGGTCTTGCCTTCCTTAAAGATCTTATCTGTGGAGAATTATACTGATATGCTCTTGTCAGGCTTTTGTGGAAAGCAACTGCTTGAGAAGTAATTCTTTTTGATCAGGCAATTAAAAGAAAACATTTACAATACATAAAATATTATTCCAACAACTGAAACATGCTGCTATAAAGAAGCAGTTGATAGCCATGCGTTAAAGAAAATATATCTATTTGAAAAAAAAAAAAATTTTTTTGTTTGTATGGAAACATTTGTCAAGAACTAAATTTTTTATCTTTTTTTAATTAATTTGCAAGTTTTTTGCTTTCACATTTTTTCCCCTTTTTCTCTTTTTTTCTCCTATGGTTCCTTCAAAACTTACAGATCAAAGTTTCACTGTATTCCAAGGACTAAAAATAGCTGCATGGTTAGCATTTGTAAAAAAAATATCTAGTTAAGGACTTGGGACCTTTCACCTTCTCATTTTTTTTATCATTACTGAGTACAGCATTAGCTGGTGAAAATTTTTTTGGTTAGTGATTATTTCCTATAACTATAATTGATTAGTTCAGTTTTAAAACTTTTGTGAACATCACACTAACTTAGTCTACTTTAATGTACTTTTTTAGTTTGATGACTGTAAAATTAGTTCATATGTCCCACACACACTGGCCTTGAAATTTCAATTGACTTTTGGCACAAACAAAACAAGAAAATAACTAAATTATCAATATTATTTTTGGGTGCTAAAAAAAATCACTTAATATCCAAACCATACTTTTATGAATAATAAGGTATAGCACAGGTTTCAGAATATATTTGATTTCTGCCAATTATGACTGTCCTTTACTCATATTCTCAAAAATAAATTGCTCAGAAAAAAAAATTCTTGGGCTAAAATTGCAGAAATGTGAGTGAGATAAGATTGTGGGATGATGAAAAGATATAAAAATTAATTTAGTAACAGTAAACTTTTTGACAAAATTTTATGAGCTCTGATAAACTTAATAATAAAATATTTTAACTAATATAAATTTCTTACCAGCAAAACACTTAGATTCACTTTAAAAACTACACTCTCTTCTTTGACAGTATATTCCTGGAATATTGCTGCCTGGATAAAAGCATTGGCTTGAACACACTTGGAATCTTCAACAGTAACTTTCAGTCCATTTTCACTGGCACATATAGTAGCTAACTTAAAAAAAAGTATTAATTAGTATGCTTTAAAACAATGTGAAGTTTCATTAAATGAAATTATCTGCTCTAACATAACTTATCTTTTTGATTGAAACAAATGCAAATAATTAAGCCATGCAAAAAAATTTCATATTATAATTTAATAATTTTTACATGTTTAGAATTGAAATAAAACATTGTAATGCAATTTATTACAAGATTTCAAGAAGTTTTGTGGTCTACAAATGTCTGTCATAAGATTTTTTTCATCAGTAATACACATCAAGTGTGTGACATATCTTTCCCATTGATACAGAAAGTAGGCTGATTACCCTATAATTATCACAGAAACTATGGTCACTTTTCTTCAAAATAAGAAAATAGCCCTGGTAAAATTCTTAAGAATGACACCTTTATCATAAAACAAAAATCAGTATTTCAGTCAGCCATGTCACAACAGAAACATTCCCAGCTCTAAGCATTTCAGTGGTAATTTCATCTACTCCTGGAAATTTCTAAAGCAGCTGAATATCACACAAATAATTTTGTCCCCTCTGCTGCATGTTACCTACAACCTGTACTATTAGTTTCAAGAAAAGCCTGTTTAAACTGATCCCATTCTTTCTTAACTTCAGTAGAAAGCAAACCACAGTTGTCATAATGACTAAGTAGCCTATCATGGTATGCTTTGGCTTTATCTGAATATTTCATAGCTTTAGTGTTAAAGGTAATTCATTTAACCTTAGTACAACATTTCTTAAGTTTCAGTGGTAAGACACTTTTAAAAAGGTAACAGACCCAATTTCAGTTCCCCTGTATGACCTGGTATTTCTAAAAGAATTAGCCTGTTTGTGTTAATTAATACACTGGTGGAAATTGAACAAAGAATACCCAGAAGGAATTCCTTTAGGAATTAAGCTTTAGACTTTAGGAACATCACATAATAATATGTTAATAATTAAGGGCAGCAGAAACCATGATCCACGATTGACAATCATTAGATGAAATAATGTCACTGAAGACAACATGCAAATGTACACGTGCATATTTAAGGACTAGGGCGTGAAGAAAGAAGTTATTCATCTTGTGTTGTGTTGTTCAGTGCTCTTTGAAGAAGCTACCATGCCTGGACAATGCAGGCGTGGAACAATTGTTCATTTAACGGAGTTTCAGCAAGGTCGTATAGTGGGTCTTCAGGAAGCAGGTTGGTCTTTTTGTCAAATTGCACACCGCATTGGACAAGAGATATAGGCAATGGTACGATGGTGGCATCGATGGTCAGAGGAGCATTTGCACACTCACAGACATGATTCTGAGCAACACAGTTACGGACGCACAAAAGGATCAGTGTATCAGGAGGGTGGCAGTGGCAGAGTGGACGGCTACAACATCACAAATTTGATCCTGTCTTATCTAGGGTGTCTACAAGAACGATACGCAATCATCTTTTGGAAGCAGGACTACGGACATGGTTACCACTGTCACCTTGAGCATGTTTGCAAAGGTGTCAAGAACAAGCATATTGGAGAGAAGAATGGGAGTCTATGGTCAGTGATGAATGCCAATTCTGCTTAGGAGCATCTGATGGTTGTTTACGCATCCGACAATTAATTTAGGTGACAAGGTGAGCGGCTTCTTCCATCGTGCATCCACCAGTGACACACAGGGTCCACGCCAAGCATCATGGTGTGGAGAGTGATTAGCTATCATTCTTGTACATGTCTGGTGTTTGAACAGGGTACATTGAACAGTAATACAAATGTTGGCAACATTGTACAGCTGGTAGTCCTGCCATATTTGAGTGTAATCCCAAATGCAATATTCCAGCAGGATAACACCTGCCCACACTCCAGCCAGTATGCTCTCTGGACTTGTTTCCAATCGAGCATGTCTGGAACTGGATCGGACACTCTTCTGCAAACCGCAGCAGGCAATGACCATTGCTGAATTATGTGTCCAAAGTGAAAGTACATGGAATGGTATCCCCTAGAGTGATATCCAGCATTTATACAACCAATTGCATGCCAGATTGGAAGTTTGTATTGCTGCTCGAGGAAGTTCAACACCTTATTAAATATGCCTTCTGTAAAATGTAATACTCATTAAAAGGTAAAATAAACATTGAATCACTTCACACGTGTTCACTATCCTTTCTCAACAAGTTGTTTCTACTAAATAAATTTTACATTGTGCTTCAATTGTTAATGGTGTTCTCTTTTCAATTTCTGCCAGTGTATATAAAGAATCATATTCCTATGCAACCTACCCTGCCTTCTTTTTCCACATTTTTAAAAATCAGGTGAAACCCATGTACATTTGCATAATTTATTTATAAGTATTAGCTATTCTCACCCCATTACTTACCTGTAGATGTTCCCTTTGCCATTGGAACTACCAATTCCAAAGGGACATATCCCAACCAAAGGTTAAGAGTCAGTACTAACCTTAGCACTGGGCTTACCAAGCACAAAAGAAATATTTCCTTTCTTGACAGAATTTGAAATATCCTGAAGTTGTCTGTAAAACCTATCTTTCTCATCCCCATCAGAGTCCTCTGTGTGGGCATAGAAAGAGATAACCTTCAAGCTCGTTTTTTAAATTTAGCTGTAAGAAATACACTTTTAATGGCTAGCAGTGTAACACCAGGAAGAACTCATCAGATTGTCTGGAAATATGCAAGATGGGTAGCCCATGGGAGAACATGTAAATGATTCAAAGCGCAGCACATACCACATCATGTGCGACAGTAATGCCCCCTAAAAGTGGTATAAAAGGAAATTACAAAGAGCTGGTCTACAGCACTGGAATTGTGTTTGCTTGCAATTCTTGTGCACTAAAGGATCAAGTATGCCCTGTCAAAGAACATGGCATCCATACAACCAAGTTTCTGACTTTGATCGAGGGAGAATTATAGGATTAAGGGAAGGCAGATTATCGTACTGAGACATCAGTGTTGTGTTGGACAGAATGCTGCCAGTGATGAGAATATGGTGTCAGTGGGTAGAGGAGGAATGAACTCAATGAAGTGAGAGGTCTCAACAGCCCTGTCATACAAACAAGAGGACAGATATCTTGTGCACATGACTTTGAATGATCATACAGCCACATCAAACACCTTAGCTCAACAGTTAGGGTGTGTTGCACATCAACCAGTGTCCACATCTATGGTTCGACATCGTCTGCAGCATCGGGTATCTTTGATAGGTAGAAACTGCTTTGGCTACCATTGACTCGACAACACAGGCATATGCGACTGCAATGATGCCAAGAACGTATGGATAAACGTATGGATGTGTGAATGGCATTGCATCATCTTTTCAGATGAATTCTGCTTCATATGCAGCACCACAATGGATGAATCCATATCTGGTGGTACTGTGGTGACAGGCTCAGTGAGATATACATGATGCAGTGCCATACATTGGGTTGGGTTGTTTTACCTCTGAGCGGCACTTTTTTGCACACCATGGACTAAATGGCCAGGTCACAAGGACCCCGAAGGCTGAGAAGGTTGGGGGAGGGGACCCACTGGAACCACCAGTTTTTTGCCCACCAGTGCCATACTGGCCCCTGATGTTATGGTATGAGGTGCTATTGGACTCCATTCATGCACGTGCCTTGCACACATTACCAATACTTTGAACAGCCAGTGTTGCATCATTGAGGTGTGGAGCCTGTGGTCATACCTTATTTTCAAGGGCTCTCTGCTGCCATTTACCAACAGGACAATGCCCGATCACCTGTGGGATGCATCGTCCAACAATTCCTGGATAGCCACCAAATGACATTTCTACCTTGGCCTGCGAGTTCACCGGATCTGTCCCCAATTGAATATGTCTGGTTGATGATCTCATGATGACTAGCACACCAGCAGTTGCTACAACAGATGAACTTTGGCTATGTATTGAAACTGCATGGACTGACATTCCCCAAACACACATCCAATGTCTCATCCTCTCAATGCTGGACCATGTAGCAGTGGTTATTGCCACTCATGGTGGCTACACAAGATACTAATTTCTTTGTATTCCACAAATCTGAGTTGTATTTGTAATCATTTGATCATTGTAACATAAACTATGTATTCACTAAATATGGTTTCGATGTCTCTTGTCTTTCCTGGTGTTGCACTTTTAATGTCCTACAGTGTATTTCATTAATGTAGTCATATCTTAGAAGAACATCACTGGTGTATCTGCTGAGATGCAAACCTACACCTTGAAGATGCTTTCCATTATCAAATCTTGAAAATAAATTTAAAATTACTTTTAAGTATTTGATCTTTACCTGTCCATCTGGTCTCTTGCAAGCCCAAAATATTAAAGCTTTAGTGCTAAAATTCCTGTGTGAGGATATCAAGAGAATCTCTGTGCAGTTCTCATGTTCCATGAGCCTGTGGAAAGAACATGATTAGACGGTACAATAGGCCACAGTGTTCTGGCAAACTACCCATTCCCTTCCAGAAGAGAGTGTCTCTTTTGAAAGGTACTAATGATCTGCATCAGACTGGACTTTAGGTGTGGCAACTGTTTTTTTTTTTTGACGCAACATAACAAAACGGTTTTTTCCATTGATTCCCACAATCTCCCAGACCCTAACCCAAACAGGGGTTCCTAGAAAAAAGATTGTCATATCTTAACAAAATTTTGGAAAAACAACAACATATTAATCATTCTTATTCTGCCTATCATTAAAAATCCTTCATTAAATATTATACATATGCACTTACCTCCAGCCATATATGCATATTATCCCCATCAAACAGGGGCGGGGGTGGCTCAGTCAGTAGTGCGCCACGCTTGTAATCTGTAGTTCCCAGGTTCGAGTCCCAGCTGGGTCAGCGTTGAGATTTATCTCCGCAAAATTCCCCGCCCTGCTCACGGTCAGTAGGGGACACCGACGGGCTTGGAAAGGCTGCCATCCGTCGGATGGGACGTTAAGCCGTGGCCCTGTGTGCGGGAGAGCCATACCCTGTGCACGTTAAAGAACACGCTGGATGGCCTTGACGGGAGGCTCCATCTGTCTCCCAACAGCTGTTCCAGTGGGTCCCCAACCTTCTCTGAGCCTTCGGGGTCCATGTGACCTGGCCATTTAGCCCATGGTGTGCAAAAAAGTGCCGCTCAGAGGTAAAACAACCCAACAACCCATCAAACATAACTTCACATTCCTGTCAAATCACACACGATGCACGACTTCACATTACCCACCCAAAAGAAACAAATCAAGGAACCATTGGCCATCAACAACCAACGGTTACGTTTTGTCATACTTTACACCTCGATGTCATATGCTTCTTGAGCAGTGCCATCTGTTGGCTGAGGAACGTGAACAACAAACAGACAATAAAAAGTAATTTACTAAGGCTGAAAACTGCATTATCTTGCCAATAACAACTGTTTTGGTTTCCGTACCTGACTTACTCTCATAATGCATTTTCTTTTATGGGGGATACATAATTAAAAACACATATAATAATAAATTAAAAACACATATAAGTAACAAATTTCAGTTTGACATTCTTTACTTGGTTGGATGTTGAACTATACCTACATAACTATTACACCGAAATTGATGTACCCCAAATATTTAATTTACAAATGAAATTGGGGCAAAAACCTGCATAAAGTGACTTGGTGAAAATTGCAGCTTTAGGAAGTACTAACATGTGAAATTGAATATAGTAAGTTTAAATGCAGGAGCCATTTCTAGTATTTTCGGTGTCTAATAGATTCACTAAAAGAGTACTTACAATATATTACTTGAAATTTATGTCATCACTTTATTTAACAATGAACATCTAGGAATAACCAAAACTCTGACCATATATACCTAAAACCTTTCATGTAATAAAGGCGGAAGGAATATGATGCTAACGGAAATTATCAACATATTTCAATTACTGCACCAGTCAAAACTCATTCATCTGCGGAAATTATCAACATATTTTAATTACTGCACCAGTCAAAAATCATTCATCTGCGGAAATTATTAACATATTTTAATTACCGCACCAGTACAAAAATCATTTCATAAAATCTAAGAGTACATACTTCTTTAAAATGAATAGCTTTCAGCAAATGAGATACATTCCTAACATTATCAATATAAGCAACTAAAACATATTGATTGTCATCGTCATTGCGTTGACTGCGCAAGCTTCCCGACATAGCTGAAAATATTGTAAGGAAATGCCTCAAAAATATTTTCAATCGACAGTAACATTAACAATATTAATGGAAGGCGCCATTATAATATGTGTTGCCAATACCATTTACTGAAATGGTATACTAGAGCCGAAACTGCCCAATTGGAGTTTTCTCGAGGCACTCTTATGCAAAAAATATCCGGCAAAAGCTATAGCGTGGCCAACAATGATACAATGCTAAATAAATAAAAAAAATGTAAAATAAATACCTCCTCAAGCAGCTGCTTGCCACAGAGGTCTGACAGGAGCCTGTCAGTTTATATGCCACAGTAGAAGATCTGAGAGGATCTTGTCCTGGCAGGACCTCAGCAGAAAACAACACCAATATCCATGTCTGTACCCGGGCTCGAACCCAGGTCACTTAGATCAGTAGCCAACGCGCTAACCATTCGGCCACGGGACAGCAATGCTAAATATAGAGTACTTAAAATAATTAGCTGAGAAAAATTTGGTTTTCATCATCCCAGAAATTTGGTTTTCAAACATCTGAGAAACATGTTTCTGGGACATGAGTTTGAATTCCACTCAGGGCAAACCCAAAGTTTTTTCCTTCTTAATTATTTCAAGTGTTTCTTGTCGACAAGGATATTATCATGGATATTTAATTACTGAATGATAGATTAGTCTATAAATGTTGCCAACACTAGAGATATCACTCCCATTTCGGTAACGATAGAAGCCATGCTCAGGATGCCTTTGCAAACGTACTGGGAACAACGATAAATGATACTAAATAATATTGTATGAAATGATTAAGACCAGCTGGATATTAGTTGCTTTCTTTAACTTCATTACGTTCCTTTAAGTATATTAATTGAAAAGAAAAGAATGAATTCGTAGTTAGCCACTTATTACCGTCAAAATATATTAGGAAGCCGGAAATTGCTTTTCTTCGATTTTAATGCTTTGTATCCATAATTTACAAGAGTTTACAGGAATATTCAGGGGCGTAGCAAAAGACTATAATTAAGGGGGGGGGAATCAAAAATTTTCCATCTCAAAATTTAAATTCTGCCAATACTGAGCAAACTACTTAGATTTTCGCTCCGGGGGAGGGGGGATTGAGGCAAATTCAAGTCTAACTTAACTTCCAATTTTGCCATATGGCTATAATTTCACAGATATATTTCCAATATTCACATCTTGTCTGGATTGCGTATCATGTCAGTGATGTCAGTGTTGAATTTTCCCCTTGATTTGGCCAACTCTCCTAAATTTCACGACACTAATCGCAATCTTTACATCTCTCCTAAATTTGCCAAATCACTTCAAACTTTTCAAACTCCCCAAGATTTTGGCAAGTTTTCTCGATTTTAGTCAACTACCATGAATTTCACAAACCCAATCCCAATTATCACAACTAGCCCGTAGCCCGTATTTTCCAAGTGAATTCGAATTTTGCCAACTGCCATACTTTTTCTTCAGTTTCCTCGGTTTGTCCAATACTCCTTAATTTCACAAAACAAATCAAAATTTTCTCAAATTGCCTGCATTTTACCAACTGGATTCGAATTTTGCCAACTACCCTAGATTTTGCCAACTCGCCGTAATTTTGCAGAAAAAATTGTAATTTTCACATCTTCTCTGAATTTGCCAAGTTACTTCGAATTTTATCAACTCTCCTTAATTGCACAAGAAAGGCACAATTTTCACAAATCCCCTGTATTTTATCGAGTGGGTTCGAATTTTTCCAACTACCCTAGATTTTGCCAAGAGTTCTTGGTTTTTCCAACTCTCCTTAATTTCACAAAACCAAGACCAATTTTCACAAATCGCCCGTGATTTACCAAGTGGATTCGAATTTTGCCAACTGCCCTAGATTTTGCCAAGTTTCCTCGATTTTGCCATCTAGCCACAATTTTACAGAAAAAAAAATCCCAATTTTACATCACACCGGATTCTTGCAAAGTCTTCTGAATTTTGCCAACTCCCCCAAGATTTGCCAACCCTCCTAGATATTGCAAAATTGCCTCGATTATGCCAACACGCCATAATTTTACAGAAAAAGATAGCAATTTTCACATCTCCGCTGAATTTTGTCAACTCTCCACGATTTTGCCAAGTCACTCCGAATTTTTCCAACTGCCCCTAGTTTTTGCCAACTCCCTAAGTTTTACCAACTCTCCTAGATTTTGCCAACTCGCCAAAATTTTACAGAAAAGAATTTAAATTTTCACATCTCACCAGAATTTTGCCAACTGTCCATAGATTTTGCCAAGTCATTCCGAATTTTGCGAACTGTCCCTAGATTTTCCCAACTCCCTACGTTTTTCCAACTCGCCATTATTTCACAGAAAAAAAAAAATCCTAATTTTTACATCTCACCTTAATTTTTGCCAACTACCCACGATTTTGCCAAGTCACTCCGAATTTTGCCAACTCCCCAAGATCAAAATTGCCATCTCAAAATTTGTTGCCATTTCAAAATTTGCCATTCAAGTCACTCCGAATTTTGCCAACTCCCTAAGATTTTGCCAAGTTGTCCCCATTTTACCAACTCACCTATATTTTACTAAGTGGCTTCGAATTTTGCCAACTGCTTTAAATTTTGCCGTCTCTCCATTTTCCAAACTGCCTTAGAGTTGCCAAGTTGCCTGGATTTTGACAACTACGCTTAATTTTCCAAAAAAAAATATAAATTTTCACAACGCACCTAGATTTTACGAAGTCGCTTCTAATTTTGCCAACTCCGAATTACTTTGGGGGGGAGGGGGAACTCCCCCCATGGCTACGCCCCTGGGAATATTCCTTATATTTTTAATACAAATGCCGAAGTAAGTTACCTTTAAACTTACTGAAGGCATTATTTCGAATCAAACTAAGATATAGAAAAAAAATTAAGAAAGGTAGAGTGCGGTTAAATGAATGTTATTGGTACGGAACAGAAAGCGTTTCTAGTGTAATTTTCTCTCTGTCTAAATAGTTTTTTAAGCATCCTCTTAAAGGTGGCAACTATATATGTTTAATTGAATTTTGTTCTCCAATCGTTTACTGATATTCTCAAGCTTTTTTTTTGACAAATTGAAACACTATGAACGAAGGTGCACTAAAAAGATTTTTCTTTTTTTAATTTTGCAAATTTATATCGTTTCATTAAAAGAACAACAAGTTTAACCGCAGTTCTATTTTTAATCAATGCAGAAATGAAAAAACAAGCCTGCAAACTATGATTTAAATTTTAGAATCTTTACAAATAAAATTGCATTCCACAGTAAAGACATGTACCTATTCAAACTACTTATTCCTACAGGAATCAAACAGATGTCAAATACATCAACCTAAGTGAGACCCAATATGGCACTATCATTCATCAGTTAATGAAGTATTTCAATAACTGAAAACGGTGGTGAAAAATTATAGTAAACCTATATGTTACATGCATTTCAGAATATTTTTAAAAGACCATTTTAAGGACACTGGGGAATATATAGAATTTTTTTGGGGCAGTAACTTAGGAGGGTAGTAACCCACTCGTAAATATTGATAAAAAAATTATGATAAATAATACAGGTGTACCAAAATTCAATATCGTTCTTTCCTTAGCGAAACGTAATCTTGTTTTTTTTTCGTTTTATTTTGCATATCATTATTTATATTTATTCATTAATAAGAAAAAAATATTTTTACATATGTTTTCGAAAAATAAGTATCCCTTGTTTCATTTTGTTTTCGAGCATCTTTATTTGTATTATGGTATTCCTAAATATTTCTACCTTGAATTTTTGATTTGTTACCCCCGCTTCTACCCCAAAAAAATTCTGTCGACCCCCAAGGTTCTTAAAGTAATTACTTCGAAAAGTTTAATTTAGCACCCCCTCCCCTTCTAATCATATTTTTCCATGGATGATAAGACATTCATTAGGGCAGGATTGTATCGAGGACAGAGAGGGGCCTGCCTAAAAAACTGCCTAAAAAAGGGAAAAAGTAGTTAATTTTTCGAAAATTAAAAAAATTCGTGAACAACGTTCCAGTTGAAACTATTTGCTCCCCCCTCCCCCCAAAAAAATTAACAAAAAACTCACACAGAAGCAAAAAAAATATTTCTCTTTATTAGGGAATTCGGAAATTGGGAGACAGATACCACAGACTTTCTACTGCAGAATATAAACTGACAGGCTCCTCTCAGAGCTCTGTGGCAAGCAACTCCTTGAAGCGATATTTGTTAATTTTTTTCTATAAATGAGAACTAGCTGTCGTAAACTCAACTGCCGAGTGGTATGGAATACTGGATGTGGGGGCGGCATATACACGTGTTACAAGAATTTGGCTAAATATTCCTCCTTTCTGGTACCATGGTTTGATCAGACTCGAAAACACTTTAATTAAGTAACAATATCAAACACATTATTTTCCTTTGTGAAGATAGGCAATAAATCATCCTGCCAAAGATTGCTATTCTCTGCGCAGGTTTCTCGCTATTTTTCTCCTTTTTACAAATTATTCCTGGAGCCCGTGCACAGGATCGCCAGCACTGACCTGATAGACTGGGTTTCCCTTTGTCCCTTCCGCCCTCGCTATCGGTCCTGTCCAGCCTTGTTTGCGCAATCCGCACGGTAGAGAGAATTCTCGTGGAATGCAGGTAGGGCACGACCTTCCTGCTCCTGTTGATACGGAAAGAAGTGGGGAAGATGCATATTGTCCCTGATGATCTGGTCGATCCTGACACAAGCAGTGCGAAACAAATTTGCCGTGAAGAGCTAATTTATCATTCATTGAATACAATTAAAAAAAAAGCCATGTCATTAGTGATAAAATATCATTTTTAAAAATTATATCACTTTCGTATATGAATACGACTACATTTATAAAGCTGTATCTATGACCTTTTTCCCATTTGGAAAGATATTAATAATTAAAAAGAAAAACGGATTCGCATTAATTTTTACACTCTCGTTTTCAGTTTAATGTTTCAAATTTAAGTTCGTTCACTGATAAAGTATCCCCCGTGAAAGTTTTTTTTGTATCATTCAAACTCAGCGCACCATCAAAGCATGTTCCGCTATTAGAAACGCCTCTTTTTGCCTCCTTGTAAAGTAGGCTTTAAAATGGAGGTAGGAAGGAAGCAGAGACTCCCTAAGCACTCAAAGTTGATGTTAGAGCATCTTCGTGGCAGCCATATTGTTTCATTCAAAGAGGACGTTTTCTGCTCTTTAAAAGGTGCCGATTTCCGATTTTTATATTATGGCTGCCTGTTCAGCATTATGCTATACAAATCCCCTTTCAAAACACGTACGGGAAATCATATTTCACTAGTAACTTTATCAAATTAATGCAAATAAAATAAGTTATATGACTTGCGAAAATTATTCTTCTGCATTAATGCCGTTATGAAATACACTATATGATCAAAATTATCCGGACACTTGCTCATGCACAATCTCGCGGTAATAGAAGAGGAATTAATATTGCATTGGTCCATCCTTTGCTGCTAATACAGCCTCTACTCTGAGGGGAAGGCTTTCCAGTAGATTTTGAAACGTTGCTGCGGTAATTGACTGCCATTCCGCCACAAGATCACTAGTGAGGCTGGTCACTGATTTCAGGCGGTTCATAGTCAGCGTTCAAATTCATCTCAAAGATTGCAAATTGATTGAAATTCCATGTGGTTGTGATCAAGGACTCTTGCAGGCCACTCAAGTTCTTCTACACCTATCTCATCCCCTCCCCCCCAGATAGGGGACTACCTTGTTGTGGTGGTGGGGCTTCGGGCCCAGCAACCGGTCGAAGACTTTGCTGACCGGATTTGGTACCCGATTGGAAAGAGCCAAGACCTACCGAGGTCGAAGACATCGCTGACCAGTTTAGTGGCCCAGTTGGATGGCGTCTAGACCTCAACATCAGGTGCTCCGTGGAGCAGTTCAAGGGCACAGCTGAATGGATTTGGTCCCCTAGTAGGCACGAGCCCTTTTCAAAGTCTGGACCCCACTAAGAGTCTCCACCCCGGGTGCCGAGCGAACTTGGATCTAAATATACTTGTTCATGACTAATCGGGGAACAGATTAAATTTCAGGTTTCTACCGGTGGTTAGCTTTCCTTCTACAGGACTGCTGCCATATGAAGTTGGGGATGAAATGCATTTATATGGTGTATTCTTTCCCCTGACTCTAGATAGTCACGGCTTTCTGTTAACTTGGTAGTGTCGTGAGACGGAACAGTGGATTGCCGTGGTTGCTGAACATCTGGCAACAAATAGTACACCCATCTCATCAAATCATTCTTGCACGCTCCTCGCTTTGTGTAGGGGGGAGGCCATTGTCATGTAGGTACAAGAAAGGGTCTTCTCTGAACTATTGCTATAAAGATGGGAGCACAGAATTGTCAAGAATGTCATTACAGACTGTGGTTTTCCGAGTTCCATTCAATGGAATTAGGGGGCGCAGCCCAAACCATGAAAAACAGTCCCAGAACGTGCCTACTCTACCACACTTAACAGTTGTCACAGTAGTCAGGCAGTAGAAGCATCTTTTGTTTGCAATAGAGTACTTCATATCAGAACTTTAAAAATGCATTAAAAATTGCTGGACTAATTACAGAGTTATATATGTGGAATGCACAATCGAAATAAATATTAATTTTTTCAAATAAGTGTATTCAGTCTCATCTATTAAAGAATATTAACCTTTTAGTTCTTGATTAGGATTAGTTTTTGACTTCTTGATACTTGAAGAAATCGTGAATTAAATACCCCCTCAAGCAGCTGCTTGCCACAGAGGTCTGACAGGAGCCTGTCAGTTTATATGCCATAATAGAAGGTCTGAATAATAACTTTATTAAAATTTTCCTTTCATAAATATTGCGTTTAAAGTCTACAGGGAAACATTATATGAAACAAAATTCTATAAAATATATACGATTTAGTTTTCATCTCAAAATGTTTACAATGTTTTTTTTATGTCTTAGATAATGTCTAGTATCCTAAATCTGCACCAATGTTTTTAGAGCAGTAATTTTTTTCAAATTCTTCTCCGTGGTTAAAAATTTCGGTTGTTCCTTAGACTAAAGCATAATTATGTGAAATCATTTCGGAATTTTTTTTTATAATTTAGTATACTGGATGTTAAGTAGATACACTTTCAGGGTTTAGAACTTCAGAAGTTGGTACATCTAATGGATATGCAGTGGAGTCACAGAGTTCTACATATACTAGAGGCACAACTAGTACAGATGCGCCATTGGGACGCTACGGAAAACTAAGAAGGTAGTGTTGTGGCTAAATAGTTGGGCAAACACCAGTCGTAGCTCAAGTACATGCATTTGTTTAGTCTATATACATGTTATGAAGGTCTTATATAAATTATTTTTCGTAGGTAAAACTCAAAATATTAAGATAATTACTATGTAGGTACTTTTTGTGTAGATATATACGTTAGTGTGGAAAAACATTTCTTTAAAAAAATATGTGTCTAGTGCTTTTGCATGCCGTTTGTCACTGCTTTTCTTAAAGCAGATGTTTTGATTAGAAATCGTCGCATCAAATGAAAGTTTATCAGGTGAGAAGTAATATCTCTCATAAAATTTTTCATATTCTCTCTCGCCTTCCCCACACAAAAATTGGATAATTTTTATTGCTTTTACATCTTTTACACGCGTTTGCTGATCGTAAAGAGTTATGTGTCAAATGAAAGCTTATGTTGAGGGTATTGCCATAGAATATAAAACATCATTATCTCTGGCAAATCTTGACAATTTATTCCGAAACAAGTTAAAGACACATTGTACATCAAAGTTAAAAATCAATGCGTGAATGAAAAGACCTCCACTTGAAAAAAATTAATTGGAAAAACAAAGTACTATATATAATATTAATAAAGATATTACCAGAGCTATGCAGAGGGAGGGGGCCACAGGGCTTAAGCTCCTGCCCTTTCCCCTCCAGTAGTCAGAAGGTCCCTCTTTTACAGTAAAATAAAACAGATCCCCAAAAGAGAGGTGCCTTTATTTGGCTCTAAGCTCCTGCCCCTTACATGCTCTCTACACGGGTTGGGTTGTTTTACCCCTGAGCGGCACTTTTTTGCACACAATGGGTTAAATGTTTAGTGGGGGTAATTTGACTCCTACGAAAAATTGGGGAGAAGCCTGATATTCAATTAAACTGAATAGGGCTGAAAAGACGTTTCATAATGCATATATATATATTCAGTTAACCTCAAAATGCATTAGTTAACAAAAATAACTCGAGTAGGTGTTCTTGTTCTTTCTACTTCAATTAAGTGTTTTGTCCCTACACTGTTCTAATTACCTATATATATGTGCATTTTTTCTCTCTGGACTAGTGGTATTTCAAAAAAAATATTCGTTGGAATTGTATCTAATATACATGTTTGCTATTATTTTGACTCCGTTCCGATTATAACATTACATTTATTATTTTAAACTAAATTACTCTCGTATATTACCACTTGAGCAGTTGCCTATTTTGGTTATATTACATTTAAAATATTAATTTATAATATCTATATTTGTGCATGTATCAATTTATTTTACAACGAATTTAAAAAAAAAAGATATTTTAATAAAATGAACTACAAAAAAAAACGACTGAAAAAAAATGCATCTGCTGGGATTGAACCAGAGACCTTTAAGTTTGCAAGATTAAAAAGAGACAATGCATTTACCCGATTGAACTAAATATTGCTACGTGAAAGAAAGGTCGTGTTAAAATACATTTATTAGCCTTCTCTTTTAGACCAAATGTTCAACACATTTCACATTTTTATATCAAACGTTGTTCTTATATTCTTCCTACATAAGCTTGGTCAACAGTGAAAGATTTCGGGCCTGCCCAATACGATTTTTCTGGCGGCACTCCTATGGAGAAAGAAAATCCGCAATAGGACGCGTAAACATTTGTGAAAAAAAAAACAAACCATATTGTATGCATAAGTTTTCTCTGGGCGCTTTCTGCTTTCGGATCTGAAACAGCAATCTGTTCAATATTTTTGACTTTTAAAGCATAATTTTTCAAATTTTGTCGATATTAAACACATTAATTTCTTGCGTAGCTATGTGCTGCTCTAAAATAGGAACATTTGATATTAAAAGCAGTAAATTTTCATCTGTTCCCATCGAACCAAGCACTTCTATCAAAATGGATACAAGCAATCTGGCAGAAAAGTTCAGAAATGAGAGAAGTTTCAGATCTAGAGTCAAAAGGTCAAATAAGGGTCGAAGTGACGGTCTAGAAATCAAGAGGTGGTTAGGGCAGCGATTGATGTCCAGCAGAAAATATATCTGGAACAGTGTTTTTTGAACTAGATTCAATTCAAAGTTTAAAAATAGGTAAATGTGTCATTTCCATTAATTAAATGAAAATAATGTATTTTATGAAATTTCTTTTGGTGCCTGTGATAAAAAATCCCTAAAAGATTGCGTAAGTAGTTTGTTCCCATTATAGTTCCCCTTTGCACACACATTATAGTTCCCCTATGACGTCACTGACCACACCCACTTTCGATCACGTGACCACGCCCCTTATCAATAATTAATAATTAACAATTAATAAAAAATTAAATGCAGATTAATTAGTCCATTTCTTTATTAAAAAATCCCCTTATTAAAATTTCTCCCCCTTTATTAAACACCCGTGGCGCCATCTAGTGTATAGGATGAGTACTATTTATAGAAAAAGTCCTCTATTTTAATCGAAAATTTCCCAATTTTTGACTCCCCCTTATTAAAAACCTCCCTTATCAAAATTGCTCCCCCTTTATTAAGCACCCGTGGTGCCATCACCAGTGGTGCCATCTAGTCTATAGGATGAAAAATATTTTTAGAAAAAGCCCTCTATTTTAATTGAAAATTTCCCAATTTTTGAAGCTACCTCATTAAAAAACACCTTATCAAAACTGCCCCCTGGTTGACCCACCTGAATTTTAAACCCTCTCTCTAAAGACCCCCTGGTTAACCCACCTGTATTTTAAGTCCCCTCTTTAAATACCCTATGGTTGACTGATAGTTTTTAAGCTCCACCTCTTTAAAGACTCCCTGGTTGACCCATCACGTGGCAAATCAGTTTTCTCTATGCGCATTTAATCAAATTGTGGTGCCATCCAACACCCATACTATTTTTAGTACATCTCCTGTTAAAAAAAAAAAATCCTTCCGATGCAGTGATTTGAATCCACTACCCAGGTGTCAATAGCTGGATGTTATCGCACTCGACTGTGTCTTATTTCCTAACACCTGAAAAAGATTTTTCACAGTGTCATCTACTGTATACTTTAGCAAGATTTTAACCGAAATTATTCCCAATTTTTGACTCACACTTATCAAAAGTTCCGCCCTCCTTTATTTTTACTCACCCCTTTATTAAAAAACCCTTATCAAAAATTCCACCCCCTTCATTAAACTTCTCGATCACAAACTCCCCTGGTATCTGTGCTCATCTGAAAATTTTCAAGTCCACTAAACTTTTTTCGTGGCAACGCTCATCCCCATCTCAGAACGGTTGATGCAATCCTCAATTACAAAGTCACAATTTTTTAATCCCCTCATTAAAAAACCCCTTATCAAAAGATCCACCCCTTTATCAAAACTGCCTTCCCACTCATTAAAAACCCCCTTATCAAAACCCTCTCTTCATTAAAATTTCACTGATCACAAACTCACGTGCCTTGGTATCTAACATCATCTGAAATTTTCCAAGTCCACTAAACTTTTTTGGGTGGCAGCCCGCTCTCAGGACGGTTGATGCAATTATCGAACAAAGTTCCATATTCTGCGAATTCGACCTTTATCAAGTCGTGTGACATACATGTTGCAACAAATGCGCAGAACGCATGATACAGGTCTCTTCTTATCAGGGTGAGGGGTTAAGGGGTGATTGCCGACTGAACAGCCGATGCACGCTGACCACTCCACAGTATTTGCATTTGTCGCTGATAAGATCTGAATTCGTATTTTAATATCTACAAGTTTAACTGCGCCAGAGCAAATGATGGTTTTTATTGCTACATTGTCAAAGGGTGAATGCCAATTCACGCCATCTGTTTACATATGCTACTGATAAACGATTTTCTTAATTAAAAATAGAAACTAAGTAAATAATTCGGACAGCGCTTTAGCTCCCGTGTTTACTCCGAACGTATCTCATGAGGGGCTTATCAGAAAAGCTCCGCAGTATTTGTATTTGTTGCTGATAAGAATTCGTGTTTAAATATCAACCGTGCAGTGTACGTGACAAGGGTCTCTTATCGTGAAGTCAAGAGGGGGGATGCCGGCACGCGCTATCTGTTTGCATTGGTTGCTGATAAACGATTTCCTTCGTTAAAATAGAAGCAAAGTAAATAATTCGGATAGCGCTTGAGCTCCCGTGTTTACATTGTATCTCACGAGGGGTTATCAGATATTGCTGAAGGACACTTAACCTTCATCATGTTGAAAGATGCATCAAGGATGTTTATGAGATAACATTTGAGAGTATATAAGGTCCCACACATCCTGTGCAACTCATTATCTGCTTGCTGTCAGAAAGTTTTGCTCTCTGTTAGAAGTTTCGTCTTTGGTCACCAAGGAGAAAACCACCCTATACTTCGGGGAAGTTGTTCGATTTATACTCGAGAGCGTCGGTATCCTATCATACCAGAAAATCATATCATATGAAGAATGCCTGTAGATTGTAATGAATATATTGACAGAAAAATTTTTACAAGCCTTGAGCATTGTGTATGATGGAGAGACCATTACCATAGAACTGGATGAAGTACAGCACGAAGAACTGGCTCGTGAATATTTATGCAGAGTCTGTTTTACCGAAGAAGCAAGCACTAAAACGTGCTGAAAACATGAACTATTGGGCCATGGTGAAATTCCTAATAGAGCTATAATGCCAGTCTGTTGAGGTTTGTAAAGTGTTAGCTTCTTTTGTAACGAGCAACTGGCAGAAAACATGTTCTCACACGATTCACAGAAACATGAAAACATATACACACGCACACATCCGATTCACAGAAACAAACATGAACACATTCACAGAAACAAACAAGAAAACATTCGCAGAAACAAACATGAAAACATATACACACAAACATACGCACGTACACACAACGCACGCACGTACACGCAACGCACGCACACACGAATATACAATTACAGAGACGAAACAAGTATGTGACAAAATAGATATGAAGAAAAATCGCATTCATGTATGCCTAGAAGCATACACTTAGAAAGGCATCCGTTGAATATGTGTAATGCCATTCATCTCTTGATTTGAACTTGAATACTCATATTTCAGTAAGTATTTTTCAACACGTTTGAATATTGAGCACGCCTGTCTAACGTTTTCTGTCAGATGCCTCGTAACAAGAAAATGGTTTGAAATACATGAATATAATAAAAAATTATTGTTGTGGACAATGATTTTTCTAGTACTATTCATAGATTTCCCCGTTACTAGTAAAGACGTATTTGTGTCTTAGTTTTCAGGATTCCTGTACCTGATGGATGGCGCTGGTTAAATGGTCAAATCGCAGAAAATCACTTATTTACTGTTTTTTAACTGTTGCATGTATCCTTCGAAATCTTTTAACATTTGTGCTCGAAAGAATATAGATATGAAGAAGCAGACATATGTTTGAACCGGTTTGCCTTCACCTTGTACCAGCTCTTACAACTCTGCTAGTACTGGTAATTCATCAATAAATAGCATCGCTGCCTGCTACCTGTCCAACCCTTCTACCTCAGTCTCTCCCCCTTCCTACCTTTCTAGCCAACCTTCAGCTATTGATCTCGAAGATTTATCACCTATTTCCAACGTGAGTGCCTTGTCCTGTGTGAGGATTTCACTGTAGTTCATTCCAATGGCGTGGGGGCGGGGGTGGCTCAGTCGGATAGCGCGCCAGGCTCGTAATCTGTAGTTCCCAGGTTCGAGTCCCAGCTGGGTCAGCATTGAGATTTATCTCCGCAAAATTCCTCGCCCTGCCCACGGTCAGTAGGGGACACCGATGGGCTTGGAAAGGCCGCCGTCCGTCGGATGGGACGTTAAGCCGTGGCGCCGTGTACGGGAGAGCCATACCCTGTGCACGTTAAAGAACACGCTGGATGGCCTTGACGAGAGGCTATCATATGTCTCCCAACAGCTGTTCCAGTGGGTTCCCTCCCCCAACCTTCTCTGAGCCTTCGGGATCCATGTGACCTGGCCATTTAGCCCATGGTGTGCAAAAAAGTGCCGCTCAGAGGTAAAACAACCCAACCCAACACTCCAATGGATCGATTTCACCCATGTTCAGAAAAGGGAATTTCACATACAACTGAAATGTAACATTCACATGCTTCCACAAAAAAGTGAATGTTCCATCTTAACTAGAAATGAACGTTGTTGTAAGAAATACCTAATACTTAAAAAATGAATACTTGTGGTTAAACTATTGTTACATGTATTCTCCTTGCTACCTTTCAAGCTGGCACAGTGCGCCCTCTGTCGGGTGTTTGGAGGCGATGAATGCTTACGTTTTCTTTTAATGTGAGAATGCTGGGTAGGGTGCTTTTCTTTCACTTCTCCTTTTCAATCTTACTTCTGCAATATTGATTGTCTTGATGAGTGTTTGAAATAACCTTTGAAAGACTTGGCGCTTTACGCGTTTGGTCTGGAAAACGGTTGAAACGCAAAGCACTGTCTAACAGATCAATTCTGGGAGCTCTCAGAATCGAGAAGCATTTAGTACACACTAATGGACTAATGCTACTTTCTATAGGTAGTGTTCTTTCAGATTTCCAAACAAGTGAAACACCATAACATTATCAAAAAACGTGTGCTTGCTGGAACCACTTTCACACGAACATAGTGCCACTTATTCTAAGAATTCTACACTAGTGTAGAAATATTCTCATGCAGGAAAAATCCGAAAATGTACAGAATTGGGAAAAAAATTTACACAGAATTGGGGAAAATTATTTTATGCTTCAGGTATGAACTCTCAAAAGAATAAAATCTTGAAAAAAAACCCAAATTTTTTATTGCAGCATGGACCTCCCTATTACAGCTGTGCCCCTGAAAAAAAGTGCCAGTCCGCCCCTGTACTCATTGTTGCCAATGGAAACGTCATGACCTTTGCATTCCATGACCAAAATTTAAATTTTTTATCTAAATACATCATTTGCGATATTAGTTAAAAATTTTGGAATTTTCTTTTTTTTTCTTCCAATGCTAAGGACAATTATAGCTTTTGGGATATTCGGAAAGGACAAATCGTAATAATTCATCAATATCTATCCTAATCTAATTAATTAATCTAATTAATATATCTAATTAATTAATTTTAAATTCATCTCTTAAAACACATATGTTGCACCCCCCCTCCCCCACCTCCTAAGGGATTCACTCATTGCTGCCAATAAAATATTCATGACATTCCCATTCCACCCCAGAAATTTAAGATTTGTAGTATAACTACATCGTTTGTAATTTTGGAATTTTCAACTTTTAAATAATTTATAGCTTTTAGAGAGATTCGGAAAGTTCAAATTGAAATATTTCATCGTACCTATCCAACCTGAAATAATTTTTATCTCTACAAACAAACAATTATATCTTAAACACAAAATGTTGCACTCTCTCTGGCTCTAAGGGGTCAACTCATTGTTCCCAAAGAAAACTTCTTAACCTTCGCATTGCACTACCAAAATTTCAAATTTCTAGCACAACTATATTATAGTCAGTACAACTATATCGTTTGTAATATTCATTTCAAATTATGGAAGTTTCAAAATTTTCCGCCGTTAGAGGGCATATTTATAGCTTTTGGGAAATTTGGAAAGTGCAAATTGCAATAGTTCATCAATAACTATCTAACACAAAATTGATTTTTATCTCTATAAATAAACAACATTCTCTTTAAAAAATTGCATTTTCCCACCTCCACTGGGTCTAAGGAGAAAATCCATTGTTGCCTATGGAAATTAGTAACGTTCAAATTCAGCCACCAAAATTTCAACTTTGTAACATAAATACATCGTATTTGAAAAAAAAAATTGAAGGAAACTTAAAATTTTAGTGTGTCACTACGGTATACAGAGGCGATACTACCGAACTTGTCATGATTTTTTGAATCCGAATCTGTACGATTTTTTCTTCCTAAAAAATCACTTTTCGATTAAAAATATTAACAGGATATAAGTTACAAATGCTAGCATATTTTCCTTTCGAGAGCTCTTTATATTCTTGTAATTTGAAGCTTTTCCCGCTACTTTAATATAAAAACGACTAATGAGAACGGGTTTTTTTGCCAAATGTTTGCGCGTTATCTAGCGAGATTTTATGTTATAGCAGACTACGCGTAAAGACATAAGTATCCTTCTTTGAAAAAATTAAAAATTGGCAGCTCAGTTCAAACACATGTTGTCAGGAAAGTTTAGGTTTGTTGAGCCTGCCACAGTAAAACCAAGATAATCGCTAAGCAATAAGGTCTTTGACTATTTGCATCCTAACAGCTATCCAACGGGTTGGGTTGGGTTGTTTTACCTCTGAGCGGCACTTTTCTTGCACACAATGGGCTAAATGGCCAGGTCACATGGACCCCGAAGGCTCAGAGAAGGTTGGGGGAGAAGACCCACTGGAACAGCTGTTGGGAGACAGATGGTAGCCTCCCGTCAAGGCCATCCAGTGTGTTCTTTAACGTGCAGAGGGTATGGCTCTCCCGTACACGGGACCACGGCTTAACGTCCCATCAGACGGACGGCGGTCTTTCCAAGCCCATCGGTGTCCCCTACTGACCGTGGGCAGGGCGGGGAATTTTGCGGAGATAAATCTCAACGCTGACCCAGGTGGGACTCGAACCTTGGAACTGCAGATTACGAGCCTGGCGCGCTACCGACTGAGCCACTCCGCCCCCCTATCCAACGGATCCCCTTCCCCAACCTTCTGTGAGCTCTTGGGGTCCTTGTGACCTGGCCATTCATCCCACTGTATATAAAGAAAAAAAAAAGCTTATAGGTAAAACAATCCAACACAGGGCTTGAACGTAGGTCCCTTTGATGAGTAGCCAAGCGCAGTAACAACTCGGCCACAGGTCCCCAACAAATTCATATTTGTAATATGATGCTTTTATGGAGTTTAAATAAACATTATTATATTATTATGTTATACACATAATAATGTAATAATTCACTGATGAATGCATTAGAAGCAATGCATTCATCAGTGAACAATCTTTCACTGATGAATGCATTGCTTCTAACATGTACTGAGATCTATTCATGTTAGATAAATAAAAAACCTGAAAGCTCCCTATCTTCAAAAACAAACTTTTTTGTGGAAAAATGGCGCTGAAGATGAACTGGAGATCTTAATCAAATTTTCAAATCTCGAAACTGAACAACAGGGACAACGACTTCAAACGAATTCAAACGAAATTAAAACAACCAGGAATCAGGGGGTCGCCTCCCCCAACCCCATAATATGCTGTTGTCTTTTACGAAATTTCAAATTTCTCTCCCCACTTTGAAATCCAAAACACTTGTCTTTGTATAATTTTATTTTAACCTATATTTTATGTCTGACAGTAAAAGTAAATTAAACAACTCTATGAAACCTCATTCCATATAGAATAACATTTTAACCTTTCCTATCAGGTGGAATATTTTAGTAATTTGGAAACCTTATTACAAGTTTTATTCTCAGATCCCCTCTCCCCTCGAAACTAAATTTCTTGGAGCATCCCCTCCCCCCCGCTCTAAAACATTGAATTCTCAGACCCTGCCTCATGCTAAATTTCCGTCCCACCCCCTCCAAAACAAAAGTCTTGGTTCAACCACCATACCCTCACGAAACTAAGAAAATAAACTCTTGAGTCTACCCTGTAACTAAATTCTTGGCTTGTCAAGGGTAACATGGTTCGAGCTGCGAATGTAGTATGAATGCTGCAAGAGCTTTTGGGTTGGGTTGTTTTACCTCTGAGCAGCACTTTTTTGCACACCATGGGCTAAATGGCCAGGTCACATGGACCCCGAAGGCTCAGAGAAGGTTGGGGGAGGGGACCCACTGGAAAGCTGTTGGGAGACAGATGGTAGCCTCCCGTCAAGGCCATCCAGCGTGTTCTTTAACGTGCACAGGGTATGGCTCTCCCACACACGGGCCACGGCTTAACGTCACATCCGACGGACGGCGGCCTTTCCAAGCCCATCGGTGTCCCCTACTGACCGTGGGCAGGGCGGGGAATTTTGCGGAGATAAATCTCAACGCTGTAAGAGCTACTTTAGGAGTTATTTATATATTTTTATGTAAAAGATTATTAAAGTTGAAACCTTTTATAGCAGCGTTGCTAGTCGTAGTTATTTATCTTAAAGTTGGAATACAAATACACCCAATTCTGTTTTTACACGATTTTGATTTAACACGGTTTAGAAAAAAAATCCCAATTCTCTTTTTACACGATTTATTTTGATCTAACACGGTTCAAACGGTGCCTTTTTAAAAAACTCCATTTGAATTTAATTCTGAAAAAATATTCCTATTCAAGAAAAAATTCCTAGAATTTACATTTATAGCAAAGATGCCGCTTTTATGGTCACATTTTTCGAAGTAGTTTTAACTTTGAAAATGTACTATAAATACACATTTTGTGCACCAAAATCCCCCAAATAAAATCTACACTAACATAACTACACAACAAGTTTTTCTCTTTTATTCTCTATTTTTAGGTGTTCTCAACGTGGGGTAATTGGTAAAAATATTTGGGGTACGCCGTGAGAGCTCAAAAGTCGCTAGATATACTGTATGTTATATATATATATGTTTAATTTTATTCCCATTGTTATACTATAACCATAGTTTTATCTAACTATATAAGGAGTCGCCATTTACATACATATGTCCAGGGGGTACGTGAAGCATAAAAGGTTGAGAACCACTTCTCTATTTTTTTGGAAAATTGTACAAAACCTTCTTCATTCGGAATAAAGTGGCAACATTGAGTTCTGGGAATTCCTCTCAATTTTATCTTCAATACTTACGTTAGTTTTGGTCTCTCATTTCGTGTTTAAAGTTAGAAGTGTTTAGATATTTAATAGAAGAAATCGAAAAAAATTTTGTTTTGTTTTTTGAAGTTTTGTGTGCGTAATATAAATTTATTAAATATTGCTGATATGTAATTTACAATTTTTCATCATCTGATTTATTAACCTTCAATTCAAATATTTTTCGTAAGCTTTACCACGATGTCGGATAATTCAACTATACAAAAGCAGAAAAGGAAAGCTATCTCTTTGGATACTAAGATTCAAATTTTAGATCGTCTTCCAACTGGAGAAGGTTCATGTATGGTACAGTCACTCAAAAAAAGTATCCGAACCACTATGGTTGATTACAGAATTCAGAAAAAATATCTGGCAACGATTTTTTTAGAAATTAGTGACCTGGCAACCTTCGTGTCACGTGATACGAAGGTTGCTAGATCACTAATTTCTAAAAAAATCGTTGCCAGATATTTTTTCTGAATTCTGTAATCAACCATAGTGTTCGTATACTTTTTTGAGCGACTCTACTGTACTGTGTTTTCACGGTTGGAAGCAATCTTCTATTTTTTATATGCATTGTATTTTGTTTTACACGTTTTTTTTTGCACGGTTTTTTTGGGAACCTATCTACCGCGTAAAAACAGAATTGGGTGTAATAACTATTATTCCATCAAATCATTTGCTAAAATAAATGTAATTTTAAAACTTTGTGTGTTGATTCAGTTTTTTTAATTCTGTACATTGTTTAAGGCTAACATAACTCACTTTAAATAGTGCTACGTTAAATGCTTCTGTTTCAGTCCTTAAGTATTGAACGAAAATTGCCTGAAATCGAGATTCAAAGTTATGGTTTTTTAAATGTGTCTTAGCATTCACATACATGGATATTTCCCAATATATGCTACAGCAAAGTATATAAATCCTGTTGGAGTTTTATAAAAATAAATATCTTTTGATATCTTGACATCGGCGTGCGCAAGAGAACAATGCACACAAAAAGATTTTTTCAAAATTTTTAAAGTTATATTTTGCAATTGCTATTTTTTAAACAAATGCAGTAAATAAAAACGACACTAGATGATTAAATCTATTCTAAGACTCCACATCATTATCCAAAAAAAATGGCGGCCATTGAAAGATTTTTTCCCCTCCCCCTTCCCGTATCGGATAAATTTCGGCGGACGCCATTGTCCTTGTAGTTCAACTATTATAATTGAGACGAGGTAATGAATTGATTGATTAGCCCATTTGTTTTGCATTGTCTATTCACTCTATGTGTGAACAAAAATTAGTGTACTTAACCATCGATCTCTTGACTTCCATAAACTGAAAACCATAAATAGAAAAATTAAAATTTAATGATCTTCATTCAGATGACATAAATTACAGCAAACAAATATGTAACAATTCAGATTCCAGTTCAACATCAACTGAACACTTCACAAGAGCATCATTCGAAACGTAACAGGCACTTCGGGAAAATACTGCACTTTAAATTATTTTCATATGGTGGAGGTTATGACCTGTGACTCGGGGTCAAGAGTTTGGCAGCAGCTCCGCAGACGCAGCGGCAATTGCTTCTGTAGCACCGCCAGTAACAGCCCGGCTCACGATGACAACTGTCTCGGTATTCTCGTCCAGATGGCTCACCCACCAGCGACTGAAACGGATGTTTATTGACCGCCTTAGAGTCCCGTGCTTTACACTGATGAATCATGACCTGCAAGAAAACATAAAAAAGAAATTAACAGAATTTTCTTTCATAGTCGGATTAATATATCCATTTAAGAGATGTTGTCAATCAATTAGCAGCAGACTCTCCAGTAACTTTAATAACACTGTGCAACACAACAAAAGGCTTTGAAATGAAAATAGCCAATCTTTACTAATTTCAAGGTGCTGAACACGAAAATGACAACAAAATTTGTCGATTGGCTCTTGTTTAGGAGAGACAGAGGTCATGTATAAACGACTCAGTCCGCATTGAATACATAGCTAACCATTTCGCAACGCTGTATTTTAAACTCCAGATTGCAACATATTGCGCTGTATCCGATCAGCCCACCATACACACAACCCCCGGAGGTATTGCATCATTGTGTGATGCAATGTAGTAGTGTCATGACATCGTGGCTTTATGATCGCGGACAAAAGTTGATAAAATCGTTAGTTGTAAGTGACGTCTCGTAGGGTGAGCAAGTCTTTTGAGCGACTCCCATTTACCACTGAGCCCCCCCCCCCCCGATAGGGGACCACCTTGACGTGGTGGTGGTGGTGGTGGGGGGGGGGGCTTCGGGCCCAGCAACCGGTCGAAGGCTTTGTTGACCGGATTGGGTCCCGGGTTAGACAGAGCCAAGACCAACCGAGGTCGAAGACATCGCCGACCGTTTGGCTGGCTAGGTTGGATGGTGTCAAGACCTCACATCCAGGTGCTCCATGGAGCAAGTTCAAGGGCATGGCCGAACGGATTTGCTCCCCTAGCAGGCACGAGCCATTTCAAAGTCTGGGCCTCACTAAGATTCTTCACCCTGGGTGCCGAGCGAACTTGGATCTACATATCCTTGTTCATGGCTAACCGGGGAACAGATTAAATTTCAGGTTTCTACCGGTGGTTAGCTTTCCTTTTATAGGACTGCTGCCATGTGAGGTCGGGGATGAGGTGGGTCTATATGGCGCATTCTTGCCCCCCGATTCTAGATAGTCACGGCTTTCCGTTAACTTGGTAATGTCGTAAAGACGGAACCGGGGATTGTCGTGGTTGCCGAACATCTGGCAACAAATAGTACATTTACCCCTGAGTCATAAGTACAACACAAGTGATCCTTGCAGTAGTGATGCCTCGTAACTGTGTTAATAGTGCAGGTACATTTTGTTACATTTGTGGGGAAGTGACGTTTGCAAGCCAGGAAAGGGCCATCACTCCAATAGTGAAAGCGGCACATGAGTTTTATTTTGGATGCAAGATTGGGAACTAGGACAAGGCCTGGGTCCCACACACATGCTGCAATGAATCGTTGAATTCATAAGAAGTGAATCATTGAATTCACAACAATGGATCACGAATTCATAACAATGGCCACTGAATGGCACTGAATTCATAACAATAACGTGTGGAAGAAATCTTTTGAAGTGGCTGAAAGGCGAAAAAGTGGATGTCATTTGCTGTTCCTATGGTTTGGAGAGAGCCAAGCAATCCGCAAATGACTGCTACTTCTGCATGGTTCCATCTGTTTCTGGAGGCATCAGAAGGAAAAAGTGGACAATAGCGTACACGAATATACATCTGCTCTCTGACTAGTTCCACACAGCGAAAGCCTTCCCTTCTCGAACCTCCAAAAGAATTTTCCATCGATTCAGACAATGAGGAGAGAGGCAAATCGACGTTGTGTTCTCCGCAGCCTTCAGTGTCTAATGATGATCCATACATCTGCCACGATGCGTCATCTGCGCCATACATTCTCACCGAAGAAGAAATGAAGGCTTCTGGATCTTGTTCGCATCTGATTTCTTGTCGCGATCTGGAATTATCCTAGGCCAAAGCAGAGTTACTTGGATCAAGACTTAAACAATGGAATCTGATCAAGGAAAATATCCGAGTGACTTCGTTTTGAATCGCCATGAGCAGTTTGCACCTTACTTCAGAAAGGAAGATGACCTTGTGTTCTGCTTCGATATAGTTGGCAATTGATGAATACCCTCAGAATCAAACATAACCCTCAAGAATGGCGACAATTCATAGACTCCTCGAAATTGAGTCTCAAGGGGGTGTTGCTGCATAATGGAAATCGATTTCCATCCATTCCGGTCAGACACGCTGTCTACATGAAAGAAACCTATGACAACCTAAAACAGCTGTTGAATTGTCTTTAATGCAGCAAGTATGGCTGGCATCTCTGTTTGTGATTTGAAGATAGTGGCTCTGTTGACGAATCTGCAGTTGGGATATACGAAGTACTGCTGTTTCTTATGTGAATGGGACAGCCGAGCAAAGACTTTGCACTAGGTGAAGAGAAACTGGCCTCAGAGGAAATCTCTGAAAGTCGGAGAGAAGAATGTGGAACACCCAGTACTGGCACAAAATCCTTCTACTGTCCCTACGCATCAAACACGGTGTGATGAGAAACTTCATAAAAGCCATGGACCGGACTTCATCAGCTTTCAAGTACTTGGATGATAAATTCCCTCGACTCAGCGAAGTGAAAATTAAAGAGGGAATTTTTGTGGGTCCTCAGATCTGCGAGATGTTCAGAGACTAGATGTTCTACAACCTTCTTCAGGGTGACTTTTTCAGGCTTGGGACGTGTTTCGTCTGGTGTCAATTAAATTCCTCGGGAATGTCAGGTCAGACAACTACAAGAAACTGGTTAAGGATATGTTGTCTCTGTATCACAAACTTGGCTGTAATATGTCTTTAAAGATCCACTTTCTCCATTCCCACTTAGATTTCTTCCCCGACAACTGCGGCATGGTTAGTGATGAGCAACGGTGAACGTTTTCACCAGGACATTGCAACGATGGAGAAAAGATAGCGGGAAAACTGGTCCACTTCAATGTTGGCTGACACCTGTTGGACGCTCGCCAGAGATGATCCTGAGCAGCTGTAGAAGCGACAGGCAAAGCGACGTCGGAAGTAGAAGCGGAATTTTACCGATACATGTCATATGTACGTACTACTCTGTTATATAAAAAAACTATTGTGGATTTCTCAAAAATCGTAGCCAATTTTGCATTTTCATTGCCATATTCGTGTTCAGCACCTTGAAATCTTTAAGAAATGCTACTTTTATCTCAGAGGCATGACTTTTATAAAAATTTGTTGCCCAATGTAATGGATTCATTACTTGTAAATGGGTTGGGTTGTTTTATCTCTGAGCGGCACTTTTTTGCACACCATGGGCTAAATGGCCAGGTCACATGGACTCCGAAGGCTCAGAGAAGGTTGGGGGAGGGGACCCACTGGAACAGCTGTTGGGAGACAGATGGTAGCCTCCTGTCAAGGCCATCCAGCGTGTTCTTTAACGTGCACAGGATATGGCTCTCCCACACACGGGGCCACAGCTTAACGTCCCATCCGACGGACGGCGGCCTTTTCAAGCCCATCAGTGTCCCCTACTGACCGTGGGGGAATTTTGCGGAGATATACTTGTAAATGAAAACGGCTGGAGGTAGAAATTATTTCATTGACTTCTTTTCCATCTAATACCACTATTTGCATTTTAATTTGTTAATTCATATTAAAACATTATGATAAAGATTTCAATTACTATTAATATTACTTAACTGAAATCACTTTTGCTTTTAGCATGGGCATGACGAACCAGAAAAAAAAAATTAACTCGCTCGAGGCGGTTGCAGCACAGTCACGAGTCCAATCTCTTATGAGGAGAAATTATTTCGGAGGGTGGGGAGAAGGAAGAATGAATCATTGAAATCATAACAATGGATCACTGAATTAATAACAAGTGGGTCATTGAATTAATGAAAAACGGATCAGTGAATTCATAACAATGAATCGTTGAATTCATAACAATGAATCTTTGAATTCATAACAATGGATCATTGAATTCATAACAATGGGCCATTGAATTCGTAACAAGGGGATCATTGAATTAATAACACGTGGATCATTGAATTAATAACAAATGGATCAGTGAATTAATAACAAGTGAAACGTACTAAGTAAAGTTATTAAAATTATGATGCAAATTAACTTCTCCCAAATCAAAATATCACACTGGGATTGGATATTGAGTTGGGTTGTACTACCCCAGAACGGCACTTTTTAGACTATTATTCCCCGTGGCCGAGTGGTTAGTATGCTTGGCTACTGATCTAAGGGACCTAAGTTTGAGACCCAGGTAAGACATGGATGTTCGTGTTGTTTTCTTCTGGTGTCCTGCCATCTTCTCAGATCTTCTACTGTGGCATATAAACTGACAGGCTCCTGTCAGACCTCTGTGGCAAGCAGCTGCTTCAGGAGATATTTTTAAAATTTATTTTATGATTGGGTTGTTTTACCTCTGAGCGGCACTTTTTTGCACACCATGGGCTAAATGGCCAGGTCACATGGACCCCGAAGGCTCAGAGAAGGTTGGGGGAGGGGACCCACTGGAACAGCTGTTGGGAGACAGATGGTAGCCTCCCGTCAAGGCCATCCAGCGTGTTCTTTAACGTGCACAGGGTATGGCTCTCCCACACACGGGGCCACGGCTTAACGTCCCATCCGACGGACGGCGGCCTTTCCAAACCCATTGGTGTCCCCTACTGACCGTGGGCAGGGCGGGGAATTTTGCGGAGATAAATCTCAACGCTGACCCAGCTGGTTTATTTTATGAAATAAATGGCCAGGGTCAGAAGGGGCCCAAGGCTCAGAGTTGGATAAGAGAAAGGGATCCATTGAATAGCTGTTAGGAGACAACTGAAAGCCTCTGTGAAAGCCATCCAGTCAGACCACACTTGTGCATATTTAACATGCACAGGGTATGGCTATGGTGTATATACAGGGTGTCCTTGAATTCGTGGCCCAAACGTGAGGGGATCGTAGTACACACCGAACCCACCAATATTCGTCATAGAATATGCGGCCGCAAACACAGTGAGGAGTCAGAAATGAAGAACAGACACAGAGGTTTCCAGAGTGACATTTATTGGAGATCATTACAACAAATGTTCAAACTTCCGCCCACCAACGTTGATACATGCGCCACAACGGCGGAGTAGTGATCGGCATACCTGCTTGTAAACATCGGGCTTGTCGCGCACATCAGAGATTGCGATGGACAGTTGGGTTACCAGATCCTCCGCAGACTGCATGGGCATCTCGTACGCGACACTCTTCAAATGTCCCCACAGAAAGAAATCGATACAAGAAAGATCGGGCGATCTGGGGGGGCCACGGGATGGGATCACCGTGCCTAATCCATCGGTTCCCAAATGTGGTATTAAGATGCTGACGCACGTCCATGCCCACGGTCAGTAGGGGACACCGATGGGCTTGGAAAGGCCGCCGTCCGTCGGATGGGACGTTAAGCCGTGGCCCCGTGTGCGGGAGAGCCATACCCTGTGCACGTTAAAGAACACGCTGGATGGCCTTGACGGGAGGCTACCATCTGTCTCCCAACAGCTGTTCCAGTGGGTCCCCTCCCCCAACCTTCTCTGAGCCTTCAGGGTCCATGTAACCTGGCCATTTAGCCCATGGTGTGCAAAAAAGTGCCGCTCAGAGGTAAAACAACCCAACCCACGTCCATGCTGAAATGGGCAGGTGACCCATCGTGCTGGAACCACATACGGGCGTGGATTGCGGCTGCAACATCCTGAAGCAATTCCAGCAAAACCTGTTACATAAAAATACGGTATATTCGCCCATCGAGGCAGTCCGGCAGTAGGTAGGGTCCAATTAAGTAGTCATGCACGATCCCCGCCCAGACATTGACGGCGAACCGTTGCTGGTTCGAATTTGGACGTGTACCATGCGGGTTCTGGGCAGCCCACAAATGCACATTATGGACATTCACTACGCCTTCACGTGAGAATGTTGATTCATCCGTAAAGAGCACATGCGCGGGGAAATTGGGATGTGAGGCACTTTCCATGTGCAGGGGATAATCAACAGCTGTCAATGCCTGCACTCGATGCAAGTGATAGGGGTATAGCCCTTCTTCATGCAGTATTCGCCAGACACTGTTCCGATGCACACCTAGGCTCCGGGAGGCTGATTGCGTGCTTGTACCTGGGTTATCTGTCACCATACGCAAGTTGTCCTCGCTCATAGCTGGCGTTCTGTCTGCCTGTGCTCGTCCAGCATCATGTCGTCTGACGTGGAAGGTGCCTGCCTCAGACAGCTGGCGGTGAAGTCGCGCAAACATTTTATGATCGGGCACACGGCGCATAGGATATCGCTCACGGTAAAGTTTTTGCCTCTCTCTACCATTGCCCTCGTCTACGCCGTACATCAGGTGCATATCGGCTTTCTCTGCATTCGTAAACTGCATCATCTTGTGTCCGGTCGACGCTGAGAATGCCGGGATTGGTCGATCCAGCACTTTTAAGCCGTACCGGTCTGCTTTTGCGGCCGCATATTCTATGACGAATATTGGTGGGTTTGGTGTGTACTACCCTCACATTTGGGCCATGAATTCAGGGATACCCTGTATATAGTCAAGGCTTAGAGTTCCATTCGTACGAAGCAATAATGACCTTTCCAGGTCAATTGTGTCTTCTTTCTGACCAAGTGCACAAGAGCAAAGTACAGTTTAGCAAAGAAAAACTCAACACAGGTACAGTGTGGGCTACAGCCTATCAACGCCAGCTAACAATACAGAAAACCCTGAAAAAAAGCCTAAAAAACGCCAGCTAACGAGCATATGATCATCACCTAACCATCCTGGAATGCTACTGACTGAGCCGATTGAAAATAAAACTTTAAAATATCGATTGTGATCAGTTTCCGTGTTGGGAGCAATATCTCCTAACACGTGGCAGAGATGAGACGTTTAATCGTGCCTCAAGTGAATCAGTTTTTGAGTCCACCACTCAAAACTAATGAATTCAATATTTCTGCAGCTCCAAAGAGATAAAATTTTAATCCGTCAAAAGAGAATTTACTATTTTTATTGATCATAAATGACGTTACTTTTGAACTGTTTTTAATCATAAGTAAATAACGGGATTCAAAATTTTATTAAATTTTAATTGCTTACTTTTTAAAGATGTTTAAAATGACAAAATAAAACCTTATTATAGCTTTTATTAGTGGGTGCGCTTCCATTAAGGCCACCTGGTGTCCACTGCCGTACCAAAATTAATAAACTAATTTCTAATTCATTATTTACTATTTGTCATATCTAAATCAACATTTCATTTTTATATTCGTTTTAAAACCATTATTTCACATATTACCTAGACCAGGGGTTCTCAACCTTTTATGCTTCATGTACCCCCTGGATAAGTGTATGTAACTGGCGTACCCCTTGTATAGATAGATAAAACTATAGTTATAGTATAACAATGGGAATAAAATTAAACATATATATCAGTGGTTCTCAACCTTCTATGCTTCACGTACCCCCTGGAAATGTGTATGTAACTGGCGTACCCCTTGTATAGATAGATAAAACTATAGTTATAGTATAACAATGGGAATAAAATGAAACATATATATCAGTGGTTCTCAACCTTCTATGCTTCACGTACCCCCTGGAAATGTGTATGTAACTGGCGTACCCCTTGTATAAACAGATAAAACTATAGTTATAGTATAACAATGGGATTAAAATTAAACATATATATCAGTGGTTCTCAACCTTCTATGCTTCACGTACCCCCTGGAAATGTGTATGTAACTGGCGTACCCCTTGTATAAATAGATAAAACTATAGTTATAGTATAACAATGGGAATAAAATTAAACATATATATCAGTGGTTCTCAACCTTCTATGCTTCACGTACCCCCTGGAAATGTGTATGTAACTGGCGTACCCCTTGTATAAATAGATAAAACTATAGTTATAGTATAACAATGGGAATAAAATGAAACATATATATCAGTGGTTCTCAACCTTTTATGCTTCACGTATCCCCTGGAAATGTGTATGTAACTGGCGTACCCCTCGTATAGATAGATAAAACTATAGTTATAGTATAACAATGGGAATAAAATAAAACATATATATCAGTGGTTCTCAACCTTCTATGCTTCACGTACCCCCTGGAAATGTGTATGTAACTGGCGTACCCCTTGTATAAATAGATAAAACTATAGTTATAGTATAACAATGGGAAGAAAATGAAACATATATATCAGTGGTTCTCAACCTTCTATGCTTCACGTACCCCCTGGAAATATGTATGTAACTGGCGTACCCCTTGTATAGATAGATAAAACTATAGTTATAGTATAACAATGGGAATAAAATGAAACATATATATCAGTGGTTCTCAACCTTTTATGCTTCACGTATCCCCTGGAAATGTGTATGTAACTGGCGTACCCCTCGTATAGATAGATAAAACTATAGTTATAGTATAACAATGGGAATAAAATGAAACATATATATCAGTGGTTCTCAACCTTCTATGCTTCACGTACCCCCTGGAAATGTGTATGTAACTGGCGTACGCCTTGTATAAATAGATAAAACTATAGTTATATTATAACAATGGGAATAAAATGAAACATATATATACATTAAATTTTGCATTCATGAATTACATATATCGATAAACACAAGAAATGGCATAAACAATTTAACAAATCGTATAAAATTATTAATCAGTAGCAGTGTTGCGAACTTAGCGACTTTTGAGCTCTCACGGCGTACCCCAAAATATTTTACCGCGTACACCCCAAGGGGTTCGCGTAAAATATTTTGGGGTACGCATTTACCCCATGTTGCGAATCCCTAACCTAGACAATCACAGCATTTAATTTGAATCATCAGGGTTACATCGGCTGCTTTCGCATTGCCAATATCAATCTTAACACCAGAGAGATCGCTATATTTCAGTGAATGCGCATTTGTGTCATCGCTATTTTAGTGGCCTGTGAAACTTGATTGACTTATTCTACCATTGCAACCAATAGTCGAAGATCTTGTTGCTTAGTGAATATATTCATTTGACTATGGCAGGCTCAACAAACCTAAACTTTCCTGACAAAATGTGTTTGAACTGAGTTGCCAACTTTTTATTTTGCCAAGAAAGGATACTTATGTATGAAGAATTTAAGAACATCTTCATCCTGAAGCAACCATGGGCTACCTAGGTCCAACCAGACCGCGCATTTTAGTTCTTCAAGCATATCTGTCCTGAGCAACATCTGCTGCATCTGGCCATTGCACACCAGTTCTAACACGGTCCTGTTTGACTTTGCCCACCGCATGCTAGGTCTCCCCTTCTTTCTGAGGTCTTTATTCGCTAATCAGTAATTATCCATACGGGTAACATGGACAAACCAGCGGAGTTTCTGTCTGCAAAATATGCTTCTAAAAAGGAGGTTGCCGACTCCTTTGCCTAACTTCATCATTACTTAGAATAGGGGTTCTCAACGTGGAGTACGCGGTAAATTTTTTGGGGTACGCCGTGAGAGCTCAAAAGTCGCTATATTTTTATTCCCATTGTTTATTCCCATTGTTATACTATAACTATAGTTTTATCTATCTATACAAGGTGTAGGCCAGTTACATACACATTTCCAGGGGGTACGTGAAGCATAAAAGGTTGACAACCACTGACTTAGAAAGTTGAGCCATCTAATGCCCAAGATACTGCTAAGCATCTAGACATTACGTATAAAAGTATAAAATGGATAGAATATTTAGTCTACAAGAGTATGCTAATATTGCATTTTAACATGACGTTAAATCGTCAATGATAGTTATTTTAATTTTATTTATATAATATTATATCGTATTATATATGTATTTTATTATCAAATATAGTTATTTTAATAGTTATTAATCGTTAAATCGTCAGATTTAGCTCAGTCGGCTAAATCTGATTGAACACTTTACGTGTTTTTTGAACTTTCACCTTAAAGGTCTCAGATTCGATCGCAGCCGCTGTCAATAGAGTTTGTTCAGTAATACTTTTACAGTTCATGTTATTACTAAATCACTTATTTTTACAATTCCTTAAAATATAAATTAATATATGCAATAATATATATATATAATAAATGAATATTGTAAACCAAAAATATAAATATAACCAAAATAGACAACTTTTCAAGTAATAATTTAGGGGAAGTAATTCAGTTTAAAATAATAAATATAAATTTAAAATCGGATGAGAGTCAAATGAGTAGTAAACCTATATATTACACATAATTTTGCACGTGTAGTTTTTTAAAATACCACAAGAGTGGAGAAAAAAAATACACACAAATGTATATAAGTAATTATTACAGTAGAAAGGGAAAATACTGAATTAAAGTAGAAAGGACAAGAACACATCTTCGAATTTATTTTTTTTCAAAACTTTTTTATTAAATAATGCGTTTTGTGAATAGCTGAAAAAATATATACATTTCGAAACGTTTTTTCAGTCCTAATCGGTTCAATTAAATCTCAGGTATCTCCACAATTTTTTCTTCCAGCATCCGAACTCTGCCTGTAGTAGTCAAAGTCTGCCTACACCAAGAGTCCCAGCTGGGTCAACGTTGAGATTTATCTCCGCAAAATTCCCCGCCCTGCCCTACTGACCGAGGCCGCCGTCCGTCGGATGGGACGTTAAGCCGTGGCCCCGTGTGCGGGAGAGCCATACCCTGTGCACGTTAAAGAACACGCTGGATGGCCTTGACGGGAGGCTACCATCTGTCTCCCAACAGATGTTCCAGTGGGTCTCCTCCCCCAACCTTCTCTGAGCCTTTGGAGTCCATGTGACCTGGCCATTTAGCCCAAGGTGTGCAAAAAAGTGCCGCTCAGAGGTAAAACAACCCAACCCAACTGCCTACACCAACGTTTTACTCACGAGTCGCCACTGGCTTTTATACAATTTAAATCGCAGAATTTTTTTTCGTATTTCATGTTGCATGTTAATTTAGAATCAATTTCTCTTGTCACATGAGTAACTTCCAACGATGCTTCAGAGTAAACTTTGAAAAACTCCTTTCACACGAAGCAACTGAAACGAATAATCCAAAAACATTCACGAAAAAACTGCAACGTTTTAGAATGCAAAAGAAGACGTGTAATGACAAAATACACTTGTAAATTAGCGATTCCTAAACTGTGGTATGCGTACCATTAGTCCCTTAGCAGAAGCCCACAAGAGAGAAGTCAGTCTGATAAGTATAAATATAAATGGTAATAATGGTAATAAGTATAAATGGTTCCGAAAGACCCGAGTGGTTGACCCCTCCTCAGTAAATAAAATGAAATAAACACCCCCTCCAGCAGTTGCTTGCCACAGAGGTCTGACAGGAGCCTGCCAGTTTATACGTCATAGTAGAAGGTCTGTGAGAACAAGACAACACAAATATCCATGTTTATGGGACGGGGGTGGCTCAGTCGGTAGAGCGCCAGGCTCGATCCCAGGTTCGAGTCCCAGCTGGGTCAGCGTTGAGATTTATCTCAGCAAAAATCCCCGCTCTGCCCACGGTCAGTAGGGGACACCGATTGGCTTGGAAAGACCGCCATCCGTCGTATGGGACGTTAAGCCGTGGCCCCGTGTGCGGGAGAGACATACTCTGTGCACGTCAAAGAACACGGTGGATGGCCTTGACGAGAAGCTACCATCTGTCTCCCAACAGCTGTTCCAGTGGGTCCCCTCCCCCAACCTCGGGGTCCATGTGACTTGGCCAATTCGGGGTCCATGTGACTTGGCCATCATACTCTGTGCACGTCAAAGAACACGGTGGATGGCCTTGACGAGAAGCTACCATCTGTCTCCCAACAGCTGTTCCAGTGGGTCCCCTCCCCCAACCTTCTCTGAGACTTCGGGGTCCATGTGACTTGGCCATTTAGCCCATGGTGTGCAAAAAAGTGCCGCTCAGAGGTAAAACAACCCAACCCATCCATGTTTATGGTGGAGAAGAAAATAATATATAAGTAATTATCACAGTAGATAGACAGAATGCTGAATTGAAGTAGAAAGGACAAGAACACATTTTCGATGTGAACTTGATGCACTTGTGCGCTTCTGCTAAGGGGCTAATGGTACGTGTGCCATGTTTAGGAATCGCTGATTTACAAGTATATTTTGTCATTGTATTATGAAAATGTTGGCGTTGTTTCGTGAATGTTTTTGGATTATTCGCTTCAGTTTTTTCGTGTGAAAGGAGTTCCTCAAAGATTTCTGGGAAACAACTTTGGAAATACTCATGTGACAAGAGAAATCCCTTTCATCAGTAGCCAAGCATGCTAACCACAGACCACGGGACGGCGATCGCATCGGAAAAAAATTAAAAAGCCATAGATGACCAGATCAGTAGGTCGAACTTATCTGGCAACTCCCCCCCCCCCCCCCACACACACCTCCGTTTCATAAGAAAGTTTCCGTTCCATTCAGGCCTGCACCACGAAAAGGCGGGATCAGACTTTAGGTGCTTGGCCCAGCCATTTCTGTGCATAGCTGTCTTTCCAGTGTACGCCTAGCTACCATTTACAGACCTGTAGTGGCCGAGTGGTTAGCACGCTTGGCTACTGATCTACGGGACCTGGGTTCGAGCCCCGGATTAAGGCATGGATGTATGTGTCGTTTTTCTGCTGAGGTCCTGCCATACTCTCAGACCTTCTACTATGGCATATAAACTGGCAGGCTCCTGTCAGACCTCTGTGGCAAGCAGCTGCTTGAGGAGGTATTTGTTTATATACCTTTGTTAACAAAACGATGTTTTGTAAATTCATATTTACCTAGTAGTGGTAAAATAAAAATTGCTGAGTGTTTCGTAGTATCCAAAATTAAAAAGTTTAAAAATTCCTGTTGGAAATTAAAAGAACACTGTTTCAAACCGCTGTTTTTGAACAGTTGCTATGAAATACCGTGTTATAAGTATAGTACGCTATTGACCGTAACATGACGCAATTCTCTCCGAAATGTGTTTCTTCAAACGAAGGATATTTTAAGAGCATCGAGTTAATTGACATATAATTATCGACTAAATTAGCATTTATTTTCCCTCTTTTTCAAATAAAACTTAGCTACAAAGATCAGATGGTGATGAAACTGAAACTCGATTAAAACACTGTTGAACATGAAATTTAAAATTAGAGGAAAAAATTGTTTTCATTCAGGTAAGATACGACCAGTGAACTCCTGATAACATGTGAGGTGCTCTCATCTACCAAGAGCCGATCAAGATTACCTCTGTTAACGAAACACGAGAAAACTAGAAATTAACAATGCACCAGTATAAACAGATTTTTCCGGCGATGTTGGGGTCTGAAACACTATAAAGTGCGTAAGTAATCCTCCCTCCTTTTTATGTGGATTTTTTTTTGTGGAAGGGAGGGGGAGGGGGAAGAAAGATTAAGGGGTGAAACCCTTAAATATTGTTAACTTACAATGAGGAAAAGCTGTTTGCTGAATTAGGTGATCGTAGCTCATAAATAAATAAATACGTACCCTCTCAAGCAGCTGCTTGCCACAGAGGTCTGACAGGAGTCTGTCAGTTTATATGCCATAGTAGAAGGTCTGTGAGGATGGCAGGACCTCAGCAGAAAAACAACACACACATCCATGCATTACCCGCGGCTCGATCGCAGGTCCCTTAGATCAGTAGCCAACTCGGCCACGGAACGGCTTAGCACTAACCACTCGGCCACGGGACGGTTTAGACCTTTTATAAAATATTCCTCTCTCGATTTTTTTTCCAGGGTATGTGGGTGGAGATCTAAATCAATACTTATAAATAAAAATGGGGTTTAAAAAAGAAGGAAATTAAATAACGCCTTCAAATTTCTGTGATATCACATTGATATCACAGAAATGTACGGGTATGTTAGATTAAGTTCTGTCAGGAATACCAGGTCATATAGGTGAGTTGAAATTGGATCTGACCATTACCTTGTTAAAGGTGTCTTGCAACTTAAACTTAAAAAGTGATGTGCAAACGTTAAAAATTTTACCTTTAATTCTTAAAGACCCAGTTATAGCTAAAGCTTACCATGATAAGTTACTTAGTCATTATGACAGTCATGGATTGCTTACTACTGAAGTGGAGGAAGAATGGGATCATTTTAAACAGGCTTTTTTGGAAATTAACAGTACTCTTTTAGGAAAAAAGGAGCAGAGGAGACAGAATTATTTGAGTGATAAGGATGCTTGGTGATGATGATGATTTCTTATTTCAAATTGAGTTGTTTGAAGCCGCACCTTTTTTGCACACAATGGGCTAAATGACCAGGTCACAAGGACCCCAAGGTCTCAGGGAAGGTTGAGGAAGGGATCCAGTGCATTCTTTAACGTGCACAAGGTATGGCTTTCCAGCACACGAGGCCACGGTTTAACATTCCATCCGATGGACGGCAGCTTTTACAAGCCCATCGGTGTCCCCTTTCTGACCGGGGGCAGGGTTAACCGAGATAAATCTCAACGCTGGCTCAGGGGGGATGAACCTGGGAACTACAGATTACGAGCCTGGCGCACTACCGACTGAAACATCTATGCCCTAAATTTATTAATGGCAAAAATTAGTTTCAATTATCGTTACTGATAAGTCTATGGGACAAACAGATTTTTAACCACTAATATTAAGTAAAGTTATACACACGCCAAACGTAACTTTTGCTATCAATAAGTTCATTACCAGCTCTCCCCCACTCCAATCACAATTAAATCCCTCCTAACATATGTCGATCGATAACTTCCTTCACAGCTCGTGCTCCATTCCAGTGGCGGCTTGCGTATAGGCACTGTGGAACTGCAGCACCCCCAATTTCAACTTGATATTATCGATAACATTTAATATAATGAGTCCTTTTTTCTTTAATTCTTTCTTTATACTTGTGCAATATATAATCCTTAAGCTTAATGTCAGTAGCCATACCCCAGTTTATGAAAAAGATACAAAAATCTTTGTATGGGACTGTGCGCTTCACAGTACTAGCGACGAGGTGTTTGACTGTTGTGCGCATGCGCACATAGGAAGCTACACGTGAGGAGAGCACTGTCGTTTCCGCAGTGCCGACCCTGGCGTGCTGGTTGAAGGTAGTTTTTTTTTACTCCGCGTGTGTTGTGCTTAAAAACCGTGTACCATAATCTTGAATGTGATAAAGTGTAGAATTAGATTATTATCCTGCTTCCAGCTATTCTATTTGATTCATTTTTTTTCGGTTAAATGAATAGATTAAGCTTGAACTGTAACAATTTAGGTTAAAGTAAAAAATGTTTGATTTTGTTCTTTTAGGATTTTATCAAGTTTCTGAATAAATTTTCTTTTTATACATGTTTGTTTCCTTTTACGCAATTTTAAAACAAAGGCTAAAAATTTTCTGGAGCAGCACCCCCACTAATTTTAGCTACGAGCCGCCACTGCTCCATTCACAAGGCAGGCGACGGCAGCGCCCTAGAAATCTTTCGAGATCCTTCGAGGAATCACTCACGACCCACGACAGCTGGGAACCTCTTCCGTCACACGAAGAGAGTCGGAACTAAGTTCGGGACAGATCGCTCAAGTAGCAGCGGAACCACGGGGAGAGTGACAATTTCATCACCGTGACGTCACACGTGTCCAGCCCAGACCTTTCGCCCCCCCCCACCCGGAATTACGGCTGTTATATATTATGATGGGAAATGCAACCAGGTTCACACCAGTTTTGAGTGATCCCAGCAGATTTGCACATACCCAGAAATCTGCCCTTAGGTGAAAGGTAAGTTCATGCGAAGTTTGGTGCCTCTAGCTCTTTATTATATTATTATATTGAGCGTAGAATCGGATGGAATAAGTGGACAGATACACGCTCTTTATACATGAGATACTGGAAATATTGGGCGGGGGTGGCTCAGTCGGTAGCGCGCCAGGCTCGTAATCTGTAGTTCCCAGGTTCGAGTCCCAGCTGGATCAGCGTTGAGATTTATCTCCGCAAAATTCCCCGCCCTGCCCACGGTCAGTAGGGGACACCGATGGGCTTGGAAAGGCCGCCGTTCGTCGGATGGGACGTTAAGCCGTGGCCCCGTGTGCGGGAGAGCCATACCCTGTGCACGTTAAAGAACACGCTGGATGGCCTTGACGGGAGGCTACCATCTGCCTCCCAACAGCTGTTCCAGTGGGTCCCCGCCCCCAACCTTCTCTGAGCCTTCGGGGTCCATGTGACCTGGCCATTTAGCCCATGGTGTGCAAAATAGTGCCGCTCAGAGGTAAAACAACCCAACCCAACCAACAATTCGAAATATTCCTTAACCATCTATCTTCATAACGCTGTGGAAGCGGAAGTCTCTGTCTTCATGTGATACGCAAACAATTTTGTACTGTTGGCGAAAGGTTCGTATCATTCAGAGAAGAAATCTTGATCGGTGCTAAGCTGGCAGAGCAGCTGACATGCTATCAGGTGGTTATGGGTTCATGTGCCATCGGTCTCAAGACAGTTTTTCCTCTAAATTTGATGTTCAAGAGTGTTTTCATCGAATTTCAAAACTTGACCAGTTACATTACACCGCGCATCACGGAATTTTCAACCATGAAATTAACCCTTTCAGGACCATAAGGTTTCTAAGAGTAAATATTAGTATGTAACTGTTTATTTTAGTTTGTTTAGACGTAAAATAAATAAAAATCATAAGAAAAATACATAACAATGTGTAGTTTTTTTGTAATTTTATGGGAAATATTTTTCCCAATGGACTATAAAGGTAACACAAATTATAGTTAGGCTTATTATGCAATGTCTTTTATTTATTGGTTTATTAGAACAAAATGTTAACTAAAATAATACAAAATTATGAAATAAAATTACTATACAAAATGATGTGCTAATTATGATATTCTGCGAAGCAATTTCTTTTGGTAGTGAGGCAAAGATGGACACTGCACATAGTACATATATTATGCGTCCTGACAGTTCTGTTTTTGTTTTCTAAACGTTCCCGTTTACGTAATTGCGTTCGGCATACGTTCTATTTTGACATTCTGTATAAAAAATGCTGATAAGGTTATAATTAAATACGACAATCACCAATTTTAAAATGGGAAAAATGTTTCCCTTAGTCATGAAAGGGTTAATGAGGGAATCGCATGGAATCGCATACATTATGAGGAACATCATGAGAAAGAAACATATATTAGTGACATCATCAGAAGCCCGTGACTAAGTGGGAAACAGAAATGTGCGACACACTCTTAAAAAAAAATATTCCCTCAAGCGTGTTGCTTGCAACCCTGGTCCTTTTGATTGTCAAGCACGCTAACTACTCGGCTACAGGACGGTCTAGTCTTTATGAAAATCCAGTAATAAAATTACTAAATAACCGCTCCTTTGTCTGCTTAGCCGTCCCGTGGCCGAGTGGTTAGCACGCTTTGGCTACTGATCTAAGGGACCTGGGTTCGAGCCCCGGATTAGGCATGGATGTGTGTGTCGTTTTTCTGCTTAGGTCCTGCCATCCTCTCAGATCTCCTACTGTGGCATATAAACTGACAGGCTCCTATCAGACCTCTGTGGCAAGCAGCTGCTTGAGGGGATATTTTTTTTTTGTCTGCTTACCTCTAGCGTAGGAGTTGCACGCTGCTCCTTCATCTCCTTAACCATTTTGGGTAAAACAATGTTGGTGTAGTATTGGCCATTTATAGCGATTTTTTCGGGAAAGGTGTCCATGGCTACAAATCTTTGGGAATTGGAAAAAAACTTGTCAACATCCTCTTCCTTGAGCGAAATCTCATGGAGGATTTGGGAACGCCTTCCGTAACCCAAACATAGTTGTCGATTTTCCAGGGAATTGTATAGTCAACAAAAAAGACATCTCATCAACTGTGATAATGTCTGTTGATTGTTTGGGACCACTAGGTTCAAACATTGTCAACATCTTGCACGAGTCGACTCAAGCCATTTTTCGCTGTTCTGTCATTTTGTGGTGTACTCATTTGGCACAAATCTTTTGGAACTTTAAATGCTGATGAATATATGTTGATTAAATGTTGATGAACTTATTTCTTGAATGGTGATGTATAGGTTTCTCTTAATGAGTTCACGAACAGGAGGGATGGTTTTCTTGTTCACAGCCTCTTTCGGACGAGGGAGGTCTTCGAAGCTCTGCCGTCCTTCTCTGAATTTGCGTATCCATCTCGTAACAGCACCATGTGAACAGGCATCATCCCCATATACTTGCGATAAATCGGCTTGAATTTTTTTCTCATCGTCCCCAAGCTGCATCCTTGTGAAAATGTAAAATCTTTCCCTGCCTTTAGTAGTCTCCATAGCAACAACACGGATTTCGCAGATCGAACTTTATGTACAGCCAGCGAAGAAAAAAAAATGATGACACGGCCTTTGTTTTTACTAACACGAAATGACAACTTTAAACAAGTTTTCAAACAAGTCATAGGCTGCTAACTTCGGAAGAACCAATGGGAATCTACTGTTACATGTCAAGAATTGTTTGCTCGATCTCTGTAGTGCCATCATGTTTTTTGATGGGGTTTCTTCTGTTGGAACACGAAGGTATCGAATTCTGTTGTTGCCCATCTGTTATGTGGCAATTTTCCAAATCCTTCTGTACCATATTCTTAGGACCGTGTCTGCATTTAATCATGCAAATTATACAACTTTTTTACTCATGTCAGACATCATTAATTCAATAATGTTTACTCGTGTTCCTACCTATCTTATGAAATTCGAGATTTTATCCACTAACCACGTTAACATCAATTTATCATCATTTATAATGGAGATAGAGCTTTTAAATGCCGATATCTGCATCCATTCAGGATCCTATTAATGGCGCTCATGGCCGAGAAAGCAATCTCACATAGGCATGGCGAAGGAAACGGGAGAAAAGTTTTCCGAGCAATTTCAACAATTTCAGGATGTCCTGTTTTCAGTTTGATTCAAAAGGAAGCGAATGAGGTTCATCATCATCATCATCATCATCATCCTCAAGCAGCCATGGGCTACGGAGGTCCAACCAGACCGTGCAATTTAGTTCTCCAAGCAAGTCTATCCTGAGCTACATCTACTGCATCTGGCCACTGCACACCAATTCTAACAAGGTCCTGTTTGACATTGTCTGCCCACCGCATCCTAGGTCTCCCCTTCTTTCTGAGGCCTTTAGGCACACTGTTCATAACCCTATTCGCCAATCTATAATTATTCATACGGGCAACATGGCCAAACCAACGGAGTCTCTCTCTGCACAATATGCTGCTTAAAGGAGGTTGCAAACTCCTTTCCCTAATCTCATCATTAGTTACAAAGTTGAACCACCTAATGCCCAAGATACTGCGTAAGCATCTGGAATCAAAAGCATCTAGTTTCCTGTTATCTTGTTTACAAAGTGTCCAAGTTTCACTACCATAACTAACCCTAGAAAGAACCAAACTATTATACAGTCTAATTTTAGTCTTTAGGTGTATACGCCTATTTCTCCACACTCTCCATAGATTCTTAAAAGTCCCAGCAGCAATCCCTATTCGTCTGTTAATCTCATGCCGCACATCACCACTATCTGTTACATAGCTCCCAAGATAATTAAACTGTGACACCTGCTCAAGACTGCAACCATTCAGATTAACTGAACCACAGCCTGCCTGACCAATTTTCATCACTTTAGTTTTCTCTCTGTTTATAACCAAACCTACTCTACTACCAGTCTCATCAACGGCTCGAATGAAAGAGTTCATCTCATCAACATCATTTGCCAGAAGGGCTAAATCATCAGCATAATCTAAATCAGAAATTTTCCTATCTCCAGCCCATTTAAGGCCAAAATCTTTCCCTTGAAGTGAATTTCGCATAACATAATCAATAACCAAGCTAAAGAGAAAAGGAGACAAAATGCACCCTTGTCGAACACCAGAAGTAATGCTAAACCAATTGCTACAAGCCTTACCAACTCTCACACACGACTCAGTGTTATTATAGAGAGCTTTCATAATGTTAACTAACTTGTCTGGTATACCATATGATCTCACAATCAACCACAAATTATGACGATCAACAGAGTCGAAAGCCTTTTTGAAATCAACAAAGCTAGCAACCAAAGGTTTCTGAAACTCTAAACATTTCTCAAGAATCTGCCTAAGTGAAAATATCTGATCTACACATCCCCTACCACTTCTGAATCCACATTGCTCATCACGCAATTGCCTGTCAACCAGATTCTTAATTCTATTAAGCACAATCATGGAAAGAACTTTACCTGGAACAGAGAGTAGGCTGATACCCATATAGTTATCACAAGAACTGCGATCACCTTTTTTGAAAATAGGGATAACAATAGCTCTGGTAAAATCCTTAGGAACCATGCCTTTATCATAAAAGAGATTCAGAATTTCAGTCATCCAAGTGGTAACCGAAACATTCCCAGCTCTAAGCATTTCCGTAGTAATTTCATCTACCCCTGGGGATTTATGAAGTTTAAGTTTAGAAACAGCCAAACTAACTTCAGATTGTGTTATAGGGCCAACATTAAAGCCACCAATGCATCTATCATCATTGCAAACAATGGGAGTAGAACTAACTACATTGTTTAGAACATCACTGAAATGCTCAGCCCACCTAGCCATGACAGAATCCTCCCCTTCTATAACCTTACCTTGTTTATCCTTCAATCCTTGTATGCCTGTCCGTTTTCTACCACACAAAACATTAACTATCTGGTACAGCTCTCTGCTGTTGTGCTGTCTAACTGCTTCCTCGGCTTTGTCAGCCAAACCATCAAGCCAAAAATTTTTATCAGCAGCTAACTGATCCTTTACAAGTTTATTAAGGTCTCTGTAATGCTTTCTATTAGGACTAGTAGGGTATTGATTAAGGACATTCCTGCAGTTCTTTCTTTCCGAAATAAGCTCAAGTGCCTTATCACTCAGATAATTTTGCCTCTTCTGCTCCTTTTTTCCTAAAAGAGTACTGTTAGTGTCCAAAAAAGCCTGTTTAAAATGATCCCATTCTTCCTCAACTTCAGTAGTAAGCAAACCATGACTGTCATAATGACTAAGTAACCTATCATGGTAAGCTTTGGCTATAACAGGATCTTTCAGAGTTTCAGTATTAAAAGTAAATTTTTTAACCCTAGCACAACACTTTTTAAGTTTAAGTTGCAACACACTTTTAACAAGGTAATGGTCAGATCCAATTTCAGCTCCCCTATATGCCCTGGTATTCCTAACAGAACTAGTCCATTTGCTGTTAATTAATATGTAATCAATCATATTCTTATGCAGCCCATCAGGTGAAACCCATGTGTACTTATGTATGTCGCGGTGTTTGTAATAAGTGTTAGTTATTCTGAATCCATTGAGTTTACTTACCTGTAGGAGACGTTGCCCATTGCTATTGCAGCTACCAATACCAAAAGGGCCTATTACTCCTCCCCAAAGGTCAGAGTCAGTACCAACTTTGGCATTGAAGTCACCAAGAACAAGGGTAATATCTCCTTTCTTGACAGAATTCAAAATATCCTGAAGTTGTTCATAAAACCTATCCTTCTCATCCTCATCGGCATCCTCAGTGGGGGCATAACAGCAGATAACATTCAAGTCTTTAACGCTTGTCTGAAATTTTGCTGTAAGAAACCTTTCATTAATGCACTCATATCCTAGAAGAGCATCACTAGCGTGTCTGCTGAGAAGCAGACCCACGCCTTGGTGATGTTTTTTGTCGTCCCTCCCTGAAAAGAGAAATTTAAGATTATTTTTAAGAATCTGACCTTTATCTGTCCATCTGGTCTCTTGCAAGCCGAGAATATCTAAATTATAACGGTGGAATTCTTGTGTGAGGACATCAAGAGAAAAAGCTCTGTGCAGAGTCCTCACATTCCAACTACCTATGGAGAGAAAATGGTTAATGGGATGTTTAAAGAAACTATGTTTATTGAGAGAGGGAATGCCGACAATATCAAACAGCCCCCTAATCGCAGACATGGGGCAAAGACCCGTTCCCCCACTACTAAAGGCTGAAGCCATCTACACTGGAAGACTTCCTCCAATGTAGAATTTGACGATGCCAATAGAAGCAAAGAGTTCAGGTGCCTGCGATGACTTCTGCTCAGGATTATCCACCAGCTGATAAACATATCCTGTGGATCTATTCACTTGGGGCTGTCAACCCACAAACAAACAGAAAACACAGCGGAAGATTTTCCCTCCACAGAAGCCCACAAGTGCAGCAAAATCAGGATCCATAATCAAGCTCAGAGCCATATATCTGTCCAGTCCGGTAGGTTTATATGGTCAGCACCAGGACCCTGTGTGGTTGACCACTCCTCAGCAGGGTAGAAAAAAAAGAGTTTCGAAACTCATTGGCAATCCTCCGTCAGCAGCCAAGTCCAAAGGGTTGTAATGAGCGAAGCTTTGGGTTGTTTTACCTCTGAGCGGCACTTTTTTGCACACCATGGGCTAAATGGCCAGGTCACAAGGACCCCGAAGGCTCAGAGAAGGTTGGGGGAGGGGACCCACTGGAACAGCTGTTGGGAGACAGATGGTAGCCCCCCGTCAAGGCCATCCAACGTGTTCTTTAACGTGTACAGGGTATGTCTCTCCCGCACACGGGCCACGGCTTAACGTCCCATCCGACGGACGGCGACCTTTCCAAGCCCATCGGTGTCCCCTACTGAGCGTGGACAGGGCGGGGAATTTTTGCGGAGATAAATCTCAACGTTGACCCAGCTGGGACTCGAACCTGGGAACTACAGATTACGAGCCTGGCACGCTACCGACTGAGCCACCCCCGCCCCTAATGAGCGAAGCATATCAATGTTATGCTTCTTCAGAAAGCATATTTCTTTCCTGGCAGCTCGCAGCGGACCGGCGACTGATGTCTCGCGGACCACCACTTTGAGAAGCACTCTCTAGAAATTTAAAAATTTCTGGTTTAGATTATGCAGATTGGATGGCCTTGTTGTCCTTGTTGGCTAACGATGCTGAGATAAATTTGTCATAGGGCTGTTGATACGACTGCTGATAAAGTCAGTTTGGTGATAAACAGAGAGAAACATAAAGAAAAGAAATTGTTCAGGCATGGACATTGCACTCCTGAAAATTGTCTTAATTTAATTATCTCGGAGCTGTTTAACAGATACTGGTAATGTGCGGTACGAGATAAACAGAAAAATAGGAATTGCTGTTGGGACTTTTAAGAATTTATGGAGAGTATGCAAAAATTAGCATAAACACTTAAGTTTCAAATTAGGCTGTACAATACGTGGTTTGGATCTTTCTAGAGTTCATTATGGTAGTGAAACTTGGACCATTTGTAAGGAAGATAGGAAACTTGATTCCTTAAATTCTAGATGCCTACGCAGTATTTTGAGCATTAGGTGATTTGAATCTGTAATTAATGATGAGGTTAGGTAAAGAAGACTCCAACTTCCTTTCAGCAACTTATTGTGCAAAGAGAGGCTGCGTTGTTTCGGCAATATTGTCCATATGCAGAGCTGAAGATTGGTGAATAGACTGATGAACAGTGTGCCTAAAGGCCTCATGAAATGGGGGAGATTTGGTCAAACAGGACCTTGCCGGAATTAAAGTTCAAGACACGAGTTTTCAGAACAAAACTGCACATTCCGATTCGACCTCCTTATCCCATGGCTGCACGAGAATTTTGTGTGTATGTATGTATGTATGTATGTTTTCAAAGTAAACTCTTAAAAACGAAATCCGTATTGAACACAATGCCTTCGATAAAGTAAAAGTCATTAAAAACCAAAGAACTCTTTTAATACAATTTTGAGAAATACACTTTTAGAGAAAACAAAACACCCCGATAATAAATACCTCTTGGCCAGGCATGTAAATGATTAAAGTTTCACAGGCAATGAAGTTCCGGGTCGTTTCCAGAGTGCATTTGATTCGCTCACCAGTGGTCTAGATAAGGGCTGTCAGACGCTCGCTCTGAATATTCCAGCTTTGTTATCGGCTGCTTCACTTCAGTTGACGGTAATCATGCCTCGACGATGCAGTAGAAGACCCTACAGAAATTGAGTGCATTCCCGAGGGCCCACCGCCATCTGAGCTGTAGTGATGCAGCAGTGGGTTCGTGAAGGCATCAATACACCTAAAAAGGTTCTGATCAGTCCAAGCCGACAAGTGAGAGAGAGGATCGTCTCATTGACAAGCCCGAACCACTCTGACGGTTCCTCTCTCCACCTTCCAGTGAGATTTTGAGGCCGCTATACAGCATCCTGTATCATCATGCATCATTGCGAGATGACTAGCGGTGTCAGGACTCCATTCTCGTCGCCTTCTTCCGACATCTTCCATTAACCATTCTACATTGGTTGCTACTTCTAGAGTGGTGCCGTGCCTGGGAATCATTCCTGACCTCCAACCGGCGTCGCATCGTTTTTGGTGATGAATCACGCTTCTGCCTTGGAGCGGATGACCATCACATACGCATTGGAGGAGGACTGGGCTCAGCTGTGGAGCAGCACATCACCACCACTAGTGGTGTTATGGTGTGGGGAGCCATCTCTTATGACAGCCGATCGCTCCTAGTAGGGTAACAGGGATGTTAACAGCACGCGATACGTTCAAGAGATCCTGCAACCCGTCGTCTTACATTTCATGTCACATCTGCCAGGGGCCATTTATCAGCAGTATAACGCCTGGCCACACACGGCTCTCCTTTCCTTGGAGTGCCTCCATAGTGTTGCAACCCTCCCTTGGCCAATCAGGTCCCCGGATCTTTTTCCTACCGAGCATCTCTGGCACATGCAGGGATGTCAGCTGTTGCCATCATGGAATATAGGGACTCTTGTGCAGCAATTACAGGACTCTTGGCACAATCTATCACAAGACATCAGAGTTTTGTTTGATTCCATGCCAAGCCGTATACCAGAGTGCCACGCAGCCAGAGGTGGCTTTACGAGGTACTAATCTCTAACAGTTATGCTCCGACTCTTCTGAAATAAAGAATGTCTGTGGTATTGTAATATCACTTCTTTATCTCTTCCTTCACATTGCACGTGCCACGCTTCATTACGATGGGACGATTGATTTGAAGTGAGTTGATTATTTTGTCTAAGAGTGTATTTTAATTTATTGTTTAATTGATCTAGAGCATTCACCCAGAACAGATTCTCACTCTACATCCGATTGCTACAACAATAGGCCACTGTTTTTTACAGTGAAATCCTTAGCCCTTGGCAACAGTTAAATGCCAGCGGTAATTATCTTCTGACTAAAGGTATAATATCATCAATTTATATTATGATGCCATCCTCTACAGTGTTAATGATTCAAACTTTTTTTTAATGGTTTAATCCGTAGATTCTGGAATATGAGAAGAATTTTAGTCCGAGAATGGTATAAAAAAATGAAAAGTGTTTTATTTTCATTTATATACGTAACAGGGTTGGGTTGTTTTACCTCTGAGCGGCACTTTTTTGCACACCATGGGCTAAATGTCCAGGTCACATGGACCCCGAAGGCTCAGAGAAGGTTGGGGGAGGGGACCCACTGGAACAGCTGTTGGGAGGCAGATGGTAGTCTCCCGTCAAGGCCATCCAGCGTGTTCTTTAACGTGCACAGGGTATGGCTCTCCCGTACACGGAACCACGGCTTAACGTCCCATCCGACGGACGGCGGCCTTTCCAAGCCCATCGGTGTCCCCTACTGACCGTGGGCAGGGCGGGGAATTTTGCGGAGATAAATCTCAACGCTGACCCAGCTGGGACTCGAACCTGGGAACTACAGATTACAAGCCTGGCGCGCTCCGACTGAGCCACCCCCGCCCCTATACATAACAAACATCTGAGCCACATCGTGAAGGACATATATCTGAAAGCGATTACGAATCGGTTTCCAATAAGATAAATTTGGAAATGATTATAAATGAAGTATATAAAGTTTATAGATATAAGTTGTTTCTCTCTGGAGTTTATAAGCTCTCTACTTGAGCACAAGGGCCATGTTATGGGGCACTTTTCATTTTGTAAGAATCTTCATTTTGTGTAGAATTCAATTCAGTGGCCGTTAATTATAAGTGAAAAAATATTAATTTCGAAATAAGTCGGGAAAATTCGCTACTTCCAGACCTGCTCCTTGTAACGTGACGTAAGCAATCACTAACAACTCTTCGTGCCATCGCATCTCCCGTACATGTCTCGAGGCAATGCTTAATTTATGGACGACTCTAAATGCATCGAAATATCTCAGGAATATTCCAGCATTAAATTTCATTGAAATAATATTTTTCAACAGTTTCTACCCTGCTGAGGAGTGGTCAACCACACAAGGTCCTAGTGCTGACCAGACACTAACCAGACTGGAATATTGGCTCTGATCTTGATTATGGATCCTGATTTTGCTGCACTGATTCGGCACTGCGCCGTTGTTTGTTTGTGGGTTGATAGCCCCATTCATAGGATATGTTTTATCAGCTGGTAGATAATCCTGAGCAGAGGTCATCTCAGGTGCCTGAACTCATGTTTTTACAGGCATCGTCAAATTCGACATTGGAGGAAGTCTCCCAGTGCAGATGCCTTCAGCTTTTAGTAATGAGAGGGACAGGTCTTTCTCCTATGCCTGCGATTAGAGGGTTGTTTGATATTGTTGGCATTCCCTCTATCAATAAATCTAGTTTCTTTAAATATCCCACTAATAATTTTGTTTCCATAGATAGTTGAAATGTGAGGACTCTGTACAGAGATTATTCTCTTGACGTTCTCACATAAGAATTCTCACGTAATAGCCTAGATATTCTAGGCTTGCAAGAGACCAGATGGACAGGTAAAGGTCAGGGATCCTTTGTTTCCACCTAGTTGCCGAAAATCACACACATGGTAGAGTGGTGAGAAAATATCGATCGCTATAAGAGTGTTTTTCTTTTGTTTTTAGCAGCAAGTCGCCCATCTTCATGAGAAGGCTGACTCGCTTATGGTTTTCGCCGAACTTATATTTCAGTGTCTCGACCGACAGTGTCAGCTGAAGAAGAATTCCATTACATCCAAGTGGCTATTGGAAGGAGCCACAGGTAAGCATCATATTCCTTCTATTGACTCTCTGTCCCTCCTCCGTTTCTTTGGGGCTGGGTGGCTCAGTCGGTAGCGCGCCAGGCTCGTAATCTGTAGTTCCCAGGTTCGAGTCCCAGATGGGTCAGCGTTGAGATTTATCACCGCAAAATTCCCCGCCCTGCCCACGGTCAGTAGGGGACACCGATGGGCTTGGAAAGGCCGCCGTCCGTCGAATGGGACGTTAAGCCGTGGCCCCGTGTGCGGGAGAGCCATACCCTGTGCACGTTAAAGAACAAGCTGGATGGCCTTGACAGGAGGCTACCATCTGTCTCCCAACAGCTGTTCCAGTGGGTCCCCTCCCCCAACCTTCTCTGAGCCTTCGGGGTCCATGTGACCTGGCCATTTAGCCCATGGTGTGCAAAAAAAAGTGCCGCTCAGAGATAAAACAACCCAACCCTAATATTGGAAACACTGATTCTCAATACGGTCGCAAATATAACAAAACAATCAACCAGCCGCACCAACACTATCACAAATTTTGCAATCGCTTACACGCACATCGCTAACGATGCGTAAAAATGGCCACATTCAATTTTAGACGCGTCACGTGATCAGATTCGCCTTCTATCACTTTCTCTATTTCTGTGCTGGCGACTGACTCGAGGAAAAATCGTATTTGTTTCTTTCGCGTAAAACAAAATTTTACTTGTACGTATTGCAACAATTAAAAGAAATTGCATAATTTGTAAGCGCATAAAATGATATCATCTGTAAATCGTTCACGTGCCAGCAAAATTTTCGCACGTGCCTCCTCTGGCACGCGTGCTATAGGTTCGCCACCACTGAACATGTATGACATATAGTGCATACTTTGCAATCCCAGGGTCACAATACTCAAGCGCAGCAGCTACACATTAGTCTAAACCAGGGGTGGGCAAATAGCGGCCCGCTAAGAGTTTTTTGTGGCCCGCCAAGACAGTCAGAAAAATCCGCCTTAAACCGAGATTTCCTTCCCGTGCGCGACCGAAGATTCGTCTCGTATTTTCCACTAGGACGGCCACGTCAATACGCATGCGCAGTAGGGTGGGCCGAAAAAATTCAAATTTTTTTTTTCCAAGTCGTAATACCGCGGAAAAGTTGCGAATTGGGGAGACTAAAAAGTGGTTAAAAAAGAAATAAAATCAGTTTATATCTTCCGGTCGCGCAGGTGCTCTAAATTTTGCCGAAATTTGGAAAAATTCACATTTTTACGATAATTTTTAACATTTTTAAATTAGCCTCTTCCCGAATGTAATAGCTCAAATTCTTATGTATTAGAACCACAGAAAATAAATGTTTAAATATTATTTAAATCCATCAACATCTTCAGGTCGCGCATTGCCTTCAAAGTTAATGAAATTTTGAAAAATATTTACAAATAAAGGTAGATCACACAGTTCAAGGAAAAAAAACATTAACAACTTACATGTTCTTTATATTTGTTCTTTATTGAATACAAGTTTAAATGTTTAAAAACAAATTATTTTAGACCATTAGTAATATTTATAAACAGATTATTTTATTCAAAAAACTAAGTTTTTGTATGAAGAGTCGTAAGTCCAAGAAACTCATGTTGAACAATTGAACATCTCCGTTTTCACTCATTCTTAGCTGAAGGTACTTTGAAATCTGATTTATGGGCGAAGTTAGGCATGGTTGACCTTGACAGCAGAGTCGTTCTCATAAAACCATCCCTAGACTCAGCTCGGCAAACTTTTGCTGAGGCTTCTGTCACGAGTTTCACACATCGTTCAACTGCCTGTGTGTGAACTGGGAATGTCTTGAATGTTATATTCTAATTAGGGACTGAGTGACTTTGAATATGTGATTTAATCTCATCGTCACTGATATCTTTTAATAATGGGGGAGAAGATAAATCACACTCCATCCAGTTAATTATTTCCCAGTAGTTTTGAGCCTTGAAATTGAGTTTTTGCGGCATGAATGTTCTGAGAGTTGTTCTCTTTTGATCTAACTGTCTCGCCTTTAGAATTCGTCGAAGTCCGAGCTCTCTTATGTGTTTTGTATTATCTTGTGTCATGGCTAACATTAAATGTTCTGGATGAGCGAAAAACCATTTCTTTCGATCACAGGGTCGACAATATTACGTAAATCTTCAGGCAGGTACCTTGAAGATTGTATTGATTGGTACACAAGTTTTGCTCCCTCTGTAAAGTATTTACTTGTTCTATGTCATACATGACATACATGTATGACATACATGCCAATGTGGTATAGTATTAAAACAAGTAAATACTTTGCAGAGGGACCAAAACTTGTGTACCAATCAATACAATCTGAAGATTTACGTAATATTGTCGACCCTGTGATCGAAAGAAATGGCTTTTTCGCTCATCCAGAACATTTAATGTTAGCCATGACACAAGATAATACAAAACACATAAGAGAGCTCGGACTTCGACGAATTCTAAAGGCGAGACAGTTAGATCGAAAGAGAACAACTCTCAGAACATTCATGCCGCCAAAACTCAATTTCAAGGCTCAAGACTACTCGGAAATAATTAACTGGATGGACTGTGATTTATCTTCTCCCCCATTATTAAAAGTTATCAGTGACCATGAGATTAAATCACATATTCAAAGTGACTCAGTCCCTAATTGGGTGTATAACATTCAAGACATTCCCAGTTCACACACAGGCAGTTGAACGATGTGTGAAACTCGTGACAGAAGCCTCAGGAAAAGTTTGCCGAGCTGAGTCTAGGGATGGTTTTATCAGAACGACTCTGCTGTCAAGGTCAACCATGCCTAACTTCGCCCATAAATCAGATTTCAAAGTACCTTCAGCTAAGAATGAGTGAAAACGGAGATATTCAATTATTCAACATGAGTTTCTTGGACTTAGACTCTTCATACAAAAACTTAGTTTTTTGAATAAAATAATCTGTTTATAAATATTACTAATGGTCTAAAATAATTTGTTTTTAAACATTTAAACTTGTATTCAATAAAGAACAAATATAAAGAACATGTAAGTTGTTAATGTTTTTTTTCCTTGAACTGTGTGATCTACCTTTATTTGTAAATATTTTTCAAAATTTCATTAACTTTGAAGGCAATGCGCGACCGGAAGATATTGATGGATTTAAATAATATTTTAACATTAGTTTCTGTGGTTCAAATACATAAGAATTTGAGCTATTACATTCGGGAAGAGGCTAATTTAAAAACATTAAAAATTATCGTAAAAATGTGAATTTTTCCAAATTTCGGCAAACTTTAGAGCACACGCGCGACCGGAAGATATAAACCGATTTTATTTCTTTTTTAACCCCTTTTTAGTCTCCCCAATTCGCAACTTTTCCGCGGTATTACGACTTGAACGAAAAATTTTGAATTTTTTCGGCCCACCCTAATGCGCAGTGTAGATACGAAAACAAACTAGCTGACCTAATCTCATGAGCACGCTAGGACGCAGCTCTCATTCCAGCGGCTTTCTCTTGAACAACTCTCCAATTTCTCCATTTCCCCGCACTTTTCATCATTCGAAATCCATCTCCAAGAATCGGTGGTCTATCAACCGAGAAGGTGGGGGGGGGGGGGGGGCATTTTCACGTGGGAAACATTCGATCATGACAGATATAAAACATCATTGTCCTCTATCCTCTCCTTCGTTTTCTTAAGTCTATATACCATAGATATAAATTCGCCACTGTTTCCATCTGTGCCTCACATCTTGACAATTTTTCCTAAACTAAGTGAAAAAACACATTGTACAGTCGCTCAAAAAAGTATCCGAACACTATGATTAATTACAGAATTCAGAAGAAATATATGGCAACGATTTTTTAGAAATTAGTGATCTGGCAACCTTCGTGTCACGTGATTACAGAATTCAGGAAAAATATCTGGAGCGTGTACAGCTACTGTACACGCTCCAGTTACCGTTCACAGCAAACTGGAGTGTGTGCAGTTACTGCACACGCTCCAGTTTGCTGTGAACGGTAACTGCACACGCTCAATATTTCCGTGAGTGAGCCCACACGATCTAGTATCAAAATAATATGACCACCTACAGTCGCTCAAAAAAGTATCCGAACACTATGGTTGATTACAGTATTCAGAAAAAATATCTGGCAACAATTTTTTTAGAATTTAGTGATCTGGCAACCTTCGTGTCACGTGACACGAAGGATGCCAGATCACTAAATTCTAAAAAAAAATCGTTGCCAGGTATTTTTTCTCAATTCTGTAATCAACCATAGTGTTCGGATACTTTTTTGAGCGACTGTACATTATGGTTCAGAAAAAATTAATGAGTGCAAAGATCTCCATTAGGGAAAACCTAATAGGAGCAACAAGGTACTGAATATAAATAATATTAGTAAAGTCGTTACGTAGTAGAGAGCATGACCACTTTATCATGGAATTTCAACTTCATGAGAATTTTGTTCATTATTAATTTCAATGTTATATCAATGGAATATTTTAGAACTTCTAAAATGCGGCAAGCAGCTGCTTGAAGGGATATTCATTTTATTATTTTTATTTCAAATGCGCTTTGTATCGAAAATCATTTTTCAGGTAAATTGAGGATCTCAATTTGAACAATATTCGTGCAAAATTTAAAGAATTACGGTAACTGGAATTCTGTGGTTAATTTCGAGAATCTCTGCTCTAGTAAAATCCATAAATTTTGAAATATTGAACGAATATTTTGAAAATAGATCTTAACACCTTCCATATGGGCCCTAAAAATAGAAAATAAAACTAAAGCATATCGATGGTGCAATTAGTCACTGATTTCGTATTCACTTCAAAGAATTTTAGGTTGGGTTGTTTTACCTCTGAGCGGCACTTTTTTGCACACCATGGTCTAAATGGCCAGGTCACAAGGACCCCGAAGGCTCAGAGAAGGTTGGGGACCCACTGGAACAGCTGTTGGGAGACAGATGGTAGCCTCCCGTCAAGGCCATCCAGCGTGTTCTTTAACGTGCACAGGGTATGGCTCTCCCGCACACGGAGCCACGGCTTAACGTCCCATCCGACGGACGGCGGCCTTTCCAAGCCCATCGGTGTCCCCTACTGACCGTGAGCAGGGCGGGGAATTTTGCGGAGATAAATCTCAACGCTGACCCAGCTGGGACTCGAACCTGGGAACTACAGATTACGAGCCTGGCGCGCTACCGACTGAGCCACCCCCGCCCCCGCCCCCCACTTCAAAGAAAGATAGGGCGCAGGCAATCTTGTTGAGTTGGTTTAAACAGACGAAATCTTTAACTTCTCTTTAATAACATTTTACCATAAAAACTCATTTCAAATATTATGGAGCATTGAATCTGGCTTTCCAATTACATAACACGGGAATACTCATTTTTTTGTTCAAGCAGTGTGAATTTATGTTTTAATTTTATCAATATTTTACAATGCCTTATCGTAGTGAGACTTCCAGTTTATTTCGGGTAAGGCCGCATAAACTTTTTATCGTAGTTAGTATGTTATTGTGTCTAAAGACGTCATAAAAAAGGGAAGACGTGCGCTGTGGCCAGAAAATGTCAAATAGGACCTTGTTAGAATTGGTGTGCAATGCCAGATGCAGCAGATGTAGCTCAGGACAGATCTGTTTGGAGGACTAAATTGCACAATCTGGCTATACCTCTGTAATCCATGTCTGCTTGAGGATGACGATAATGATGATGATCAGATCATCGATAAAAGCATCTTCAAAATTAATCCATTTATGCCAAGGGTTCAATGCGCAGGACGTGGAAATCTCTCTAGATTTAATATCGAATGTTGTCATAGATGGAGCGAACTGGTGAACCAAATATAATAGATTGTTATGCTGCTACTGCGCTTTGTTAGGATGCCATTTATTTTTTGGTCCATAAATTACTAAATGGTGCATTAAATTCTTATTCATTAAATCCGTACCTAATATCTAAAATCGATCTAAAAATCTTTTCGTAATATGTCAGTAATTATAGTAGAGTACGAAAGTGTTTTTTGTCAGATGCTGAACGGTAGGAAATCAGTTCTCTATGTAAAGAGTGTAAGCTCGAAGAATTGTATCTCTGAAGTGACCTGTATCCAATGTTAGAACCATTAATCGATTTAAAAGAAGCGGGTTGGGTTGTTGTTTTACCTCTGAGCGGCACTTTTTTGCACACCATGGGCTAAATGGCCAGGTCACATGGACCGAAGGCTCAGAGAAGGTTGGGGGAGGGGACCCACTGGAACAGCTGTTGGGAGACAGATGGTAGCCTCCAGTCAAGGCCATCCAGCGTGTTCTTTAACGTGCACAGGGTATGGCTCTCCCGCACACGGGACCATGGCTTAACGTCCCATCCGACGGACGGCGGCCTTTTCAAGCCCATCGGTGTCCCCTACTGACCGTGGGCAGGGCGGGGAATTTTTGCGGAGATAAATCTCAACGCTGACCCAGCTGGGACTCGAACCTAGGAACTACAGATTACGAGCCTGGCGCGCTACCGACTGAGCCCCCTCCCTGTTTTTGTAGTGGGGCGCTCTTACAGCTATATTTGAATTTAGAAGATGATTAAAACTTTTGTTTAATTATCAAAGAGTACATTTAAATTTTTCACTTTGTTTTAATGCATAAAATCTGTATGCAATCATGCTGTGTACATTGAATTTAAATTAAATAAAAACTATATTTCATTACATTAAAACAGAAGTTCGTTTTTATCATGATTATCCGGGTCATTATGTATACTAATAGTAAAAAGTGGGTCGCTGTAGCAGGAAGGTTGAGAACCACTGATCTAGATGCACCACACTTCGAGATAACATTTTGTTAAGGATATAGCCTAAGAATAGAAATTTGACTTGTATCATAATTTCTCTGATGAATTTTTCTTTTTCAATCGCTGCAATCGCATCTAGTGAAGAGTTCAAACCAGAAAACACAATATGCAATCATATACCTAAAATCCTGTAGAGTAATATGGTCTTGCATGTCTGCTTTAATAGTTAGCTGTTTATTTTTTGTTATTGGGATCCTGAATGGATAAAAAATATGGACATTTCTTGAGAATAGGGTATTATTGACTGTTGTAAACATTTCTAGATGAACATTTCCTTCTTAAAGAATGGAAATATATATGTTATCACCAGGAATGGAAATGGGTTTTAAGAACTAAATAAAAGCTCCGGAAACAGTTGAAAAGAGACCAGGTAGTTGACATGGTGACGTTAAGCAATAAGCCTAGGAATTATGAACAAAAACGTTATAAAGGAATGTACATACATTGAGTAGATCTATTTCCTGTCGTTAAATATAAGGGATAAAAAAAAATCTGGAATTAGGGGAACGGCGTTCCCTCCCACTCGCTGTCCGCCGTGCTTGTCACTGGTAACAAGGGTTGGGTTGTTTTACCTCTGAGCGGCACTTTTTTGCACACCATGGGCTAATGGCCAGGTCACATGGACCCCAAAGGCTCAGAGAAGGTTGGTGGAGGGGACCCACTGGAACATCTGTTGGGAGACAGATGGTAGCCTCCCGTCAAGGCCATCCAGCGTGTTCTTTAACGTGCACAGCTCTCCCGCACACGGGACCACGGCTTAACGTCCCATCCGACGGACGGCGGCCTTTCCAAGCCCATCGGTGTCCCCTACTGACCGTGGGCAGGGCGGGGAATTTTACGGAGATAAATCTCAACGCTTACCCAGCTGGAACTCGAACCTGGGAACTACAGATTACGAGCCTGGCGCGCTACCGACTGAGCTACCCCCGCCCCACTGGTAACAAGAGTGCCAGATTGGTTTCCCCATAATAGAGTCAGCCGCCGTGACTGGACAGCCGAGTCCCGACTTGAAACCTATTCATATTTAAGGCAGATTCTCAAATAAACTAAGAAGCAAAATAATTAAAACAAGAAAATTTAATGAAGCAATTTTAATTCCTGGAATCGTGTAGTAGAAATTGAGTAGCTGGAATAATCTGTGCTTTCTACGTTCAAATGATCAGCCCTTAATATTAGAAACAAATGTTGTCCGATAAATTATTATAATGCTACTTTTTTGCTATTTATCACTTCAAAGTAAATTTTGTGACAAACTAACACAATGTTATGTTTTAATTTGTGTAAACTATTTTAAGTATGTTTTTCGTAATATATCTATTTAGTATTCCTTCCTTAAGTTCTGATTCAAAAGAGAGATTAAAAATCTGCAAAAAATATCTGCATAAAAAGATTCATATAGAAATCAGTCAACTCACATTGTGCAGTGATATTAAAAACGTAAAGCTGTCAACCTCTATGGGACGGTTCCTCTTTCTGAGAGTAAGACTTTTAAACAAGTCTGTACATTCAAAACTGTGTTTTTTAGGGATATCCCTGATTTAGAATTTGACTGGACCTATAAATAAATGTTTCTTTTCTGTCCGAGCAAAAGTAAATTTTTTTTCCTAAGCTATGTTGTTAATTTTCATCCTTTATTTAATATTTTTTCCATTTTAACTCTTTCACGACTAAGGGAAACATTTTTCCCATTTTAAAATTGGTGATTGTCGTATTTAATTATAACCTTATCTGCATTTTTTATACAGAATGTCAAAATAGAACGTATGCCGAACGCAATTACGTAAACGGGAACGTTTAGAAAACAAAAACAGAACTGTCAGGACGCATAATATATGTACTATGTGCAATGTCCATCTTTGCCTCACTACCAAAAGAAATTGCTTCGCAGAATATCATAATTAGCACATCATTTTGTATAGTAATTTTATTTCATAATTTTGTATTATTTTAGTTAACATTTTGTTCTAATAAACCAATAAATAAAAGACATTGCATAATAAGCCTAACTATAATTTGTGTTACCTTTATAGTCCATTGGGAAAAATATTTCCCATAAAATTCCAAAAAAACTACACATTGTTATGTATTTTTCTTATGATTTTTATTTATTTTACGTCTAAACAAACTAAAACAAACAGTTACACACTAATATTTACTCTTAGAAACCTTATGGTCCTGAAAGGGTTAACAAACAGATAAAATCCATTCCCTAATTAATCGCGCTAAAATAACGTTTCTTGAAAACGAGATTGCTTGAAACTCTCGCCCCACCTCATCCGAAACGCAACTTGACCTCAGAGAAAAGCACTGATGGAAGCAAATGCTCCTCTCTATCAGTTCTCCTTGATCTTGAAGGATGCTGCCAGAATATTCAAATAAGTTACCATTTACTTGAAAGAGCAATTTCACTTACCAGAAAAGAGAAGCAAACGACAAGGAGAAGATATTGTCTCTTGCTGTGGGAGCACATGGTATCCGTCATGGGATGAAAATCGGGGCGATTGATGATGGCGAGGATCGTGAGAGGAACACTCTGACCAGTGGAGGCAGAATTGGGCAGCGGACGAATGTCTGACTGGGTCTTGTGCAGTGCCTATATAACCACTTGGGAATCGCTTGCCTCTCATCATGGGAACTGGGTTAAGTCAAAAAGGTGACGTATCTGTCGAAGCACGCGGGCCTCTCTCCAGCAGCCAATGGGAGTGTCCGAAAGCGATATGATGTCTGCCCTCGAAATGGTACTCAAGGGGGAAATAAAAATTCTACTGAGTCTCATCTGCGAACGATTGACGGTCGCTGCTGACAAGAGTGTCGGTGGTCGGTTGTCCTGGAAATGGGAGGTGGGAGGGGAAAGGTTCCGTCAGACAAGCTCGGATGATGACAGATGCTGAGAGGGCTTTGAGACTCGGATGAAGGGGTCATCTCCAAATCAACCTTGAAGACTTTATTTACCCATTAACTAGAACGTTTATGTACAGCTATTCATTACAGTGATTACTCATCACGTTTATGAACAGCTACTGATTACAGTGAGACATTGCAACAGCAGTGTTTGTGTTGTCATTTGGATGATTGCATCGTGATAGCTATAACACAACAGAGTTATCAAGCATTTGCTGTTTTGGAATGATTTCATCACAGTCTTGTTGTACAATGCAATAGCTGGATTAAGTCTGGATTAAATAATCAACAACCTACAGTGGCAAAATTTTGTGCGAGCTAAATTTTGGTATAAAAAAAAAGTCATGCTTAAATGTTATTGTTTTAGATTTTAAACGATTAAATATGAACAAACTGTCGCTTTTAAGACAGGTTAAGGCATGGTTGTGTGTGTTGTTTTTCTGCTGAGGTCCTGCCATCCTCACAGACCTACTATGGCATATAAATTGACAGGCTCCTGTCAGACCTCTGTGGCAAGCAGCTGCTTGAGGGGGTATTTATTTATTTTATTATTTTAAAACTTTTAAACGCTAACTGCTACTGTAGTTAACGAACCCAGAAGCTCCAAATAATATAGTATTTACAGAAAGAATTAACTGGTGGAGATAAATCCCTCCTTAATTAGAAAAATCCCTTCTTAACTCGGATAGTAATTAGAAAAAGTCATAAATATTATAGTAATTAGAGAAAGTTCTATCTTAAATGCTATGGTAATTAAATTCTTAAGTGGTGTAGCAGGAGATCAAGTCCCAACTGATATAATAGCTAGAGAGAGAGAGTTCTAAGTTGTATAATAAGAGCTTAGGAAATTTATACGAATTAAGAGAATGTCCTAATTCGTATAAATAGAATTTATGAATTATTAATTATAAAATTTAGGGTAAGTCCTAACTGGTGTAATATTTAGGGAAAAATCGTAACTGATGTAATATTTAGGGAAAGTTATAAGTGATAAAATAGTTGGTGAAATTCGTAATTGTCATAATACAGAGGTTGTCTGATATATGTGTAGGATAGGGAGAGAAAAAGGCGAAGTTAAAAGACGATTTACATTCTCCTTCGGGGCGGGGGGTGGCTCAGTCGGTAGCACGCCAGGCTCGTAATCTGTAGTTCCCAGGTTCGAGTCCCAGCTGGGTCAGCGTTGAGATTTATCTCCGCAACATTTTCCCCGCCCTGCCCACGGTCAGTAGGGAACACCGCTGGGCTTGGAAAGACCGCCGTCCGTTGGATGGGACGTTAAGCCGTGGCCCCGTATGTGGGAGAGACATACCCTGTGCACGTTAAAGAACACGCTGGATGGCCTTGACGGGAGGATACCATCTGTTTCCCAATAGCTGTTCCAGTGGGTCCTCCAACCTTCTCTGAGCCTTCGGGGTTCATGTGATCTGGCCATTTAGCCCATGGTGTGCAAAAAAGTGCCGCTGAGAGGTAAAACAATCCAATCAATAAAAAATTCTTTTTTTCGGTTCGAGTATAGATGTTGAGTTGCAACGAGAGTGAAGCCGTCATCATAGGATCCGGCCCTGCTCCCAACTACACATTTTCTAGTCCATATTTTTACAGTGTAGCATTTTAAACTCTTTGATGTTCAATTTTTTTCGGTGTCAACTTCTACAGGTCCAATTCGTTACCTTCCCCTTTGCGATCCAATTCTGGACTCACTCTGGGCCAGAATACAAAGAGAGCAAAGAGTCTGGCGTAGGACCCTAAAATGTTAAACATGTTTACCCTCATTTATCACTCATAAGGTAAAGAACTCACCGATAAAGAAAGAAAGAAAAAAAGCGAAAGAACATTCTGAAGACATTTCAATATTTAAAGAAAAATGATTTCATCTTGGTTTGAAAAGATGATAGTGGATATGTTTGGTGAGGTTGTTGAGAGGAGATGAAGAAAAAGAGATACGGTTACTCACGCGATTTCTCCTCTTTGATTAACCAGGTTCGAGTCCCAGCTGGGTCAGCGTTGAGATTTATCTCCGCAAAATTCCCCGCCCTGCCTACGGTCAGTAGGGGACACCGCTGGGCTTGGAAACACCGCTGGGCTTGGAAAGGCCGCCGTCCGTCGGATGGGACGTTAAGCCGTGGCCCCGTGTGCGGGAGAGCCATACCCTGTGCACGTTAAAGAACACGCTGGATGGCCTTGACGGGAGGCTACCATCTGTCTCCCAACAGCTGTTCCAGTGGGTCCCCTCCCCCAACCTTCTCTGAGTCTTCGGGGTCCATGTGACCTGGCCATTTAGCCCATGGTGTGCAAAAAAGTGCCGCTCAGAGGTACAACAACAACAACAACAACAACAACAAAACCTCTTTGATTAACGAACTACAGTTAAGCCAGAATGATCACTTCAGGGCCAATAATGATCACTTTGTGTTGTTTAGATCCATATACCGATCACCTTGTGTTGTTTGGGTCGACAAAACAATCACCTTGTGTGAAGAGATCGTAAGACAGTCTTGGACAGGTCTTCGAGAGACATTCTGAATGTTCTGGTATTCGTTCCAGGAGTCTTATTTTAAAACTGTCATTCACATTTAGTCACTTACCTCTTGATCTTCACTCTGTCCTGCTTTGGGTGGCTCAGTTCTGCAATTCCTAGACAAGACCCCAGAAATGGAGGTCTAGGATACAAAAAAAGATGGAGGTCTAGGTTCAAGTCGCACAGGGCCATTATTGAGATTTATCTCTGCAAAAATCCTCACTCTTTTCTTAGTCAGCAGGGGGCACTGCTGAGCTTGGAAAGGCCACTGTCCGTTGGATGGTAAGACCCCATGATAGGGAAAGCTATATTTATGCATCTGAGGAACACGCTAGATGGGCCTTGACGACAGGATACCATCTGTCCCCAGTCCAGTGGGACCCCTTCCCTCAAGGTCTCAGAGAAGGATCAAAGATAGAACTTTGAACCTTCTCTGAGATTTCGTGATCCTTGTGACCTGGTCATTTAGGCCATGTGTGCATAAAAGTGCCTCTAAGAGGTAAAACAACCCAACCAAACTTCGCCTGCTACCATTCTCCCTGCTGCTCTTCACCTGAAAGAATCTTTTGAACCAGTCGTGAATAAACTCTGACCCGAAGGCGAATCTATCAGCGTGAAAATCGGAAAATAAAAAAATAAACTTTTTTAATCTGGATTTACTGAAATAAATGGTGTTGAAATAAGACGAAAGACGAAAATTTGAATAACACCCTTCAAATAGCAACACCATCATTGAAGCCGAATGTTCAGCACTTCATTTCTGTGGTCTTGTCCCATTCTTCACATCCTGATTCAATAAGCCAACTTCAGTTTCGATATTAAAAGCATAATATTTTTTATTCTATCCGTTGCATGTTTAATTTTTTGTGACCTTGTGAGAATGATGGATATCTCGGATTCTACAGCTCCAGCACCAAAACGAGAAATAACAAGAATCCTTAAGACGAAATATTTTCATCTGATTGTCTCATTTACATATTTGGCGTGGTTTCAAATAACTTTGTTTAAAGCATTGGACAGAAATTGTTTGGTATAAATTAAAATATTGTTCAAGCTTTTGTGTTTGGTCCTTAACATTTGAGCACCACTATCGTACCAAAGAAGGTCTAAAGAGAAGAAGGCTAGCTTCGCACAAGCGTAAGTGGCGCCGTTCTGCGGAATTTTACCGAAGCTGAACGTGGCAAATTGATGTGCATGCACGAAAACAACTGTAAGGGGCGATCTGCGCATGCGCAGTGCAATCATTTTTAGTCCACTGCAGCTGTGGTTTGTCTTACTCTTGGTATATTTATTGCGATTTAATCAGTGTTTCAACCTGTCTAACACCTACGACTGTTTGGCATAGTGATAGCTGACCCTAAAGTTATTCAGTGAGTATTTTATCCCGTTCAGGAGTATATTTTACGATACCTGGAAAAGCCGTTGTATGTTTATTTTGAGTAATTTTGCAGAATTTTTAAAATTAATATGTAAATTAATACATTTAATCATCTTGCGAACATGTAAGTCAATGTATGTTGCAGTTTGGTGTTCCCTGGAGCATATCGACATATATAGGTGTCTGCAGTTTGTTCTAATAGTAAATTTTTTTATGGTTGATACTAGAAGTGCCTGCTGCCATCTATTGACAGTTTATACAAGTAAGAAACTCGATGTGACTTTAATTGAAAATATCCTAAATTCTATAAAATATAATTAAACAAAACATGTTGTCTCGCATTAAGCCATAAATTTCAATTTATTATAATATATTAAATATAGTAGAATGTTTAAAATATTAAAATTTCTATGTTGAGCATAGCTACCTCTTGTTTTACAAAATGAGATTTTATTAAAGAAAATAATTTTAACTAATCCTTGTGAAAAGAAATCCATGATGGTAAAATTTAAGAAATGGACACTTTGAACAAAGTATATGTAAAATTAGTCACGTGGTGTAAGCTATTGAAAACCTTGCTGGGCGGTGGAAAAATAACGCAAGGAACTGGCTCCTCTCCTTGGCTAGGTGGCTTCACTGCAATACACGAATTTGCCATGTTTAGAGGGCGCTGCAATCGAAAAGTTTACATTACGTCTATGGAAGCTAGCTCTCTTCTCCCTTAGAGACTCCTTGATCGTACAGTGATCAGAGAATTTAGCAGCTGCATCTGGGGCAGTGGTAAGAAAAAATTATCAGCATTACCTGTCCTAGATCTTCGCAAAATTCCCCGCCCTGCCCACGGTCAGTAGGGGACACCGATGGGCTTGGAAAGGCCGCCGTCCATCGGATGGGACGTTAAGCCGTGGCCCCGTGTGCGGGAGAGACATACCCTGTGCACATTAAAGAACACGCTAGATGGCCTTGACGGGAGGCTACCATCTGTCTCCCAACAGCTGTTCCAGTGGGTCCCCTCCCCCAACCTTCTCTGAGCCTTCGGGGTCCATGTGACCTGGCCATTTAGGCCATGGTGTGCAAAAAAGTGCCGTTCAGAGGTAAAACAACCCAACCCTTAACATTTGAGCACCACTATCATACAGTGATCAGAGAATTTAGCAGCTGCCCACTGGTGCAGTGGTTAGAAAAAATTATCAGCTTTACCTGTCTTAGTGTTTTTTAGAACCCATCAGAAGATGCTTTGAGAGTTAACTCTTGTTTTGTCTTCGGTGAGAAAGGCGACATCGATAGGCTTGGAAAGGCCACCGTCCGTTGAATGGGATAAGCCATGACGTCGTATCTTAGGTTAAATTAATCAATTAAATCTTTTCCACTTTAGATCCCTTTTTTACAAAGCACGAGAATGTTTGGTTTCTTCTTCTGAAGAGCGTCGTCTTCTCTTCCACTTCTGATGCCCTACATTAAAAGAGATGATGTTTGACAATAACTGCTTTGGACTTGAGATGAGCCAATTATGTGTCTAGGACACTGTGAAGTGGGGCTCCAGTATTCAATTACATCTGATTGCTATGATGAACTGACCTGTTGACCTACTTGGTAAATGAACATCAAAAGAAAAGCAAATTAAGAGGAGGGGAAAGATTCTTGCTAATGGAATCAAACAGATGAGATAAGAAACCGCTTTCTTATGCCACATCCGCCTCGAAATACCCTCTAATTCTCTTTCATTTTTTGTCCTAATGACGTACCACTCATTATGAATTTATGGATACGTCACTAGCAAAAGACAAAAAAAATTCTCTTAACAAATTCATAAGACAAGTTAGTTTGCATATAAACTGAGAATAAAATGTTTCTGTTGGGTTGTTTTACTTCTGAGCGGCACTTTTTTGCACACCATGGGCTAAATGGCCAGGTCATAAGGACCCCGAAGGCTCATAGAAGGTTGGGGGAGGGGACCCACCGGAACAGCTGTTGGGAGACAGATGGTAGCCTCCCGTCAAGGCCATCCAGCGTGTTCTTTAACGTGCACAGGATATGGCTCTCCCGCACACGGGGCCACGGCTTAACGTCCCATCCGACGGACGGCGGCCTTTCCAAGCCCATCGGTGTCCCCTACTGACCATGGGCAAGCCGGGGAATTTTTCGGAGATAAATCTCAACGCTGACCCAGCTGGGACTCGAACCTGGGAACTACAGATTACGAGCCTGACGCGCTACCGACTGAGCCACCCCCGCCTCAAATGTTTCTGTTATATACATGTAAAAGATGTCTGTCTGTGAGTCTGTCGCAGCCATAACTCATCGGGAAATCAACGTACACGCTCCAAATTTTCAGAGAACGTTTCTGGTTGTGGTCCGGATTGCAGTGCCAAATTTCAAGTCGAAAGTCTAAAAGGGGGGCTTGCTAGAAGCAAAAATATTTTACCATGCTATTCCTACGGGAAACGAGAATTATTGTCAAATTTACTGTTGCCATTTATTGCTCTCTAACTATGAAAGTAAAGAGTTAAAATGCAAATCTGATGCCGTTACCAGATTCCCCACATTCCAAAAAAGCATTATTTAGGCGTTCCATTGCAGCTAGGGACTTGATTTTCTAACCAAACATGGGGTCAGGCTCGGGGAATATGCCTACGAAATTTGGGATCTTTCTGTCAAGTACGTCGGGAATTACAGAATGCCAAAATCTGACCAAATAACTAACTCGATCGTTTGTCACGGGCTCTGAGAGCGCGCCGAGTCAGCAATGACCTTTGCAACACCGGAAAATCCTTCGTGTTCAAACTGTGATAAAATGTCGGGGGAGGGGGATACTCACAAAAATAACCTTTAGTGCAGGAAACAACAGAATATGCAGATTAAAAGTGAGACACGAGCTGTCACAATATGTGTCGAAACGAAGCCACGGGCCATGTGACAACCCGTTTTATAAACCAATCACCGGACCATACGGGGGACGCTGTGGTGCTAAAGTGTTGGTGGTGGTGGTGATGGGGGGTTCCTTACAAAATTTGACTTTAATGCAGTGAAAATAAGAATATACAGGTTAAAAGTGACGCCCGGGAAGCGGAAAGGATACCTTCAACTGGTAGAGTAAATAAATTAGACGAACTCAGGTCTCATCTGGCGAATATGGGTTGGGTTGTTTTACCTCTGAGCGGCACTTTTTTGCACACCATGGACTAAATGGCCAGGTCATGGACCCCGAAGGCTCAGAGAAGATTGGGGGAGGGGACCCACTGGAACAGCTGTTGGGAGACAGATGGTAGCCTCCCGTCAAGGCCATCTAGCGTGTTCTTTAACGTGCACAGGGTATGGCTCTCCCGCACACGGCGCCACGGCTTAACGTCCCATCCGACGGACCGGCGGCCTTTCCAAGCCCATCGGTGTCCCCTACTGACCGTGGGCAGGGCGGGGAATTTTGCGGAGATAAATCTCAACGCTGACCCAGCTGGGACTCGAACCTGAGAACTACAGATTACGAGCCTGGCGCGCTACCGACTGAGCCACCCCCGCCCCACGCGAATCAGTGACCAGATATATCGTTGCATTGTCAGAAGCATTAGAGCGCATAAACCAGTCGGTTTTCATAAACACGAGCCACGTTCTTACATAAATAAAGCCATTTTTCCTCGAACCACTTGTTGCGTCACGTTTTAGGAATGTGGAGATAGGCTTCAGTTATCAGCTGGCCATAAAAAATGGCTTCAGTTATCAGCTGGCCATAAAAAAATGTTCTCAATCCACAGGTGAAAACCGTTCGAACAGATTGCAGCGGGGGAATGTTTTGCGCTGTAGCGTCTGGTGGAGAATTTGCTGAAAGGTAAGTGCAATGATCTTACTTTTTAAGTCAATAGTTTTCTAACTCCGCTAGGTACAGTCGTTCAAAAAAATATCCGAACACTATGTTTGTTTACCGAATTCAGAAAAAAATATCTGGCAAATTAGAAATTAGTGATCTGGCAACCTTCGTGTCACGTGATTACAGAATTTAGGAAAAATATCTGGAGCGTGTACAGCAACTGTACACGCTCCAGTTTGCTGTGAACGGTAACTGCACACGCTCAATATTTCCGTGAGCCCACACGATCTAGGTCTTTGTGAGCTCACACGATCCAATGTGCTGTGAACATTAACCGCAACCGCTCCAGTTTGCTGTGAACATTAACCGCAACCGCTCCAGTTTGCTGTGAACGGTAACTGCACACGCTCCATATTCATTGCATTATATTATATTAAAAAATATCCGAACGCTATGGTTGATTACAGAATTCAGAAAAAAAAAATCTGACAACGATTTTTTTAGAAATTAGTGATCTGGCAACCTTCGTGTCACGTGACACGAAGGTTGCCAGATCATTAATTTCTAAAAATAATCGTTGCCAGATATTTTTTTCTGAATTCTGTAATCAAACTAGTGTTCGGATATTTTTTTGAGCGACTGTCGGTGGAATTATTCTGGATGGCAAGAGAATTAATTTACGCAAGACGAGTTGGGACAATCTTAACTATGTAATGTTCAATCTGCAAACCTTGAACAGGGGATGGTTGTGGAAGAGACGCCTATACTTCAGTTGATTTTATTGTGAAATGTTCTAGCTGTTCACTGCTTGTAACAGAGCATTCCTTGAGTAAAGGAACAGCCTGTTGCCACTTATAGGGGAGCAAAGTTTAAACTCAGCGAACAAATGCTGTCGACAAAGAAAACTGGAATAGCAAAAATGGTTAGATTCAGAATTGAAAAAGGAAGTACCTTAGTTGGTAAAAGAATCAGCGATTGTGAAAGAGTCGACCAATTTTATTGAAACACAACAGTTAGTGGTGTTTTACCTCTGAGCGGCACTTTTTCGCACACCATGGGCTAAATGGCCAGGTCACAAGGACCCCGAAAGCTCAGAGAAGGTTGGTAGAGGGGACCCACTGGAATAGCTGTTTGGAGACAGATGGCAGCCTCCCATCAAGGCCATCCAGCGTGTTCTTTAACGTGCACAGAGGTATGGCTCTCACGCACACAGAGCCACGGCTTAACGTCCCATCCGACGGACGGCGGCCTTTTCAATCCCATCGGGATCCCCTACTGACCGTGGGCATTTTGAGGAGATAAATCTCAACACTGACCCAGCTGGGAATCGAACCTGGGAACTACAGATTACGAGCCTGTCGCGCTACCGACTGAGCCACCCCCCGAAACACAACAGACTTTCTCCCCTGTTTATAACACAAAATGGTGTAACAAACTTCAAATTGATTGGACCGTAATGTTATTCTTAATGACGATGAGAAACAAGGAGATAAAATTACTAAATCAAATAAACAGATTGAACCATTTCCATTTCATGGAAGCAGAAGCTCGCGCACACTTAACGTGTGCTCGCACCACAAAAATAATTTCAACCAATTAATCTCATTTCCTTAATTGCCAACTAGCTAACTTTTGCTCTTGTTGTACCGTCGTTTGGAATGAAAATCAATGGTCTTTGAAACAGGCAGAGAACGCATTCTTTGCCAATAGATAAATAATGAACTCAAGATGAGTTTATCTGCCTCCTCTTCATCTAAAAGCTCCCCATTGTGCCACCTCAACTCTCTTGCCTCTGGGGGGCGGGGGGGGGGTCTCAGTAGGTAGCGCGCCAGGCTCGTAATCTGTAGTTCCCAGGTTCGAGTCCCAGCTTGAGATTTATCTCCGCAAAATTCCCCGCCCTGCCCACGGTCACTAGGGGACACCGATGGGCTTGGAAAGGCCGCCGTCAGTCGGATGGGACGTTAAGCCGTTACCCCGTGCGCGGGAGAGTCATACCCTGTGCACGTTAAAGACCACGCTGGATGGCCTTGACGGGAGGCTACTATCTGTCTCCCAACAGCTGTTCCAGTGGGTCCCCTCCCCCAACCTTCTCTGAGCCTTCGGGGTCCATGTGACCTGGCCATCTAGCCCATGGTGTGCAAAAAAGTGCCGCTCAGAGGTAAAACAACACAACCCTCTTGCCTCTGTCAGGTATCCATTTTTTTCTTCTCTTAGTTGGGTTGGGTTGTTTTACCTCTGAGCGGCACTTTTTTGCACACCATGGGCTAAATGGCCAGGTCACATGGACCCCGAAGGCTCAGAGAAGGTTGGGGGAGGGGACCCATTGGAACAGCTGTTGGGAGACAGATGGTAGCCTCCCGTCAAGGCCATCCAGCGTGTTCTTTAACGTGCACAGGGTATGGCTCTCCCACACACGGGGCCACGGCTTAACGTCCCATCTGACGGACGGCGGCCTTTCCAAGCCCATCGGTGTCCCCTGCTGACCGTGGGCAGGGCGGGGAATTTTGCGGAGATAAATCTCAACGTTAACCCAGCTGGAACTCGAACCTGGGAAGCTTCTCTTAGTAGTTAGCCCCTACAGGTTAAAACAGAACGAACTATGGCGTCATCACCTCAGGGTTGGGTTGTTTTACCTCTGAACGGCACTTTTTTGCACACCATGGGCTAAATGGCCACGTCACATGGACCCCGAAGGCTCAGAGAAGGTTGGGGGAGGGGACCCACTGGAACAGCTGTTGGGAGACAGATGGTAGCCTCCCGTCAAGGCCATCCAGCGTGTTCTTTAACGTGCACAGGGTAGGACTCTCCCGCACACGGAGCCACGGCTTAACGTCCCATCTGACGGACCGCGGCATTTCCAAGCCCATCGGTGTCCCCTACTGACCGTGGGCAGGGCGGGGAGTTTTGCGGAGATAAATCTCAACACTGACCCAGCTGGGACTCGAATTTGGAAAATGCAGATTACGAGCCTGGCGCGCTACCGACTGAGTCACCCCCCGTTCCTTTTGTTGGACGAAAGCGGTTTCAAGATAGAAAGCTTCAGCTTTCTAGAGGTCTTCCTAAAAATATAAATTAATTCATAATGCAGGGAATAAATTTTTTTGTTTTAAAATCTCTTTAAAGAGTGACATTCTTTCATACAAGGAAATGTATTCAAGAACATATGACATTACTGTTCTCTTGTATCTCGTTTCTTTTTAGGTTTGTCTGTCTTAGTATCCTAAGATAGATAGCGTTATAATAAACAGAACACCTCTTATGAACTGGTGAAAATCATTTGAAAACACAAGCCATGGGAATGAGAAATCCTTAACTGAAGGACTGATCCGACATTGCTTCAAGTACGAGTTAAGTCGTGATGATTACTTTAGGTCGCCGACTGTACACGATGAAAGAGGAAAAGTTTTCGTTTTGAATCCCATCGGCGCCTTCTTTGACAACGAGGCAAAGAGAAGGCGGAGAAAATCTCTAAACTGGCACTGCGAAGTTGGAACTCCGAAACTGAAATTGCGGACTGATCAGCTGACGCTCTGCCACGTGAAAGTCACGACTTCGTTCAAATGATTCCTCACAGCGAGTTTCAAAAGTGGCTTTTGGATTGTTTTGACTCTGAGCAGAACTTTTTTACACACAATGGGCTAAATGGATAGGTCACAAGGACCCCAAGGGCTCAAAGAAGGTTGGGGGATGGGGACCCACAGGAACAGCTTTTAGGAGACAGATGGTAGCCTCCAGTCAAGGCGGGGGTGGGGGCGGCTCAGTCGCTAGCGCGCCAGGCTCGTAATCTTCAGTTCCCAGATTCGAGTCCCAGCTGGGTCAGCGTTGAGATTTATCTCCGCAAAATTCCCCGCCCTGCCCACGGTCAGTAGGGGACACCGATGGGCTTGGAAAGGCCGCCGTCCGTCGGATGGGACGTTAAGCCGTGGCTCCGTGTGTGGGAGAGCCATACCCTGTGCACGTTAAAGAACACGCTGGATGGCCTTGACGGGAGGCTACCATTTGTCTCCCAACAGCTGTTCCAGTGGGTCCCCTCCCCCAACCTTCTCTGAGCCTTCGGGGTCCATGTGACCTGGCCATTATGCCCATGGTGTGCAAAAAAAGTGCCGCTCAGAGGTAAAACAAACCAACCCAGTCAAGGCCATCCAGCTTGTTCTTTAACCTGTACATGATATAGCTCTCCAGCACAGGGAAGCCACACCATGAAAGATTGTATTGATGTACTAATCGTTAACTATTCTTGTGATTGTCAGTTAGACTTTCACTGAAACAATTGACTATCGTTTGCAAAGTTTTCATTCTAGACCCAGGCATGCCCAAACCCTTTCTTTGCTGATGACCAAATTAACCTAAAAAATTATGTCGTCGGTCACTAGGGAAAAAACGTAGAATGAAACACATTTATTTGTCATTAAAATTATCATGTGTGATACATTGGGTTCGGTTGTTTTACTTCTGAGCGGCACTTTTTTGCATACCATGGGCTAAATGGCCAGGTCACAAGGACCCCGAAGGCTCAGAGAAGGTTGGGGGAGGGGACCCACTGGAACAGCTGTTGGGAGACAGATGGTAGCCTCCCGTGAAGGCCATCCAGCGTATAACGTGAACAGTGTATGGCTCTCCCGCACACGGGGCCACGGCTTAACGTCCCATCCGACGGAAGGAGGTCTTTCCAAGCCCATCGGTGTCCCCTACTGACCGTGGGCAGGGAGGGGAATTTTGCGGAGATAAATCTCAACGCTGACCCAGCTGGGACTCGAACCTGGGAACTACAGATTACGAGCCTGGCGCGCTATCGACTGAGCCACCCCGCCCTAAACCCACTGGAACAGCTGTTGGGAGACAGATGGTAGCCTCCCGTGAAGGCCATCCAGCGTATAACGTGCACAGTGTATGTCTCTCCCCCACACGGGGCCACGGCTTAACGTTCCATCCGACGGACGGAGGTCTTTCCAAGCCCATCGGTGTCCCCTACTGACCGTGGGCAGGGAGGGGAATTTTGCGGAGATAAATCTCAACGCTGACCTAGCTGGGACTCGAACCTGGGAACTACAGATTACGAGCCTGGCGCGCTACCGACTGAGCCACCCCCGCCCAAAACTTTGGATGCTTCTGTGTTGAAGAAGTGCTTCAACGTTTCATCTTTGGGAGACTGTACAATTTACCAAGAGCAAAAAATGCGTCGCAACATTACGCCGAAACTACAAAATGCGCCGACAATAATACGTGTTGCAAGAAAAGCATTAATGAACTCTATTATTAGTATTTTATTATTATTAAAGTAAATTAAAATTTTCACTTTGTCGTCTGCCTGTCCATCTGTATACATTCAGCAGTTTTGTGTTTAGAGATATATGTTAATTTTTTTTACATCGGATAGGTATTGGTGAAATATTGTGATTCGCACTCTCGGCATTCCGCAAAAGTTTAAAGTGCGCCCTCTAGTGGTGGCAAAAATTTAAACTTGCAAAATTACAAACGAATATTACAAAAGGATGTTATTTATGCTAGAAGTTTGAATTTTTATTTTTCTGAAATTTTGGTTGGAGGATAATTGAAAAATTCTTTTTGCATTGCATGGGTACTAAAATAGTCTGTATGATTCATATTTTTAATTTTTCAGGTTTTTAGGAATATTACAAATTCCCAGAAATCTGAAATTTTGATGGTACAGTCGCTCAAAAAAGTATCCGAACACCATGGTTGATTAGAGAATTCAGAAAAAAATATCTGGCAACGATTTTTTTAGAAATTAGTGGTCTGGCAACCTTCGTGTCACGTGATTACAGAATTCAGGAAAAATATCTGGAGCGTGTACAGCAACTGTACACGCTCCAGTTACCGTTCACAGCAAACTGGAGCGTGTGCAGTTACTGCACACGCTCCAGTTTGCTGTGAACGGTAACTGCAAACGCTCAATATTTCCGTGAGTGAGCCCACACGATCTAGTATCAAAATAATATGACCACCTACAGTATAATGACCAACCTTCGTGTCACGTGATAATATGACCAACCTTCGTGTCACGTGACACGAAGGTTGCCAGATCACTAATTTCTAAAAAAAATCGTTGCCAGATATCTTTTCTGAATTCTGTAATCAACCATAGTGTTCGGATATTTTTTGAGCGACTGTACATCGATCCGTCGTGGAGAGCAATATACGAAATATTCTGAGGTAATTTTGCCTCTGAAGCTTAGGTAGAAAAGGCCAGAAAGATGTGGGGGGGGGCATCCATTGCCGTGTTCATGGGGGCATCCATTGCCGTGTATGCGCACCGAGGCATTCTATCGGAATTGTCCAGAAAAGCACCAATGCCCTTTTGTACTCTTCGGACAATAAATACGGATTATCCAATGCCTCGTTAGTATCTCTTTCACAGTGCCTCGGTAGTATCTCTTTCACAGTGCCTCGGTAGTATCTCTTTCACAGTGCCTCGGTAGTATCTCTTTCACAGTGCCTCGGTAGTATCTCTTTCACAGTGCCTCGGTAGTATCTCTTTCACAGTGCCTCGGTAGTATCTCTTTCACAGTGCCTCGGTAGTATCTCTTTCACAGTGCCTCGGTAGTATCTCTTTCACAGTGCCTCGGTAGTATCTCTTTCACAGTGCCTCGGTAGTATCTCTTTCACAGTGCCTCGGTAGTATCTCTTTCACAGTGCCTCGGTAGTATCTCTTTCACAGTGCCTCGGTAGTATCTCTTTCACAGTGCCTCGGTAGTATCTCTTTCACAGTGCCTCGGTAGTATCTCTTTCACAGTGCCTCGGTAGTATCTCTTTCACAGTGTCTCGGTAGTATCTCTTTCACAGTGCCTCGGTAGTATCTCTTTCACAGTGCCTCGGTAGTATCTCTTTCACAGTGCCTCGGTAGTATCTCTTTCACAGTGCCTCGGTAGTATCTCTTTCACAGTGCCTCGGTAGTATCTCTTTCACAGTGCCTCGGTAGTATCTCTTTCACAGTGCCTCGGTAGTATCTCTTTCACAGTGCCTCGGTAGTATCTCTTTCACAGTGCCTCGGTAGTATCTCTTTCACAGTGCCTCGGTAGTATCTCTTTCACAGTGCCTCGGTAGTATCTCTTTCACAGTGCCTCGGTAGTATCTCTTTCACAGTGCCTCGGTAGTATCTCTTTCACAGTGCCTCGGTAGTATCTCTTTCACAGTGCCTCGGTAGTATCTCTTTCACAGTGCCTCGGTAGTATCTCTTTCACAGTGCCTCGGTAGTATCTCTTTCACAGTGCCTCGGTAGTATCTCTTTCACAGTGCCTCGGTAGTATCTCTTTCACAGTGCCTCGGTAGTATCTCTTTCACAGTGCCTCGGTAGTATCTCTTTCACAGTGCCTCGGTAGTATCTCTTTCACAGTGCCTCGGTAGTATCTCTTTCACAGTGCCTCGGTAGTATCTCTTTCACAGTGCCTCGGTAGTATCTCTTTCACAGTGCCTCGGTAGTATCTCTTTCACAGTGCCTCGGTAGTATCTCTTTCACAGTGCCTCGGTAGTATCTCTTTCACAGTGCCTCGGTAGTATCTCTTTCACAGTGCCTCGGTAGTATCTCTTTCACAGTGCCTCGGTAGTATCTCTTTCACAGTGCCTCGGTAGTATCTCTTTCACAGTGCCTCGGTAGTATCTCTTTCACAGTGCCTCGGTAGTATCTCTTTCACAGTGTCTCGGTAGTATCTCTTTCACAGTGCCTCGGTAGTATCTCTTTCACAGTGCCTCGGTAGTATCTCTTTCACAGTGCCTCGGTAGTATCTCTTTCACAGTGCCTCGGTAGTATCTCTTTCACAGTGCCTCGGTAGTATCTCTTTCACAGTGCCTCGGTAGTATCTCTTTCACAGTGCCTCGGTAGTATCTCTTTCACAGTGCCTCGGTAGTATCTCTTTCACAGTGCCTCGGTAGTATCTCTTTCACAGTGCCTCGGTAGTATCTCTTTCACAGTGCCTCGGTAGTATCTCTTTCACAGTGCCTCGGTAGTATCTCTTTCACAGTGCGGTAACTGCACACGCTCAATATTTCCGTGAGTGAGCCCACGCGATCTAGTATCAAAATAATATGACCACCTACAGTCGCTCAAAAAAGTATCCGAACACTATGGTTGATTACAGAACTGAGAAAAAAATATCTGGCAACGATTTTTTTAAAAATTAGTGATCTGGCAACCTTCGTGTCACGAGACAGATCACTAATTTCTAAAACAAATCGTTGCCAGATATTTTTTCTGAATTCTGTAATCAATCATAGTGTTCGGATACTTTTTTGAGCGACTGTAGGTGGTCATATTATTTTGATACTAGATCGTGTGGGCTCACTCACGGAAATATTGAGCGTGTGCAGTTACCGTTCACAGCAAACTGGAGCGTGTGCAGTAACTGCACACGCTCCAGTTTGCTGTGAACGGCAACTGGAGCGTGTACAGTTGCTGTACACGCTCCAGATATTTTTCCTGAATTCTGTAATCACGTGACACGAAGTTTGCCAGATCACTAATTTCTAAAAAAATCGTTGCCAGATATTTTTTTCTGAATACTGTAATCAACCATAGTGTTCGGATACTTTTTTGAGCGACTGTAGGTGGTCATATTATTTTGATACTTCTGAACCTCTGAATGGTACTTATTTTGCCCACAGTAGGCTAAATGGCCAAGTCACAAGGACCCAGAGGACTCACAGAAGGTTGGAGTAAGGGGACCCATTGGATAGCTGTTAGGAAACAGATGGTATCCTCCCGTCAAGGCCATGTAGCGTGTTCTTTAACGTGTACAGGGTATGTCTCTCCCGCACACGGCTTTACTTCGCATCTGAAGGACGGCTGCCTTTCCAAGCCCATCGGCGTGCCCTACTGACTGAGGGGAAGGTTTTGGCGGAGATGAATCTCATCTCTTGCCCAGTGGGACTCGAACTTGGGAACTGCAGATTACGAGGTTGACACGCTACCCACTGACCCAATTAGCTGAATATTAATGCAAGAAAAACAAAAAATTGATTTTTCGATATTTGGCGTACTAGATTTTTATTTGTAATTGTAGAAATAATATTTTATACTGAGTTACATGACTTACAACTAATAATAAAAGGAAAATAATATAGCCAAAATATTCGAAAACTAGATTGCTGAAAAATAGAGAGCAACTCGTTCATTGTATTACGACGGGTCAATTTTGGAGCAACAGAACGCCGAGGGTTCTGTGGTGTAAAATGGCTTTAGCGAACAGGCTTCCGTCGTTAAACAAAACCGTTAAGGGGCGGGGGTGGCTCAGTTGGTAGCGCGCCAGGCTCGTAATCTGTAGTTCCCAGGTTTGAGTCCCAGCTGGGTCAGCGTTGAGATTTATCTCCGCAAAATTCCCCGCCCTGCCCACGGTCAGTAGGGGACACCGATGGGCTTGGAAAGGCCCCGTCGTCGGATGGGACGTTAAGCCTGGCCCCGTGTGCGGAAGTGTCATACCCTGTGCACGTTAAAGAACATGCTGGATGGCCTTGACGGGAGGCTACCATCTGTCTCCCAACAGCTGTTCCAGTGGGTCCCCTCCCCCAACCTTCTCTGAGTCTTCGGCGTCCTTGTGGCCTGGCCATTTAGCCCATGGTGTGCAAAAATGTGCCGCTCAGAGATAAAACAACCCAACAACAACACACTCTAGTTAGGATAAACTTTGATTCGTTTTGGCTGAAATTTTCAGTGATGTGGTAACATCAAAGACAAAATATGTCTCTAATAAGAAATTTTATGAAATGTTATGAAGAAGCCTGATGGAAAATAAAGAGATATGAAATTGCTTTATGGTAATATGAGTACGTTGGGTTGGGATGTTTTACCTCTGAGCGACACTTTTTTGCACACCATGGGCTAAATGGCCAGGTCACATGAACCCCGAAGGCTCAGAGAAGGTTGGGGAGGGGACCCATTGGAACAGCTTTTGGGAGGCAGATGGTAGCCTCCCGTCAAGTCCATCCAGCGTGTTCTTTAACGTGCGCAGGGTATGTCTCTCCCGCACACGGGGCCACGGCTTAACGTCTCATCCAACGGACGGCGGCCTTTCCAAGCCCATCGGTATCCCCTACTGACCGTGGGCAGGGCGGGGAATTTTTGCGGAGATATATGAGTGCGTAATATGTTTCTGTAAGAATGATGTTAAATCTGTATTCTTTGATACCCCGCAATTAGTCTGGACCAAAAGACGTTCATTCCACGGATGGAATTACAAATTTCATTTTCCAATATCTTATTCCCTGCAAGAGTTAGATTTCGTGCTGAGAGCTCGAGGGAGAAACGCATCCCCTTTGAAATATCACACTGTAAGAAGAAACTAAAAACCTGAGCAGATGTCACGATGCAATTTTTTTAACTTTCCTGGAAACTTAGGAAAATGGATTGAAGTCGTTTTGCAAAAAGAAACATCTCTTCAATTATTTAGAAGTTCGTTATTGAAACAGATACTTGGATACTTGTTAATATTCACGTAATTAATTGGAAATATTTAATAAGAAAACATAATTTATAAATATAATATGCAATTATCACTCTTGCAGTTCAGCTTTTAACTCTGGTGGTCATATCTAAGATGATATCTTTTAGGATCAAAGAGCGAAAGAGATGGAAACTTAGTGAGAGATAACTTTGAGTGACAGTACAATAGAGATTATTTCTGAGAGTTGATCGCATTAAAAAAACCGTTGATGAATGAATTGACTGTTTTAGATTAGGCTTTTGGGAAGATTAATAACAATACAGAAATAGACAATTGGATGTTGATAAAACATGTCAGGATGATATATCTGGTAGTGAGAAAGAGCAAAGTGTAGGAATTGTTCCTTTATATTTTCATAACATTTCCAGGATCTGCATTTGAGAAACTATTCAGATTATCATGTTGTTATACGACGGGAACTGACTTCGAGGTTTGCGAAGATTAAGGCTAACCCTACTGAAAGGCGACTGCCAGCCCGCCAGGAGCACGAAAGCTCTCAACTCTCTCAATTTTCATTTTCCCACTAATCCGTTAGTTCAAATTTTCATTTTTCCCAATCATCCGTTTGTTGTAATCTTCATTTCGCCACTAATCCGTTAGTTCGAATTTTTATTTTAACATTCATCCGTTAGCGCGAATTTTCATTTTCCCACTAATCCGTTAGTTCGAATTTTCATTTTCCCAATCATCCGTTTGTTGTAATCTTCATTTCGCCACTAATCCGTTAGTTCGAATTTTTATTTTAACATTCATCCGTTAGCGCGAATTTTCATTTTCCCACTAATCCGTTAGTTCGAATTTTCATTTTCCCAATCATCAGTTTGTTGTAATTTTCATTTCGCCACTCATCCGTTAGTTCGAATTTTTATTTTAACATTCATCCGTTAGCGCGAATTTTCATTTTCCCACTAATCCGTTAGTTCGAATTTTCATTTTCCCAATCATCAGTTTGTTGTAATTTTCATTTCGCCACTCATCCGTTAGTTCGAATTTTTATTTTAACATTCATCCGTTAGCGCGAATTTTCGTTTTCCCACTAATCAGTTAGTTCGAATTTTCATTTTCCCAATCGTCCGTTTGTTGTAATTTTCATTTTCTCACTCATCCGTTAGTTCTAATTTTCATTTTCCCAATCATCCGTTTGTTGTAATTTTCATTTCGCCACTCATCCGTTACTTCGAATTTTTATTTCAACATTCATCCGTCAGCGCGAATTTTCGTTTTCCCACTAATCCGTTAGTTTGAATTTTCATTTTCCCAATCATCCGTTTGTTGTAATTTTCATTTCGCCACTCCTCCGTTAGTTCGAATTTTTATTTTAACATTCATCCGTCAGCGCGAATTTTCGTTTTCCCACTAATCCGTTAGTTTGAATTTTCATTTTCCCAATCATCCGTTTGTTGTAATTTTCATTTCGCCACTCCTCCGTTAGTTCGAATTTTTATTTTAACATTCATCCCTTAGCGCGAATTTTCGTTTTCCCACTAATCAGTTAGTTCGAATTTTCAATTTCCCAATCGTCCGTTTGTTGTAATTTTCATTTTCTCACTCATCCGTTAGTTCGAATTTCCATTTTAACATTCATCCGTTAGTTGTAATTTTCATTTTCCCAATCATTCGTTTGTTGTAATTTTCATTTCGCCACTCATCCGTTACTTCGAATTTTTATTTTAACATTCATCCGTTAGCGCGAATTTTCGTTTTCCCACTAATCAGTTAGTTCGAATTTTCATTTTCCCAATCGTCCGTTACTTCAAATTTTTATTTTAACATTCATCCGCTAGCGCGAATTTTCGTTTTCCCACTAATCCGTTAGTTTGAATTTTAACTTTCCCAATCATCCGTTTGTTGTAATTTTCATTTCGCCATTCATCCGTTAGTTCGAATTTTCATTTTACCATTCATTCGTTATCTTGAATTTCTTTTTCCAGTTAATTAGAATTTTAATTACCCACTCATCAGTTAGTTCGAATTTTCGTTTTCCTAATCATGCGATATTTCGAATTTTCACTGTTTAAAGCATTTGAAAGGACCAAATAAAAAAAGGACCGAATAAAAATTTAACACAATGAAATTATCAATGGCCTAGATTACTTTTCTATACTCATAAGTGGAGTTACTTTTACATCAAAGGAAATGCATGAATAAAAATGGAAACTACTCTTACCGGAAAAAAAATATTTAGAACCCTTTTCACCATATGTTTCAAACAAGTCTGATGAAAATAAATAATCAACATAATTCAACATCAAGTGTTGGCCTTGGTAGTACTACTGTTAAATTTAAATCGCTTCCACAAACTTTTTAAATGTCGAACGAATTCTGCATTCGACATTAAAAAACATTAAACTATGGCTATAATTTAGTTCAATGTTTCGCAAAGTGGGCGATGCCGCTCCCTGGGGCGCTGGAACGATCCAGGGGGTCGGTAGTAGCCTCGGGTGCAATTGGGGGGGCGGTGGAGACATAAAGAAAGAAGGGAAGAAATTTTTGAAAAACCGTTCGTACATGTTTCATCTGTTGTATAACATAGAGTTAAAGTCGTAGCGATTACTTTATTTTCCAAATAAACATACAAAATTATCCTTCGTTATCTTCATTTCCTGTGTGTAATGCGAATGTTACAATGGTTGATTTTAATAAATAATTTTATAATTTCAAGCTTCAAGGTGTCTTATTTACAACAACATCTTTCTTTACTATGTTGTAGGACGTAGGTAGATATATAGATACATAAAATAAATAAATAAATACCCCCTCAAGCAGCTGCTTGCCACAGAGGTCTGACAGGAGCCTGTCAGTTTATATGCCATAGTAGAAGGATCTGAGAGGATGGCAGGACCTCAGCAGAAAAACGACACACATATCCATGCCTTAACCCGGGGCTCGAACCCAGATCCCTTGGATCAGTAGCCAAGCGCGCTAACCACTCGACCATGGTAAAAGAACGCAAATTTGTCACTGCATCTTTCTGTTTGTTCGCTTAAAGAAGGTAGATTTCCAGGGGGGCGCTGAGTAATTTTTTTTTCTGAAAAGGGGGCGGTAGGACAAATAAGTTTGGGAACCTCTGGGTTAGATAGATTTCGTCTGAATTTTTTCAATTTCTTCTTTTATTTCATAAAGCATTTATTTCCAACAAACATCTGTCCCTATCTGCCAGATCCTTTTAATATTTTTTAAACATTATCGAGTTTAAGCTGACGTAACAGAAACATTTTAATTTTATTGTCAGTCTCTGTTGTTTCGTTGCAAGAATGAATATGCTATTTGGAGTTCATAAATTCAAATTTTCTTTCTTCTCAGTGCAACAATCCGAGCTGTCTCATTTCTCTCGTAACGAAACGAGCGATTCTGTTACGAGACAAGAATAATAAACTCCCAGCTGAGAGGTTGGGTTGTTTTACCTCTGAGCGGCACTTTTTTGCACACCATGGGCTAAATGGCCAGGTCACATGGACCCCGAAGGCTCAGAGAAGGTTGGGGGAGGGGACCCACTGGAACAGCTGTTGGGAGACAGATGGAAGCCTCCCGTCAAGGCCATCCAGCGTGTTCTTTAATGTGCACAGGGTATGGCTCTCCCGCACACGGTCCCACGGCTTAACGTCCCATCCGACCGACGGCGGCCTTTCCAAGCCCATCGGTGTCCCCTACTAACCGTGTGCAGGGCGGGGAAATTTTGTTGAGATAAATCTCAACGCTGACCCAGCTGGGACTCGAACCTGGGAACTACAGATTACGAGCCTGGCGCGCTACCGACTGAGTCACCCCCGCCCCCCCAGCTGAGAGGAGTCAGTGCGAATGGAGGGGATGAGGATGAGGAGGATGCAGAAGATTTTCTCGGATACCAAGAGAAGGGAAAATTCCTCTGGCGCCTCGAGCTCTCCTGCAGCCACTCGAGGGCGCTGTAGACGCGTCTCGCCAGACAGACGACAATTCTTGTGCTCGGTGGGCAGACGAAAGTTGTACCCGTGCTCGGCAGGGAAGACCTCGTCCAGGGGGGGGAAAGGATCAATCGCTTGGATTCGGTGTAATATGGATTACTCGTGAATCCCTTTCTGAGGATGAAGATTGTCATCAGTTGGAGCGAGGGTATGTTGATTTTTGAATCTGCAATTCCGAATCCTTTCAGGGAGAAATGGTCGTCGAGTAGTCCTAGCTGAAATGAAGTGTAAAGATCGTCACTTCTGCATCGATACATTGGGAGAAAAAAGAGGTGGAGGGTAAACGAGGTCTGTGAACTTTGACATTATTTCTATGCTTCTGATAAATAGAAAGTATTCACGTCAGCTGCTTTCGTAGTAATCAATGAGACCAGCTTTTAAATTTCTGAATTGTTCCTGTGATAGAATAGTCAGAGAAATGGGTAAAGCTTATTATTAAGTTGTGAGGGGTTAGCGCACTTGGCTACTGATCTACGGGACCTGGGTTCGAGCCCCGGGTAAGGCATGGATGTTCGTGTTGTTTTTCTGCTGAGGTCCCGCCATTCTCACAGACCTTCTATTACGTCATATAAATTGACAAGCTCCTGTCAGACCTCTGTGGCAAGCAGCTGCTTGAGGGGATATTTATTTACTTTTTTATTTAATGTAAAGTTAGTGAAATAACGCGTATGGCTACTTTTATAATTCTTTCGCATTTTTCTTACTGATTAGAGTTGACGCTGATAATTTAGGATCTGTCGCCCACTGATTGACATGTGTGGGGAAATCGTTCGTTTCTTTGAGAAGTACAACTGCATCATTATTTTTTATGGATATCACAAATACGGGGAGAAAATTACGGTCAGTAAACAACCTGCTTGATTAAGTACTCTGATAGGAACCTTATGCAGTGAATGCCTCAGAGAAAATATCTGTGAAGAAGGCGAGACCTCTGTACAGTCACTCAAAAAAAGTATCCGAACCACTATGGTTGATTATAGAATTCAGAAAAAATACCTGGCAACGATTTTTTAGAAATTAGTGATCTGGCAACCTTCGTGTCACGTGATTACAGAATTCAGGAAAAATATCTGGAGCGTGTACAGCAACTGTACACGCTCCAGTTACCGTTCACAGCAGACTGGAGCGTGTGCAGTTACTGCACACGCTCCAGTCTGCTGTGAACGGTAACTGCACACGCTCAATATTTCCGTGAGTGAGCCCACACGATCTAGTATCAAAATAATATGACCACCTACAGTCGTTCAAAAAAGTATCCGAACACTGTGGTTGATTACAGAATTCAGAAAAAATATCTGGCAACGATTTTTTTTTAGAAATTAGTGATCTGGCAACCGTCGTGTCACGTGACACGACGGTTGCCAGATCATTAAATTCTAAAAAAATCGTTGCCAGATATTTTTTCTGAATTCTGTAATCAACCACAGTGTTCGGATACTTTTTTGAACGACTGTACAATTAGAATAAATCGAAGAAAAAAAAAAGAAAAATTCATGCTTTAACCAAGATATGAATTTGGAATCCTTTGCTAGGGAGCAGAGAATGCTAAACACTCGACTATACATCTTTAGAAAAATGCTTATTCGAATATATATGAGTATAAATGCACTGTGAGAGTAAACTCGATCCCATGTCAACAGAGAAGTAAATATTTTAATGCGATTATTTGATGTCATTAAACGGGTAGGTATAGAAATTTGTTTCAATGGAAATGACATCTATTCTATCAATTCTAGCAATTAGAAGCATTAGGATTATGCCAATGGCTGATTTGAAGTTCCCTTGGCAACAGTACAAGGTCAAGCAGATGCCAATCTAAGAGAAAAGAAAAAATAACGCACAGAAAATACACAAATCTGATTGTTGCATCTCATTCATTCTGGCTACTTTTCTGCTATCCAAGACGCTAGCAAGACTTTGTGATAGTAAGAAGAGTATTTGATAAAAACTATATTTAAATTATATTTTAGGGTATTTCATTTGTTTTAAATTTTATACTTTTATTCTTTTTTTTAACTCGCAATTTATTCTTTGTACTGTCCTGATGGTGTTCCGCGCCCTTTAGTTCATTAAGAAAAAGGGAGCTTTCGTTCTCACTTTGTCTGTAGAAATTCATCTTCTGTTTTGTTTACAGAGATAAATGAAAATTTCCCTTTGTATTGGATATTCATTCTCTAAGAAAACGAGCGTTTTCCTTTTGTATTGGATATTCATTCTCTAAGAAAACGAGCGTTTTCCTTTTGTATTGGATACTTCATTCCCTACGAAAATGAGCGTTCTCCTTTTGTATTGGACACTTCATTCCCTACGAAAACGAGCGTTCTCCTTTTGTAATGGACACTTCATTCCCTGTGAAAACGAGCGTTCTCCTTTTGTATTGGACACTTCATTCTCTACGAAAACGAGCGTTCTCCTTTTGTAATGGACACTTCATTCCCTACGAAAACGAGCGTTCTCCTTTTGTATTGGACACTTCATTCTCTACGAAAACGATCGTTTTCCTTTTGTATTGGATACTTCATTCCCTACGAAAATGAGCGTTCTCCTTTTGTATTGGACACTTCATTCCCTACGAAAACGAGCGTTCTTCTTTCGTAATGGACACTTCACTCCCTACGAAAACGAGCGTTCTCCTTTTGCATTGGACACTCCATTCCCTACGAAAACGAGCGTTCTCCTTTTGCATTGGACACTCCATTCCCTACGAAAACGAGCGCTCTCCTTTTGCATTGGACACTCCATTCCATACGAAAACGAGCGCTCTCCTTTTGCATTGGACACTCCATTCCATACGAAAACGAGCGCTCTCCTTTTGCAATGGACACTCCATTCCCTACGAAAACGAGCGCTCTCCTTTTGCATTGGACACTTTATTCCCTACGAAAACGAGCGCTCTCCTTTTGCATTGGACACTTTATTCCCTACGAAAACGAGCGTTCTCCTTTTGCATTGGACACTCCATTCCCTACGAAAACGAGCGCTCTCCTTTTGCATTGGACACTCCATTCCCTACGAAAACGAGCGTTCTCCTTTTGCATTGGACACTTTATTCCCTACGAATACGAGCGCTCTCCTTTTGCATTGGACACTTTATTCCCTACGAAAACGAGCGTTCTCCTTTTGCATTGGACACTCCATTCCCTACGAAAACGAGCGCTCTCCTTTTGCATTGGACACTCCATTCCCTACGAAAACGAGCGTTCTCCTTTTGCATTGGACACTTTATTCCCTACGAATACGAGCGCTCTCCTTTTGCATTGGACACTTTATTCCCTACGAAAACGAGCGTTCTCCTTTTGCATTGGACACTCCATTCCCTACGAAAACGAGCACTCTCCTTTTGCATTGGACACTCCATTCCCTACGAAAACGAGCGCTCTCCTTTTGCATTGGGCACTCCATTCCCTACGAAAACGAGCGCTCTCCTTTTGCATTGGACACTCCATTCCCTACGAAAACGAGCGTTCTCCTTTTGCATTGGACACTCCATTCCCTACGAAAACGAGCGCTCTCCTTTTGCAATGGACACTCCATTCCCTATGAAAACGAGCGCTCTCCTTTTGCATTGGACACTCCATTCCCTACGAAAACGAGCGTTCTCCTTTTGCATTGGACACTTTATTACCTACGAAAACGAGCGATCTCCTTTTGCATTGGTCACTTTATTCCCTACGAAAACGAGCGCTCTCCTTTTGTATTGGACACTTCATTCTCTTCGAAGAGGAACATTGCATATCCGCCAGAGGAAATACGTAATTCATCTAGTTAATTTCGGCGCATTCGTGAAATTATCACAATTGCGGAACAAATGTTCCAAGTCAATCTTAATTTCTTAATTTTAGGTTTCGAAGCGAATCAGAATATTTTCTGCTTTAAGAATATGCAAATACATAATGCGTATACTCCCCCCCCTCCCCATCCACCCTCGTAATTTTCATTGGTGGATCGTCAAATTCAAAATTAACCAATAGATACAAACTGCTTATATTCAATTCAGTTCATATTGAATTAAATAAACACATTCCAGTAACGCTAAAAGCGGAAGAACAAGCCCCTATTTGCAACAAAAGTATAATAGTTGCTTTAAAAAGAAAATTGTAACTTACGGTGCAAGCTGTCTCCGATGACACTCTGCTGCTGATTGTGGCTAGATTGGAAGGAGATGGAAATTACAGGGCTAAGGGTCATCTGGGTCACATGATCGAGTAGGCAGAGGTGTAGATATCTCCACAACTACTGGCACCTGTCGGGTCGAGTTAGAGGATTGAAGTTCAGGTTTTGAGCTTTACTTAATCTTAATGAAAAGAAAAAGCAACGATGTTTAAGGGATGCATTTTCTAAAAAATATCTCTGTTGAAACGGCGTTATTTCAAAGAAGTCCACATAAATTGCAAAAAATCATGGTGCAGATACAGTAACAGCGCTATTCCAAAGATGCGTTAATTTAATCCACGTGAATTGAGAGTTGACTGTATTAAATGACTCACAAGTTGCATTATAAGCAGTCAGAGGTCGACGGTAGAATAAACAGAGATGTAAAAGTTTCAGACTGAAAATAATCATGGATGTAACAGGAATATTTCTTAGAAAAGCAAAGGAACAAGTAAGCCTCTTGCTACGTAGATCGAAGGATTCATTTATGGGAAAAGATATCCACATCAATGATTGAAAGAGAATCTTGTCACTGTCGGTAGTGAGTTGTAAATGAGTCCAGAAACATGGACTAAGAAGTGACTTCCAGAAACAGAGGAATCGCTTAAATGTAGCCCTTTCTAACATAACCTCTAGACCAGTGGTTCTCAACTTTTTATGCTTCACATACCCCCTGGAAATGTGTATGTAACTGGCCTACCCCTTGTATAGATAGATGAAACTATAGTTATAGCAAAACAATGGGAATAAAATGAAACATATATATCAGTGGTTCTCAACCTTTTATGCTCCACGTACCTTCTGGAAATGTGTACGTAACTGGCGTACCCCTTGTATTGATAGATGAAACTATAGTTATAGTTTACAATGGGAATAAAATAAAACATATATACCAGGACCTGGGTTCGAGCCCCGGATTTAGGCTATGGATATGTGTGTCGTTTTTCTGCTGAGGTCCTGCCATCCTCTCAGATCTCCTACTGTGGCATATAAACTGACAGACTCCTGTCAGACCTCTGTGGCAAGCAGCTGCTTGAGGGGGTATTTATTTTTTTTTTTTTTACCAGTGGTTCTCAAAATTTTATGCTTCACGTACCCCCCTGGAAATGTGTATGTAACTGGCGTACCCCTTGTATAGATACATAAAACTATAGTTATAGTATAACAATGGGAATAAAATGAAACATATATATCAGTGGTTCTCAACCTTTTATGCTTTACATACCCGCTGGAAATGTGTATGTAACTGGCGTACCCCTTGTATAGATAGATAAAACTATAGTTATAGTATAACAATGGGAATAAAATAAAACATATATATCAGTGGTTCTCAACCTTTTATGCTTTACATACCCGCTGGAAATGTGTATGTAACTGGCGTACCCCTTGTATAGATAGATAAAACTATAGTTATAGTATAACAATGGGAATAAAATAAAACATATATATCAGTGGTTCTCAACCTTTTATGCTTCACGTACCCCCTGGTAATGTGTATGTAACTGGCGTACCCCTTGTATAGATAGATAAAACTATAGTTATAGTATAACAATGGGAATAAAATAAAACATATATATCAGTGGTTCTCAACCTTTTATACTTCACGTACCCCCTGGAAATGTGTATGTAACTGGCGTACCCCTTGTATAGACAGATAAAACTATAGTTATAGTGTAACAATGGGAATAAAATAAAACATATATATCAGTGGTTCTCAACCTTTTATACTTTACATACCCACTGGAAATGGGCATGTAACTGGCGTCCCCTTGTATAGATAGATAAAACTATAGTTATAGTAACATTGGGAATAAAACGAAACATATATATCAGTGGTTCTCAACCTTTTATGCTTTATATACCCGCTGAAAATGTGTATGTAAGTGGCGTCCCCTTGTTTAGATAGATAAAACTATAGTTATAACTTTGCTACTAGATATAACGACTTTTGCGCTCTAACGGCGTACCCTAAAAAATTTTATCATCTACTCCACGTTGAGATCTTCTGCTCTAGACAATTCTATGGCTCCTCAAAAAAACTACATTGACAACCCTCCATAAAAAAATTATCCTCCTTATAGTTTCGCTGACAATCCCACAATAACCAATTTCTATTTATCCCCCCCCCCCCTCAAAAAAAAGTCCTTCTAATGGCTAAAGGGTAAAAATAATCCTTTTAGGGACTAATCATAAACACAATGCCCTAAACTACAAGCCAACGTTTCTTCATCACCACAGGAACTTCCTTTTAAGGACTAAACATCCACAAAGTATCACAACATAAGCAACTCCGCTTCTTTGCATTCTTTTCCTGTCACTGTTCCTCTCGGCCAGCTCTACTTCGAAATCACTGAAACTTTTCGGCTTCAGCTGGTACCTGCGAACGCAGCTGAAAGACAAAAAAGTACAAGAGAACAGGAATCCTTACTCTCAGCATTGCTCTTCGTAGACTGTACTCTCTGACAAATCAACTCATTAAAAAACTCATATCAATTGGGAAGAAGAGAATGAGTTCAACACGAAACATTGATTCTTAGGCAGATGGCTCCAGAGGCTAACCTTGCTGATTTGAAGATGAGGGAGATCAGATGAAGTAGAAAAACTTTAAGTGAGAAAGATCATCACAACATAGATTAAATGTTCGCTTAACTTATGAAATGCATAGAATGAAAGTTTCTTAAGTGTTAATAATGCCTTGCCTGATTTAAGACTCTTATCTAATATATAGAGCTGATTGTGAGTTAGTGAGAGAGAATCACGCTTATTCTAACTATGACGTAAAAATGGTTGGGTTCGGATTTTTTACCCGTAGGGGATAATCCAGATCGTAGTACTCTGAAAAAAAAAACCCCATAGAAACATGAAAATTGGTATGTGGGGTGTTTCGAGAGGTAGCTCTCCGAAACGTTACGATTCTCCGGATCAAAGGTCATATTTAAATCTACTTTTAGTGCTACAGAGACAAACGGTGGGTTATTTGGAGCCGTAAATCTCAGAAATGGGAAATTTTGCACGGGATGGGTGTTTCGAGGTCAAAGATAGAATTTCGAAGCTAAGATATAATTTGCTGAGATATTATGTAAATATTTTACTAGATAGAATAATATAATCTAGATATTTGCTAAGATAGATATAATATATAATAAATAAGATATATATATATAAATTATCGATATAAGCTAAATATTGATTCAAAGAGATATTTCGGAATGTAGATCTCTGAAATGCTAAGGAATTTGAAATCCGGTGTTGTTTTCGAGGTCAAATAGGGGTCGAAGGGACCGTCTAGTGATCAAGAGGCACCATTGATTTCCGGTTCAATAATATCTCTGAATTGTTGCCGATAGATTAAAGCTTGATGCCGGATTATTACTCTAGTCGGAAACAATCGGACTAAAAATCAGCAAACCATAAGGAAATAAATGTCGCATATCCACAGACACTACTGCGATGTTTGCTTCTAGAGAGGTGAGGGACGCCACACTATCCAGCTCGAAGTTATGCAGTGATAATTTGCCCCCCCCCCCGGGCGAGTGACTGTTAGTGTCGTCCCTAGAGTCCAGTGCACTTCAGTGCGTCAGTTATGCAGCTCACTGAACTTAGGGGAGCAAACAGGAAATATCGCAAAGTGAAAAGGAAAAACGTTATGAAATTTTGCTTCTTAAAGAGCAATTTAGGTGCCCTGTGGATTGTTGCGACGAGCGGCGACAACCCCACTAGCCTCCCCTCCCCCTCCCCTAGTTACACCACTGAAGTTTTGCACAAAATACTGACTGCAATGGGGCGGGGGTGGCTCAGTCGGTAGCGCGCCAGGCTCGTAATCTGTAGTTCCCAGGTTCGAGTCCCAGCTGGGTCAGCGTTGAGATTTATCTCCGCAGAACTCCCCGCCCTGCCCACGGTCAGTAGGGGACACCGATGGGCTTGGAAAGGCCGCCGTCCGTCGGATGGGATGTTAAGCCGTGTCCCCGTATGCGGGAGAGACATACTCTGTGCACGTCAAAGAACACGGTGCACGCCAAAGAACACATTCCCTTGACGAGAAGCTACCATCTGTCTCCCAAAAGCTGTTCCAGTGGGTCCCCTCCCCCCACCTTCTCTGAGCCTTCGGGGTCAATGTGACCTGGCCATTTAGCCCATGGTGTGCAAAAAAGTGCCGCTCAGAGGTAAAACAACCCAACCCAACTGACTGCAATAAAATCAAAATACAACTTATTACCATTTAAGTTGAACTTGGACTGACACGAGTTGAGATGTATTACAAAGTTCTGATGATCCACTTCAACGATGACCTCGGGGCGGGGGTTGCTCAGTCGGTAGCGCGCCAGGCTCGTAATCTGTACTTCCCAGGTTCGAGTCCCAGTTGGGTCAGCGTTGAGATTTATTTCCGCAAAAATTCCCCGCCCTGCCCACGGTCAGTAGGGGACACCGATGGGCTTGGAAAGGCCGCCGTCCGTCGGATGGGACGTTAAGCCGTGGCCCCGTGTGCGGGAGAGCCATACCCTGTGCACGTTAAAGAACACGCTGGATGGCCTCGACGGGAGGCTACCATCTGTCTCCCAACAGCTGTTCCAGTGGGTCCCCTCCCCCAACCTTCTCTGAGCCTTCGGGGTCTATGTGACCTGGCCATTTAGCCCATGGTGTGCAAAAAAGTGCCGCTCAGAGGTAAAACAACCCAACCCAAACCAACGATGACCTCATGGTGAAACTGACACAACTCAGTCAAAGACGAAATTGAAAACAATCGACTTCATTCTACGATGATCACTTTCTGATCTCTTATGTAGAAAACGATTCTCATCTCTTTCCTGAAGATAAGCATTTCCTTTTCGGATTCATCTATATCAAAATGAACGAATTGAATTTGTGACGAGGAATCCATCGCTCTCTTCTCCGTCTCTTGGCTTAGTTCGCAACACGCCAGGCGCATTTTCCAATGCTCCCAGGTTCGAGTCCTATCTTTGCTAGTGTTGAGGTTTATTTCCATTAATCTCCATGGAATTGCCAAAATGTTAAAAACGTAAAAATTAAGCTTGGATGCGAAATCAGAAGACAGCAAAAAGTTGATCCGTTTTTCGGTGTTAATGAAATCGGATCTTGTTCGAATTCACCTTGTTTAACGCGTCACCTAATCGTATCATCGGTTCCTGCTTTCATCGGTCCCAACAATAAGAACGACGCGCACACGATGAACCTTTGTTGCTCACGTTCCTCGTTCTGTCTCTGTCTTCTCCGATTGTTTGCGTCACCTGCATCGACTACTGATTCTGTTACTTTCAGCTTCTGAAAATTTCTCCGCATCTCTCGACGCTGGCGACTTATCTCGCTTTTCCATTAACCGTTGGAAGCACTTTTAATGTCCCTTCGCCAAGCAACTTCCGGGATGTGATAAATACGGAGGGAAAGCGGCGGTCAGCAAGGGAGGAAAGTAACTTGGGGGGGGGGGGAAGTGTAGAGGGGAAGGCAATCGTTTTATCGATCCGGCCAGCTGTTCGTCTCGTTAAGGTTCCTGAAAGAGGCTGTTAGGGAGAGAGGGATGCTTCTATTTCGCGGGGATCGACGCGCATGGCACACACGGCACGTGCACACGAAGGGCAGTAGTTGTACGTGTGTGTTTCAAGAGCCGATTTGAGGGAAGGATTTGACGATGAAATATCACCTTTCGAGTAGGAAGTGACGGAGCGGATGTAGTCGGGTTCACGTGATAATTGAGAATTAAACCTCAACTTTAACGAGGAGAAGGGGGCGTCTACAAATCAACATCGCCGTTACTTTCATTTTGAATGGGTTTTTTTTTGACGTTTGTCTTAACGCACTGCATTGGTTTCTGAAACAAAAAAATTCACAACACGTTCTTACCATCACTCTGATTACATGGTTGTTTCCAAATAATAGACACAATACAATTCTTGGCATCATTCTGATTGCACGGTTGTTTCCAAATGGATCAACACAATTCTTACCATCATTCTGATTGCAAAGTTGTTTCCATATAGAGTTGATACAATTCTTACCATCATTCTGATTGCATGGTTGTTTCCAAACAGACACAACACAATTATTACAATCATTCTGATTTCATATGGTTGTTTCCAAATGGACTCAACACAATTCTTACCATCATTCTGATTGCAAAGTTGTTTCCATATAGACACAATTCTTACCATCATTCTGATTGCAAAGTTGTTTCCATATAGACACAATTCTTACCATCATTCTGATTGCAAAGTTGTTTCCATATAGACACAATTCTTACCATCATTCTGATTGCAAAGTTGTTTCCATATAGACACAATTCTTACCATCATTCTGATTGCATATGATTGCTTCCAAATGGACAGAACAACTTTTAGCATCATTCTGATTGCATGGTGATTTCCAAATAGACTCAATACAAATCTTGCCATCATTCTGATTGCAAGCTTGTTTCCAAATAGACACAACACAAATCTTACAATCATTCGGATTGCATGATTGTTTTGAAATAGACACAACACAATTCTTACCGTCATTCTCATTGCATGGTTATTTCCAAATATACCCAACACAATTCTTACCATCATTCTGATTTCAAATAGACAATTCTCATCATCATTCTGATTTCAAATAGACAATTCTCATCATCATTCTGATTTCAAATAGACAATTCTCATCATCATTCTGATTGCAAGGTTGTTCCGAAAGAGTCAATTCTCATCATCATTCTGACTGGAAGGTTGTTTCCAAATAGGTGATATCATTTTGTGGTTCTAGGAGCAGAATTTAATATTTGAAGGATAGAGCCACATCTTGGTTCACGTGATATTTTGCTGCATCGTCAAATAAACAAATCTTCTCTTATTCTATTTTGTTTTGGAGAATCATTTAGTTGTTCCTAAAGCCAATCGGGAAATTTTTCATAAATCTTTTGGATTTAGGATAGCCATTAGAAATTATAATAATAATAAATAAATATCCCCTCAATCAGCTGCTTGCCACAGAAGTCCGACAGGAGCCTGTCAGTTTTTACGCCATGTAGAAGGTCTGTGAGAATGGTGGGACCTCAGCAGAAAGACAGCAGAAACATCCATGCCTTATCCGGGGATCGAACCGAGGCTCCTTCGATCAGTAGCCAAGCGCGTTAACCACTCGGCCACGGGAATAACAAAAAGGAACTAAAACAGATTGCATCATCACACATGGCTGTTTGTGTTTTCTTTCTGGCGAGGTCTCGCCTTCCTCTCAGATCATCTCTATGGCGTATTAAACTGACAGGCTCCTGACTGATCTCTATGGCAAGCAGCTGCTTGAGAAGTAATTTATTTTTCATTTTTATTCGCATAATGAACTGTTTTGAAAATTTATAGTGATTATTGAAAATGTATATTTTTGTTTCTTAATCAAGATATTTTCTTGATTCTTTAAAATAGTTTTTTTTTTCAATTCATTACTAATGAGAAATGTATGTTTTCATTTTTAAGTTGAGGATTTTTCTTGTCTGTTTCGGAATATAGTGTCTTGCCCAATGGATCATCATTAAGTTTAGATTTGTCATCCCTGGTTTAGGGACAACCACTTGTTTTTACTAAATAATATTTATTTCACTTTGAAAAGAATTTTAAAATTTTAATTTCCCGAAGAAGTAGTAAAGAAGAAATTTAGTTCAGTTGATGCATCGTGAATAACAGAACACGTCATAGTGTGCGCATTAATTCACATCACTTAAAACTAGAATGTTTCGTTGATCAACAGAAAAAGCAGATTATTGTGATACAATATAATTATTGCATCACAACAATTGATTAAAAAATTAAATTAATCAAATAATTACAACGACAACACACTATTGAACTTTGTTTATCAATTCCTTCAAGCGCTGCGTTGTTTTACCTCTGAGCTGCACTTTTTTGCACACCATGGGCTAAATGGCCAGGTCACATGGACCCCGAAGGCTCAGAGAAGGTTGGGGACCCACTGGAACATCTGTTGGGAGAGAGATGGTAGCCTCCCGTCAAGGCCATCCAGCGTGTTCTTTAACGTGCACAGCTCTCCCGCACACGGGACACGGCTTAACGTCCCATCCGACGGGCGGTGGCCTTTCCAAGCCCATCTGTGTCCCCTACTGACCGTGGGCAAGGCGGGGAATTTTGCGGAGATAAATCTCAACGCTGACCCAGCTGGGACTCGAACCTGGGAACTACAGATTACGAGCCTGGAGCGCTACCGACTGAGCCACCCCCGCCCCATTCAAGCGCTGCATTGCATCTCTTTCTGCCTTTATCGTCAGAGGAAACATCACAGCTGCCGATGCTTACTGCACCAGTGATTTGCTATAAAGAGGAAAAAAAACAAAACAGAATTTCCGTTTTCATTCTCGCGGTGTCTTTTTCGACGCGTGGTTCCCTTGTTGACCGTCGAGTGCCGAGAAATGAATTGTGGCGTGTACCAGAGCACAAACCCTCTATTAAAGGGGCGGAACGGCACGAGCTCTTTTGTAAACAATCAGAATAATTTCCGCGAATGCTTCCGGGCAAATGAGTGGTCACGTGATATCTCTCTCGCACATTACCGCCTGCCTCGTGGATATTTATGGCAGCTGGCTCTGTGTCGAAGATGATTTACTCGAATGCGGATTCCGTTAATGAACACTCACTCAAGCGTTAATTTCTCTGCATTTCGTATTCGCTAAGGGATGTTCACTCTGTAGTGTGGCAAAGACTAAAAATCACAGATATGCTGGTTCGAATCCCTATTGTATCAGCTTCAGTAGAGGAACGTGAGTGGACACAGGGTAGACAATGAGAGACTATGCGACTGCGCAGTTGGCTCTTCGATAGTTCTCAGCGATTAGTGACGTAACAATCATCTCCCAATCAAGCAAGTCTATCATCGACCGGTCAATTCTCTGCCAATCAATCAATCAGGCACAGTGCCATTATTTAGTTTCGGGGGAGGGCAGGGGGGTGCTCTGAGAATAAGAGTTGAGCAGGGTTTCCCAATTACTGAAATATTCCACCTAACAGGAAAAGGTTAAACTGATATTTTATACGGAATGAGATTTTATAGTTATTTTTTTAAATCTGCTTTTAATGTTGGGCATATATTATGGGGCTAAAATAAAATTGTACAAAGACACTTGTTTTGGATCTCAAAGCAGGCTGATAAGTTTGAGAGTTCGTTTTCGACAACCGCTTTTTCGGGGGGAGACCTGGTCCCCTCCCCCGCCCCTTGGTACATCCGTGCAACCAATGAACTATGAGAATTGTCGAAACATCAAGTGCGCATGCTCATAGTCTCGACAGTGCTTTTCTAGTTGCCATTCTCTCTTCGCTACTATTCAGCATGGATATTGTCTCTGGCTTGGTGAGAAAAGTGATGTAAGAAAATTTATTGTTCTTAGGATCGATCGTTAGGCATTGGTTTTCGTAAAGGGGGTAATTATCCTCCTCCCCCTTTACCACCCCCCGATAGGGGACCACCTTGACGTGGTGCGAGGCCTACGGTGTCTTTGTGAAGTAGGGTTCCGGCTCGTTGGTCCCTGGTGTGCACGAGAGCTTGCAGTCCCAGATGGAGAGGCCTATAGTGGAGGGTCCAGATGGCTGGAATGAGGTTGCCACCCAAGCGGGCTCATCGACTGGCCGCTGAGAAGCTTCGGGACTCCAGCCCCGACGAAGTTCGTGGGTCGGCAGACTGCTGTCGGGGCCGTGGGTCCGTGGCTCTGATGGAGAGGACGAAGTTGAGGGCTTGCGACTGGGAGTGGGATCCCCGGTTAGCAGGCTTATCGATGGAAAAGCCAAACTAAGAGTCTCCACAACGGGAGCCGAGGCAACTTGGGTTGTATATCCTTGTTTGTGGCTAACCGGGGAGCAGATTAAATTTAGGTTTTGACCGATGGATGAGCTTTACTTTTCTATAGGACTGTTCGCCATAGGTAGTCGTGGGGCGAGCTGCATCTATATGGTGCTATCTTGCCCTCGACATAGGTAGTGGTGTCCATGGCATTATCCCCATAGATGTAGTGCAGTTTTTTTATATGTGCCGTCCCATGGCCGAGTGGTTAGCGCGCTTGGCTACTGATCTAAGGGACCTGGGTTCGAGCTCCGGGTAAGGCATGGTTGTATGTGTCGTTTTTCTGCTGAGGTCCGCCATCCTCTTATATCTTCTATTTTGGCATATAAACTGACAGACTCCTCCTCTGTGGCAAGCAGCTGCTTGAGGGGGTATTTTTTTATTTTTTATATTGCGGAGCATCTGGAGGGTGCCTTCATTACTAATTTTCTCCCCCTTTAAAAATGTTACTAAACAGGAAAAATGTTAATAACGAAGGAGAAAATAAAGCATATATTTATTTCTTGTGTTTTGCAAGAAAAATATTTAAAGATTGATAAGCCCCAGATAAGGCATGGATGTTCGTGTTGTTTTTCTACTGAGGTCTTGCCATCCTCTCAGACCTTCTACTTTGGCATATAAACTGACAGACTCCTGTCAGACCTTTGTGGCAAGCAGCTGCTTGAGGGGGTATTTATTATTATTTTTTATTAAAATGTAGAGAAATATTTTTCACCGGAAAGGGGTTCCTGTCCATTTCCGATCGACCCAGTAACTTGCCCCCCCCCCCCGTCATTTTATCTAAATCCGATTCTGAATATTTACATCAAGACAGCTTTGCCTATAAATAAATAAATAAAATAAATACCCCCTAAGCAGCTGCTTGCCACAGAGGTCTGACAGGAGCCTGTCAGTTTATATGCCATAGTAGAAGGTCTGTGAGGATGGCAGGCCCTCAGCAGAAAAACGACACAAACAGCCATGCCTTGCCCGGGACTCGAACCCAGTCCCTTAGATTAGTAGCCAAGCGCGCTAACCACTCGGCCATGGGACGGCTTCCTCCTATATAGTCGTTTATTTTCATTTTCAATCAATTTTAGAAAAGATGGAGCAATATACTACATTGAAAAGTGTATCTAAAATTCTTATACGTAACCAATACTAGTTTGTTATAATAACAATAATTTTAACGTTTTGAAATAAACACAAATTATAAATCGTTCAGCGATAATTTTTTTGTCATTTTTAAATTTCTGCCTAGACTAATATATATATATCACTAGTAATTTAAAAGCCCTAACTATTCTATTATTTTCATAATAAAATCGGATTGCTACAACGCGATTCTCTAAAACAAGGCGATCTTGAAGAACACATCTATCGCGTTGTAGCAGAAGTGAATTATAAATGCATTTAATTTAAAATATTTATCAATTTTTAATTATTTACTCCTGTCCTTAAAATATTCTGTCTGTCGCATGTGACCTTTGCCGACCCTAATCCCTTGGTCAAACGTGATCATTCAGCTCTGCTTGCATGTCGATCCCACATTCTGATAGAAGCATGTGGCTACTAAGATTGCACACCATGAGCTAAATGGCCAGGCCACAAGGACCCGAAGGCTCAGAGAAGGTTGGGGGAGGGGACCCACTGGAACAGCTGTTGGGAGACAGATGGTAGCCTCCCGTCAAGGCCATCCAGCGTGTTCTTTAACGTGCACAGGGTATGGCTCTCCCGCACACGGGGCCACGGCTTAACGTCCCATCCGACGGACGGCGGCCTTTCCAAGCCCATCGGTGTGCTACTGACCGTGGGCACGGCGGGGAATTTTGCGGAGATAAATCTCAACGCTGACCCAGCTGGAACTCGAACCTGGGAACTACAGATTACGAGCCTGGCGCGCTACCGACTGAGCCACCCCTGCCCCGAAGCACGTGGCTATTAAGAATATATTTTATTAAACACTAGCAAAATATCTAACCAAGGCATTTGATATTTCTGCTCTGCGGCGTATAGCAACTCTGTACTCTATCAGGAAACGTTTCCGAACACTTCTATGTTTATTCGAATGGATAGTCACGTTCATATCTCCCCAACTTCGAAAACAAATTTTTACGGGAAAATGTCACTTGCAATAAATTGAAGATCTCGCTCAAATCTTTCCAATTCTTCATTTTAAACAATATTCTTTTAATATTTACAAAATTATTAAGTTCGAACCATTAACAGCAAAAGCTGTTATTATGCTCGCTCTACACATTTTCAAAATTAATAGAACATTTGCATTTATTTTATACTAGGTGGTTTGTTGTAACAATAATTTGTGTTTTAGCATACTTTTTAAGAAAATTGTTATGATCAGTGACGCTTCTTTCAAATGCTTCAGGCTCCACAACTATTTTTAATATCACATAAATGTTGTTGAAAATTGAGAATTGAAAAGATTTGAGTGAGATCTTCAATTGATCTCCAGTGACACTTTCCCGTAAAAAAAAGTTTCCTTTTAAAGTTAGGGAGCTGTGAGTGAGAATTAGCATTCACATAATATGGAAGTGTTCGTAAAAAAAGCTTCCTTTTAAAGTTAGGGAGCTGTGAGTGAGAATTAGCATTCACATAATATGGAAGTGTTCGTAAAAAAAAGCTTCTTTTTAAAGTTAGGGAGCTGTGAGTGAGAATTACCATTCACATAATATGGAAGTGTTCGCAAAAAAAGCTTCTTTTTAAAGTTAGGGAGCTGTGAGCGAGAATTAGCATTCACATAATATGGAAGTGTTCGTAAAAAAAACTTCCTTTTAAAGTTAGGGAGCTGTGAGTGAGAATTACCATTCACATAATATGGAAGTGTTCGCAAAAAAAGCTTTCTTTTAAAGTTAGGAAGCTGTGAGTGAGAATTACCATTCACATAATATGGAAGTGTTCGTAAAAAAAAGCTTCCTTTTAAAGTTAGGGAGCTGTGAGTGAGAATTAGCATTCACATAATATGGAAGTGTTCGTATGAAAAGCTTCCTTTTAAAGTTAGGGAGCTGTGAGTGAGAATTACCATTCACATAATATGGAAGTGTTCGCAAAAAAAGCTTCTTTTTAAAGTTAGGGAGCTGTGAGTGAGAATTAGCATTCACATAATATGGAAGTGTTCGTAAAAAAAGCTTCCTTTTAAAGTTAGGGAGCTGTGAGTGAGAACTACCATTCACATAATATGGAAGTGTTCGCAAAAAAAGCTTGCTTTTTTAAAGTTAGGGAGCTGTGAGTGAGAATTAGCATTCACATAATATGGAAGTGTTCGTAAAAAAAGTTTCCTTTTAAAGTTAGGGAGCTGTGAGTGAGAATTAGCATTCACATAATATGGAAGTGTTCGTAAAAAAAGTTTCCTTTTAAAGTTAGGGAGCTGTGAGTGAGAATTAGCATTCACATAATATGGAAGTGTTCGTAAAAAAAGCTTCCTTTTAAAGTTAGGGAGCTGTGAGTAAGAATTAGCATTCACATAATATGGAAGTGTTCGTAAAAGAAAAGCTTCCTTTTAAAGTTAGGGAGCTGTGAGTGAGAATTAGCATTCACATAATATTGAAGTGTTCGTAAAAAAAGCTTCCTTTTGAAGTTAGGGAGCTGTGAGTGAGAATTAGCATTCACATAATATGGAAGTGTTCGCAAAAAAAGCTTTCTTTTAAAGTTAGGGAGCTGTGAGTGAGAAATACCATTCACATAATATGGAAGTCTTCGTAAAAAAAGCTTCCTTTTAAAGTTAGGGAGCTGTGAGTGAGAATTACCATTCACATAATATGGAAGTGTTCGTAAAAAAAAAAAGCTTCCTTTTAAAGTTAGGGAGCTGTGAGTGAGAATTACCATTCACATAATATGGAAGTGTTCGTAAAAAAAAGCTTCCTTTTAAAGTTAGGGAGCTGTGAGTGAGAATTACCATTCACATAATATGGAAGTGTTCGTAAAAAAAAAGCTTTCTTTTAAAGTTAGGGAGCTGTGAGTGAGAATTACCATTCACATAATATGGACGTGTTCGTAAAAAAACAAGCTTCCTTTTAAAGTTAGGGAGCTGTGAGTGAGAATTACCATTCACATAATATGGAAGTCTTCGTAAAAAAAAGCTTCCTTTTAAAGTTAGGGAGCTGTGAGTGAGAATTCATCATCATCATCATCATCATCATCATCAAGCAGCCATGGGCTACGGAGGTCCAACCAGACCGCGCAATTTAGTTCTCCAAGCAAGTCTATCCTGAGCTACATCTACTGCATCTGGCCACTGCACACCAATTCTAACAAGGTCCTGTTTGACATTGTTTGCCCACCGCATCCTAGGTCTCCCCTTCTTTCTGAGGCCTTTAGGCACACTGTTCATAACCCTATTCGCCAATCTATAATTATTCATACGGGCAACATGGCCAAACCAACGGAGTCTCTCTCTGCACAATATGCTGCTTAAAGGAGGTTGCAAACTTCTTTGCCTAACCTCATCATTAGTTACAAAGTTAAACCACCTAATACCCAAGATACTGCGCAAGCATCTAGAATCAAAAGCATCTAGTTTCCTGTTATCTTGCTTACACAGCGTCCAAGTTTCACTACCATAACTAACCCTAGAAAGAACCAAACTATTACAGCCTAATTTTAGTCTTTAGGTATATACGCCTATTTCTCCACACTCTCCATAGATTCTTAAAAGTCCCGGCAGCAATCCCTATTCGTCTGTCAATCTCATGCCGCACATCACCATTATCTGTTATATAGCTCCCAAGATAATTAAACTGTGACACCTGCTCAAGACTGCAACCATTCAGATTAACTGAATCACAGCCTGCCTGACCAATTTTCATCACTTTAGTTTTCTCTCTGTTTATAACCAAACCTACTCTACTACCAGTCTCATCAACAGCTCGAATGAAAGAGTTCATCTCATCAACATCATTTGCCAAAAGGGCTAAATCATCAGCATAATCTAAATCAGACATTTTCGTATCTCCAGCCCATTTAAGGCCAAAATCTTTCCCTTGAAGTGAATTTCGCATAACATAATCAATAACCAAACTAAAGAGAAAAGGAGACAAAATGCACCCTTGTCGAACACCAGAAGTAATGCTAAACCAATTGCTACAAGCCTTACCAACTCTCACACATGACTCAGTGTTATTATAGAGAGCTTTCATTATGTTAACTAACTTGTCTGGTATACCATATGATCTCACAATCAACCACAAATTATGACGATCAACAGAGTCGAAAGCCTTTTTGAAATCAACAAAGCTAGCAACCAAAGGTTTCTGAAACTCTAAACATTTCTCAAGAATCTACCTAAGTGAAAATATCTGATCCACACATCCCCTACCACTTCTGAATCCACATTGCTCATCACGCAATTGCCTGTCAACCAGATTCTTAATTCTATTAAGCACAATCATGGAAAGAACTTTACCTGGAACAGAGAGTAGGCTAATACCCCTAAAGTTATCACAAGAACCGTGATCACCTTTTTTGAAAATAGGGATAACAATAGCTCTGGTAAAATCCTTAGGAACCATGCATTTATCATAAAAGATATTCAGAATTTCAGTCATCCAAGTGGTAACCGAAACATTTCCAGCTCTAAGCATTTCCGTAGTAATTTCATCTACCCCTGGGGATTTATGAAGTTTAAGTTTAGAAATAGCCAAAATAACTTCAGATTGTGTTATAGGGCCAACATTAAAGCCACCAATGCATCTATCATCATTGCAAACAATGGGAATAGAACTAATCGCATTGTTTAGAATATCACTGAAATGCTCAGCCCACCCAGCCATGACAGAATCCTCATCTTCTATAACCTTACCTTGTTTATCCTTCAATCCCTGTATACCTGTCCGTTTTCTACCACACAAAACATTAACTATCTGGTAAAGCTCTCTGCTGTTGTGCTGTCTAACTGCTTCCTCGGCTTTCTCAGCCAAACCATCAAGCCAAAGATTCTTATCAGCAGCTAAATGATCTTTTACACGTTTATTAAGTTCTCTGTAATGCTTTCTATTAGTACTAGTAGGGTATTGATTAAGGACATTCCTGCAGTTCTTTCTTTCCGAAATAAGCTCAAGTGCCTTATCACTCAGATAATTTTGCCTCTTCTGCTCCTTTTTTCCTAAAAGAGTACTGTTAGTGTCCAAAAAAGCCTGTTTAAAATGATCCCATTCTTCCTCAACTTCAGTAGTAAGCATACCATGACTGTCATAATGACTAAGTAACCTATCATGTTAAGCTTTCGCTATAACTGGGTCTTTCAGAGCTTAAGTATTAAAAGCAAATTTTTTAACCCTAGCACAACACTTTTTAAGTTTAAGTTGCAAGACACTTTTAACAAGGTAATGGTCAGATCCAATTTCAGCTCCCCTATATGCCCTGGTATTTCTAACAGAACTAGCCCATTTGCTGTTAATTAATCTTTAATCAATCATATTCCTATGCAGCCCATCAGGTGAAACCCACGTGTACTTATGTATGTCGTGGTCTTTGTAATATGTGTTAGTTATTCTGAAACCATTGAGTTTACTTTCCTGTAGGAGACGTTGCCCATTGCAGCTACCAATACTAAAAGGGCCAATCACCCCTCCCCAAAGGTCAGAGTCAGTACCAACTTTGGCATTGAAGTCACCAAGAACAAGGGTAATATCTCCTTTCTTGACAGAATTCAAAATATCCTGAAGTTGTTCATAAAACCTATCCTTCTCATCCTCATCAGCATTATCAGTGGGGGCATAACAGCAGATAACATTCAGGTCTTTAACGCTTGTCTGAAATTTTGCTGTAAGAAACCTTTCATTAATGCACTCATATCCTAGAAGAGCATCACTAGCGTGTCTGCTGAGAAGCAGACCGACGCCTTGGTGATGCTTATTGTCGTCCCTCCCTGAAAAGAGAAATTTAAGATTATTTTTAAGAATCTGACCTTTATCTGTCCATCTGGTCTCTTGCAAGCCGAGAATATCTATATTATAATGGTGGAATTCTTGTGTGAGGACATCAAGAGAAAAAGCTCTGTGCAGAGTCCTCACATTCCAACTACCTATGGAGAGAAAATGGTTAGTGGGATGTTTAAAGAAACTATGTTTATTGAGAGAGGGAATGCCGACAATATCAAACAGCCCCCTAATCGCAGACATGGGGCAAAGACCCGTTCCCCCACCACTAAAGGCTGAAGCCATCTACACTGGAAGACTTCCTCCAATGTAGAATTTGACGATGCCAATAGAAGCAAAGAGTTCAGATGCCTGCGATGACCTCTGCTCAGGATTATCCACCAGCTGATAAACATATCCTGCGAATCTATTCACTTGAGGCTGTCAACCCACAAATAAACAGAAAACACAGCGGAAGATTTTCCCTCCACAGAAGCCCACCAATGCAGCAAAATCAGGATCCATAATCAAGCTCAGAGCCATATATCAGTCCAGTCCAGTGGGTTTATAAGGTCAGCACCAGGACCCTGTGTGGTTGACCACTCCTCAGCAGGGTAGAAAAAAAAAGAAAAGTAGCCATAGTTGTCCAGATCAGTAGGCCACACTAATCTGGCAGCCCTCCCCTTCCGTTCACTTCCACAAGAGAGTATCTCTTTTGAAAGGTATTAACGGTCTGCACCACGAGAAGGCGGGGTCGGACATTAGGTGCTAGGCTTGGCCGGTTCTATGCATCATCACAGGGGATTGGTGCATAGCTCTCCTTCCATTGACTACCTAGCTACCATTTAGAGATCGAGTGAGAATTAGCATTCACAAAATATGGAAGTGTTTGTAAAAAAAAAAAAGATTTCTTTTAAAGTTAGGGAGCTGTGAGTGAGAATTACCATTCACATAATATGGAAGTGTTCGTAAAAAAAAGCTTCCTTTTAAAGTTAGGGAGCTGTGAGTGAGAATTACCATTCACATAATATGGAAGTGTTCGTAAAAAAAGCTTCCTTTTAAAGTTAGGGAGCTGTGAGTGAGAATTACCATTCACATAATATGGAAGTGTTCGTAAAAAAAAAGCTTCCTTTTAAAGTTAGGGAGCTGTGAGTGAGAATTACCATTCACATAATATGGAAGTGTTAGTAAAAAAAAGCTTCCTTTTAAAGTTAGGGAGCTGTGAGTGAGAATTACCATTCACATAATATGGAAGTGTTCGTAAAAAAAAGCTTCCTTTTAAAGTTAGGGAGTTGTGAGTGGGAATTACCATTCACATAATATGGAAGTGTTCGTAAAAAAAAGCTTCCTTTTAAAGTTAGGGAGCTGTGAGTGAGAATTACCATTCACATAATATGGAAGTGTTCGTAAAAAAAAAGCTTCCTTTTAAAGTTAGGGAGCTGTGAGTGAGAATTACCATTCACATAATATGGAAGTGTTCGTAAAAAAAAAGCTTCCTTTTAAAGTTAGGGAGCTGTGAGTGAGAATTACCATTCACATAATATGGAAGTGTTCGTAAAAAAAAAGCTTCCTTTTAAAGTTAGGGAGCTGTGAGTGAGAATTACCATTCACATAATATGGAAGTGTTCGTAAAAAAAAGCTTCCTTTTAAAGTTAGGGAGTTGTGAGTGGGAATTACCATTCACATAATATGGAAGTGTTCGTAAAAAAAAGCTTCCTTTTAAAGTTAGGGAGCTGTGAGTGAGAATTACCATTCACATAATATGGAAGTGTTCGTAAAAAAAAAGCTTCCTTTTAAAGTTAGGGAGCTGTGAGTGAGAATTACCATTCACATAATATGGAAGTGTTCGTAAAAAAAAAGCTTCCTTTTAAAGTTAGGGAGCTGTGAGTGAGAATTACCATTCACATAATATGGAAGTGTTCGTAAAAAAAAAAGCTTCCTTTTAAAGTTAGGGAGCTGTGAGTGAGAATTACCATTCACATAATATGGAAGTGTTCGTAAAAAAAAAGCTTCCTTTTAAAGTTAGGGAGCTGTGAGTGAGAATTACCATTCACATAATATGGAAGTGTTCGTAAAAAAAAAAGCTTCCTTTTAAAGTTAGGGAGCTGTGAGTGAGAATTACCATTCACATAATATGGAAGTGTTCGTAAAAAAAAAGCTTCCTTTTAAAGTTAGGGAGCTGTGAGTGAGAATTACCATTCACATAATATGGAAGTGTTCGTAAAAAAAAAGCTTCCTTTTAAAGTTAGGGAGCTGTGAGTGAGAATTACCATTCACATAATATGGAAGTGTTCGTAAAAAAAAAGCTTCCTTTTAAAGTTAGGGAGCTGTGAGTGAGAATTACCATTCACATAATATGGAAGTGTTCGTAACTTTTTGCAATATAGTGTATATTGTGTTTGTATCAAATATTGAATTATGTTATTACTCTATTTCTATAGTTTTTTATTCAAGTAAAAATGTAACATGATAATTCAAAACCAAATTTGGTAATATATAAATTAGCATAATGACCACTCGTAGCCCAAATAACATTAACAATAGCACAGAAATGTTAAAGAAGTAAAGGAATTAATTTTTTAGGTTATTTTACACTGGTTTCCATAAATTAAGGAAAATCCCTATGTTAAGTCAAAGGGAAGCTAACGTCAAAGTTCTATAACTTATAAAAAAGTTTTTTTGCTTTGTAAAATCTGAATGCAGATAAAATTCTCAATCAAATGAATCAATATCTCGATTTTCAACAATATTCGTTTCAATATTTAATGAGTTATGGAAGTTTGAATATTTAACAACAGCAATGCCAGACTTAAGAAACTTATACAAAACTGAAGAACAGTAAAAGAATTCTTTACACAAAGTTTTTAGATACAAACTTATTTTATTAAACACTTTGATACTACACTTATTACTAAGTTTAAATTAATTTCAGCAGTCAATTTTTGTGGTTGGCATTGTTAACGCTAAATATTTAAACTTTCATAACTCATTAAATACTGAAAATCGTTAACGTATAACTCATTAAATTGTTGAAAATCGAGTAATTGATTTATTTGATTGAGATCTTTATCTGCAATCACAGTTTTCAAAACCAAGAAACTTATCTTAGAAGTTATAGAGCTTTGATGTTAGCTTCCCATTGACTTAACATAGGGATTTTCCTTAATTTATGCAAATCAGTGAGTTATCAAAGCATTCCAGGTGAATGAATAGTCATAAATTTCAATATTCATTGAAAATATTATAATTTCAGTGAGTCAATTTGCTCCATTAACATGAGTAAGCCCGGATCTAGAAAAAAAAAAGGGGAAGGGGGGATAAGAGACTGGATATCGATTGCAGTGTAATATTTTCCCCTTCATTTTTGAGATTTTTTAAAAAAATTCTTGAAAAAGGGTGAAATATGCACTAAAGAATTTTTGGGTTGGGTTGTTTTACCTCTGAGCTGCACTTTTTTGCACACAATGGGCTAAATGGCCAGGTCACATGGACCCCGAAGGCTCAGAGAAGATTGGGGGAGGGGACCCACTGGAACAGCTGTTGGGAGACAGATGGTAGCCTCCCGTCAAGGCCATCCAGCGTGTTCTTTAACGTGCACAGGGTATGGCTCTCCCGCACACGGGGCCACGGCTTAACGTCCCATCCGACGGACGGCGGCCTTTCCAAACCCATCGGTGTCCCCTACTGACCGTGGGCAGGGCGGGGAATTTTGCGGAGATAAATCTCAACGCTGACCCAGCTGGGACTCGAACCTGGGAACTACAGATTACGAGCCTGGCGCGCTACCGACTGAGCCACCCCCGCCCCAAAAAGAATTTTTGGCCTTCATTACCTTTATTAGTAGTCTCAAAAGAGGGTGGGGCATAAAAGGGTGGGCATGGCCCTCCAAGATTCAGTCCTGAATATGAGAGATATTTTCGTCACAAATTTTCGATATTTATTCCCTTATCACGAACTCTGTGAATTTGCAAGCAGAAACTGCTGCCTTTCTCTCTTCACTCGGTTACGGGTTTTTGAATGAACAGCGCAATACCATCTGACGAATTGCGAATAACTGATCTTTGATTACTAATAATTAAATTCATCTAGTGCTTAATTCACAATACTTATAATACATATAATATATACTGGCATGTATACATATAATTATAATAAATTATCGATTGATCATTACCAATTCCTTAACATGCATGCCCTGAAAATCGATGAGTCTTCGATCTGAAGATCAGGACAGTAGCGTGACATATTTTTTTTTTGATTTGCGACATATAGGACAGAGAAGAATCCTAGAAGCTACTTCTAGCTTAATACAGGCCTTCTCATACAAGGACATGCCCTACTAAGACCGAAGTCACTGCCGACCACTGCCTTAGTTAGAGCTAACACAGCACACAAAGTTTGCCTTGCTGGAACAGTCGATAGCTGCCTAACCACTATGCCAGTTAAGGCATTATTATATTTCGTCGCTATCAAGTGCAAAACTGCGAGAAATCCTAACCACGAAATTTCTGCACTATCCGTTGCATTATCTATCAAATGGCTTTCTTGGAATAGAAGAACCCAACAATCAAAGACATGTAGCCAACGACTGACAATGCGTAAAAGTAAAAATCTTTTCCCTCCCCCTTCTAAACAATCGACTACACCAGAGGTTCTCAACCTTTTATGCTTCACGTACCCCCTGGAAATGGGTATGTAACTGGCGTACCCCTTGTATAGATAGATAAAACTATAGTTATAGTATAACAATGGGAATAAAATGAAAGATTTATATCAGTGGTTCTCAAACTTTTATGCTTCACGTACCCCCTGGAAATGTGTATGTAGCTGGCGTACCCTTTGTATAGATAGATAAAACTATAGTTGTAGTATAACAATGGGAATAAAATAAAACATATATATCAGTGGTTCTCAACCTTTTATGCTTCACGTACCCCCTGAAAATGGGTATGTAACTGGCGTACCCCTTGTATAGATAGATAAAACTATAGTTATAGTATAACAATGGGAATAAAATAAAAGATTTATATCAGTGGTCCTCAAACTTTTATGCTTCACGTACCCCCTGGAAATGTGTATGTAGCTGGCGTACCCTTTGTATAGATAGATAAAACTATAGTTATAGTATAACAATGGGAATAAAATAAAACATATATATCAGTGGTCTCAACCTTTTATGCTTCACGTACCCCCTGGAAATGTGTATGTAGCTGGCGTACCCTTTGTATAGATAGATAAAACTATAGTTATAGTATAACAATGGGAATAAAATAAAACATATATATCAGTGGTTCTCAACCTTTTATGCTTCACGTACCCCCTGGAAATGGGTATGTAACTGGCGTACCCCTTGTATAGATAGATAAAACTATAGTTATAGTATAACAATGGGAATAAAATAAAAGATTTATATCAGTGGTTCTCAAACTTTTATGCTTCACGTACCCCCTGTAAATGTGTATGTAGCTGGCGTACCCTTTGTATAGATAGATAAAACTATAGTTATAGTATAACAATGGGAATAAAATAAAACATATATATCAGTGGTTCTCAACCTTTTATGCTTCACGTACCCCCTGGAAATGGGTATGTAACTGGCGTACCCCTTGTATAGATAGATAAAACTATAATTATAGTATAACAGTGGGAATAAAATAAAAGATTTATATCAGTGGTTCTCAAACTTTTATGCTTCACGTACCCCCTGGAAATGTGTATGTAGCTGGCGTACCCTTTGTATAGATAGATAAAACTATAGTTGTAGTATAACAATGGGAATAAAATAAAACATATATATCAGTGGTTCTCAACCTTTTATGCTTCACGTACCCCCTGGAAATGGGTATGTAACTGGCGTACCCCTTGTATAGATAGATAAAACTATAGTTATAGTATAACAATGGGAATAAAATAAAAGATTTATATCAGTGGTTCTCAAACTTTTATGCTTCACGTACCCCCTGGAAATGTGTATGTAGCTGGCGTACCCTTTGTATAGATAGATAAAACTATAGTTATAGTATAACAATGGGAATAAAATAAAACATATATATCAGTGGTTCTCAACCTTTTATGCTTCACTACCCCCTGGAAATGGGTATGTAACTGGCGTACCCCTTGTATAGATAGATAAAACTATAGTTATAGTATAACAATGGGAATAAAATAAAAGATTTATATCAGTGGTCCTCAAACTTTTATGCTTCACGTACCCCCTGGAAATGTGTATGTAGCTGGCGTACCCTTTGTATAGATAGATAAAACTATAGTTATAGTATAACAATGGGAATAAAATAAAACATATATATTAGTGGTCTCAACCTTTTATGCTTCACGTACCCCCTGGAAATGGGTATGTAACTGGCGTACTCCTTGTATAGATAGAAAAAACTATAGTTATAGTATAACAATGGGAATAAAATAAAAGATTTATATCAGTGGTTCTCAAACTTATGTGCTTCACGGACCCCCTGGAAATGTGTATGTAGCTGGCGTACCCTTTGTATAGATAGATAAAACTATAGTTATAGTATAACAATGGGAATAAAATAAAACATATATATCAGTGGTTCTCAACCTTTTATGCTTCACGTACCCCCTGAAAATGGGTATGTAACTGGCGTACCCCTTGTATAGATAGATAAAACTATAGTTATAGTATAAAAATGGGAATAAAATAAAAGATTTATATCAGTGGTTCTCAAACTTTTATGCTTCACGTACCCCCTGTAAATGTGTATGTAGCTGGCGTACCCTTTGTATAGATAGATAAAACTATAGTTATAGTATAACAATGGGAATAAAATAAAACATATATATCAGTGGTTCTCAACCTTTTATGCTTCACGTACCCCCTGGAAATGGGTATGTAACTGGCGTACCCCTTGTATAGATAGATAAAACTATAGTTATAGTATAACAATGGGAATAAAATAAAAGATTTATATCAGTGGTTCTCAAACTTTTATGCTTCACGTACCCCCTGGAAATGTGTATGTAGCTGGCGTACCCTTTGTACAGATAGATAAAACTATAGTTATAGTATAACAATGGGAATAAAATAAAACATTTATATCAGTGGTTCTCAAACTTTTATGCTTCACGTACCCTCTGGAAATGTGTATGTAACTGGCGTACTCTTTGTATAGATAGATAAAACAATAGTTATAGTATAACAATGGGAATAAAGTAAAACATATATATCAGTGGCTCTAAACCTTTTATGCTTCACGTACCCCCTGGAAAAGAGTATGTAACTGGCGTACCCCTTGTATAGATAGATAAGACAATAGTTATAGTATAACAATGGGAATAAAATAAAAGATTTATATCAGTGGTTCTCAACATTTTATGCTTCACGTACCTCCTGGAAATATGCATGTTACTTACCTTTGTATATATAGATAATACTATAGTTATAGTATAACAATGGGAATAAAATAAAACATATATATATCAGTGGTTCTCAACCTTTTATGCTTCACGTACCCCCTGGAAATGTGTATGTAGCTGGCGTATACTTTGTATAGATAGATAATACTATAGTTATAGTATAACAATGGGAATAAAATAAAACATTTATATCAGTGGTTCTCAACCTTTTATGCTTCACGTACCCCCTAGAAATGTGTATGTAGCTGGCGTACCCTTGTATAGATAGATAAAACTATAGTTATAGTATAACAATGGGAATAAAATAAAACATTTATATCAGTGGTTCTCAAACTTTTATGCTTCACGTACCCTCTGGAAATGTGTATGTAACTGGCGTACCCTTTCTATAGATAGATAAAACTATAGTTATAGTATAACAATAGGAATAAAATAAAACATTTATATCAGTGGTTCTCAAACTTTTATGCTTCACGTACCCTCTGGAAATGTGTATGTAACTGGCGTACTCTTTGTATAGATAGATAAAACTATAGTTATAGTATAACAATGGGAATAAAGTAAAACATATATATCAGTGGCTCTAAACCTTTTATGCTTCACGTACCCCCTGGAAATGAGTATGTAACTGGCGTACCCCTTGTATAGATAGATAAGACAATAGTTATAGTGTAACAATGGGAATAAAATAAAACATTTATATCAGTGGTTCTCAACCTTTTATGCTTCACGTACCTCCTGGAAATGTGTATGTAACTGGCGTACCCTTTGTATAGATAGATAAAACTATAGTTATATAGTATAACAATGGGAATAAAGTAAAACATATATATCAGTGGCTCTAAACCTTTTATGCTTCACGTACCCCCTGGAAATGAGTATGTAACTGGCGTACCCCTTGTATAGATAGATAAAACTATAATTATAGTATAACAATGGGAATAAAATAAAAGATTTATATCAGTGATTCTCAAACTTTTATGCTTCACGTACCCCCTGGAAATGTGTATGTAGCTGGCGTACCCTTTGTATAGATAGATAAAACTATAGTTATAGTATAACAATGGGAATAAAATAAAACATATATATCAGTGGTTCTCAACCTTTTATGCTTCACGTACCCCCTGGAAATGGGTATGTAACTGGCGTACCCCTTGTATAGATAGATAAAACTATAATTATAGTATAACAATGGGAATAAAATAAAAGATTTATATCAGTGGTTCTCAAACTTTTATGCTTCACGTACCCCCTGGAAATGTGTATGTAGCTGGCGTACCCTTTGTATAGATAGATAAAACTATAGTTATAGTATAACAATGGGAATAAAATAAAACATATATATCAGTGGTTCTCAACCTTTTATGCTTCACGTACCCCCTGGAAATGGGTATGTAACTGGCGTACCCCTTGTATAGATAGCTAAAACTATAGTTATAGTATAACAATAGGAATAAAATAAAAGATTTATATCAGTGGTTCTCAAACTTTTATGCTTCACGTACCCCCTGGAAATGTGTATGTAGCTGGCGTACCCTTTGTATAGATAGATAAAACTATAGTTGTAGTATAACAATGGGAATAAAATAAAACATATATATCAGTGGTTCTCAACCTTTTATGCTTCACGTACCCCCTGGAAATGGGTATGTAACTGGCGTACCCCTTGTATAGATAGATAAAACTATAGTTATAGTATAACAATGGGAATAAAATAAAAGATTTATATCAGTGGTTCTCAAACTTTTATGCTTCACGTACCCCCTGGAAATGTGTATGTAGCTGGCGTACCCTTTGTATAGATAGATAAAACTATAGTTATAGTATAACAATGGGAATAAAATAAAACATATATATCAGTGGTTCTCAACCTTTTATGCTTCACTACCCCCTGGAAATGGGTATGTAACTGGCGTACCCCTTGTATAGATAGATAAAACTATAGTTATAGTATAACAATGGGAATAAAATAAAAGATTTATATCAGTGGTCCTCAAACTTTTATGCTTCACGTACCCCCTGGAAATGTGTATGTAGCTGGCGTACCCTTTGTATAGATAGATAAAACTATAGTTATAGTATAACAATGGGAATAAAATAAAACATATATATTAGTGGTCTCAACCTTTTATGCTTCACGTACCCCCTGGAAATGGGTATGTAACTGGCGTACTCCTTGTATAGATAGAAAAAACTATAGTTATAGTATAACAATGGGAATAAAATAAAAGATTTATATCAGTGGTTCTCAAACTTATGTGCTTCACGGACCCCCTGGAAATGTGTATGTAGCTGGCGTACCCTTTGTATAGATAGATAAAACTATAGTTATAGTATAACAATGGGAATAAAATAAAACATATATATCAGTGGTTCTCAACCTTTTATGCTTCACGTACCCCCTGAAAATGGGTATGTAACTGGCGTACCCCTTGTATAGATAGATAAAACTATAGTTATAGTATAAAAATGGGAATAAAATAAAAGATTTATATCAGTGGTTCTCAAACTTTTATGCTTCACGTACCCCCTGTAAATGTGTATGTAGCTGGCGTACCCTTTGTATAGATAGATAAAACTATAGTTATAGTATAACAATGGGAATAAAATAAAACATATGTATCAGTGGTTCTCAACCTTTTATGCTTCACGTACCCCCTGGAAATGGGTATGTAACTGGCGTACCCCTTGTATAGATAGATAAAACTATAGTTATAGTATAACAATGGGAATAAAATAAAAGATTTATATCAGTGGTTCTCAAACTTTTATGCTTCACGTACCCCCTGGAAATGTGTATGTAGCTGGCGTACCCTTTGTACAGATAGATAAAACTATAGTTATAGTATAACAATGGGAATAAAATAAAACATTTATATCAGTGGTTCTCAAACTTTTATGCTTCACGTACCCTCTGGAAATGTGTATGTAACTGGCGTACTCTTTGTATAGATAGATAAAACTATAGTTATAGTATAACAATGGGAATAAAGTAAAACATATATATCAGTGGCTCTAAACCTTTTATGCTTCACGTACCCCCTGGAAAAGAGTATGTAACTGGCGTACCCCTTGTATAGATAGATAAGACAATAGTTATAGTATAACAATGGGAATAAAATAAAAGATTTATATCAGTGGTTCTCAACATTTTATGCTTCACGTACCTCCTGGAAATATGCATGTTACTTACCTTTGTATATATAGATAATACTATAGTTATAGTATAACAATGGGAATAAAATAAAACATATATATATCAGTGGTTCTCAACCTTTTATGCTTCACGTACCCCCTGGAAATGTGTATGTAGCTGGCGTATACTTTGTATAGATAGATAATACTATAGTTATAGTATAACAATGGGAATAAAATAAAACATTTATATCAGTGGTTCTCAACCTTTTATGCTTCACGTACCCCCTAGAAATGTGCATGTAGCTGGCGTACCCTTGTATAGATAGATAAAACTATAGTTATAGTATAACAATGGGAATAAAATAAAACATTTATATCAGTGGTTCTCAAACTTTTATGCTTCACGTACCCTCTGGAAATGTGTATGTAACTGGCGTACTCTTTGTATAGATAGATAAAACTATAGTTATAGTATAACAATAGGAATAAAATAAAACATTTATATCAGTGGTTCTCAAACTTTTATGCTTCACGTACCCTCTGGAAATGTGTATGTAACTGGCGTACTCTTTGTATAGATAGATAAAACTATAGTTATAGTATAACAATGGGAATAAAGTAAAACATATATATCAGTGGCTCTAAACCTTTTATGCTTCACGTACCCCCTGGAAATGAGTATGTAACTGGCGTACCCCTTGTATAGATAGATAAGACAATAGTTATAGTATAACAATGGGAATAAAATAAAACATTTATATCAGTGGTTCTCAACCTTTTATGCTTCACGTACCTCCTGGAAATGTGTATGTAACTGGCGTACCCTTTGTATAGATAGATAAAACTATAGTTATATAGTATAACAATGGGAATAAAGTAAAACATATATATCAGTGGCTCTAAACCTTTTATGCTTCACGTACCCCCTGGAAATGGGTATGTAACTGGCGTACCCCTTGTATAGATAGCTAAAACTATAGTTATAGTATAACAATAGGAATAAAATAAAAGATTTATATCAGTGGTTCTCAAACTTTTATGCTTCACGTACCCCCTGGAAATGTGTATGTAGCTGGCGTACCCTTTGTATAGATAGATAAAACTATAGTTGTAGTATAACAATGGGAATAAAATAAAACATATATATCAGTGGTTCTCAACCTTTTATGCTTCACGTACCCCCTGGAAATGGGTATGTAACTGGCGTACCCCTTGTATAGATAGATAAAACTATAGTTATAGTATAACAATGGGAATAAAATAAAAGATTTATATCAGTGGTTCTCAAACTTTTATGCTTCACGTACCCCCTGGAAATGTGTATGTAGCTGGCGTACCCTTTGTATAGATAGATAAAACTATAGTTATAGTATAACAATGGGAATAAAATAAAACATATATATCAGTGGTTCTCAACCTTTTATGCTTCACTACCCCCTGGAAATGGGTATGTAACTGGCGTACCCCTTGTATAGATAGATAAAACTATAGTTATAGTATAACAATGGGAATAAAATAAAAGATTTATATCAGTGGTCCTCAAACTTTTATGCTTCACGTACCCCCTGGAAATGTGTATGTAGCTGGCGTACCCTTTGTATAGATAGATAAAACTATAGTTATAGTATAACAATGGGAATAAAATAAAACATATATATTAGTGGTCTCAACCTTTTATGCTTCACGTACCCCCTGGAAATGGGTATGTAACTGGCGTACTCCTTGTATAGATAGATAAAACTATAGTTATAGTATAACAATGGGAATAAAATAAAAGATTTATATCAGTGGTTCTCAAACTTATGTGCTTCACGGACCCCCTGGAAATGTGTATGTAGCTGGCGTACCCTTTGTATAGATAGATAAAACTATAGTTATAGTATAACAATGGGAATAAAATAAAACATATATATCAGTGGTTCTCAACCTTTTATGCTTCACGTACCCCCTGGAAATGGGTATGTAACTGGCGTACCCCTTGTATAGATAGATAAAACTATAGTTATAGTATAACAATGGGAATAAAATAAAAGATTTATATCAGTGGTTCTCAAACTTTTATGCTTCACGTACCCCCTGTAAATGTGTATGTAGCTGGCGTACCCTTTGTATAGATAGATAAAACTATAGTTATAGTATAACAATGGGAATAAAATAAAACATGTATATCAGTGGTTCTCAACCTTTTATGCTTCACGTACCCCCTGGAAATGGGTATGTAACTGGCGTACCCCTTGTATAGATAGATAAAACTATAGTTATAGTATAACAATGGGAATAAAATAAAAGATTTATATCAGTGGTTCTCAAACTTTTATGCTTCACGTACCCCCTGGAAATGTGTATGTAGCTGGCGTACCCTTTGTATAGATAGATAAAACTATAGTTATAGTATAACAATGGGAATAAAATAAAACATTTATATCAGTGGTTCTCAAACTTTTATGCTTCACGTACCCTCTGGAAATGTGTATGTAACTGGCGTACTCTTTGTATAGATAGATAAAACTATAGTTATAGTATAACAATGGGAATAAAGTAAAACATATATATCAGTGGCTCTAAACCTTTTATGCTTCACGTACCCCCTGGAAAAGAGTATGTAACTGGCGTACCCCTTGTATAGATAGATAAGACAATAGTTATAGTATAACAATGGGAATAAAATAAAAGATTTATATCAGTGGTTCTCAACATTTTATGCTTCACGTACCTCCTGGAAATATGCATGTTACTTACCTTTGTATATATAGATAATACTATAGTTATAGTATAACAATGGGAATAAAATAAAACATATATATATCAGTGGTTCTCAACCTTTTATGCTTCACGTACCCCCTGGAAATGTGTATGTAGCTGGCGTACACTTTGTATAGATAGATAATACTATAGTTATAGTATAACGATGGGAATAAAATAAAACATTTATATCAGTGGTTCTCAACCTTTTATGCTTCACGTACCCCCTAGAAATGTGTATGTAGCTGGCGTACCCTTGTATAGATAGATAAAACTATAGTTATAGTATAACAATGGGAATAAAATAAAACATTTATATCAGTGGTTCTCAAACTTTTATGCTTCACGTACCCTCTGGAAATGTGTATGTAACTGGCGTACCCTTTCTATAGATAGATAAAACTATAGTTATAGTATAACAATAGGAATAAAATAAAACATTTATATCAGTGGTTCTCAAACTTTTATGCTTCACGTACCCTCTGGAAATGTGTATGTAACTGGCGTACTCTTTGTATAGATAGATAAAACTATAGTTATAGTATAACAATGGGAATAAAGTAAAACATATATATCAGTGGCTCTAAACCTTTTATGCTTCACGTACCCCCTGGAAATGAGTATGTAACTGGCGTACCCCTTGTATAGATAGATAAGACAATAGTTATAGTATAACAATGGGAATAAAATAAAAGATTTATATCAGTGGTTCTCAACCTTTTATGCTTCACGTACCCCCTGGAAATGTGTATGTAGCTGGAGTACCCTTTGTATAGATAGATAATACTATACTTATAGTATAACAATGGGAATAAAATAAAACATATATATCAGTGGTTCTCAACCTTTTATGCTTCACGTACCCCCTGGAAATGGGTATGTAACTGGCGTACTCTTTGTATAGATAGATAAAACTATAGTTATAGTATAACAATGGGAATAAAGTAAAACATATATATCAGTGGCTCTAAACCTTTTATGCTTCACGTACCCCCTGGAAAAGAGTATGTAACTGGCGTACCCCTTGTATAGATAGATAAGACAATAGTTATAGTATAACAATGGGAATAAAATAAAAGATTTATATCAGTGGTTCTCAACATTTTATGCTTCACGTACCTCCTGGAAATATGCATGTTACTTACCTTTGTATATATAGATAATACTATAGTTATAGTATAACAATGGGAATAAAATAAAACATATATATATCAGTGGTTCTCAACCTTTTATGCTTCACGTACCCCCTGGAAATGTGTATGTAGCTGGCGTATACTTTGTATAGATAGATAATACTATAGTTATAGTATAACGATGGGAATAAAATAAAACATTTATATCAGTGGTTCTCAACCTTTTATGCTTCACGTACCCCCTAGAAATGTGTATGTAGCTGGCGTACCCTTGTATAGATAGATAAAACTATAGTTATAGTATAACAATGGGAATAAAATAAAACATTTATATCAGTGGTTCTCAAACTTTTATGCTTCACGTACCCTCTGGAAATGTGTATGTAACTGGCGTACCCTTTCTATAGATAGATAAAACTATAGTTATAGTATAACAATAGGAATAAAATAAAACATTTATATCAGTGGTTCTCAAACTTTTATGCTTCACGTACCCTCTGGAAATGTGTATGTAACTGGCGTACTCTTTGTATAGATAGATAAAACTATAGTTATAGTATAACAATGGGAATAAAGTAAAACATATATATCAGTGGCTCTAAACCTTTTATGCTTCACGTACCCCCTGGAAATGAGTATGTAACTGGCGTACCCCTTGTATAGATAGCTAAGACAATAGTTATAGTATAACAATGGGAATAAAATAAAACATTTATATCAGTGGTTCTCAACCTTTTATGCTTCACGTACCTCCTGGAAATGTGTATGTAACTGGCGTACCCTTTGTATAGATAGATAAAACTATAGTTATATAGTATAACAATGGGAATAAAGTAAAACATATATATCAGTGGCTCTAAACCTTTTATGCTTCACGTACCCCCTGGAAATGAGTATGTAACTGGCGTACCCCTTGTATAGATAGATAAAACTATAATTATAGTATAACAATGGGAATAAAATAAAAGATTTATATCAGTGGTTCTCAAACTTTTATGCTTCACGTACCCCCTGGAAATGTGTATGTAGCTGGCGTACCCTTTGTATAGATAGATAAAACTATAGTTATAGTATAACAATGGGAATAAAATAAAACATATATATCAGTGGTTCTCAACCTTTTATGCTTCACGTACCCCCTGGAAATGGGTATGTAACTGGCGTACCCCTTTTATAGATAGCTAAAACTATAGTTATAGTATAACAATAGGAATAAAATAAAAGATTTATATCAGTGGTTCTCAAACTTTTATGCTTCACGTACCCCCTGGAAATGTGTATGTAGCTGGCGTACCCTTTGTATAGATAGATAAAACTATAGTTGTAGTATAACAATGGGAATAAAATAAAACATATATATCAGTGGTTCTCAACCTTTTATGCTTCACGTACCCCCTGGAAATGGGTATGTAACTGGCGTACCCCTTGTATAGATAGATAAAACTATAGTTATAGTATAACAATGGGAATAAAATAAAAGATTTATATCAGTGGTTCTCAAACTTTTATGCTTCACGTACCCCCTGGAAATGTGTATGTAGCTGGCGTACCCTTTGTATAGATAGATAAAACTATAGTTATAGTATAACAATGGGAATAAAATAAAACATATATATCAGTGGTTCTCAACCTTTTATGCTTCACTACCCCCTGGAAATGGGTATGTAACTGGCGTACCCCTTGTATAGATAGATAAAACTATAGTTATAGTATAACAATGGGAATAAAATAAAAGATTTATATCAGTGGTCCTCAAACTTTTATGCTTCACGTACCCCCTGGAAATGTGTATGTAGCTGGCGTACCCTTTGTATAGATAGATAAAACTATAGTTATAGTATAACAATGGGAATAAAATAAAACATATATATTAGTGGTCTCAACCTTTTATGCTTCACGTACCCCCTGGAAATGGGTATGTAACTGGCGTACTCCTTGTATAGATAGATAAAACTATAGTTATAGTATAACAATGGGAATAAAATAAAAGATTTATATCAGTGGTTCTCAAACTTATGTGCTTCACGGACCCCCTGGAAATGTGTATGTAGCTGGCGTACCCTTTGTATAGATAGATAAGACTATAGGTATAGTATAACAATGGGAATAAAATAAAACATATATATCAGTGGTTCTCAACCTTTTATGCTTCACGTACCCCCTGGAAATGGGTATGTAACTGGCGTACCCCTTGTATAGATAGATAAAACTATAGTTATAGTATAACAATGGGAATAAAATAAAAGATTTATATCAGTGGTTCTCAAACTTTTATGCTTCACGTACCCCCTGTAAATGTGTATGTAGCTGGCGTACCCTTTGTATAGATAGATAAAACTATAGTTATAGTATAACAATGGGAATAAAATAAAACATATATATCAGTGGTTCTCAACCTTTTATGCTTCACGTACCCCCTGGAAATGGGTATGTAACTGGCGTACTCCTTGTATAGATAGATAAAACTATAGTTATAGTATAACAATGGGAATAAAATAAAAGATTTATATCAGTGGTCCTCAAACTTTTATGCTTCACGTACCCCCTGGAAATGTGTATGTAGCTGGCGTACCCTTTGTATAGATAGATAAAACTATAGTTATAGTATAACAATGGGAATAAAATAAAACATATATATTAGTGGTCTCAACCTTTTATGCTTCACGTACCCCCTGGAAATGGGTATGTAACTGGCGTACTCCTTGTATAGATAGATAAAACTATAGTTATAGTATAACAATGGGAATAAAATAAAAGATTTATATCAGTGGTTCTCAAACTTATGTGCTTCACGGACCCCCTGGAAATGTGTATGTAGCTGGCGTACCCTTTGTATAGATAGATAAGACTATAGGTATAGTATAACAATGGGAATAAAATAAAACATATATATCAGTGGTTCTCAACCTTTTATGCTTCACGTACCCCCTGGAAATGGGTATGTAACTGGCGTACCCCTTGTATAGATAGATAAAACTATAGTTATAGTATAACAATGGGAATAAAATAAAAGATTTATATCAGTGGTTCTCAAACTTTTATGCTTCACGTACCCCCTGTAAATGTGTATGTAGCTGGCGTACCCTTTGTATAGATAGATAAAACTATAGTTATAGTATAACAATGGGAATAAAATAAAACATATATATCAGTGGTTCTCAACCTTTTATGCTTCACGTACCCCCTGGAAATGGGTATGTAACTGGCGTACCCCTTGTATAGATAGATAAAACTATAGTTATAGTATAACAATGGGAATAAAATAAAAGATTTATATCAGTGGTTCTCAAACTTTTATGCTTCACGTACCTCCTGGAAATGTGTATGTAGCTGGCGTACCCTTTGTATAGATAGATAAAACTATAGTTATAGTATAACAATGGGAATAAAATAGAACATTTATATCAGTGGTTCTCAAACTTTTATGCTTGACGTACCCTCTGGAAATGTGTATGTAACTGGCGTACTCTTTGTATAGATAGATAAAACTATAGTTATAGTATAACAATGGGAATAAAGTAAAACATATATATCAGTGGCTCTAAACCTTTTATGCTTCACGTACCCCCTGGAAAAGAGTATGTAACTGGCGTACCCCTTGTATAGATAGATAAGACAATAGTTATAGTATAACAATGGGAATAAAATAAAAGATTTATATCAGTGGTTCTCAACATTTTATGCTTCACGTACCTCCTGGAAATATGCATGTTACTTACCTTTGTATATATAGATAATACTATAGTTATAGTATAACAATGGGAATAAAATAAAACATATATATATCAGTGGTTCTCAACCTTTTATGCTTCACGTACCCCCTGGAAATGTGTATGCAGCTGGCGTACACTTTGTATAGATAGATAATACTATAGTTATAGTATAACGATGGGAATAAAATAAAACATTTATATCAGTTGTTCTCAACCTTTTATGCTTCACGTACCCCCTAGAAATGTGTATGTAGCTGGCGTACCCTTGTATAGATAGATAAAACTATAGTTATAGTATAACAATGGGAATAAAATAAAACATTTATATCAGTGGTTCTCAAACTTTTATGCTTCACGTACCCTCTGGAAATGTGTATGTAACTGGCGTACCCTTTCTATAGATAGATAAAACTATAGTTATAGTATAACAATAGGAATAAAATAAAACATTTATATCAGTGGTTCTCAAACTTTTATGCTTCACGTACCCTCTGGAAATGTGTATGTAACTGGCGTACTCTTTGTATAGATAGATAAAACTATAGTTATAGTATAACAATGGGAATAAAGTAAAACATATATATCAGTGGCTCTAAACCTTTTATGCTTCACGTACCCCCTGGAAATGAGTATGTAACTGGCGTACCCCTTGTATAGATAGATAAGACAATAGTTATAGTATAACAATGGGAATAAAATAAAAGATTTATATCAGTGGTTCTCAACCTTTTATGCTTCACGTACCCCCTGGAAATGTGTATGTAGCTGGCGTACCCTTTGTATAGATAGATAATACTATACTTATAGTATAACAATGGGAATAAAATAAAACATTTATATCAGTGGTTCTCAACCTTTTATGCTTCACGTACCCCCTGGAAATGTGTATGTAGCTGGCGTACCCTTTGTATAGATAGATAAAATTATAGTTATAGTATAACAATGGGAATAAAATAAAACATTTATATCAGTGGTTCTCAAACTTTTATTCTTCACGTACCCTCTGGAAATGTGTATGTAATTGGCGTACTCTTTGTATAGACAGATAAAACTATAGTTATAGTATAACAATGGGAATAAAGTAAAACATAGATATCAGTGGCTCTAAACCTTTTATGCTTCACGTACCCCCTGGAAATGAGTATGTAACTGGCGTACCCCTTGTATAGATAGATAAGACAATAGTTATAGTATAACAATGGGAATAAAATAAAACATTTATATCAGTGGTTCTCAACCTTTTATGCTTCACGTACCTCCTGGAAATGTGTATGTAACTGGCGTACCCTTTGTATAGATAGATAAAACTATAGTTATATAGTATAACAATGGGAATAAAATGAAACATATATATCAGTGGTTCTCAACCTTTTATGCTTCACGTACCCCCTGGAAATGTGTATGTAACTGGTGTACCCTTTGTATAGATAGATAAGACTATAGTTATAGTATAACAATGGGAATAAAATTAAACATATATATCAGTGGTTCTCAACCTTCTATGCTTCACGTACCCCCTGGAAATGTGTATGTAACTGGCGTACCCTTTGTATAGATAGATAAAACTAAAGTTATAGTATAACAACGGGAATAAAATAAAACATATATCAGTGGTTCTCAACCTTTTATGTTCCACGTCCCTTTGGAAAGTGCATGTAACTGGCGTACCTTTTGTATAGATAGATAATATCTACTATGCAAAAGATACTATACTATACTATAACTTTACAACAAAAGATACTATGTTATACTATAACTTTAGTATAACATAGTATCTTTAAAAAAAAAAAAAGTTATAGTATAACAATGGGAATAAAATGAAACATATATATCAGTGGTTCTCAACCTTTTATGCTCCACGTACCCTTTGGAAAGTGCATGTAACTGGCGTACTCTTTGTATAGATAGATAAAACTATAGTTATAGTATAAAAATGGGAATAAAATAAAACATATATATCAGTGGTTCTCAACCTTTTATGCTTCACGCACCCTCTGGAAATGGGTATGTAACTGGCGTACCCTTTGTGTAGATAGATAAATCTTTAGTTATAATATAACAAAGGTTATTTTTACTTTTTTACTAGATCTAGCGACTTTTGAGCTATCACGGCGTACCCCCAAAAGTTTTACCGCGTACCCCTAGTCTGCACTAGAAGTCCTGTATAGGTAGATGCTGGACATCTCGGTGATTCACTGCCATTGGTTGACTGAGTCACGTGGTTCAAGAACGTCATGTTTTGTCGCAATGTTAGATGAAAACCTATGAGTTAGTGTGTGTACCAATGTAAATCTTCTCAGTTGTTATAATTTTATATATTTTTACCACTTTTTTTATCTTTAAAAGTTGTCATATTTAATGAATGCCTCACTGCGCTGCATTTGGGTGTAAAAATTTCACTGAAAGAAATAAATTAATGAATATTTGTTTCCAAGAAACTATCAGAAGACGGCAATCGGCTGCAAAAGTGAAACGAGCTAACGGAAAACCAACAAATAATTTCTTTTAACGTTCTTTTGATAAACGAGCTAATGTTTTCACTTTGTTGTCTGCCTATGCTAATATTTATACGTCTGTCTGTCCATTCTCTGTTAACTGTTTTCTGTCTGTCTGTCTGTCTTTCTACTTGTCTGTCCGTCTATAGACAATCAATTTTTTACTTTTATAGCTAAACGAAAAATTATTTTTGAGTTGGATAGGTGTCGAACAAATATTGTGATTAGCAATTTTGAAAAATTTCAGTAGCTTTAATAGCGCTCCTCTTAATAGCGCCCTCTAGCGGGAAAAGATGGAAAATGCTAAAATTTCAAACGAATATTACAAGCAAACTATTTACACTGGAAATCTGAAATTTTGGTAGTAGAGTGTTATGGTCAGAAGGTTTACAGCGGCAACAAGGTTTTGACATCTTAGTCAAAAAAAAGAGGGGGGGGGGGGTGCGAAAATAAAACTTTTTTTAAGAGAGAAACGAAACAATGCTTTTTTCTTTGTTTTACAGGCACTAACAAAATATTAATGATTCAAACAATATTTGATAATTTCAGCATTACGTGTAGACGTTTAAACGTCTATAAATTAACAAATGTTTTTTGTGAAAACAAAGTTCAACTTTAGTTCAACAGGTTAAATGTTCTGGCATATTTCTGGAGAGCTGCGGGTTCGAATCCCGTATGTCGGCGAATTTTTTTTCCACAAAAATATTAATATTTACGTTTTTCGAATCCCCATCAACTGCAATTTTCAGTGTTAGAAAGTGCTAAAGGCGGTGAATGAAAACTCGAAAGGCGACCTCTAGCGGCGGAAGAAGCTGGAAAATACCAGATTTTAAATAAATATTGAAAACGATCTATATTTGCTAGAAACTTAAGTTTTTGATCATAGAGTGTAATGATCAAGTTGTTTACCCTAATAGTAATGATTTGTCCTATTGCTAAAATGCAACTTTTCTGCTTTAAGATATAAATGAAAAACGTTTTTTGCACATTACAGGCACTAATAAAATATTAATAGTTTATTTTCTCAATTATACAGTAGTCCGAATTTCCATTGTCAGAGGGTACTGAAAGTATGAAACAACTAGAAGAACGCATATCGCCTCTGGCGCATATGGGAATCTCATTTTCAAAGAGAATGAAGTTTTCCTTTGTCTACTTTTTCACTCCTTAAAAGTTTTAATTATGGATGTTCGTGCAGTTTTTCTGCTGGGGTCCCGCCATCCTCATGCACCTTCTACTATGGCGTGTAAACTGACAGGTTCCTCTCAGACCTCTGTAAAAGCTGCTGCTTGAGGAGTTATTTATTTTTTTAATATATGATGGGGGAAATGCATATCATCATCATCCTCAGGCAGCCATGGGCTACGGAGGTCCAACCAGACCGCGCAGTTTAATTCTCCAAGCATATCTGTCCTGAGCTACATCTGCTGCATCCGGCCACTGTACACCAATTCTAACAAGGTCCTGTTTGACATTGTCTGCCCACCGCATCCTAGGTCTCCCCCTCCTTCTGAGGCCTCTAGGCACACTGTTCATAACCCTATTCGCCAATCTATAATTATCCATACGGGCAACATGGCCAAACCAGCGGAGTCTCTCTCTGCACAATATGCTGCTTAAAGGAGGTTGCAAACTTCTTTGCTTAACCTCATCATTAGTTACAAAGTTAAACCACCTAATGCCCAAGATACTACGTAAGCATCTAGAATCAAAAGTATCTAGTTTCCTGTTATCTTGTTTACACAGCGTCCAAGTTTCACTACCATAACTAACCCTAGAAAGAACCAAACAATTATACAGTCAATTTTAGTCTTTAGGTGTATACGCCTATTTCTCCACAATCTCCATAGATTCTTAAAATTCCCAGCAGCAATCCCTATTCGTCTGTTAATCTCATGCCGCACATCACCAGTATCTGTTACATAGCTCTCAAGGTAATTAAACTGTGACACCTGCTCAAGATTGCAACCATTCAGATTAACTGAATCACAGCCTGCCTGACCAATTTTCATCACTTTAGTTTTCTCTCTGTTTATAACCAAACCTACTGTACTACCAGTCTCATCAACAGCTCGAATGAAAGAGTTCATCTCATCAACATCATTTGCCAAAAGGGCTAAATCATCAGCATAATCTAAATCAGAAATTTTCGTATCTCCAGTCCATTTAAGGCCAAAATCTTTCCCTTGAAGTGAATTTCGCATAACATAATCAATAACCAAGCTAAAGAGAAAAGGAGACAAAATGCACCCTTGTCGAACACCGGAAGTAATGCTAAACCAATTGCTACAAGCCTTACCAACTCTCACACACGACTCAGTGTTATTATACAGGGTGATTCAGAATTCATCATCAATATTTGGTGGGGAGGTAGGTAATAAGAAACGAAGGAGATTTCACATAGGAAAGCATGGGCGCATATGCCATGTAGTAGGGCAAAATGACCCCAGTTCAATGATGGAAAGAACACATAAGAAGGAAGTGGTAAGGAAAAAACATTTATTATCTTACATGTAACATTTCTTTGCATTGGTTGTACAGACTTACAAGAGGTGCTCGAACTGCCGACCATGTGCTAGAATGCATGACTCACAACGGCGTTGCATGGACAGCCGGACCCTGTGGAAGATGCCTGGCATTTCCCGGATGTTTGAGGCAGCAACTGATATGCGTGCTACAAGATCCATAGCACTATCAACAGGGGTCTCGTACACCATATTTTTCATAGCACCCCATACAAAGAAATCGATTGGAGATAAATCCGGTGAACGTGGTGGCCAAGAAACCGGTCCACCGCGGCCAATCCATTGACCACCAAACTGTCTGCGTAGGTAAGCACGCACAGCATTTGCGAAATGTGCAGGAGCACCGTCATGCTGGAACCACATTCGCCGGAGACTACCATCAGGAACCTCGTTCAGAAGATCCGGTAACACAGTCTGAAGAAATGCTAGGTACTTGGCACCGTCCAAACGGAATGGTAGTAAATACGGGCCCAACAAACAGTCACCGACAATCCCAGTCCACACATTGACAGCAAAACGTTGTTGCGCAGCTCCAGGTCTTGTACCGTGTGGGTTCTGATGAGCCCACACATGCCAATTGTGTGTGTTGAAGACAGCCTCTCGAGTGAACAACGCCTCATCGGTGAAAAGAACATACGTTGGGAAATTGGGATCAACGGCTGTTCTCTGCATGAACCACTGACAAAAAATAACTCGCTTGGGATGGTCATCTGCTGCCAATAATTGCACTCTTTGCAGATGAAACGGATGTAACCCTTCATCGTGTAATATCCGCCACGCTGTTGCTTGCGAAATTCCAAACTGCCTAGCCATACCTCGTGTGCTAGCACCAGGTTGTTCCTCGATTTCCTGTAGGACAGCTTCCTCTACTGCTATTGGCCGTGTCGATCTGCGCCTCCCTCGATTAACATTACTAGTAGCAAACGATCCTGTTTCACGCAGTTGGCGATGAATACGTGAAAACATTTGATGCTGTGGCACACGGCGGTTTGGGAAGCGTGCTGCATACAATTGCCTGGCTCGAAGACATCTTTCTCCTGCCGCACCGTAAGTTACATGCATATCTGCACATTCATTCCACGTATACCAGTTCATGTTACTTCTGCAAATTCACCTTGTCGAATGACAACTGACTGCACGCGTCAAACAGCTGTGCTTCTGTATGAGAGGTGTGTACACACAGCGCCCTCTACACCACCATGCGTTCGTCTGCCCCCATACTTTCCTATGTGAAATCTCTTTCTTTTCTTATTCCCTTCCTCCCCACTAAATATTGATGATGAATTCTGAATCACCCTGTAGAGCGCTTTCATTATGTTAACTAACTTGTCTGGTATACCATATGATCTCAAATCAACCACAAATTATGATGATCAACAGAGTCGAAAGCCTTTTTGAAATCAACAAAGCTTCAACCAAAGGTTTCTGAAACTCTAAACATTTCACAAGAATCTGCCTAAGAGAAAATTTCTGATCTACACATCCCCTACCACTTCTGAATCCACATTGTTCATCACGCAATTGCCTGTCAACCAGATTCTTAATTCTATTAAGCACAATCATGGAAAGAACTTTACCTGGAACAGAGAGTAGGCTGATACCCCTATAGTTATCACAAGAACTGCGATCACCTTTTTTGAAAATAAAGAAAATAGGGATAATAATACACTTTTCTGTTAAAACAAAAAAAAAAGTTGCATTCACCTCCCCCCTAGGTCGAAAGGGTCAAGTGATTGTTGCCAATGGTAACTTCGTAACCTTCACATTTCAACACCAAAATTTTAAACTTCTAACATAACTACATCATTTGGAATATTCGTTTGATATTTTGGAATTTTCAAATTTTTCCACCGTTAGAGAGCGCAGTTATAACTTTTGGGAGATTCGAAAACCGCAAATCGTAATATGTCATTAATTCCTATCTAACACAAAAAAAGAATTTTTTATTTATCTGTATAAACAAAAAAGTTCGATGTCTACAGACAGACAAGACAACAAAACGAAATTATATCTTTGTTTTAAAGAAAAAAAAAAGCCGTAAAATTTACTTTTCCTTTTTTAGCCGTTTTCTAAAGTGCTTCCAATCATAAACACTGAAATCTTTATCAAATATTATTGTCACGAATCCATAAGTATTCGTGCAATACCATTCAGCTATGCAAGCTAAACAATCCTAGAGACGACAAAACATGGCGTCCAAATTTGAGATGGCCAACCTCTACCTATATAGGGCCTCTAGTCTACACGAACGAATTACACATTGTTAGTCTAACCAGTCTGCCGTCCCATTCCCGAGTGGTTAGCGCGCTTGGCTACTGATCTAAGGGACCTGGGTTCGAGCCCCGGATAAGGCATGGTTGTATGTGTTGTTTTTCTGCTGAGGTCCGCCATCCTCTCAGATTTTCTACTTTGGCATATAAACTGACAGGCTCCTGTCAGACCTCTGTGGCAAGCAGCTGCTTGAGGGGGTATTTATTTAGCCGTCCCGTGGCCGAGTGGTTAGCACGCTTGGCTACTGATCTACGGGACCTGGGTCCGAGCCCCGGATACGGCATGGATGTATGTGTCATTTTTCTGCTGAGGTCCTGCCATCCTCTCAGACCTTCTACTATGGCATATAAACTGACAGGCTCCTGTCAGACCTCTGTGGCAAGCAGCTGCTTGAAGGGGTATTTATTTATTTTATTTTAGTCTAACCAATTCTTGTTCGTATCCATGTTCTCAAAAGATTCTCTGGCCTTTCAATGAAAATAAATATAACATACGTAAAACTTTTATTATGACAAAAAAACAACATAATATTGATTCTTTATCATTTTTCGTTGCAGTATGGTCTTTTTGTGTCTGTTTGGGCATTAAATGTGTATTTTTGCTTCGATACAAGAAAAAGTCAAGGAAAGAGAACGGAGCTCCAAAAAAAACCTCCCACTTCAAAAGGCATACATAGTCCATGTATAACACGTGACCTAACACTGCAGCATTCCTGATTAAAAGGTATACGTAGTGGTTGCCAAGGTGACCGACGTAGGCTCCGTACGAGCCAAATGAAAACGGTTCTCGGTTCTGTTGACGAAAGGTCGGTCGGAATTGGATTCTGCTCTTCGCGAAGGGGAATTTCTCGTCACTCCCCCCCCCCCCCCCCCCACTCTGAAATATATTTCTTCTGGGAAGGAAAATATTCATGGAATGCGTGTAACAGGGAAGATATTTTCTAAAGAGAAAATTCCTAATGGATTTTTTTTTTATCTGCAATGTAGATGAATTAATATCTTGGAATTTCGCAGTAAGTTTTTTCTCTATTATCCTGCATTTAATTTTCGGCGTAAGGAATTCGTTCGATTTCAAGCTCAAAAGTTTAAACAATATTCAGTACAGTCTCAAATCATAAATATCTTTTAAAAAGTTCTGAGATATTTTTATTGATTCAGTATTTTTTCCCCTTTCATTTCACGATTCATGTTCAGTTGTGATGTTAAGACATTGTGGTTTAAGATTGTTTAAATTAGAACATTGTTTAGGAAGTTATTCTTTTCCAAACTGTGTTAGGGTAAAAAACATGAACACGTTTTTAAGCATTTGTTCGTTTCACCACTTCTCCTGCAGTCACTAAAAATTTACAACAGTGGCGTGCGAATCCGGAAATCCATTTTGGGCAGAATGTATATAGACGTTTTGCCCATGACATCACAGAAAATCCCAACTCGTAGACAAGGGGTTGCCAACAGAAGGTGCATGATCACACCAGAAATTGTTTTTATTTTGTAGGTATCATTTGCAGGGTTAAAATCAAATCCAAAATTTAAAGGTGGACAAAATATATCCTTTGACCACTCTCCAAATTTTCAGGATGGGGCAAAATATATCCTTTTCCCACTCGCGAAAAGTATCCAAGGTAAATAAAATATTTCTTTTCCCACTCTCCAAATTTTAAGGTAGCCAAAAACACCTTTTCCCCGCTCTCCACATTTCAGAACGGAAAAAACACACCCTTTTCCCACTCAACAAATTTTCAGGGTGAACAAAATATACTTTTTCTCCACTCAACAAATTTTCAGGATGGGCAAAACATACTCTTTTTCCCACTCTCCAAATTTTCAAGATGACAAAGTATATCCTTTTGACCACTCTCCAAATTTTCAGGATGGTCAAAATATACCCTTTTCCCATTCCACAAAAATATCCAGGGTAAATAAAATATTTCTTTTCCCACTCTCCAAATTTTAAGGTAGCCAAAAACACCTTTTTTCTCGTTCTCCAAATTTCAGAATGGGCAAAACACACCCTTTTCCCACTCAACAAATTTTCAGGGTGGACAAAATATACTTTTTCTCCACTCAACAAATTTTCAGGGTGGACAAAATATACTTTTTCTCCACTCAACAAATTTTCAGGATGGGCAAAACATACTCTTTTTCCCACTCTCCAAATTTTCAGGATGGGCAAAACATACTCTTTTTCCCACTCCCCAAATTTTCAAGATGACAAAGTATATCCTTTTGACCACTCTCCAAATTTTCAGGATGGTCAAAATATACCCTTTTACCATTCCACAAAAATATCCAGGGTAAATAAAATATTCCTTTTCCCACTCTCCAAATTTTAAGGTAGCCAAAAACACCTTTTTTCCCGTTCTCCAAATTTCAGAATGGGCAAAACACACCCTTTTCCCACTCAACAAATTTTCAGGGTGAACAAAATATACTTTTTCTCCACTCAACAAATTTTCAGGATGGGCAAAACATACTCTTTTTCCCACTCTCCAAATTTTAAGGTAGCCAAAAACACCTTTTTTTCCCGTTCTCCAAATTTCAGAATGGGCAAAACACACCTTTTTCCCACTCAACAAATTTTTAGGGTGGACAAAATATGTACCGTATTTTAACGTGTATAAGAAACCTCCTGATTTTTCATCGAAGATACTTTTAATGTTAAGATATAATCATTTATTTAAGAATACTATCCATGTATAAGAAACCCCCCTATTTTCGGGACCCAATTTTTGGCAAAAAGGGGTTCCTTATACAAGTTAAAATACGGTATATTTTTCCCAACTCAACAGATTTTCAGATGGGCAAAACATACTCTTTTTCCCACTCTTCAAATTTTCAGGTTAAGATATCCTTTTTCCCGCTCTCGAAATTTTTAAAATTGCCAAAATATATATTTTTCCCAGTGTCCAAATTTTCAGGGTGGGCAAAATATACCCTGTTCCCATTCTTTAAATATTCAAAGTAGGCAGCTGCCCATCAACCACTGATTTACAATGAATGAGAATGAAAAGGCGGCAAAATCCCTAAAAGTTTCAGAAAGTCTTGATTAAGGGTCAGATTCAATTTAGTGGGAGGGAAGATTGTTTTAACTGACTCGGACGTAAATGAGGAACGTGAGCCTTCTCCGCGTGGCCATCCTTACATAATCAGAGAGAGATGGCCACGGAAGTGGATGCGACAAGGTGAAGTTGATCATGAGAACGGCATTCAGTTATTTTTTTAGCTGGTAAATGGCCAGGCCATAATGACGTTGAAGGCTTAAGAGTTGGGAAAGCTGCGATGACGCACACAATTGTTGTTGGGATAGCCGAATACCCGCCTGGTGAAAAGGAAGATTTAAAATTTCTCTCCGTTTTGATATTGTCGAACTTCCGCTTCTCTTTTCAACTTGATGTAGTGTACGTGCCTTCCCTTGAGAATGAATGGTGGAGTTCGTGTGACGTTTAGCTCTCTGAACGGGGGGGGGGGTGGAATCTTAAGTAGCATCATAAATCCTTCATATTTTATGTCTTTATAGAACATTTGTGAATCTTCGCCGATTTATAAACCTTTATCGTAGAGTTCAAGTTTCACCGTTTTTAGGATTGGGTTGGGTTGTTTTACCTCTGAGCAGAACTGTTTTGCACAGAATGGGCTAAATGATCAGGTCACGAGGACCCCGAAGGCTCCGAGAAGGTTGGGGGAGGGGGCCCACTGGAAGAGCTGTTGGGAGATAGATGGTAGCCTCCAGTCAAGGCAATCCAGCGTGTTCTTTAACGTGCACAGGATATGGCTCTCCCCCACACGGACCATGGCTTTACCTCCTATCCGACGAATGGCGGCCTTTCCAACCCATCAGTGACCCTTTTCTGACCGATGGTGAAGAGTTTTGCGGAGATAAATCTCAATGCTGGCCCAGCTGGGACTCGAACCTGGGAAGTGCAGATTACGACCTGGCGCACTAGTGGCTGAGCGATCGCCCCCAGTTGCCCCTCAATGCTACTGCATGTCTGCATGAGATAGAATAAAAGACCATGTTTAATATTTTTTTTGTAACATTATTTTGTTATTTCATGGTATTCATACCTTAAGCAAAAATTTCTGTTTCATTTTGTAATTACACGTACAGACATAAACATTTGAATATCAGATATTATTTTTATATTTCGACACCAAAAATTATTATTGAAAAAGGTTCCTATTATTTCACTTGTAAATATTCGTGAAGGTTAAGAAATTTAATCAATTAAATCTGTTTTTCTTTTGTTCATAGATACGGGAATTGTTTACATCCCATAACAACAATCAGATTGCAAATCGAATGGTTTCAATGTCACTGAATTGAAGTTCTACGAACTAGCAACTAATATTCAACATTGATGCACAGACTTCTATCAAATATGATGTATATTTCACTCTGTACCTGGGGCGGGGGTGGCTCAGTCGGTAGCGCGCCAGGCTCGTAATCTGTAGTTCCCAGGTTCGAGTCCGAGCTGGGTCAGCGTTGAGATTTATCTCCGCAAAAATTCTCCGCCCTGCCCACGGTCAGTAGGGGACACCGATGGGCTTGAGAAAAGGCCGCCGTCCGTCTGATAGGACGTTAAGCCGTGGCCCCGTGTGCGGGAGAGCCATACCCTGTGCACGTTAAAGAACACGCTGGATGGCCTTGACGGGAGGCTACCATCTGTCTCCCAACAGCTGTTCCAGTGGGTCCCCTCTCACAACCTTCTCTGAGCCTTCGGGGTCCATGTGACCTGGCCATTTAGCCCATGATGTGCAAAAAAGTGCCGCTCAGAGGTAAAACAACATAAACCCAAAAAACGCTCTGCACCAAACTCTATGATTTTAGTAGCTTCGTGGCGTCTATTCTTAAATTGCCATAAAAATTTAGGATATGAGAATTACGTCTGAAAAAAAAGTTGTCGAAGTAAATTCCTAAATATTTAGATTTATTAACTCATTCAATCTTGAAATAAACAACTGCAAGTAATCTCATTCGAAATATTCTCTTGAAAGGTGCAATTTAATTTGTGGACTTTAAAAAGTGTTATTACTTAATCGAAATCAAGGTGAATGAAAAACCATTAATTTGGTTTTACATAAATTTCAGTGAAATTCAGCCAACAAGTTATTTTATTACAATCAGTTTGTAATTCTTCAATGACTAAGTGTATCTATTTTTTTTTATTATTGAGCAACATAATATCATCTGCACATAGGTGTATAACAAAATTTATTTTATAAAATTAAATATAATAAAACATATTTATATTATATAAATATAGTATAAAATTTATTTGAATTTATATTAAAAAGGTCATTTATATATATAATAAAAATAAAAGTGGTCTTAAAATTTAACCCTCAGGAACACGATTCTTAATGACTTCCTTGCTATTGTAATATTTCCCAGTTTTTCTTATTAAATAAGGGCGGGGTGGCTCAGTCGGTAGCGCGCCAGGCTCGTAATATGTAGTTCCCAGGTTCGAGTCCCAGCTGGGTCAGCGTTGAGATTTATCTCCGCAAAACTCCCTGCCCACGGTCAGTAGGGAACACCGATGGGCTTGGATATGGTCACCGTCCGTCGAATAGAACATTAAGCCGTGGTCCCGTATGCGGTAGAACACACTGGATGGACGGGACGCTACCATCTGTCTCCCAACAGTTGTTTTAGTGGGCCCCCAACCTTCTCTGAGCTTTCGGGGTCCTTGTGACCTAGCCATTTAGCCCATTGTGTGCAAAAAAGTGCCGCTCAGAGGTAAAACAATCCAATCTTATTAAATATCTGTCTTTAAATTTTTTTTTAAATCATCGCTATATAATATGGGTTGTTTATAAATTACGTAACGCCTTGAGGGTGTATGCTAATGATTCCCTGACATCACATTACATGGATGAAGAAGATTCGCACATATTGTAACGTAACACAAAAAAAATTCAATAATTATTTCTGCGATTAATCATATTTTTTAGTCCTCTGATGATAAAAATCAACTTCTATTTATGCTATAACTCAGAGCTAACCACTAGCACCGTTAACCTCACTTGCAGTGCTGTTCCCGTTGAAAAAAAAGGGTCCTTATAAAAAATAACTGTTATTTAATAGGAAGTGTGTTTGTGTTTTGGGGGATGATTCAATCAAACGTTACGTGGCATTACACAAGAGCAAAGGGATGGGGGTAAAAGTCTGTTAAAAGAGTGTTACATAATCTATGGACGACTCATACATCTAATTCCTTTATACTCTGTTTTTTCGATAAAATGTTTTAACCCACTTTTACGAAAACTACAATATTAGGGGGCGGGAGTGGCTCAGTCGGTAGCGCGCCAGGCTCGTAATCTGTAATTCCCAGGTTCGAGTCCCAGCTGGGTCAGCGTTGAGATTTATCTCCGCAAAATTCCCCGCCCTGCCCACGGTCAGTAGCACACCGATGGGCTTGGAAAGGCCGCCGTCCGTCGTATGGGTCGTTAAGCCGTGGCCCGTGTGCGGGAGAGCCATACCCTGTGCACGTTAAAGAACATTCTGTATGGCCTTGACGGGAGGCTACCATCTGTCTCCCAACAGCTGTTCCAGTGGGTCTCCTCCCCCAACCTTCTCTGAGCCTTCGGGGTCCATGTGACCTGGCCATTTAGCCCATGGTGTGCAAAAAAGTGCCGCTCAGAGGTAAAACAACACAACCCAACTACAATATTAAATCGGAAACATTTTGCTCTTTATGAAAAGTATTTTTCTTCCCCCTGGCATCCAACGGTCCAACTTTTCTGGGGGTGGCAGTGTTTTGATGCCACTGCAGGTGAGTTAAGACTCGTTCCTCCCCTCCTCCATCCCTCCTGAAGAATATCGGAAGATTTGAAATATCCTTTGTTTGGATTATTAATTCGATGGACTTTCACGTGAGTGGGGGAGGAGGTCATTTGCTTCCCTCTGGAATTTGAATATATACATACAGTCATAGGCATCCGCAGAAAATTTTCAAGGGGAGGTGGGGAAGCTTGGAGACAAATAATTACATCAATAATTTTTACTTAATTATTTAATTTTTTAGGATTTTTTTTCACAAGTAGAGTATAGAATACAGTATTGCATCAATACAAAAACACATACATAATGTATATAAATTGATTACGTTTAAATTGTTACGATTATAATTTGTGAAATTTTTACTCGAACCCAGGGGTGGCAAGTGCCCCGTTTTCCCCCTCTGCGGACGCCCATGCATACAGTATATATATATAAACAGAATGTCCCATTAGATCAGGGGTGGGCAATTGTTTTCGGATCTACACTGCGCATGCGTATTGACGTGGCCGTCCTAGTGGAAAATACGAGACGAATCTTCGGTAGCCCACGGGAAGGAAATCTCGGTTCAAGGCGGATTTTTCTGATTGTCTTGGCGGGCCACAAAAAACTCTTAGCGGGCAGCTATTTGCCCACCCCTGCATTAGATGATCTCCCAGTAGATTGATACGTCATGGAGAATTACATACCAAATATTCTGAGGTAATTTTGCCTCTTAAACCTAGGTAGAATAACGGCCAGAAAGATCTGGGGCGTAGGCATTTAGACGAGCATCTGTGAAAGGGATACTACCGAGGCACTGTGAAAGAGATACTACCGAGGCACTGTGAAAGAGATACTACCGAGGCACTGTGAAAGAGATACTACCGAGGCACTGTGAAAGAGATACTACCGAGGCACTGTGAAAGAGATACTACCGAGGCACTGTGAAAGAGATACTACCGAGGCACTGTGAAAGAGATATTACCGAGGCACTGTGAAAGAGATACTACCGAGGCACTGTGAAAGAGATACTACCGAGGCACTGTGAAAGAGATACTACCGAGGCACTGTGAAAGAGATACTACCGAGGCACTGTGAAAGAGATACTACCGAGGCACTGTGAAAGAGATACTACCGAGGCACTGTGAAAGAGATACTACCGAGGCACTGTGAAAGAGATACTACCGAGGCACAGTGAAAGAGATACTACCGAGGCACAGTGAAAGAGATACTACCGAGGCACTGTGAAAGAGATACTACCGAGGCACTGTGAAAGAGATACTACCGAGGCACAGTGAAAGAGATACTACCGAGGCACTGTGAAAGAGATACTACCGAGGCACTGTGAAAGAGATACTGCCGAGGCACTGTGAAAGAGATACTGCCGAGGCACAGTGAAAGAGATACTACCGAGGCACTGTGAAAGAGATACTGCCGAGGCACTGTGAAAGAGGTACTACCGAGGCACTGTGAAAGAGATACTGCCGAGGCACTGTGAAAGAGGTACTACCGAGGCACTGTGAAAGAGATACTACCGAGGCACTGTGAAAGAGGTACTACCGAGGCACTGTGAAAGAGATACTACCGAGGCACTGTGAAAGAGATACTACCGAGGCACTGTGAAAGAGATACTACCGAGGCACTGTGAAAGAGATACTACCGAGGCACTGTGAAAGAGATACTACCGAGGCACTGTGAAAGAGATACTACCGAGGCACTGTGAAAGAGATACTACCGAGGCACTGTGAAAGAGATACTACCGAGGCACTGTGAAAGAGATACTACCGAGGCACTGTGAAAGAGATACTACCGAGGCACTGTGAAAGAGATACTACCGAGGCACTGTGAAAGAGATACTACCGAGGCACTGTGAAAGAGATACTACCGAGGCACTGTGAAAGAGATACTACCGAGGCACTGTGAAAGAGATACTACCGAGGCACTGTGAAAGAGATACTACCGAGGCACTGTGAAAGAGATACTACCGAGGCACTGTGAAAGAGATACTACCGAGGCACTGTGAAAGAGATACTACCGAGGCACTGTGAAAGAGATACTACCGAGGCACTGTGAAAGAGATACTACCGAGGCACTGTGAAAGAGATACTACCGAGGCACTGTGAAAGAGATACTACCGAGGCACTGTGAAAGAGATACTACCGAGGCACTGTGAAAGAGATACTACCGAGGCACTGTGAAAGAGATACTACCGAGGCACTGTGAAAGAGATACTACCGAGGCACTGTGAAAGAGATACTACCGAGGCACTGTGAAAGAGATACTACCGAGGCACTGTGAAAGAGATACTACCGAGGCACTGTGAAAGAGATACTACCGAGGCACTGTGAAAGAGATACTACCGAGGCACTGTGAAAGAGATACTACCGAGGCACTGTGAAAGAGATACTACCGAGGCACTGTGAAAGAGATACTACCGAGGCACTGTGAAAGAGATACTACCGAGGCACTGTGAAAGAGATACTACCGAGGCACTGTGAAAGAGATACTACCGAGGCACTGTGAAAGAGATACTACCGAGGCACTGTGAAAGAGATACTACCGAGGCACTGTGAAAGAGATACTACCGAGGCACTGTGAAAGAGATACTACCGAGGCACTGTGAAAGAGATACTACCGAGGCACTGTGAAAGAGATACTACCGAGGCACTGTGAAAGAGATACTACCGAGGCACTGTGAAAGAGATACTACCGAGGCACTGTGAAAGAGATACTACCGAGGCACTGTGAAAGAGATACTACCGAGGCACTGTGAAAGAGATACTACCGAGGCACTGTGAAAGAGATACTACCGAGGCACTGTGAAAGAGATACTACCGAGGCACTGTGAAAGAGATACTACCGAGGCACTGTGAAAGAGATACTACCGAGGCACTGTGAAAGAGATACTACCGAGGCACTGTGAAAGAGATACTACCGAGGCACTGTGAAAGAGATACTACCGAGGCACTGTGAAAGAGATACTACCGAGGCACTGTGAAAGAGATACTACCGAGGCACTGTGAAAGAGATACTACCGAGGCACTGTGAAAGAGATACTACCGAGGCACTGTGAAAGAGATACTACCGAGGCACTGTGAAAGAGATACTACCGAGGCACTGTGAAAGAGATACTACCGAGGCACTGTGAAAGAGATACTACCGAGGCACTGTGAAAGAGATACTACCGAGGCACTGTGAAAGAGATACTACCGAGGCACTGTGAAAGAGATACTACCGAGGCACTGTGAAAGAGATACTACCGAGGCACTGTGAAAGAGATACTACCGAGGCACTGTGAAAGAGATACTACCGAGGCACTGTGAAAGAGATACTACCGAGGCACTGTGAAAGAGATACTACCGAGGCACTGTGAAAGAGATACTACCGAGGCACTGTGAAAGAGATACTACCGAGGCACTGTGAAAGAGATACTACCGAGGCACTGTGAAAGAGATACTACCGAGGCACTGTGAAAGAGATACTACCGAGGCACTGTGAAAGAGATACTACCGAGGCACTGTGAAAGAGATACTACCGAGGCATTGGACAATCCGTATTTATTATCCGAAGAGTACAAAAGGGCATTGGTGCTTTTCTGGACAATTCCGATTGAATGCCTCGGTAACGTCTCTGCCATGGTGCGCATACACGGCAATGGATGCCCCCATGAACTACCCCCCTCCCCACATCTTTCTGGCCTTTTCAACCTAAGCTTCAGAGGCAAAATTACCTCAGAATATTGCGCATATTGCTCTCTACGACGGATCGATGTACAGTTGCTCAAAAAAATATCCGAACACTATGGTTGATTACAGAATTCAGAAAAACTATCTGGCAACGATTTTTTTTAGAAATTAGTGATCTGGCAACCTTCGTGTCACGTGACACGAAGGTTGCCAGATCACTAATTTCTAAAAAAAATCGTTGCCAGATAATTTTTCTGAATTCTGTAATCAACCATAGTGTTCGGATACTTTTTTGAGCGACTGTATGGGGAGATCATCTGTTATTAACCGTACACACTGCATACACCAATGAACAAAATACATACTCGTATATCAGATATAAACTGCATAATAATAATCCAGTAAAAAGGTAAAAAAAATAACATCGAAACCTATTTAAAAGAAAATCTGAATAGATAACGAATCAGAAATAATGCTACCTAAAATGACAGTTCAATAGTAAAAAAAAAGCCACTATAAAGTTAAGAGTATACACATTTAATTAATTAAATCATACAAAATGTACTAGAATTAATTTACTTTTAGTGGGCATAGCGTTACTACTGTAATTATACTGTATAGTAAGTTCAAATTGAATTTTTAATTTCTGAACTATAAACACATTTAGCGATTCTTGTGAGAGTACAGATGACACTAAAAGACCTGCCGAGGTAATGTGTGTGGGGGGGGGGGTGAAAGCAACGAGTAGCACTCGAGCAGCTGCTCTCGCGGAAGCCGTCGCCGTGTAGGTGTGCGGGCGTTTGCCAAGAGCAAGAGAGATAGATTCTCGAGGCCCCAGAAATAGCGAACGACCTGCATCTCGCTCGGAGAGCCAAGAGAGATGTCTCACGTGCCTATGTGCACTTGAATGTCTGCAGCCGTCACCAGGCGCAAAGACCCGCGAGCCCATCATCCGCTTAGCAAGAGAAACCATAGATGGGGCATTCAGTTCAGTGATTGGCGGGGCTTACTATTCCTTCGATCATGGCGATTGTGCGTTTCAGTTGCGATTGAGTGAAAGTGCGCTTTCTGTTTAAATTGGTGCAGAGTGGTGACGCTAAAGACGGATTTAATCTCTTCGAGACATGCCAAGCTCAATGATTCAGAGAAATCCTTTACAAGTGGCTCTGTTTGGGAAATCCCCTCCCTACAGGGTAAGTCACGTTTTCTTCTTTTTGCAGGAAGAAAAAAAAATATCGTTTGGATTGAAGGGAAGAAAAAACTTTGTAGATGTTCTCAGTTCGAATGAATTGCGTAAAATAATTAAATTATTATTTTTGCTGCGATGGCAGCGACATCTATCTCGTAGTTGTTGCTATTACATTGAAATAAAGAGTCATTTAATGATTTGGGAAAAACAGATTGCTATTTGTTTCGTTAAATTCTGTTTTTAGTAGCAAATTTATTACAAATTGATATTTATGAATGAGGATTGAACTGTTGTGTATTCTTTTACGACAAATCGTTAATATCGTGATTAATAAGGCCACCTCATTTCCATTAAAGAGAGACTCCAAATTTTAATTGAGTTGGGTTGGGTTGTTTTACCTCTGAGCGGCACTTTTTTGCACACCATGGGCTAAATGTCCAGGTCACATGGACCCCGAAGGCTCAGAGAAGGTTGGGGGAGGGGACCCACTGGAACAGCTGTTGGGAGACAGATGGTAGCCTCCCGTCAAGGCCATCCAGCGTGTTCTTTAACGTGCACGGGGTATGGCTCTCCCGCACACGGGGCCACGGCTTAACGGCCCATCCGACGGACGGCGTCCTTTCCAAGCCCATCGGTGTCCCCTACTGACCATGGGCAAGGCGGGGAATTTTGCGGAGATAAATCTCAACGCTGACCCAGCTGGGACTCGAACCTGGGAACTACAGATTACGAGCCTGGCGCGCTACCGACTGAGCCACCCCCGCCCCATTTTAATTGAGTAAGTGTGCTTGGCTACTGATCAAAGGGACCTGGGTTCGAGCCCCGGGTAAGGCATGGATGTTCGTGTCGTTTTTCTGCTGAGGTTCCGCCAATCTCACAGACTTTCTGCTATGGCGTATAAACTGACAGGATTCTGTCAGACCTCTGTGACAAGCAGCTGCTTGAGGGGGTATTCATTTTTTATTTAAGAATACTGAGATAATTAGTTTCCCAAGAGGCGAGGAACTAACTCACTCCCAGGTGACGCCACTAATAGTATCAAAATATTATTAGACAATCATCTGTTGAACATAGAACTTTATTCCCCACACATGCATAACTTTCGAACTTTATTGAAAGAATATAAAAATCTGATCTCACCCATCTACTTATGAATAATAAACTGTTCTGTTCTCTATATCGAGGTCCGCTCTAAAGGTACCGGTCGCATCCTGTTTGCGATATATTCATGGTCTAAGAGAAAAATGACACTCCGTCATTAAAAAAGTTTAAATATAACTGAAATTAATAATCGGTTTGTGGAAAGAGTTTCCACTTTAGAAGAGTCCTTCTCACGACAGCCAATTAAAAGTTTTTCTCTGCCAGCAATGTAATTTAGAACGACGAGAATCAATGCATTTTTTCTTTAAATTGGACCGTTGAATGCCAGGGGGAAGAGAAACACTTTTCATAAAAATGTTTCCGATTTAATATTGTAGTTTTCGTAAAAGTGGATTAAAACACTTTATCGAAAAACTAGAGTAAAAAGGAGTTAGATGTATGAGTCGTCCATAGATTAAGTAACACTTTTTTAACGGACTTTTACCCCCCCCCCCCTCCCACTCGTTTCCTCTTGTGTAATGCCACGTAACGTTTGACTGAATCACATATTTTTGCCACGTAACGTTTGAAATATAATACACTCCGTGTATTATTTTTCATAGTATCTATTATTATAGTCTTTCAGAGAGAAATTATATCCTTTAAATTTCCTGTCGTGTTTTGTTTCGTTTCATGACGTTTATTTTAGACTCTGTCTTCGAAACATAATGCTTGAGAAGCAATCTAAAAAAGTTTCCTTCTTATATCTATTTGAATAAAAAAAATAACATGTATCTCTCATTGGTCAAAAAGATGTACATGCAATGATGGCGCATTATTTTCATTAATTGGTATCAGTAGGAAAAAGGGGACGGAGGTGGCTCAGTCGGTAGCGCGCCAGGCTCGTAATCTGTAGTTCCCAGGTTCGAGTCCCAGCTGGGTCAGCGTTGAGATTTATCTCCGCAAATATTCCCCACCCTGCCCACGGTCATTAGGGGACACCGATGGGCTTGGAAAGGCCGCCGTCCGTCGGATGGGACGTTAAGCCGTGGCCCGTGTGCGGGGAGAGCCATACCATTAAAGAACACGCTGGATGGCCTTGACGGGAGGCTATCATCTGTCTCCCAACAGCTGTTCCAGTGGGTCCCCTCCCCCAACCTTCTCTGAGCCTTCGGGGTCCATATGATCTGGCCATTTAGCCCATGGTGTGCAAAAAAGTGCCGCTCAGAGGTAAAACAACCCAACCCAGTAGGAAAAAAGATGTATGTTAGAGAGGGGACAAGAGAATAATTTTGGGTTGCTTCCATGAACCTTGAACCAACTTCAACTTTCCCTTTCTTTCTGTACAGTTTTTTTATTTCATTTGACAGTTTCCCCTTTTAGCATTAGAAACAATATGTTGCCATTTCTACCAAAACATTTCTTCTTGTAAAGAGTGCTGAAAATCATTCTTTGTTTCTTTTTACCTCTCTTTCTTTTGCTTTGCTATCGACATTTGTTTGTTTGTCTGTTTGTGTTTGTTAAGAGAGCAGACACCGTACCTTTTAAACGTGAAGGGCAAACTTAATGATTTATGTGTCAAATGAAAGCTTATGACGTGGGGAGTATCAGAGACTGAAAAAACTTACCCCCTCCATGCTGAGGTCACACCATCCTCTCAGATCTTATACTGTGACGTATTAAACTGGAAGGCTCCTGTCAGACCTTTGTAGCAAGCAGCTGCTTGAGGGACTGTGTATTTTATTTATGGTTCTTCCCCACTATAAATGGGGCGGCTCAGTCGATAGCGCGTCAGGCTAGTAATCTGTAGTTCCCAGGTTCGAGTCCCAGCTGGGTTAGCGTTGAGATTTATCTCCGCAAAATTCCCCGACCTGCCCACGGTCAGTAGGGGACACCGATGGGCTTGGAAAGCCGCCGTCCGTCGGATGGGACGTTAAGCCGTGACCCTGTGTGTGGGAGAGCCATACCCTGTGCACGTTAAAGAACACGCTGGATGGCCTTGACGGGAGGCTACCATCTGTCTCCCAACAGTGGGTCCCCTCCCCCAACCTTCTCTGAGCCTTCGGGGTCCATGTGACCTGACCATTTAGCCCATGGTGTGCAAAAAAGTGCCGCTCAGTGGTAAAACAACCCAACCCCACTATAAAGGGGAAATGTGAAAACGATTGTTTTACTATATCTTCCTAACTCGGAGGCTGAGAGTGGTGAGTTATGCATCAAATAGAAGCTTGTGACTTGGGGAAAAAAAAGGGGGATAAATTTTTATAACCTGTGACACACAGGTTATAAAAATTTCCTCTTATTCTTTCTCTCCCCTTCCTCCCAAAACAAGGGAAATGTGTGAAGGATTGTTTTCTGCAAGGTTGTATCCTTTGAGCCGTCCCGTGGCCGAGTGCTTAGCGCGCTTGGCTACTGATCTACGGGACCTGGGTTCGAGCCCCGGGTAAGGCATGGATGTTCGTCTTGTTTTTCTGCTGAGGTCCTGCCATCCTCTCAGACCTTCTACTATGGCATATAAACTGACAGGCTCCTGTCAGACCTCTGTGGCAAGCAGCTGCTTGAGGGGGTATTTATTTTATACCTTTTGAACAGGAGCAATAAGTTGTAAGTTGTAAAAAGTAATAAGTCGTAGGTCAAATGTTGGGTTGGGTTGGGTTGTGTTACCTCTGAGCGGCACTTTTTTGCACCATGGACTAAATGGCCAGGTCACATGGACCCCGAAGGCTCAAAGAAGGTTGGGGGAGGGGACCCACTGGAACAGCTGTTGGGAGACAGATGGTAGCCTCCCGTCAAGGCCATCCAGCGTGTTCTTTAACGTGCACAGGGTATGGCTCTCCCGCACACGGGGCCACGGCTTAACGTCCCATCCGACGGACGGCGGCCTTTCCAAGCCCATCGGTGTCCCCTACTGACCGTGGGCAGGGCGGGGAATTTTGCGGAGATAAATCTCAACGCTGACCCAGCTGGGACTCGAACCTGAGAACTACAGATTACGAGCCTGGCGCGCTACCAACTGAGCCACCCCCGCCCCTAGGTCAAATGTAAGCTTGTAACGTAGGGAGTTAACGTAGGGAGTCATAAAAATTTAGCTTCATGATATCTTCCATCCCCCTCCTAAAAAGTGGGAACTAAGGAAATCTCTCTTCGATGAATGTTGATTAAAAACAAAACTATACAATTTTAATGAGTACAGTCGCTCAAAAAAGTATCCGAACACTATGGTTGATTACAGAATTCAGAAAAAATATCTGGCAACGATTTTTTTAGAAATTAGTGATCTGACAACCTTCGTGTCACGTGATTATAGAATTCAGGAAAAATATCTGGAGCGTGTACAGCAACTGTACACGCTCCAGTTACCGTTCACAGCAAACTGGAGCGTGTGCAGTAACTGCACACGCTCAATATTTCCGTGAGTGAGCCCACACGATCCTGGTCTTTATGAGCTCACACGATCCAATGTGCTCTGAACATTAACCGCAACCGCTCCAGTTTGCTTATAGTTATTATTATTATTCTACCATAGTGTTCGGATACTTTTTTGAGCGACAGTACCATGAATTGGCAAAATCTTTAAGTTATGCACCTAAAAATGTTTGGCCAAAATCGAAAGAAATGAATTAGATTCATTATACTCATTATTTGTTTCATGATTTGCAAGTTCTTTTGCGATGAGCCGCAAGTTGAAAGGGACTGATCTATGTTTGGTTTGGTTTGTTTTACCTCTGAGCGGCACTTTTTTGCACACCATGGGCTAAATGGCCAAGTCACATGGACCCCGAAGGCTCAGAGAAGGTTGGGGGAGGAGACCCACTGGAACAGGTGTTCGGTGATAAATGGTAGCTTCACGTCAAGGCCATCCAGCGTGTTCTTTAACGTGCACAGAGTATGGCTCTCCCGCACACGGGACCACGGCTTAACGTCCCATCCGACGGACGGCGGCCTTTCCAAGCCCATCGGTGTCCCCTACTGACCGTGGGCAGGGCGGGCTGATCTATGTGCTTTTGACTTTGGAAATCACAACTTTAAGCAGCGATAACACTAACAAAAAAATTAAACTTTTTTTTTTATAACATTGGCCAAAGAGTATGTTATTAATTAATTTTGGGATGCTGAATTTAAATATGGATGTGAAAAATCTGCAGCAATTCAGTTTTTTTTTTAATTATGGATTGATGTATTTAAAATTTCAAAGATTACGCATATCTGGAAAATGAAAATAAATGCGACTATTTTATTAAATTGCAATTTAAAACTCATTAATTAATTTCATGATTAGAGTGGAAAAAATAAGAAACATCATAGTTATAGACCACTGAATATAAACAAAATTTTGATCGGGGGGGGGGGTCAAAGGTCAAATTTCTATCTACCAATACTAGAGAGCTAAAATTGGTGCCGAGGGATATTTCAATTCCTACATCTGAGAAAAGTTTCGAAATTAGGGATCTGTCTGGTTCATCGACGATGTTGGTCAAAGTCGATCAACGTGTGCTAAAAAGATGAGATTTGTTGCAAAAGAGTATTTCGGGTAATAAATCTCGAAAATATTAAGAAATTTCAGATTCGGTATTGAGTTCAAGGAGGGGTTAGTGTAATGGTCGATAAATCAAGTTATGCCGAAGATGGTTATTGATTTTTCTTATTACAGTATATATATATTTGATACTATATTTCTTATCAAATTATACATTTCGTTAGTGGTCCAGTGGGGTGTAAATATGTTCTCCACTACGTGGAAGAATCTGAGAGTTTAATCTGCAGACTGGTCTTACTTAAACGATGAAAAAATATTAGAGCAGATGAAACCTTTCGGACTCATCATTTGTAATTCCCCTCAGGCATGCAGTTCAGTGTTATACTTCAAAAAGTATTTTAAAATTCTTCTAGTTTAATAAAAAATACTTAATGTCCTAGTTTAATCTTGGTATAACTCGACAACCAGTTAATACATTTGCGAGCGATTGCATACTCTTCGTAAAATTTGTAGCCATCATTTCTTATTGTCGCTGAAGTTAGTCTGAGAAATTTATTTTGCTAAACCACAGTTCTGTATATATGTTACCGCTAAAGTGCAGAAATCAGTTATTCTACAGATTATCTAGGTATTGTGCAGATTAACTAGGGTGATCCGTTAATGTGCCAAAAATTGTTTCATTTCTCAAATTACCTAGGTAATCTGCAAATTACCTGGATAATCTGCACATTACCTACTAGGCACTCGTTAAAGTGAAAATAAGATCTTTGCTGGAACAACAGGAACGTTTCTGTACGCTTAAATTAACATAATGTTATTTATTTATTTTTCGATATCTAAAGAATCAAGTTTATACAATCAAACAATCAACAAATTAGTTGATAGAATCAATCATCAATCAATTAAAAAACTATAATACAAAGAATCAAAAGGTTTAAAATATTATTACAATTAAGGAAATGAATTTGCAAAACATATGATAAAATTATGTTTAGTTATTAGTGCAATGTAAAGATTGGTGACACTTTGAATTACATAGCAATAGGTTTTTACGACAAGCACACCTATTGTGGTACATTTAGATTTACAGTCCCATTTTCTGAAACCCTGCCCAATACCAAGGAATTGTTTTATTGCTGTTTGACGTAAAGATATTTCTACAGCAGGGACATCTTCTTTCGTTAAAAATCTCTCTTTGCAAACACTGAATTCAGATTTTGCATACAATTGTTTTAAAATACCCATTTTAGCACCAAGTTTATAAAAGCCATCCTCTGTTTTACTAAGAACCACAGCTAAAATCGAGCGGGCATCAGTTTTTGCTCTGTCTACTTCCGGTACTTTAATTCTCACAGCGACACCTTCATCAACATTTGGGTGCTTTGCATTAGAAACTGCCAACATTTTCTTTGCTTGCTTTTCTAAACCTTTCTTGGCTTCATCACGCTGTATTTTCTGATCCATATTCTTTTTACAGATGTTGCACAATACATTCTTACCATACCCTTCCTCTTTAGGATCTATTTCACCACAAATTACGTGAACCAACGTGTCACACGATTTACACTTGTGAGCACCTGATGCTGCTTTTGAGCAAACAATACAGACCATTTCTTGTATAGTCCTCTTTACAGACTCTGTACGAAACTGTGATGGCCGGCGACGACAAGACACTGGCGAAACGAAACTAAAAGTGGAGGGAGAGGGGGGAAGGAGTAGGGAAAGGAAATGAGAGAAACGAACTTTTGAACTTTAACGATACGGAAGCCGTTAATGTGCACATTACCTAGGTAAAATGCGGAAAACTCTTGATTCCGCACGTTAACGGAGCATATCAGTTAATCTGCAGATTAGCTAGGTAATGTGCACATTAACGGCTTTCGAGCTTTAGCGGTAACATATATACTAGAGACAGAACTCGTATGGATGCGACATTGAACGCGATCATCAACAAGGTAGTATCATCGTCGAAGAGTTGAACGAAACGCTAGAAGTGTAACTAAATTACAGGCATTAGTTGTGTGTTTTTTTTTTCGTAAATAAAACTCAAAGTACCAATGTAATTACTGTGTAGGATCTTCTTGTGTAGAAATATATTTTACAGTTGGAAAACGTGTCCTGAAAAAGCAACGTGTTCCTAGTGCTTTCGCATGCCATTTGTCACTGCATTTGTGAAAGCAGATGTTTTAATCAGCTCCCTAATCTAGAAATCGATCATAACGGGTTCTGCATCAAATGAAAGTTTATGAGGTGAGGTTGGGTTGTTTTACCTCTGAGCTTCACTTTTTTGCACACCATGGGCTAAATGGCCAGGTCACATGGACCCCGAAGGCTCTGAGAAGGTTGGAGGAGGGGACCCACTGGAACAGCTGTTGGGAGACAGATGGTAGCCTCCCGTCAAGGCCATCCAGCGTGTTCTTTAACGTGCACAGGGTATGGCTCTCCCGCACACGGGGCCACGGCTTAACGTCCCATCCGACAGACGGCGGCCTTTCCAAGCTCATCGGTGTCCCCTACTGACCGTGGGCAGGGCGGGGAATTTTGCGGAGATAAATCTCAACGCTGACCCAGCTGGGACTCGAACCTGGGAACTACAGATTACGAGCCTGGCGCGCTACCGACTGAGCCACCCCCGCCCCCTTATGAGGTGAGGAGCAATACAACTCTTTTCGTATTCTCTACCCCAGCAAAAAAAAATATGAAAATTTTTTATTGTTTTTACGTCTTCCATTATCAGAGCCATGCATAAGGAGGAGGCCATATGGGCTTAAGCACCCCCCCTTTTCCTTCCATCAGTCAGAAGAGCCGTTTTACAGTAAATCGAAACAGAACCCCCCCCCCCCCAAATAAAAAGATGCCCTTTTCCTTGTAACCTCCTGTCCCTTATATGCCCTCTGCATGGCACTGGTCATTGCATAACTAGAGAGCCACATCAATTGATTAGGGAATTTTAACATCATGTTAAAGGGGATTTTATTCATTATTTTCTTTCAAATGTTATCATATCAATAGAGCAATTTAGAACTTCTAAAATATACTTTGTGTCGCAAATTGTTGTTGAAATTAAATTAATCTAAGTTTCAATTTTCAAACATATTCGTTCAGAATTTAAATAATTATTGAATCCTGTAATTGCTATATTGTAGTGGCTATATTGTAGGGACTCGAACAGTAAATATATTGTAGTGGCTATATTGTAGTTGAATCCATAACTCTTGAACTTGAAATAATGAATGGATATATAAACTATATATAGGTAGATTTCATTCAGATCTTTAATTCATCGTGAGCAATATTTTCGATACAAAGTGTGTTTTAGAAGTTACAGAGCTTCGATGTTAGTTTTATCTCTGATATGAGATGGAAATTCTGTAATCAATCTGTATGGCTCTGTACAAGCACAAGCCGGAAAAAAATGTGTTTCTTAGGTAAAAAGAAAATGCAAAACACTTTTTCCTATGTATAATGCTAACTTCGTAAAGTACTAATATATTGTACATTTATACGAAAAGTTAAGCATTTACTTTTGGCAATTTCTGTTGGTCAAGGTAAACATCAGGGTTCTTGATAAATCTCAACTAACACAGCAGTCTAGTTGGAAATGGGAGCTGCACAATTCACTGTATTTGTCAGAATCCACAATTTTTTCCCCCTTTCTGCACACGTTCCATATTTATTGACCATTGCCCTAATAAGGGTTGGTTAATAGGAAATCTATAAACATAACCATTAATACAGTTTAGGATTATTTGTGACATATAAATCAAAACTTTAAATATAATTACACGTGATATGTGTACTTACTATGGATTAACATTAATCATGAATTATAAATTGACTTAAAAGAGGAATTTAAATAAATTTACCTGAAGAAATTAAGAGATTAACCCTTGTTATAACCATTTGTGTATCCTACAATCGAACGTGTTTTAACCATATTTTATAAACATTTTACAAAATAAGCTTTAACTAATTAAAAATACATTACGAGTGTTCTTTCTGCCCAATTTGCTCTGCTCTGTTGTAATCCATTGTACGAATGCGAGATCTACCTGTAGTATATATAGAACTCTGACTGCTAAGCAATGATTTTATATCGAATATATATATATAGCCGATTTCGAGTAGTTTTTTAGTGTAAAATTTTTTCTAGTATGTTTGTACATTTTCTACTAGTTAGAGTATGTTGTCCAATGTCTAAATATTTCACCGTTAATTGTAAATTAAAAATTTTGTTTTAAAACGTACAGTCGCTCTGAAAAATATCCGAACACTATGGTTGATTGAAGAATTCAAACAAAAATATCTGAAAACGATTATTTTAGAAATTAGTGATCTGGCAACCTTCGTGTCACGTGACACGAAGGTTGCCAGATCACTAATTTCTAAAAAAATCGCTGCCAGATATTTTTATCTGAATTCTGTAATCAACTATAGTGTTCGGATACTTTTTTGAGCGACTGTACGTTCTCTGGACTGTTAGTAGCGATTGTTTCCATTATTTGAAACTCGCTTCGCTAATATGCTAATGAGGTGATTGCAGAGAATTCGTCAAGAGTAATCCAATACGTACAACTCCATTTTCTAGTGGTGCAGGATATCAGAATCTTCAGAGATGCTCACTCCCACTCCTCACATCTCTTCCTAGTCATCTTCACGAACTCTCCGCTAAGACGTAATCTTTTGAATTCGATTTACGCTTTCCGGATTTACTGCAGTGGAAGACTGATTTGTAGGAGAAATTTGTCGTTCTGGTTTCCGTTATTTTGTGATTATTCCCTTTTTCTTTCGCTGACTTATTTTATGAGTTGCAAGGATGATTTATTATGGGCGGATACAAAAAAACTTGACTCTTATGAAATGGTGACTTGTCTGGATTGGGGGATTGGGTAGTGGGTTGTTTTTCCTCCGAGCGGTACTTTTTTTTCCACACAATGGGTTAAATGGTCGGTTACAAGAACCCCAAGGGCTCAGAAAAGGTTGGGGGAAAGGCACCCACTGAACAGTTGTTAGGAGACAGATGGCAGCCTCCCGTTAAGGCCATTTAGCGTCTGCTGTATGACTTAATGTCGCATCCGACGGACGGCGTCTTTCCAAGCCCTTCAGTGACCTCTTTCTGACCCCGGGGAGGTTTAGTAGAGATAAATCTCAAAGCTGGCCCTGATGGCAACCGAACTTGGAAACTATAGATTACGAGTCTGCCCCCGCCCCGATACTTTATTGCCTTTTTAAATAAGTATCTCCAATTTTGGATTGGAGCGATACTTCTCCCTACGACCAGTTCTCTTGGTTTCTCAGTCTCTTGGATTCTTATAACTTGGGGAACAGATCTTGACTCTACTTTTTTGATCAAGTTCCTTTTCAGTTAAAAGTTTGTTTGCTTGGTACATTTCACCTAGCGATTCTGTGCAAACAGTAGACACTTGACGATCAGAGTTAGTTGGATAAGGGAAAGATGACCCACTGGGCAGCTGTTAAGTAGTCTCCCGTCAAGGCCATTCAGTAGGTTCTTTATCATGCACAGATTATGACTCTCGTACACAAGGAATTACAGCTTAATGTTCATCTGAAGGAGAGCGCCATTTCCAAGTCCGTTGGCACCCCATTTCTGACCGAGGATAAGGTGCGGATTAGCAGAGATAAGCCTCAACGATTGCACAGATGGGACTGCAGATTATGAGCTTGAACCAGCGTAACTCCCCTTCCATGACCCTTCATGTCCAGTGTAAAAAATAAAAAAATAAATACCTCCTAAGCATCTGCTTGTCACAGAGGTCTGACAGGAGCCTGTCAGTTTATATGCCACAGTAAGAAGATCTGAGAGGATGGCAGGACCTCAGCAGAATAAACGACACACATCCATGCCTTACCCGGGACTCGAACTCAGATCCCTTAACTTCCTATAATCATATTAGAATTTCAGTAAACTTTCTCTTTGACAACACTGCAGATGTCTTCAAACTTTGCTCTGGAAATTTTCATCAAGAGTCGTAAATAGTTATTTTTGAACATAGCACCAGGCGTTTCTCAACTTTCTCGTTAAAAGAAAAAATAAATTCAATTAATAAGAATTTTTTTTAATTTTTTCTTTCCTCACCTCCCTTAACCTGAACAGCAGTTTCACAAAATTAGTCCAAAGTCCTCCTTTCAAAAGAAATGGAGAAAAAACAGCAACTAAATGATCAACGATGCCAGATATTACGTAACGCATACGATTAATCAAATCCATTTTCTAAGAATCACATTGGCCGGCATTGTCTTTTTTTTTATTTATTACATTACACTCATCTGGGGCTTCGGTGAGCTAGCACCTCCTCCCACATATGGTTTTGTCTTAGCTACATACATTTTTGTACAGTAAAAGAGAAAAAAAAATAAAAAAAAAAACAACCGCTGTTGGTATCAAAGTTTGTTGACTAAATTAGTAGCAGACAAGAAGCAGAAAAGTTGCTCCAGTTGATTTTTTTGATTCTGAGTTTTTGGTATATTGAGGATATTTTCTAGTGTTATGTCTCTAAGTGATAGCTTTTCTAAGTTGCCAAAATATTTTTTTTCTTTCTGTGTTGTATTATTTACAATTTAATATGGTATGCTGGATTGTTTCAGGAACTTTGTAGGTAATACATTGGATTGTGCATGCTTTTTTAATGAGTATAAATAGTAATTTAATCCTATAAAGCCTATTCTTAGGCAATAATATGTCGATAAGAGTTTCCTGGGAAATTTTAGATTTTGTATAGTTGTGATTTCTGAGTTTAGGAAGTATCTATGAGGACAGTTTATTAGTCCATTTACTATAAAGAATTTTTTTAGATTATTGATGTTTTTGAAAATATTAAAGAAATGGTGTGTTGGGGTGATGATACTTAGTGCTAGGCCCTTTTTAGCATAGTAGTCTGCCCAGTAGTTGCCTATAATCCCACAATGGCTAGGGATCTATTATAGGGTGATTTTGTTATTTAATTTTTTTTGTGATGTGTGTATGCAGATATAGAAAGTCAGTGATTATGGCAGGGTAATTTGTGTAGTAGTAATCTTGTTGTAAGGTTTGTAGAGCATCTTTTGAGTCAGAGTAGAGAATTATGTTTGTATTAGTTAGATTACCAGATATCCATTTTATGGCAAATAATATGGCATACAGTTCTGCTTGTAGTATGTGGGTGTGGGATGCGAATTTGAAGTTTGAATATATTTTATTATTAGGTGAGAAGAAGGCAGCAGAAGCTGTCTGTGTGCTTTGGTCATATGAGCCACCAGTATAAATTGCATAATTTTTGTATTGATTATTACAGTGTGCTTCAGTTAGAGTTTTTAGGCTTGTTGATGCCTGTGATGATTTGTGAGTTATGTTAGGGATAGAATCATGTATGATAGGTTGGCGATATGTCCAGTATGGTTCAGTGATCATTATATCTCCTTTGCTTTTGATTGATGTGATAGTTTTGAAGAGTGTTGTATTTTGTATGCATATTTTGTAAGGTGCCTTTAGTTTGTTGTTTGAAAGGGAGCTGAGGATTGGGTGATGTTGGTGTTTGAGGTGTAGTCTCATAAGTTTTAAGAGTAATGATTGTACTCTTATGTTGAAGGTTGGGATTGATGTCTCAGCCAATAGTGCTAAAGAGAGAGTGTATTTATAGAGGAATAGTATTAGTTTTAAGAATTTATTTTGCAATGTATTCAAATATTTGAATTTGTTGTCTGAGATACCACTAAAAAATTCTACTCCATATTCAATTTTGGGTCTAATGAGATTTTTGTACAAATGAATTAAATTGTATTGTGATGTGCCCCAATTTTGCCCAGCTATGCATTTTGTGAGATTTAGTAGTTTTGCTGCTTTGTGTTTAGCATCTTGTATAAATAGTGTCCATGTGAGGTCTATGGTTATGCATTGGTATCTCCATCTATGGTTATGCATTGGTATGTGTGTGATTTTTTGATTCTTATTAGTTCATCATTTATTTTTATTTTTATGTTTGAAAATTTTTTTCTTTGTGTTAGGAATGGAATAATGTAGGTTTTGTTTTGGTTTATGTTCAGATGCCATGTTTTAAGGTAATCAATTACTTTTGCTAAGTTTTTTGTAGTGATGTACAAGTCCGTTCAATGTTTTTACCAGAGGTCCATAGAATTAAGTTATCTGCAAAGGAAGCAAAATTGATATCAGGATCAAGTGTGGTAGGTAGGTCATGTAGATAGAGGTTAAAAAGTATTGGGGAGAGGATGGCTCCTTGTTGTAATCCATTATTTATGTTATGTAGGTCATGTAGATAGAGGCTAAAAAGTATTGGGGAGAGGATGGCTCCTTGTTGTAATCCATTATTTATGTTATGTAGGTCATGTAGATAGAGGTTAAAAAGTATTGGGGAGAGGATGGCTCCTTGTTGTAATCCATTATTTATGTTATGTAGGTCATGTAGATAGAGGTTAAAAAGTATTGGGGAGAGGATGGCTCCTTGTTGTAATCCATTATTTATGTTATGTAGGTCATGTAGATAGAGGCTAAAAAGTATTGGGGAGAGGATGGCTCCTTGTTGTAATCCATTATTTATGTTATGTAGGTCATGTAGATAGAGGTTAAAAAGTATTGGGGAGAGGATGGCTCCTTGTTGTAATCCATTATTTATGTTATGTAGGTCATGTAGATAGAGGCTAAAAAGTATTGGGGAGAGGATGGCTCCTTGTTGTAATCCATTATTTATGTTATGTAGGTCATGTAGATAGAGGTTAAAAAGTATTGGGGAGAGGATGGCTCCTTGTTGTAATCCATTATTTATGTTATGTAGGTCATGTAGATAGAGGTTAAAAAGTATTGGGGAGAGGATGGCTCCTTGTTGTAATCCATTATTTATGTTATGTAGGTCATGTAGATAGAGGCTAAAAAGTATTGGGGAGAGGATGGCTCCTTGTTGTAATCCATTATTTATGTTATGTAGGTCATGTAGATAGAGGTTAAAAAGTATTGGGGAGAGGATGGCTCCTTGTTGTAATCCATTATTTATGTTATGTAGGTCATGTAGATAGAGGTTAAAAAGTATTGGGGAGAGGATGGCTCCTTGTTGTAATCCATTATTTATGTTATGTAGGTCATGTAGATAGAGGCTAAAAAGTATTGGGGAGAGGATGGCTCCTTGTTGTAATCCATTATTTATGTTATGTAGGTCATGTAGATAGAGGTTAAAAAGTATTGGGGAGAGGATGGCTCCTTGTTGTAATCCATTATTTATGTTATGTAGGTCATGTAGATAGAGGCTAAAAAGTATTGGGGAGAGGATGGCTCCTTGTTGTAATCCATTATTTATGTTATGTAGGTCATGTAGATAGAGGTTAAAAAGTATTGGGGAGAGGATGGCTCCTTGTTGTAATCCATTATTTATGTTATGTAGGTCATGTAGATAGAGGCTAAAAAGTATTGGGGAGAGGATGGCTCCTTGTTGTAATCCATTATTTATGTTATGTAGGTCATGTAGATAGAGGCTAAAAAGTATTGGGGAGAGGATGGCTCCTTGTTGTAATCCATTATTTATGTTATGTAGGTCATGTAGATAGAGGTTAAAAAGTATTGGGGAGAGGATGGCTCCTTGTTGTAATCCATTATTTATGTTATGTAGGTCATGTAGATAGAGGTTAAAAAGTATTGGGGAGAGGATGGCTCCTTGTTGTAATCCATTATTTATGTTATGTAGGTCATGTAGATAGAGGCTAAAAAGTATTGGGGAGAGGATGGCTCCTTGTTGTAATCCATTATTTATGTTATGTAGGTCATGTAGATAGAGGTTAAAAAGTATTGGGGAGAGGATGGCTCCTTGTTGTAATCCATTATTTATGTTATGTAGGTCATGTAGATAGAGGTTAAAAAGTATTGGGGAGAGGATGGCTCCTTGTTGTAATCCATTATTTATGTTATGTAGGTCATGTAGATAGAGGCTAAAAAGTATTGGGGAGAGGATGGCTCCTTGTTGTAATCCATTATTTATGTTATGTAGGTCATGTAGATAGAGGTTAAAAAGTATTGGGGAGAGGATGGCTCCTTGTTGTAATCCATTATTTATGTTATGTAGGTCATGTAGATAGAGGTTAAAAAGTATTGGGGAGAGGATGGCTCCTTGTTGTAATCCATTATTTATGTTATGTAGGTCATGTAGATAGAGGCTAAAAAGTATTGGGGAGAGGATGGCTCCTTGTTGTAATCCATTATTTATGTTATGTAGGTCATGTAGATAGAGGTTAAAAAGTATTGGGGAGAGGATGGCTCCTTGTTGTAATCCATTATTTATGCTATGTAGGTCATGTAGATAGAGGTTAAAAAGTATTGGGGAGAGGATGGCTCCTTGTTGTAATCCATTATTTATGTTATGTAGGTCATGTAGATAGAGGCTAAAAAGTATTGGGGAGAGGATGGCTCCTTGTTGTAATCCATTATTTATGTTATGTAGGTCATGTAGATAGAGGTTAAAAAGTATTGGGGAGAGGATGGCTCCTTGTTGTAATCCATTATTTATGTTATGTAGGTCATGTAGATAGAGGTTAAAAAGTATTGGGGAGAGGATGGCTCCTTGTTGTAATCCATTATTTATGTTATGTAGGTCATGTAGATAGAGGCTAAAAAGTATTGGGGAGAGGATGGCTCCTTGTTGTAATCCATTATATATGTTATGTAGGTCATGTAGATAGAGGTTAAAAAGTATTGGGGAAAGGATGGCTCCTTGTTGTAATCCATTATTGATGTTGTGTAGGTCATGTAGATAGAGGTTAAAAAGTATTGGCGAGAGGATGGCTCCTTTTTGTAATCCATTATTTATGTTATGTAGGTCATATAGATAGAGGTTAAAAAGTATTGGGGAGAGAATGGCTCCTTGTTGTAATCTCCTTGTTGTAATCCATTATTTATGTTATGTATGTTTGATTTACAGTTTTGTAATTTTTCTTGAAATGTCTTGTGTTGTAATGTGTTTGAGAAATAATTTAATAATTTTCCATTTTCCTATGTTTTTTAGTTTTGAGAGGAGGCCCTTGATCCAAATTGAATCAAATGCAGATTTGAGGTCTAAGAGATTGCTGTTGTAGATTTATGTTTTGTTTTATTGATGTATATGTCATTTAACTGTGCTAAGACAGGGTCCTTGGCTGAACGATTTTTTTTGAATCCATAAAAGACATTTGAAAGAATGTTATTGTGTTATGTGTACCATACAAGTCTTCTAAGGATAATTTTTTCGTATACTTTAAATACATTTGATGTTAGGGATATTGGTCTGTAGTTGTCAAAGTTTTACCAGGTTTTAAGAAAAAATAACGTATGAGTGAAGCCATTCTTTTGGAATTAATCCAGTATTCCAGATGTTATTGAATATTTTTCATATTGTGTGTGTCCATGATTTTGGTAGTGATTTTAAGAAATTATTGGATACTTTATCTGGGCCTGTTGATGTTTTGTTTGTTAGCTTTTTAATGGCATTTTCAAGTTCATTTATAGTAATTTCCATTTCAAGAGCAGGTATAAGTTTGTTTGTCTTGGTGTGTGTGTATTATTTTGAAGTGTTTCCTCATCTGTTGTCAAGATGGTTGGTTGTTTTGAGAAGATAAGGTTAGAGGCAAAACAATTTGCCAATTCTTTGCCAGATAATGAGTATTGGAACATTAATTCAGCCCAAGGTGCTGTTTGGATGTTAGGTGAGGCTATTTTTTTAAAAGTTCTCCAAATGTTTTTGAGGGAGGAGGTAGGGATTAGTTTGAATGTAAATATTTGCCAGTTTTCTCTGTATAATTCCTTAAGTTTTCTTCTAACTAATCATTTATTCTTTGGTACCTTGCAAAGTTTATGAAAAGTTTTGGATTTATAAGCCTTTCTTTCAGCTTTTTTCCTGATTGTGGCTATCTTATTCATGTACCAAAATTTTTATGTATTTTTAGGAAATGTGATATGATCTGTTGAAAGCAATGTTCAGTGTTGTCATTTATGGTGGAAAAGAGGATATTGTAGTCATTAATTTCTTGAGAAAGTGTGGAATGAAAAAGTTTCCAGTTATTTAGGTTTATTTTTTTGAAATTGGTTTTGAAATTTGATACTCTATCTATTAGGTAGGGATCACTTCCTTTGAGATCTAATGAAATAGATCATTTTAAAGAATTTGCTATGCTAGGGATTACTATTGTTAGGTCTATAATGGAATTATTTTGATGTGTTAAAAAATGTGTTGGCAATTTTAGTTGATGGTTATAACATTATTGTTTTGTAAGAAGTTGTTTAGGTTTGTTCCTGTTGCATTTGTTTTGTAGGAATTCCAGTTGTGATGGTGGGCATTGAAGTCACCTACCCAAATAATTGGGTTTGAGAATTGTTTGAGAATTTTTTTATATTCATTTTCAGAGAGATTTGCACCAGGGTTATAAAAGGATATAATTGTTATAATTTGATTATTGAAGAATATGTCTATTGCTACTCTATCATATTGTTTACTCTTAATTGATAAGGTATGCAGTTTATGTTTAATATTTCTATTGATGTATAATGCAGCTTTGCAGTCATTTTCATTTTCAAAATTTTTTGAGTAATAAGGTAAATAATTTGCAAAGTTTACAATTTGTTTTTATTTCAGTTCCTGTAAGGCAAAAATAGAATAGTTTTTATATTTGTTAAGTAGGAGTAAGTCCACTTGACGAGCCTGTAGTCCACGAACATTCCATTGTAGAATATTAAGTTCAGTTTGTTCCATTTCCAGCCGAAGAAAGTATGTCAATTAGTAGGTTTAGTTCACTGGCATCAGTTGTTATAAATTTTAAAAGGTTTGTTATTAAGTCAATTATCACCTTTTTAGAGACTGAGGCAACTTTCATTTCCTCTTCTATTGAATCTGGTGATGGAGGATGTATATTATAATTTCTGCTATTTGGATTTTTTTCATTTGCTGCCACAGCATAGCTTGGGGCTTGCGAATTTTTAGTTGTCTCAGCCATGTGTGCGGGCAGGTTATGGTAAGTTCCCGTTGATGTTAAGGGGAAATCACCTGCTTGGAAAGGGGATGATGCTTGATTTTTAAAATTTGTAGGAGTATTTATAGGAATCAAACTTGTCTCTTTTGATTTTTTATATATTTCATGATTTATATCAAAATTATTATCATTTGCTAGTCTCATTGCTGCCGCCCAGGAAATATTTTTTGTTTCTTGAATTAATTTAGCTCTGCTTGGTAGTTTTTTGGCTGAGCAAGCTTAATAAGTGGCAGGGTGGGTGCCTTTGCAGTTTGAGCAGCATATGTACGTGGAGGTATTTTTTTTATGATTGTGAGGACCTCCACATCTCTTACATCGCGTATTGCTTCTGCATTGGAGATACGAATGGCCATGTCGGCAACAATTTCCACAAGTCGCGCTGGAAAATCATAATTCCTGACAAGGAAGTTTAAGAAACCAATTTTTATCATATCTGGGTTGGGTTGTTTTACCTCTGAGCGGCACTTTTTTGCACACCATGGGATAAATGGCCAGGTCACAATGGACCCCGAAGGCTCAGAGAAGGTTGGGGGAGGGGACCCACTGGAATAGCTGTTGGGAGACAGATGATAGCCTCCCGTCAAGGCCATCCAGCGTGTTCTTTAACGTTCACAGTGTATGGCTCTCCCGCACACGGGGCCAGGTCTTAACGTCCCATCCGACGGACGGCGGCCTTTCCAAGCCCATCGGTGTCCCCTACTGACTGTGGGCAGGGCGGGGAATTTTGCGGAGATAAATCTCAACGCTGACCCAGCTGGGACTCGAACCTGGGAACTACAGATTACGAGCCTGGCGCGCTACCGACTGAGCCACCCCCGCCCCTATCATATCTGGTAACTGCCGTGATGAAAAGTATAATACTACACTATCCGTTTCAATTCTGGTTACACTTGAGTGGTCGGCGTTAGGTTGGAAGTGGAGCATTCGCATTGTTTTGTATATATTATATTTTTTTAGGTTTGTGTTTAAATAATCTTCCGTTAGGTTTACACTGACTCCTGTTATAATTCGCAGTCTCGTGGGATTATCAAGTATGAGGTTTGTTACCTCCACATTAAGGACGTGTTAAATTTTTTAGCGTTTCTAAGTCCTCAAATGTCTCAGGAAATATGGATATGTCACCTTTTCTGGTAAAGTGACATGACAGTTCATTTTTCAGTTGTTTCGAGAAAAAGTCAAATACCTTATCAATGTCTAGTGAGGAGAGAGTTATGTTTGGATTAGCGCTCTTGAAGATAATGTTTAGTTTCTTTGGTTTTATATTATCACTATTATTATATTTAGCTTGCGATACATTATAAGGTTTGTTTGTTGAAATTTGCGAAATCTTTTGATTTGAATCGATTCGAGTCACTTCTATTATTTCTTGTGAGCTTTCTGAGGATTTAATTATATTTGCGAGCCTAAAGTAGCCGTCCCATGGCCGAGTGGTAAGCACGCTTGACTACTGATCTAAGGGACCTGGGTTCAAGTCCCGGGTAAGGCATGGCTGTTTGTGTCGTTTTTCTGCTGAGGGCCTGCCATCCTCTCAGACCTTCTACTTTGGCATATAAACTGACAGGCTCCTGTCAGACCTCTGTGGCAAGCAGCTGCTTGAGAGGGTATTTAATTTTTATTTTAATCTAGAGGTAGAATGATGGGATGACAGATCATCTTCAATTTCATTTATTCTCCTTTTTTCAAAGAGTTCAATCGAGTTGATTAAATTGTTTATGTCATTAAACGATTTTGATCTAGTTCTATATCTGAAGTCATCATTTTTTTTCTTTCAATTGAATTGCGTTTAGCACTGTGGGATTTTGAGAACTGGTTAATTGTAAAAGTTTTGACTGTTTAATAGGCGAAGCTTTGCCAGTTTTTCTTTTTTTGGACTTACTCATCACCTCTTAGCGAGTGGATTCCGATATCCGCTTCAGTGGTAGTCAAGACCTTTTGTTCCGTCCAAAATATTGAAGTAAATAACTTGTATAAACAGCACCAAATAACAAGTCTCGCTCTTTACCGTAAAACAGTTGTCTAGTAGATTGTGCATCTGATGTGTAATCGCTCTTTACCGTAAAAAAACCTTCCAGACGCCAGCAATCCACGTGGTCATCCAGCGGGCAACCTCCCTTTCTCTCACCGAGAAGCGATGGATCGATCGGCCGGCATTGTCACGCGACGGGAGGGGGGGGGGTAGTTATACGTGACGTTGCATTGTAACGTTCACGTCGAGCGAGATGCTGTAAGAGAAGTTCCCGCATTCCCTCCGCCAGCTGTTCAGGGGAAGTACTGTACAGTTGCAGCAGGAATGCTGGCGAGAAGCCATCCCCGCCGTCACCGACATCACCTCTGCATGGACAGAGAGAAGAGGCAGACAAGTTGGCGATTGCTCTCGGTTGTTGTTCATGAGCTTTATCTGCTGCACTGATCATTTCACATTCTTTTCGTGTCTGTTACCTTTATTTGCTGCTAACAATAGGTGTAGCTGCATCAGTGGCGATCACAAGGAAGAGGGAGTGAGCAGGGTCAGATCAAGGAATTCTGGAGCACGGGGGCACTTAATGTATTTTGCCCCACCCACTCTCGCTCATCATTTTCATGTTATCAGAAACCAAACAGAAAATAAACGAGTAAATCAATAAAAACACTGATCTTATACCATTTTCTTTTGAAATACCAATTTGTATTTTTTCACAATTTCAAAATTATACTAGTTTTATTTAAAACAATGCTAACTATTAGTAGCAATTGTACCCCCCCCCACACACACACTTAATCCCCTCCCTGGCTATGGCCCATTACAAAGGGCTTGCAAATGTTTCTTTTAATAAAAAAGAAGCAGTTCACAATTCTTCGTGTCTCATGAAGGGATTTGTCCCAGCTGCTCTCAGCTTCAAGAATGGCTCAGTCGGTAGCGCGCCAAGCTCGTAATCTGTAGTTCCCAGGTTCGATTCCCAGCTGGGTCAGCGTTGAAATTTATCTCCGCAAAATTTCCCGCCCTGCCCACGGTCACTAGGGGACACCGGTGGGCTTGGAAAGGCCGCCGTCCGTCGGATGGGACGTTAAGACGTGGCCCCGTGTGCGGGAGAGCCATACGCTGTGCACGTTAAAGAACACACTGGATGGCCTTGACGGGAGACTACCATCTGTCTCCTAACAGCTGTTCCAGTGGGTCCCCTCCCCCAACCTTCTCTGAGCCTCCCCCAGCCTTCGGGGTCCATGTGACCTGGCCATTTAGCCCATGGTGTGCAAAAAAGTGCCGCTCAGAGGTAAAACAACCCAACTCAGCCTCAAGAAACAATGACAAGTATTTCATGAAGATGATAAGTATATTCTGAGTATACAAATACTTTAAAAGACACGGTGAATTGTGTACTGTTGGTAGAAAGTTCATAGCATCAATGAAAGGAGATCTTGATCGGCGACCAGTAACTCAGTGGTCCAGAACACCTGACATGTTATAAGGAGGTCGTGGTTTCGTATCCCACCCAGATCAAAACAATTTTTCTTCAAAAATTGATCGACATTAAATTCAGAGTGATATCTTCCTTAACATTCAATAGGATTTTTGAAATTGGCATAGCAAATTATGCAATTTTATGGAGTTGGGTTGTTTTACCTCTGAGCGTGTGCAAGTTACCGTTCACAGCAAACTGGAGTGTGTGCAGTAACTGTACACGCTCCAGTTTGCTGTGAACGGTAACTGGAGCGTGTACAGTTGCTGTACACGCTCCAGATATTTTTCCTGAATTCTGTAATCACGTGACACGAAGGTTGCCAGATCACTAATTTCTAAAAAAAAAAAGCGTTGCCAGATATTTTTTCTGAATTCTGTAATCAACCATAGTGTTCGGATACTTTTTTGAGCGACTGTACCTTTTCTTTTGACTTCAACTTCCTTCTTTTCATGGCGTTTTCCAGGAGTCCAAAAGTCTGACAATGTAATAGGATAATGTCAGAAGTGTGGGGTACGATGTTCCAGGTATTCCCTACCCTGCTCAACGCTGTTGCTATTTCCTGTTTAGTAGGAGAGCAGACATTGTCATGCAAGAAAAGTCCTCAGCGCCTCGACTTTATTGCCTGCGTTCAAATGCCAACTGCTCCATAATATCGTTACGAATTGATGATGTCGCTTCAGTCCAGAAACTCAATCGACAGAGAAGCTTCATAGTCAAAGAGAAACATCAGCACACTGCACATTATTAAACTTTGGATGCTTCCGTGTTGGAATTCACACAACCTCTATCACGTTCAAACAGATATGTGCCCAGGATTCTGGTGTTTATGAGTTCCTGCTATGTATATGTGTCCGTTTCCTTGTGTGTGAGGGTGTAAATATCGCTCACTCCATTTCACAAATATAGGGATTGCCCATTTTCATTTGAACGACCCTTATAAAAAAGTTCTAAATTTTTATTCTCCTAACGTTGGTGAACTGTTGCAAAAAAATCGAAATGGCATTTACTAAGAGAGTCCCGTGGACCAGTTGTTAGCTATTTGGCTACTAATCAAAGGGACTTGGGATCGATTCCCAAGGATCAATATATTAAAAGGATATTCCCAAGGAACAATATTTTAAAAGGATAATCCCAAGGATCAATATATTAAAAGGATATTCCCAAGGATCAATATATTAAAAGGATATTCACAAGGATCAATATATTAAAAGGAGATTCCCAAGGATCAATATATTAAAGGGAGATTCCCAAGGATCAATATATTAAAAGGATATTCCCAAGGATCAATATATTAAAGGGATATTCCCAAGGATCAATATATTAAAGGGATATTCCCAAGGATCAATATATTAAAAGGATATTCCCAAGGATCAATATATTAAAAGGATATTCACAAGGATCAATATATTAAAAGGAGATTCCCAAGGATCAATATATTAAAGGGAGATTCCCAAGGATCAATATATTAAAAGGATATTCCCAAGGATCAATATATTAAAGGGATATTCCCAAGGATCAATATATTAAAGGGATATTCCCAAGGATCAATATATTAAAAGGATATTCCCAAGGATCAATACATTAAAAGGATATTCCCAAGGATCAATATATTAAAAGGATACTCCCATGGATCAATATATTAAAAGGGTATTCCCAAGGATCAATATATTAAAAGGATATTCCCAAGGATCAATATATTAACCCTTTCACGACTAAGGGAAACATTTTTCCCATTTTAAAATTGGTGATTGTCGTATTTAATTATAACCTTATCTGCATTTTTCATACAGAATGTCAAAATAGAACGTATGCCGAACGCAATTACGTAAACGGGAACGTTTAGAAAACCAAAACAGAACTGTCAGGACGCATAATATATGTACTATGTGCAATGTCCATCTTTGCCTCACTACCAAAAGAAATTGCTTCGCAGAATATCATAATTAGCACATCATTTTGTATAGTAATTTTATTTCATAATTTTGTATTATTTTAGTTAACATTTTGTTCTAAATAAACCAATAAATAAAAGACATTGCATAATAAGCCTAACTATAATTTGTGTTACCTTTATAGTCCATTGGGAAAAATATTTCCCATAAAATTCCAAAAAAACTACACATTGTTATGTATTTTTCTTATGATTTTTATTTATTTTACGTCTAAACAAACTAAAATAAACAGTTACATACTAATATTTACTCTTAGAAACCTTATGGTCGTGAAAGGGTTAAAAGGATATTCCCAAGGATCAATATATTAAAGGGAGATTCCCAAGGATCAATATATTAAAAGGATATTCCCAAGGATCAATATATTAAAAGGATATTCCCAAGGATCAATATATTAAAATTGTATTTCCAAGGATCAATATATTAAAAGGATATTCCCAAGGATCAATATATTAAAAGGATATTCCCAAGGATCAATATATTAAAAGGAGATTCGCAAGGATATTCGGATAAGGCATGGACGTTCTGGTGTTGCTGCTCATGGGCGAGTCTCCCGTAGTGTTGCCAATATGAATTCTTAATATGTCGCGAGTATTCAAGGCGAAAAAAGCGTGTCGTGAGTAAAAAAAAGTTTGAGATTCACTGGTTTAGAGATCTGAAAATTTCTGATGTAGATGATTATGTTGATGATTTAGCCCTTTTGGCAAATGATGTTGATGAGATTCTCTTTCATTAGAGCTGTTGATGAAACTGGTAATAGAGTAGGTTTGGTGAAGAGTAAGGTTTAGAGGTAATAGAGTAGGTTTGATGAAAATTGGTCAGGCAGGCTGTGATTCAGTTAATCTGAATGGTTGCAGTCTTGAGCAGGTGTCACATTTTAATTATCTTGGGAGCTATGTAACAGATAATGGTGATGTGCTGCATGAGATTAACAGACGAATAAGGATTGCTGCCGGGACTTTTAACAACCTATGGAGAGTGTGGAGAAATAGGCGTATACACCTGAAGACTAAAATTAGACTGTATAATAGTTTGGTTCTTTCTAAGGTTAGTTATGGCAGTGAAACTTGGACACTTTGTAAACAAGATAACAGGAAACTAGATGTTTTTGATTCCAGATGCTTACGCAGTATCTTGGGCATTAGGTGGTTCAACTTTGTAACTAATGATGAGGTTAGGCAAAGGAGTTTGCAACCTCCTTTAAGCAGCATATTGTGCAGAGAGAGACTCCGTTGGTTTGGCCATGTTGCCCGTATGAATAATTATAGATTGGCGAATAGGGTTATGAACAGTGTGCCTAAATACACACTGTTCATAACCCTATTCGCTAATCATAACCTAACCCTATCATTGTATTAATAATTTATACCAAATATAATGATAGGAATTAGGAACAATGTTCCTAAAAGGCACACTGTTCCTAACCCCTATCATTATATTAGGCATAAATTATTAGGTAATACTATATTAATATCTATTAGGTTATTATTATTATATTAATTAATAATATTAATAGGGTTACTCAAAATGCTTTAAAAAAACTAAATGAATTACATAAGAGAAGATATAAGACTTGTCATAAATTTCCAAACCATCAACTCATATATTTTATAGTTCATGGAAACAAAGATGCAAAAGAGATCATTTTAGAGATAGGTGATCTCGTCAAGGATATCCAACGTGTTTTTTTTAATCATGCACTGGATATATTATCTCTGTACTAACAACCATTACGATTGATACGACATGAGCCTTTCTTACCGCACTGGACTCTCATCCGGTTGCATTCTCTCTCCAAAAGGATAAGGCAATACTCATCACTAAATCAGTTACAACTGGAACCTCAGGGCCACCGGTTTCATTTTATTACGTTACCTAGTTATCTGTTTCTTAACCCTTTATAAGTCAGGTGTTTAACTGAAGTCCACCAGCACAGGTCTGGTTATTTTCATTTTGAAAATGAGACCCTTCACTTTTGTTTCTCATGATAAATTCAATAACCTCGTCGTCTTGGCTGACGCGAGCGCTCTCTGTAGACGTCGACGGCGTCCATCTCGCACGGCAACATTAAAAATCGGCATCTGTCACGTAGACAGAGACGGATGGTAATCTCCCGTCTAGACCATCCAGCGTGTTCTTTAATGTTCATAGGGTATGATTCTCCTTTACACGGCTTCACGGCTTAACATACCATCCGACTGACAGCAGCCTTTGACCCATTGGTTTGCCAATGGCTTGGAAAGGTCAGCGAGAGGAGTTTTGCGGAGAAAAATGCCAACGCTAGTACTAGAACCTGGGAATTGCATATTAAAAGCTATATATTAGGCCAGTATAAATTACGCTGATATTTAATGTTGGTATCATATTGGTCCAATGTAACTACCCTGTAGTCATTAAGATGTCTTTTGAATCACAGGTTGCAGGTTGGGATTATTGTGACCGAGGGCGACCTCTATCACTGCTGCAGAGCGAAGTAAATAGAAGTACAGTCGCTCAAAAAAGTATCCAAACACTATGGTTGATTACAAAATTCAGAAAAAATATCTGGCAAAGATTTTTTTTAGAAATTAGTGATCTGGCAACCTTCGTGTCACGTGATTACAGAATTCAGGAAAAATATCTGGAGCGTGTACAGCAACTGTACACGCTCCAGATATTTTTTCTGAATTCTGTAATCAACCATAGTGTTCGGATACTTTTTTGAGCGACTGTAGGTGGTCATATTATTTTGATACTAGATCGTGTAGGCTCACTCACGGAAATATTGTCCATCCGTCTCTGTTACCTATTTTAAAAATGTTACCATATTTAATTGTACCTTTAGGAACATTTGTGCAGTTACCGTTCACAGCAAACTGGAGCGTGTGCAGTAACTGCACACGCTCCAGTTTGCTGTGAACGGTAACTGGAGCGTGTACAGTTCCTGTACACCGCTCTCTTTTTCTAACCAGAGTTAATATCTGTACACGCTCCAGATATTTTTCCTGAATTCTGTAATGACGTGACACGAAGATTGCCAGATCACTAATTTCTAAAAAAAATCGTTGCCAGATATTTTTTCTGAATTTTGTAATCAACCATAGTGTTCGGATGCTTTTTTGAGCGACTGTACCTAAAGTCTCTTGAGTTGATCGACGATTCGAAGTTTTTGGCATTTCTTTTTCTGTTTTCCCGAAGAGCTCTCACAAGATTTTAAGGAAATGCCTTCTTGGATTTTAGGGGTATAATCTCGACAGAAGGTACAGCACGGACGACGAATTAAAGCACGCAGGAAACCAAGCGTAGAACAAAGTATTAAATTAGAAAATGAGGAGAATACACGATAAGAGAGAGCAGCTGATATGTCAGTCATTGGTACGCTTCATGCGCCTTTGTTTAGAGTCCGTGACACGTGAGAGCCCGTGCCTACTGGATCAACAAGATCAAGCTGCAGACAGAAACAACTGATGCCAAGCACTCGTGCTTGTCTTTCGCCGATTTTATGTCCAAATCTGAAAGTCATTTTAGCGGTGTTTATATATTTCCCATGCGAGAAGAGATACTGTTTCGAAAATCTGTTTTCTTTCCTTGATATGAATGGAGATGATGGTTTTTCATGAAATTCACCTTTTGCTCTCAATTTAGAAAAAACTGAGTTTTTAAAGCTACGTTTAGAAAAAAAGGAGAATTGCTTTTCACTATGTCTTCTATCCGTCTGTAGAAATTCAACTTTTTTCATTTATCTTCAAAAAAAAGTTATATATATATATTTTTTTTTTTTTGGGGGGGGGGGGTGGAAGAAATTGACAGAATATTAGGATTCATATTTTTAGAATATTCTAATAATTCAATAGCGCCCTGTAGTAGTAGTAAAAAAAATGGGAAAATGGCCAACCATTAAACGAATATTGCAAATAATCTATTTATAACAAAAATTAAAATTTGGTAGTGGATGGGTTGGGTTGTTTTACCTCTGAGCGGCACTTTTCTGCACACCATGGGCTAAATGGCCAGGTCACATGGACCCCGAAGGCTCAGAGAAGGTTGGGAGAGGGGACCCACTGGAACAGCTGTTGGGAGACAGATGGTAGCCTCCCGTCAAGGCCATCCAGCGTGTTCTTTAACGTGCACAGGGTATGTCTCTCCCGCACCCGGAGCCACGGCTTAACGTCCCATCCGACGGACAGCGGCCTTTCCAAGCCCATCGGTATCCCCTACTGACCGTGGGCAGGGCGGGTAATTTTTGCGGAGATAAATCTCAACGCTGACACAGCTGGGACTCGAACCTGGGAACTACAGATTACGAGCCTGGCGCGCTACCGACTGAGCCACCCCTTTGGTAGTGGATATAAGAGTCAAGTAATAATAGCTAATTAATTAATAAGTAATAACTACTAATAGCAAAGATTTTCCGCTTAACTCAGACGGCCAAAATGGCAAAAAATACTATTTCGTTTTAAAAGATAAATGAAGAGTTATGTTTGCTTTTTATAAGAGCTAGTAAAATACTACTATTCGCATTTTCCCACTCACCCAGTAGATCGAATTTCTTCAGTCAGAGGATGCGAAAATCCGAAAAAAACCTCATTCCCACTTAAAACGATCATCCTTATTCGTAAGAGGCGAATTATTATTCTGTTTGTTTTTACACTCTAAAATTCTGTGCCTGTTAAGCTACGTAAATTAAGCATTGCCTCGAGGAGTGCAGGGAAGATGCGATGGGATGAAGAGTTCGCAATGATTGCTTGCGTCACGTCACGAGGGGAAATCCGAAAGTAGCAAAAATTCTCTTCTTATTTTGAAATTAATATTTTTTCACTTATAATTAGATACCACTGAATTGAAGTGTACAGTCGCTAAAAAAAAGTATCCGAATACTATGGCTGATTGCAGAATTCATAAAAATATCTGGCAACGATATTTTTAGAAATTAGTGACCTGGCAACCTTCGTGTCACGTGATGCGAAAGTTGCCACATCACTAAATTCTAAAAAAAATCGTTGCCAGATAGTTTTTCTGAGTTCTGTAATCAATCATAGAGTTCGGATACTTTTATGAGCGACTGTAGGTGGTCATATTATTTTGATACTAGATCGTGTGGGCTCACTCACGGAAATATTGAGCGTGTGCAGTTACCGTTCACAGCAAACTGGAGCGTGTGCAGTAACTGCACACGCTCCAGTTTGCTGTGAACGGTAACTGGAGCGTGTACAGTTGCTGTACACGCTCCAGATATTTTTCCTGAATTCTGTAATCACGTCACACAAAGGTTGCCAGATCACTAATTTCTAAAAAAATCGTTGCCAGATATTTTTTCTGAATTCTGTAATCAACCATAGTGTTCGGACACTTTTTTGAGCGACTGTACATGAAGCGAAGGCCCTTATGAAAAGAAAAATATCTGGAACATGGGAAGAGAAAAGGGGGAGATCTGACAAAGCATTTTTTGCCAAATTGGGCTGAAACAGCGCCACGTAACATACGCACTACTCTCTTTTTGTATTAAAAATAAGTATGAAACTACCTGACAATGCCATGTAGGAAGCTACAGAGCTTCCTCATTCCGTTTTCAAATTTTATTCAAATGATAATATTTGTTCAGATTTTGCAAGGCTAGTTCTTATACCCATTCTTTCACATTTTCGATTCCATTCCTTTGCAATTTAATGGAAGTTAAGCAAAATTCGTGGCATGTACTATCCCTGTTTTAATTCTCTTGATGATCTATTTCCCTTTAAATTCCAATATTTTATCCTTTATCCTGATATAAATATTTAATCTTTAATAATTCTTTTATTATTTCTGGAGCAAGTAGAAGGGCGATAAAATCATTTAACTCGAGCAAGAGGATTAAATGATAGAGTTGTTATTCTAATTCGTAATCGAAGTAATTAATGTAAGTGTTATACCAGAAGATATGTGGAAAACGTTTATATGATATCTATAAACAACTTGAAAGACATCATCTTAGGCGAATATAATTTCTCAGCGAATAGGCCCATTTTCATAGACAGTACATTTTGTTTCTAGTTAAGCATTCCCAAAAGTTTGGCGCGTAGTGTGTTTCCATCGATGACTTTATTCATAGTTTCCACCGTTAACATACTACTCAGCTCACAACTCTTGCTGATAACGTACTACTCAGCTCACAACTCTTGCTGATAACGTACTACTCAGCTCACAACTCTTGCTGATAACGTACTACTCAGCTCACAACTCTTGCTGATAACGTACTACTCAGCTCACAACTCTTGCTGATAACGTACTACTCAGCTCACAACTCTTGCTGATAACGTACTACTCAGCTCACAACTCTTGCTGATAACGTACTACTCAGCTCACAACTCTTGCTGATAACGTACTACTCAGCTCACAACTCTTGCTGATAACGTACTACTCAGCTCACAACTCTTGCTGATAACGTACTACTCAGCTCACAACTCTTGCTGATAACGTACTACTCAGCTCACAACTCTTGCTGATAACGTACTACTCAGCTCACAACTCTTGCTGATAACGTACTACTCAGCTCACAACTCTTGCTGATAACGTACTACTCAGCTCACAACTCTTGCTGATAACGTACTACTCAGCTCACAACTCTTGCTGATAACGTACTACTCAGCTCACAACTCTTGCTGATAACGTACTACTCAGCTCACAACTCTTGCTGATAACGTACTACTCAGCTCACAACTCTTGCTGATAACGTACTACTCAGCTCACAACTCTTGCTGATAACGTACTACTCAGCTCACAACTCTTGCTGATAACGTACTACTCAGCTCACAACTCTTGCTGATAACGTACTACTCAGCTCACAACTCTTGCTGATAACGTACTACTCAGCTCACAACTCTTGCTGATAACGTACTACTCAGCTCACAACTCTTGCTGATAACGTACTACTCAGCTCACAACTCTTGCTGATAACGTACTACTCAGCTCACAACTCTTGCTGATAACGTACTACTCAGCTCACAACTCTTGCTGATAACGTACTACTCAGCTCACAACTCTTGCTGATAACGTACTACTCAGCTCACAACTCTTGCTGATAACGTACTACTCAGCTCACAACTCTTGCTGATAACGTACTACTCAGCTCACAACTCTTGCTGATAACGTACTACTCAGCTCACAACTCTTGCTGATAACGTACTACTCAGCTCACAACTCTTGCTGATAACGTACTACTCAGCTCACAACTCTTGCTGATAACGTACTACTCAGCTCACAACTCTTGCTGATAACGTACTACTCAGCTCACAACTCTTGCTGATAACGTACTACTCAGCTCACAACTCTTGCTGATAACGTACTACTCAGCTCACAACTCTTGCTGATAACGTACTACTCAGCTCACAACTCTTGCTGATAACGTACTACTCAGCTCACAACTCTTGCTGATAACGTACTACTCAGCTCACAACTCTTGCTGATAACGTACTACTCAGCTCACAACTCTTGCTGATAACGTACTACTCAGCTCACAACTCTTGCTGATAACGTACTACTCAGCTCACAACTCTTGCTGATAACGTACTACTCAGCTCACAACTCTTGCTGATAACGTACTACTCAGCTCACAACTCTTGCTGATAACGTACTACTCAGCTCACAACTCTTGCTGATAACGTACTACTCAGCTCACAACTCTTGCTGATAACGTACTACTCAGCTCACAACTCTTGCTGATAACGTACTACTCAGCTCACAACTCTTGCTGATAACGTACTACTCAGCTCACAACTCTTGCTGATAACGTACTACTCAGCTCACAACTCTTGCTGATAACGTACTACTCAGCTCACAACTCTTGCTGATAACGTACTACTCAGCTCACAACTCTTGCTGATAACGTACTACTCAGCTCACAACTCTTGCTGATAACGTACTACTCAGCTCACAACTCTTGCTGATAACGTACTACTCAGCTCACAACTCTTGCTGATAACGTACTACTCAGCTCACAACTCTTGCTGATAACGTACTACTCAGCTCACAACTCTTGCTGATAACGTACTACTCAGCTCACAACTCTTGCTGATAACGTACTACTCAGCTCACAACTCTTGCTGATAACGTACTACTCAGCTCACAACTCTTGCTGATAACGTACTACTCAGCTCACAACTCTTGCTGATAACGTACTACTCAGCTCACAACTCTTGCTGATAACGTACTACTCAGCTCACAACTCTTGCTGATAACGTACTACTCAGCTCACAACTCTTGCTGATAACGTACTACTCAGCTCACAACTCTTGCTGATAACGTACTACTCAGCTCACAACTCTTGCTGATAACGTACTACTCAGCTCACAACTCTTGCTGATAACGTACTACTCAGCTCACAACTCTTGCTGATAACGTACTACTCAGCTCACAACTCTTGCTGATAACGTACTACTCAGCTCACAACTCTTGCTGATAACGTACTACTCAGCTCACAACTCTTGCTGATAACGTACTACTCAGCTCACAACTCTTGCTGATAACGTACTACTCAGCTCACAACTCTTGCTGATAACGTACTACTCAGCTCACAACTCTTGCTGATAACGTACTACTCAGCTCACAACTCTTGCTGATAACGTACTACTCAGCTCACAACTCTTGCTGATAACGTACTACTCAGCTCACAACTCTTGCTGATAACGTACTACTCAGCTCACAACTCTTGCTGATAACGTACTACTCAGCTCACAACTCTTGCTGATAACGTACTACTCAGCTCACAACTCTTGCTGATAACGTACTACTCAGCTCACAACTCTTGCTGATAACGTACTACTCAGCTCACAACTCTTGCTGATAACGTACTACTCAGCTCACAACTCTTGCTGATAACGTACTACTCAGCTCACAACTCTTGCTGATAACGTACTACTCAGCTCACAACTCTTGCTGATAACGTACTACTCAGCTCACAACTCTTGCTGATAACGTACTACTCAGCTCACAACTCTTGCTGATAACGTACTACTCAGCTCACAACTCTTGCTGATAACGTACTACTCCATTCGTAAGCGCACACACTTTCAGAGGATTTACTCCCGACACACGACAGTTAGAAATCCGATCTCAACCCAAGATAGCTAGAACAAGGCGGGATCACCACAACAAATTCATAAAATGCGTAAAGTAATATTACGGTAGTACATATTGCTACCAAATTGGGCAATATGTACTACCGTAATATTACACCCGATGTACATATTCAATCAAAAAATCTTTCTTTTTTTCATTCATCTCTTAAAACAGAAAGGTTCTTTTCCGACCCCTGGATAGATGGGGCTTACTATTTTGGTTTTTATGCCAAAAGATCATATCTGTTACCGTTGAATTATTTGGTGGAATTCTCATTCAATTTACATCAAAAAGAGAAACATTGCGATGAAAACTCCTTTTCCACAAGAATCGACAGCAATATCTGCAACTTCGAAATTTTTTTTGTCTGCTATTAAGAAAAGAAATACGAGTAAAACACTCGAAGTGATGAAAGCCAACAAATCAGTTGCTGCTGATGATATTCAAATTATATATATATAACTGGAAACACCAATTGCCTCTGGAGAAAATATGAAATATTTATTTTCAAAAGGAAAATGTCTACTTATCAAATTTAGCGTTCTCTAAATGTAAAAATTATTTCTAGTGGATGATTACGAAATTGTGACTAGTAATATTTCATTAGTAGCTATCTAAACAAAAAAGAAATTTTCATTTATATCGTAAAATCAAAACTATTAGTGTTCTCACCAGCAATGTAATGAATAAATAAATATAAATATAAATATATATAATAATAATAAATATAATAATAATGCTAGAATTTGGCGGGTAGATACCCGCCAAATTCTAGCTCTTAAATTTCAAACTTTACCGCATGAGGTGTTTACAATACTGGCTTAAAGTTTTACAGATGATTCTAACAAAGTTTCACAAGCAACATCACTGCTCTCTCCTTTAAAACCATATTAAATTGGTTTGTAGACAGAAAACAGATTACTGTTTCATCATGGTAACGGATGCTTTCCGTGATTTGCATAATAGTGAATCAGCCTCGTTGAATTGTACATCAATCTGCACGCATTGTAGATGATCCGTGCTCGTAATTTCACTTGACCGTGACACCCATGGTCAACAAAGCAATTCACAGAACAATTTGGGTGATCCCCAGTAACCACAGCCCTAAGAGGCGCTAAGTTCGCTTTTCGGTAAATCCGCCCCTGGAATCGGAACGTTCCGTCAGATGAAGATGATTTTTTCGAGAACATCGGTATTCCCTTTCTCACCGAGGGAGAACAGAGTTACTGAAACTCGAACTTGGGAAAGTGAAATTAGGAGCACGGATCATCTGCAAATGTGCGCAGATTGATATACAATTCAACAAGGCTGATTCACTATTATGCAAATTGCTGAAAGCACCCGTTGCCATGTTGAAAGAGTAAAGTGTTTTCTGCGTACATACATCTCTGAGGAATGAGAGTTTTTGAATACCTATATTATCGATTACGTCAGCTGCTCGTTCCTAACAAATCTGAATGGAAATTTCTAAATTTCCATTTCGGAAAATAGTAGCACATTTTTTTACGAAAATTTCTAAAATTTCTGGTAATGCATTTGATTTGTTAATCAAAGATTATTTCTTTTTTTTTCTCTACTGATTTCTTAGTCATTGTTTGATTTCTTCATTTCTTAATTATTACATAATTATTATTTTTATTTCTTAAATTGTAAAATACTTCAGTGTTTTCTTTCTTCTTTTTTTTCAATTTCGTGAATTAAATGAATCACAACATTCCTTTTCATTCCTTGTATAATATTCTTCATTTCCTTCATAATATTCTTCGTTTTCCATGCTGCATCTTGTTTTTCCTTCCTATTTCTTTTTTCGCAAAAAAATCTCTTTTTCATTTCTAGCAAATTGCTCGTTTCGTATTTCATTCTCTTCACTTAAATCTCCTCTTCATTCTCATAAGTTCTTGTTTGTATTCATTTTCTTTAAATTCAAATTTAATTATCTTCACTTATTCACATTTTCTAATTCAAGTTTCTCTTTCTTTCTTGATGTTTCTTATTCACTTCGAAATTCTTTTTTTTTTTTATCTTGTTTTCGTCATTTCTTTCCGATTGTGTTCGGCTGCTTTCAATTATTTTTTTTCTTTACTTATTACTTTTGGTTTTCTATACATATATCATTTCTGTGGCCGCGTGGTTAGCGCGCACAGCTGTTCGTCAAAGGGATTTCGGTTCGAGCCCCAATAAGGTATGGATGTTTCTTTCTGTATCTTCTTTCTCTTGGGGTCTCGCCTTTCTCACAGATCTTCGGGACGGCGGTGGCTCAGTCGGTAGCCCGCCATGTCCGTAATCTGCATTTCGCAAGTTCGATTCCTACTTGGGCCAGAGTTGAGATTTATCTCCGTAAAAGTTCCCGCCCTGCCCTCGGCCACAAAGGGGACACCGATGGGCTTCGAAAGGCCGCCGTCCGTCGGCTGGGATCCATCCATCATCCGCCGTCCGTCGGAGAAGAGCCATGCCACGTTCAGTTTAAAGAACCTGCTGGATTGACGCTGGTTCACTAACCCCAATCTTCTCTGAGCATTCGGGGTTTTTCTGACATGTACATTTAGACCATTGTGTGAAAAAAAAGTGTCGCTCAGAGGTAAAACAACCCAACTCACAGATCTTCTGTATGGAGTACATTATAACGACACACTCTTATCATACCTATGTGGCAAGCAGCTGCTTGAAGAGAAATTTATTTCTAATTATACAGTTATAAACGCAGGGCGGCCATATTCACTTACAACTTTGACCATCTCTGAATACTAAACAACTTTTTTTTAAATGGAGTTTCCTTTATTGAAAAGAAGATTTCGAAACGTTAATGCCAATTCGCGTCAGTCCACTTCGACACGAGCATCCCTTGTTGTATAAAAATTAATTATCCCTCAAACAGCAATTTGTCACCGAGTTCTAACAGGATTGGGTTGGGTTGTTTTACCTCTGAGCGGCACTTTTTTGCACACAATGGGCTAAATGGCCAGGTCACATGGACCCCGAAGGCTCAGAGAAGGTTGGGGGAGGGGACCCACTGGAACAGCTGTTTGGAGACAGATTGTAGCCCCCCGTCAAGGCCATCCAGCGTGTTCTTTAACGTGCACAGGGTATGGCTCTCTCGCACACGGGGCCACGGCTTAACGTCCCATCCGACGGACGGCAGCCTTTCCAAGCCCATCGGTGTCCCCTACTGACCGTGGGCAGAGCGGGGAATTTTGCGGAGAAAAATCTCAACGCTGACCCAGCTGGGACTCGAACCTGGGAACTACAGATTACGAGCCTGGCGCGCTACCGACTGAGCCACCCCCGCCCCGTTCTGACAGGAACCTGTCGGTTTAAGAGAAGGTTTGTGAAGACGATATCTCAGCAGAAAGGCAAGGAAGAAAACCTCCATTCCCTTTATCCGATGATTTCACCAGTTCCCTTTTATCAGAACGTTAAACACTCTTAAGTGAATGGACAGTCGCTCAAAAAAGTATCCGAACACTATGGTTGATTACAGAATTCAGAAAAAATATATTGCAACGATTTTTTTAGAAATTAGTGATCTAGCAACCTTCGTATCACGTGATTACAGAATTCAGGAAAAATATCTGGAGTGTGTACAGCAACTGTACACGCTCCAGTTACCGTTCACAGCAAACTGGAGCGTGTGCAGTTACTGCACACGCTCCAGTTTGCTGTGAACGGTAACTGCACACGCTCAATATTTCCTTGAGTGAGCCCACACGATCTATTATCAAAATAATATGACCACCTACAGCATAATGACCAACCTTCGTGTCACGTGATAATATGACCAACCTTCGTGTCACGTGACACGAAGGTTGCCAGATCACTAATTTCTAAACAAATCGTTGCCAGTTATTTTTTCTGAATTCTGTAATCAACCATAGTGTTCGGATACCTTTATGAGCGACTGTACTAGCTTTTCACCAGTTCGCAGATTCTTTCAAGTCCCACTTACATAGAGAGTTGAAAAGAAAATGAATTAACCTTTGCTCTTAAGGGGCGGGGGTGGCTCAGTTGGTAGCGCGCCAGGCTCGTAATCTGTAGTTCCCAGGTTCGAGTCCCAGCTGGGTGAGCGTTGAGATTTATCTCCGCAAAAATTCCCCGCCCTGCCCACGGTCAGTAGGGGACACCGATGGGTTGGAAAGGCCGCCGTCCGTCCGATGGGACGTTAAGCCGTGGCTCCGTGTGCGGAAGAGCCATACCCTGTGTACGTTAAAGAACACGCTGGATGGCCTTGACGGGAGGCTACCATCTGTCTCCCAACAGCTGTTCCAATGGGTCCCCTCCCCCAACCTTCTCTGAGCCTTCGGGGTCCATGTGACCTGGCCATTTAGCCCATTGTGTGCAAAAAAGTGCCGCTCAGAGGTAAAACAACCCAACCCAAATAAACTTTGCTCCAGGTCCTCCATCGTGTTTGTCTTTTTAGACCACACAAAATCTTTGAGAATATCAAAATCTAGTGAAGTTAAGTAAAGAGCGTGAGGAGGTGATAAGACTGGGCCACCCCTGCACATCTGGAACTTCCCTTCCCCAGGGCAAGGGAACACTCTCTTAAAAGAATTTTACTTCTTGGAGATTAGCCACTTGGCGAACGATGTGATTCTGCAGCATGTTTAGGTAGTTTATCTTATTGTTGCTCGGTTATCCAAAGTAAAAAGGACACACGACTCAGTTAAGCTTTGGCCACCAATCACGTTCACTCTCAGACTGTCAAGTCCCATTTCTGGAATAGTAAGGAGATCTTCTGATCTCTAAATTCCTATAATGTGGCTATTAACACGCTCTACGACATGAAATGTAGCCTTCATTTTTTTTAAGTTTTTGAACAATTCGTTTTTTTTTTTGTATAACTCTTTTTTTAAATTTCTGTTTTTAATATTCTTTTTGCCTTACAAAATTTTCTTCCTCTTTTTGTAATTCCTCTTTGACCTCCTTTTTTCTTATTTATTTCTCTTCTTTTCTTTAACTTTTGTTTAGCTTTTGTCTCGGTTCATTTTTTTTATTCTTCCCACAATTATCGTTTAATTCCCTAAAACCAATCGATGTAAACGTATGCCACTTTTTAACTGTTTTCCTAGTTCCTTAATTATTGTTTCTTTTTTTTCCCCAATTGCTTTAAATCTTCTTCTTCGCTTAATCTTTTTATTGTTTAATTTTCCTCTCGTTTCTCATGGTTAACTCTTTTCTTTCTCTTAATTCTTGTTTATATCTCTTATACATATTATTTTTTTCCGTTTTTCAAATCTTGTTTCATTTTCCTCTTCATTTGCAGTATCCTACTTCTAGCTTTGTCAACCTGTTCAGCGAGAGCCGACTTTGTAACTGTGGTACCGACAGTTCAATGTCCCATTATTCCCTTTCACGAAAGGGGCGGGGGTGGCTCAGTCGGCAGCGCGCCAGGCTCGTAATCTGTAGTTCCCAGGTTCGAGTCCCAGCTGGGTCAGCGTTGAGATTTATCTCCGCAAAATTCCCCGCCCTGCCAACGGTCAGTAGGGGACACCGATGGGCTTGGAAAGGCCGCCGTCCGTCGGATGGGACGTTAAGCCGTGATCCCGTGTGTGGGAGAGCCATACCCTGTGCACGTTAAAGAACACGCTGGATGGCCTTGACGGGAGGCTACCATCTGTCTCCCAACAGCTGTTCCAGTGGGTCCCCTCACCCAACCTTCTCTGAACCTTCGGGGTCCATGTGACCTGGCCATTTAGCCCATGGTGTGCAAAAAAGTGCCGCTCAGAGGTAAAACAACCCAACAACCCAACCCTTTCACGAAGCAGTCTGTTTCAGCGAGTTCAAGCTCCTGGCTCAAGGAGTCACATCGTTTACATGATGCCAAGAAATTGGATGCAGAAGACCCATTTCCATGAGCGATAATGTTCCACTAATCCTTTTATTTTACTTCAGTTTTCCAGATGAGCGAATCCTTTTCTTCCCTTAACCTCTTTGCAAGTGCTTTGGCGCAGCGAGATGAAATGATGAGATCCTTAGTTGCACGAGGAGCGACTTAATTAAGCTCAGCTGTCATCTCGGTGTTGCCACCACAACAAATGAGCAGCATCAGCTGCATCCACCACCAAGTGATGAACATCTTCTAAAACGAGCCACCTGGGTCACGTGACAGTGAGCTACTTCTGTCTGTTCTCTCGCTGCGCCCAGAATAAGCTCTCTCGCTGTCCATTTTGTGACTTGCACTTGGCCGAGTGCACCTGGATATTAATGACACTGCAATTTGTTTCAAATGCATTTCAGATTCAGCGATCTCATCATTTTTCCCAAAATGGTGAAATACCTGATTGGAGCTTCTTATTTTCTTCAATCAAGTAGCGTCTTACTTAAACACATTCATGCAGATGAACTTGTAAAATTTCACAAACCGTGCTTTAAGGAATTACAGTTCATCCGATGAACTTTCGATTGATTTTCGGCAATTATTTTTTTTCCAGTTTATTATTTCATTTGCTTTTTCCCTAAACATCTTTTGAATGATTCCTTCGTGGTCGCAAGGCGTCGTCATCTGCAAATGGTCTTCCTCATCAAGGGTCATTGTTTACAGATTCTGTTTGCAGTCTTTGACTTGTGAAACTGCTCTGTCCTTTTTTACTTCTGATCTGTTTGCAGTCTTTCTGACTTGGTCATTTAGCCCATTGTGTGCAAAAAAGTGCTGGAGGTAAAACAACGCAACCCTCTCGAAAACTCGATAAGAAATCGAATGAATCAGTTTAAAGGTCACAGAATCTGTATTCAATTTCTTATCGAGTTTTCGAGAGGGTTGCGTTGTTTTACCTGTGAGCGGCACTTTTTTTTGCACACAATGGACTAAATGATCAAGTCACAAAGACTGCAAACAGCTCAGAGAAGGAGGAGGGAAGGGAACACATTGGAGAGATGTTACGAGACAGATGGCAGCCTCCCGTCAACATTATCGAGTGTGTTCTTCAACGTGCACAGGATATAACTCTCCCGCACATAGGATCACGGTTAACGTCCCATCCGACGGGCGGCGGCTTTCGAAATTTATCGGTGTCCAGTTCTAACCGAAGGCAGGTGGCGGAGATAAATGTCAACGCTGTCAGAGGTAGGACTCAAACTTAGAAACTGGCTCGCTACCGATTGAGTTGAACCCCAGCCACCCCCCAGCCACCCCCTTCTCTTTCGAGAGGAGAATCCTTCTCGTAATGACTTCCAACAATCAATGAATTCAATTCATAAAACAACAGGCTCAGAGTATTCTTTATTTGTTTACCATATTTGTTGACAAAATTAATCCATTCAGTTGCCTTCATTGTTGGCAAAACGAATTTGTTCAGTTGACCTCATTGTTGACAAAAGGAATTCATTCAGATGACCTCATTGTTTACAAAACGAATTCGTCCAGTTGACCTGATTGTCGACAAAATGAACTCATTCAGATGACTTCATTGTTGACAAAACGAATTGGTCCAGTTGACCTCATTGTTGACAAAACGAATTCGTCCAGTTGACTTCATTGTTGACAAAATGAAATCATTCAGTTGACTTCATTGTTGACAAAACGAATTCGTCAAGTTGACCTCATTGTTGTCAAAACGAATTCATTGAGATGACTTCATTGTTGACAAAACGAATTCGTCCAGTTGACCTCATTGTTGACAAAACGAATTCGTCCAGTTGTTCTCATTGTTGACAAAATGAAATCATTCAGTTGACTTCATTGTTGACAAAACGAATTCGTGAAGTTGACCTCATTGTTGTCAAAACGAATTCATTGAGATGACTTCATTGTTGACAAAACGAATTCGTCCAGTTGACCTCATTGTTGACAAAATGAATTCATTCAGATGACTTCATTGTTGACAAAACGAATTCGTCCACTTGTCCTCATTGTTGACAAAACGATTTCGTCCAGTTGACCTCATTGTTGACAAAATGAATTCATTCAGTTGTCTTCATTGTTGACAAAACGAATTCATTCAGATGACTTCATTGTTGACAAAACGAATTCATTCAGTTGACTTCATTGTTGACAAAACGAATTCGTCCAGTTGACCTCATTGTTGACAAAACGAATTCGTCCAGTTGACCTCATTGTTGACAAAACGAATTCATTCAGATGATTTCATTGTTGACAAAACGAATTCGACCACTTGTCCTAATTGTTGACAAAATGAATTCATTCAGTTGACTTCATTGTTGACAAAACGAATTCGTCCAGTTGACCTCACTGTTGACAAAATGAATTCATTCAGTTGACTACATTGCTGACAAAACGAATTCGTTCAGTTGTCCTTATTGTGACAAAACGAATTAATTCAGATGACTTCATTGTTGACAAAACGAATTTGTCCAGTTGTCCTCATTGTTGACAAAACGAATTCATTCAGATGACTTCGTTGTTGACAAAACGAATTCATTCAGATGACTTCATTGTTGACAAAACGAATTCGTCCAGTTGTCCTTACTGTTGACAAAATTAATTCATTCAGATGACTTCATTGTTGACAAAACGAATTCGTCCAGTTGTCCTCATTGTTGACAAAACGAATTCATTCAGATGACTTCATTGTTGACAAAGCGAATTCGGCCAGTTGTCCTCATTGTCGACAAAATGAATTCATTCAGTTGACTTCATTGTTGACAAAACGAATTAGTCCAGTTGTCCTCATTGTTGATAAAACGAATTAATTGTTAACCAAACGAATTCGTCCAGATGACTTCATTGTTGACAAAACGAATTCGTTCAGATGACTTCATTGTTGACAAAACGAATTGGTCCAGTTGACCTCATTGTTGACAAAACGAATTCGTCCAGTTGACTTCATTGTTGACAAAATGAAATCATTCAGTTGACTTCATTGTTGACAAAATGAATTCGTCAAGTTGACCTCATTGTTGTCAAAACGAATTCATTGAGATGACTTCATTGTTGACAAAACGAATTCGTCCAGTTGACCTCATTGTTGACAAAACGAATTCGTCCATTTGTTCTCATTGTTGACAAAATGAAATCATTCAGTTGACTTCATTGTTGACAAAACGAATTCGTGAAGTTGACCTCATTGTTGTCAAAACGAATTCATTGAGATGACTTCATTGTTGACAAAACGAATTCGTCCAGTTGACCTCATTGTTGACAAAATGAATTCATTCAGATGACTTCATTGTTCACAAAACGAATTCGTCCACTTGTCCTCATTGTTGACAAAACGATTTCGTCCAGTTGACCTCATTGTTGACAAAATGAATTCATTCAGTTGTCTTCATTGTTGACAAAACGAATTCATTAAGATGACTTCATTGTTGACAAAACGAATTCATTCAGTTGACTTCATTGTTGACAAAACGAATTCGTCCAGTTGACCTCATTGTTGACAAAACGAATTCGTCCAGTTGACCTCATTGTTGACAAAACGAATTCATTCAGATGATTTCATTGTTGACAAAACGAATTCGACCACTTGTCCTAATTGTTGACAAAATGAATTCATTCAGTTGACTTCATTGTTGACAAAACGAATTCGTCCAGTTGACCTCACTGTTGACAAAATGAATTCATTCAGTTGACTACATTGCTGACAAAACGAATTCGTCCAGTTGTCCTTATTGTGACAAAACGAATTAATTCAGATGACTTCATTGTTGACAAAACGAATTTGTCCAGTTGTCCTCATTGTTGACAAAACGAATTCATTCAGATGACTTCGTTGTTGACAAAACGAATTCATTCAGATGACTTCATTGTTGACAAAACGAATTCGTCCAGTTGTCCTTACTGTTGACAAAATTAATTCATTCAGATGACTTCATTGTTGACAAAACGAATTCGTCCAGTTGTCCTCATTGTTGACAAAACGAATTCATTCAGATGACTTCATTGTTGACAAAGCGAATTCGGCCAGTTGTCCTCATTGTCGACAAAATGAATTCATTCAGTTGACTTCATTGTTGACAAAACGAATTAGTCCAGTTGTCCTCATTGTTGATAAAACGAATTAATTGTTAACCAAACGAATTCGTCCAGATGACTTCATTGTTGACAAAACGAATTCGTTCAGATGACTTCATTGTTGGCAAAACGAATTCGTCCAGTTGTCCTCATTGTTGACAAAACGAATTCATTCAGATGACTTCATTGTTGACAAAGCGAATTCGACCAGTTGTCCTCATTGTCGACAAAATGAATTCATTCAGTTGACTTCATTGTTGACAAAACGAATTAGTCCAGTTGTCCTCGTTGTTGATAAAACGAATTCATTGTTAACAAAACGAATTCGTTCAGATGACTTCATTGTTGACAAAACAAATTCATTCAGATGACTTCATTGTTGACAAAACGAATTCGACCAGTTGTCCTCATTGTCGACAAAATGAATTCATTCAGATTACTTCATTGTTGACAAAAGGAATTCGACCAGTTGTCCTCATTGTCGACAAAATAAATTCATTCAGATGACTTTATTGTCGACAAAACGAATTCGTTCAGATGACTTCATTGTTGACAAAACGAATTCGTTCAGATGACTTCATTGTTGACAAAACAAATTCGTTCAGATGACTTCATTGTTGGCAAAACGAATTAGTCCAGTTGTCCTCATTGTTGACAAAACAAATTCATTCAGATGACTTCATTGTTGACAAAACTAATTCGACCAGTTGTCCTCATTGTCGACAAAATGAATTCATTCAGATGACTTTATTTTGACAAAAGAAATTTATTCAGATGACTTCATTGTTGACAAAACGAATTCGACCAGTTGTCCTCATTGTCGACAAAATGAATTCATTCAGTTGACTTCATTGTTGAGAAAACGAATTCGTCCACTTGACCTCATTGTTGACAAAACAAATTCGTCCAGTTGACCTCATTGTTGACAAAACGAATTCGTCCACTTGACGTCATGGTTGGCAAAACGAATTAATTCAGTTGACTTCATTGTTGAGAAAATGTTGACAACGTTTTTGAATTCTGGTGCCTCTACAGAAGGTAATAGAAGTTGAAAGAAAAAATCAAATTTCCATACATTGGCTTTTAAGTCACATTCACTCTTTTGTCCCATGTGTTCGAGAAATTAAAAAATTTTTCTTCAAAATTTACAAAGACGTTATCAACAATCCCCGCACATACACTCAGTGATGTTCCAGCCATGATGTTTGTTTAAAAAAAAATGTGCATTCAAAAAGTGAGTAGGTGAATTGCGTTAAACAGTGTGAAATTTCGAGCACATATCTAACAGAAAATTCTTTGATTACATTCATGCGCAGAGATTACCACAAATGATTTAAAACTTCCGTAATCTTACGGAGCAATAAGGAATAGAATTTTGCGAAGCTGCCATTATTTTGATCTCAAATTGTAAATGCAATAATCATTTGTTTATTGATCATTGGGGGGGGGACGAATAAAACTGGATTGCACTCCATTCTCGATACTTTCGAAAATCGGAACGAAACTCAAAAAGGGAACGGATGACCATATTTTTCAATAAAATATTAATTTTAAAAGCATTAGAATGGATTTTAAAAAAATGAATGCTATACTATTGACAATAATATATTCTAAAACATTCATAAATATTAGAAAGGCGCTCCGATATAGAGCAACCATTTGGTCCTAATATTTTCCCCTTATTTTTTTTCTTTCGTCTTTGAATTTTTGTCTCTTCGGTCGCCTGCAGAAACTCGCGATTCCTTTGTTACATCACAAATCGCATTTCTTTATTGCGTCGCCAAAACAATTGTTCCTTCGAATGCCAGCGGTGGGTGCTCGGAACAATGTGAACGATGTCCAAGGGACGAAGGTAGCGCGACGGCTGTTCTAACGAAAGAAAGCATCATCTGATGCGGAGTGGATGTGCAGTGTTTCCGTTGCACTCATTTCCCGCCTCGCGCCTCGGAAGGGTTGCGCTGCTTTTTTCTGTCGTTTCTCCGTAACCCAGAGGGAAATAACGATCGACTACCAGCAGCGCAAAAAACAGACTTAAATTTCCATTGCTGGAGTTGAAGGAACTTGGCTTTGACATCTTCCCGGAAGTGTTAGGGAGAACGAGATATGGTGGAAAAGTAACATTCAGTAAAGTTGGCGCAAACCTTCCGTACAGTCGCTCAAAAAAGTATACGAACACCACGGTTGATTACAGAATTCAGAAAAAATATCTGGCAACGATTTTTTTTTAGAAATTAGTGATCTGGCAACCTTCGTGTCACGTGATTACAGAATTCAGGAAAAATATCTGGAGCGTGTACAGCAACTGTACACGCTCCAGTTACCGTTCACAGCAAACTGGAGCGTGTGCAGTAATTGCACACGCTCCAGTTTGCTGTGAACGGTAACTGCACACGCTCAATATTTCCGTGAGTGAGCCCACACGATCTAGTATCAAAATAATATGACCACCTACAGTCGCTCAAAAAAGTATTCGAACACTATGGTTGATTACAGAATTCAGAAAAAATATCTGGCAACGATTTTTTTTTAGAAATTAGCGATCTGGCAACCTTCGTGTCACGTGACACGAAGGTTGCCAGATGACTAATTTCTAAATTACAGGATCGATTTGAGTTGTTTTACCCCTGAGTGAAACATTTTTTGCACACAATGGACTAAGTGACCAGGTCACAAGGATCTCAAAATTTGGAGGAAGGACATCAACTGGACAGCACTTAGGAGACAGATGCAACTTATAAGGTCATTATAAGGTCATTTCTAATATCTAAAGCGCAGTTTGCATAACCTATACCAAAGGAAAAATAATATTATAATTCGGAATTTCCAGATATGGAAAATAAACAGAAATTTGCATAAGCTATTAAATTTTATATTAAACACGAAAAGTTATCGGAGTTAAAAGAAATTATTTTAATTAACTGTTTGCATAAGATTATAGAAAATATACTCTTCAGACGACTACCTTGCCATAGATGTCTATAATTCATTATTTAATTTTTATATTCGTGAACTTTTCCCCACACGAACTCGGACTCAAGTGGAGTTCTCTTATTTATTTACTTCTTTGATATTGTTCAGTTTGTTTGTTTAAAAAAAAACTACCTATAAAATAGATTAACACAAATTATATTTTAAAGTATAAATTATAATCAGTTCATGTGTATGAACTTTTGAACTTGAAAAATTTATGTTAAAGTACGTTTTTTCGTTGCGGATTTTGTATTGAACTGTACTGGTATTGAGAGTAGTGAATAAAAAATCAATATCTATGTCTGACAGGAGCCTGTCACTGTAATAGTAGTAGAGAGAAAATCTATGAGGATGGAGAGACCTCAACAGAAAGAGAAATCCCAAGTTGGGTTGGGTTGTTTTACCTCTGAGCGGCACTTTTTTGCAGACCATTGGCTAAATAGCCAGGTCACAAGGACCCCGAAGGCTCAGAGAAGGTTGGGGGAGGGGACCCACTGGAACAACTGTTGGGAGACAGATGGTAGCCTCCCGTCAAGGCCATCCAGCGTGTTCTTTAACGTGCACAGGGTATGGCTCTCCCACACACGGGGCCACGGCTTAACGTCCCATCCGACGGACGGCGGCCTTTCCAAGCCCATCGGTGTCCCCTACTGACCGTGGGCAGGGCGGGGAATTTTGCGGAGATAAATCTCAACGCTGACCCAGCTGAGAAATCCCAAGCATCCATGCTTTATCGGCATGGATGCCTGTGCCGAACAACATCCAATCAATCACGCTAACAACTCAGCAATTGGAACATTTTATTCTTTTTCATAAATTGACTCTCCCTTATGGTAAAGACAAATGTCTCTACGACTACTAAAGGCAATTTTATTAATATATTATCTTTAATAGCTTCAATAGAGTATATTTATTTTTTCAACAAAGCATATTTATTTTGGTCTAAAGAACACTAATATCGTTCTCGAAACATTTTTAGATTAGCTAAATGAATTCCAGATTGAATGGGTTAATGGTTTGGGCTGTCTCAGTTATGAAATAGGCCTGAAATAGTCCAAGGTCTGAAATAGTTCCAAGGTCCTGTTACACGCTTATTTCCTTGGTAAGTAACAAATGAAAAATGTCTCACTGACCTTGATTCCTCTGATACATTTCCAGCTCATATAAGATTAGCTGTTCATTGAGAATAAAATTTACTAGAGGCTTCTGTGGAAACTGACAACTTCTGTCAAGTCTCTTCATCGAATTTTCACTTTCAACTTCAGCATCTTTTCCGAGCTCTTCCTTTACTCCTTAAACACTTCAGCTCCCCCTCCCCCCTCCTCCTCAACCCATGGGGCGGGGGTGGCTCAGTCGGTAGAGCGCCATGCTCATAATCTGTAGTTCTCAGGTTCGAGTCCCAGCTGAGTCAGCGTTGAGATTTATCTGCAAAATTCCCCGCCCTGCCCACGGTCAGTAGGGAACACCGATGGGCTTGGAAAGACCGTCCGTCGGATGGTACGCTAAGCCGTGGTTCCGTGTGCGAGAGAGCCATACCCTGTGCACGTTAAAGAACACGCTGGATGGCCTTGACGGGAGGCTACCATCGGTCTCCCAACAACTGTTCCAGTGGGTCCCCTCCCCCAACCTTCTCTGAGCCTTCGGGGTCCTTGTGACCTGGCCATTTAGCACACTGTGTGCAAAAAAGCGCCGCTCAGAGATAAAACAACCCAACCCACAATCCATAATCCCTTAATGGATCCTCCCATCTCGTGCTCCGAAGCGCCACGATTCCATTCAAAGAAGCGATGTGAGAATTGAATGTAAAGTAGTGGTGGGGTGGAATTAATTTTAAACTCTTCGCTCCGTGAGAAACGGTCTTCCCTTTCCGTGCCAAAATAGTCTCCTTCGAAGGCCAGCGGTGTGCCAAAACCGTTCGTCCTCAAAGGGTTAGGAATGAAAAAAAGAAAAGAAAAAGTCATTGGCGAACTCTTCGCCAAAGAAAGGGCGCGATATTCCGAAGTCAATTCGGTCTTCAGCAGGTGCCATTTCGAAGATTCAGAAGCATTCATTCAGGAGGGGAGGGGGCTCACGAAGCGGAAAAAATCCCAGATCCTTAAAGCCATCGAGAACATTCGGTAGGGGGGGGAATCTGTTCTCCGTTCCTTCCCTACCCCCTCCCCTCCAGAAAACCAAGGCCCCTCTAAAGGACGTCATCGTAGACATACACAACTACAGTTGACAAAAAAAAGAAACACGAAAGTTCATGCCAACTGGCACGGGCCGAGGTCAAACGGCACGTGACGCGAGTCCTCATTAACAGCCGAAAATGAGTTCAAGTGGAGAGAAAGAGAGTGCACGCGTGGCAGAAGGAGCTCTCTCTTCATTGGACATCCTTTTCCCGCTAATTGGAGCTGCGTCGTTCCGCCAAACGAAGAAATTTGACCCACTGACCCACAGAGGCATTGTCCGTTGAAAAACCACCGCGATGACCCTCGAAGATGACGTCTTCTTCATCTGTCACATATCTTATTTATCTTCTGCCTCTTCTCAGAAGATTCTTGACGTCACATTAGGCCTACTTTTTCACCGCGGAGATCAGAAGGAAGTGAACAGTCAACTGGCAGACGTAATACGTTAAGGAACAAGAATGCGGTTACGGGTTCAGAGAGAAAACTTTTACCAGGTCGCAAATACCCCAAAGGACAGAAGAGGGTTGATGGTTGGGCTCGATTGTTGTACCTCTGAGCAGCACTTTTTTGCATACCATGGGCTAGGTCACATGGACCCCGAAGGTTCAGAGAAAGTTGGGGGAGGGGACCCACTGGAACACAAACTGAATCGGTGGCGATTGTTCTGCAATCGGTGGCGACTGTTCTGGGAGACAGATGGTAGCCTCCCGTCAAGGCCATCCAGTATGTTCTTTAACGTGCACAGTGTATGGCTCTCCCGCACACGGTGCCATGGCTTAACGTCCCATCCGACAGACGGCGGCCTTTCCAAGCTCATCGGTGTCCCCTACTGACCGTGGGCAGGGCGAGGGAATTTTACGGAGAAAAATCTCAACGCTGACCCAGCTGGGACTTGAACCTGAGGACTACAGATTACGAGCCTGGTGCGCAACCGACTGAGCCACCCCCACCCCAGAGGGTTGAGAGAGAATTGATATGCTAGTAAGGGTTATATGGAGATATCCATCCCATATTCACAAGAGAAGTCGTGGAGAAGAGAGCTCAGTCGGGGAGCCACCAAACTCCTTGCTTGATGCTCTCGGGCTTTTCCACTGATCCCACTGTGCATGCGCTGGGATCGTCTCCGTTAATCCCCGCTGTGTGCAATACGACGCAGATGGGCTTGGAAAGATCTACATCTAGTGGATGGGATGTTAGGTCGTGGTTCCGTGTGAAAGGGAGTCGCACGTACCTGTGCACAGTAAAGAGTTCGCCGAGTGCCCTTTCCATCAGCTGTCCAGTGAATCTCCTTTTCGTACCCAGTTCCCATTCCTTGGGGTTCCTATAACCTGACCATTTAGATTACTGTGTGAGAAAATAATACTGCTCAGAAATAAAACAACCCAACCTGCAGACAAGGCCATGGATTAATGTCACCCCCCCCCGAATCATTTTTAAAAAACAACAATGTTTTAAATAGCGAAAGTTTCGCATCCAAAAGAGTAAGATTTCACAATGAAATCTGTTCCTTTTGTTAATGTGATGTTTGCATTTCGTATTATTGTATGCGCGCTTGACCACTTATCAAAAGGACCTGGGTTCGAGCCCTGGATAAGACATGGGTTTATTGTGTTGTCTTTCTGCTGAGATTGGGTTACCTCTGTGCGGAAATTTTTCGCCCACAATGGGCTAAATGGCCAGGTCACAAGGACCCTGAGGCCTCAGAGAAGGTTGGGGGAGGGGACCCACTGGAACAGCTGTTGAGAGACAGATGGTAACCTCCCGTCAAGGCCATCGAGGGTGTTCTTTAACGTGCACAGAGTATGGCTCTCCCGCACACGGGGCCACGGCTTAACGTCCCATCTGACGGACGGCGGCCTTTCCAAGACCATCGGTGTCCCCTACTGACCGAGGGCAGACGGGGAGTTTTTGGAGACCCAGGTGGGACTTGAAGACAGTGATGGATTGAATGGCTAATGACAATAGATTATATATATATATTGCTAAACATTTATTTAATTATAAATTCGTGGTCATATTGACGTAACTGCTGCTGGTATCCATTTCATTCTGAATGGAAGGAAACGCGTGCAAGAGATGTTAGAGGATGATCGATCCCGAAGTGAAAACAACATCCAGGGAGCATCGCTGACGCAGAAAAGGTTTTTTTTTTTTATAAATCCTTTTTAAAGCCACGTCTTGCGGAGACGAAGGAGCACGTGCTTCTGACTCAGTAACCGACTTCAGACACTTGGTCTCCGTCATCCGATGAGATGGGGATGCTGATCATCCCTTTCCCCCTCCTCTCGGCAGATGCTCGCTCCCGATTAACAGCGCCTTCCGACTCCGCGTCTTCCATCTGTTTCTACGTCTGTCGTCCATTTCGGTCGCGTGGGACGGGGCTTTTGTAACCCAACACTCCCCCCCGCGCGCGACCTCCACATTTTCGCAACGTCATGATGTGGCGCAATAACCCCGGATGTCGACGCAGCACATGGGATGCGCGTGATCCAATTCGTCTGCCAAAGCAATGGCAGAAAATATCGACATTAAAAAAAGACCCTTATGTTTCGCATACGTTTTTATTGTGTAAAAAATAGTTACCTGTCAATCAAATTTATTAGTTTGCGGAGAAGTAAAATTTAATTGCGAGCGATAAAAATCGTGATTAATTATGCATGATGTGATTGTGCGCGACTGAGGTATGTCACTGACCTTATAATAGCATCTCCCTCACGACGCACGTGGATGAAGACGTTGCGCGAGTGTGCCGTGGAGTTGACTCTTTTTTTTTTGCTTTTCTTTTTGTGGTTGCCCGTGACTGAAGCGGCGGAGATGAGGCCATCTCTATTTCGGGCGAGGACCGATCAGCGTCCGTGAGGGCGAGGGGAAAGCGGCGACTGCTCTGCACGTCGCACGGGGCGGATAGTGGCACCCAGCGAGGTGGGATGTGCGGACGGAGCACGCGGCACCCAGTACTACTAGAGTCACGTGGTTCTCAACATGGGCAACAAGCACTCCAGAAAGGTCAGTCTCGAATCGGTGGCGATTGTTCTGCATGAATGGGGTTGGGTAGGTGCACGTGGATAGATGATGCGGAGCAAGTTAGAGTGGACAACTTAAAGGGAAGAGGAATTTTATTTTAGTTGTTGGAAATGTTATGGCGAAGTAACCGAAGGGGTGGGGGAAGGGAGAGGGGGCGGGGCGTGGACTTCTTTAATGACTCTGAGATAGGGCCCAGGTCATCAATAGTTCGTTTTCTAGACTCGTCTACCAGATTTTTTTTATTCCTTTTCCTATTTTTGTTGTTTAAATCGGTAATTAATGTTATCGGTAATTTATCGTGTAGTTTGAAAAAAAAAATCAACATTTCAATCCCGTACTAGATCAGAGAATATTTAAAACAGCTATCCTGTAAGAGTCGTGTACTTTCGTAGGCGCTTGATCGTTTCAAGCTGAAACTCTACATAGGAAATCTGGAGTAGCCGATTGTTTCATGATGTCACAAAGAAAACGCTTAAAATGACGGTGACTCGTTGGGAGGTTGGAGGCAGGTCGAACAGTCACAGAAGGGGTCAGATTCTTTGGCGCCCATCATTCTGTTATTTCAAAGATTTGGAAGCAATTCCGAAAGATGCAAATAATTTACAAAAGACCTGTTTAAGGGCGGCCTTTTGTTACAATCCTTCAAGGTGATCTCTAAAATGGATTATTGCCCCGATGGAATAGGAGAATCACATCTGTCTTCAGACCTCATTGAAGACACAGGAAGGCAGGTGTATTGTCTCAGCTGAGATCAGAAAGCTCTAGATGGCTCTCTATCTCTATGCCCGTCGTTATCTCTCTGTCTCTATGCCCATCGTTATCTCTCTGTCTCTATGCCCATCGTTATCTCTCTGTCTCTATGCCCATCGTTATCTCTCTGTCTCTATGCCCATCGTTATCTCTCTGTCTCTATGCCCATCGTTATCTCTCTGTCTCTATGCCCATCGTTATCTCTCTGTCTCTATGCCCATCGTTATCTCTGTCTCTATGCCCATCGTTATCTCCCTGTCTCTATGCCCATCGTTATCTCCCTGTCTCTATGCCCATCGTTATCTCTCCGTCTCTATGCCCATCGTTATCTCTCCGTCTCTATGCCCATCGTTATCTCTCCGTCTCTATGCCCATCGTTATCTCTCCGTCTCTATGCCCATCGTTATCTCTCCGTCTCTATGCCCATCGTTATCTCTCCGTCTCTATGCCCATCGTTATCTCTCCGTCTCTATGCCCATCGTTATCTCTCCGTCTCTACGCCCATCGTTATCTCTCCGTCTCTACGCCCATCGTTATCTCTCCGTCTCTACGCCCATCGTTATCTCTCCGTCTCTACGCCCATCGTTATCTCTCCGTCTCTACGCCCATCGTTATCTCTCTTTCTCTACGCCCATCGTTATCTCTCTTTCTCTACGCCCATCGTTATCTCTCTGTCTCTACGCCCATCGTTATCTCTGTCTCTACGCCCATCGTTATCTCTGTCTCTACGCCCATCGTTATCTCTGTCTCTACGCCCATCGTTATCTCTCTGTCTCTATGCCCATCGTTATCTCTCTGTCTCTACGCCCATCGTTATCTCTCTTTCTCTACGCCCATCGTTATCTCTCTTTCTCTACGCCCATCGTTATCTCTCTTTCTCTACGCCCATCGTTATCTCTCTGTCTCTACGCCCATCGTTATCTCTGTCTCTACGCCCATCGTTATCTCTGTCTCTACGCCCATCGTTATCTCTCTGTCTCTACGCCCATCGTTATCTCTCTGTCTCTACGCCCATCGTTATCTCCCTGTCTCTATGCTCATCGTTATCTCCCTGTCTCTATGCCCGTCGTTATCTCCCTGTCTCTATGCCCGTCGTTATCTCCCTGTCTCTACGCCCGTCGTTATCTCCCTGTCTCTACGCCCGTCGTTATCTCCCTGTCTCTACGCCCGTCGTTATCTCCCTGTCTCTACGCCCGTCGTTATCTCCCTGTCTCTACGCCCGTCGTTATCTCCCTGTCTCTACGCCCGTCGTTATCTCCCTGTCTCTACGCCCGTCGTTATCTCTCCGTCTCTACGCCCGTCGTTATCTCTCCGTCTCTACGCCCATCGTTATCTCTCCGTCTCTACGCCCATCGTTATCTCTGTCTCTACGCCCATCGTTATCTCTCTGTCTCTACGCCCATCGTTATCTCTCTGTCTCTACGCCCATCGTTATCTCTCTGTCTCTACGCCCATCGTTATCTCCCTGTCTCTACGCCCATCGTTATCTCTCTGTCTCTACGCCCATCGTTATCTCCCTGTCTCTATGCCCATCGTTATCTCCCTGTCTCTATGCCCAACGTTATCTCCCTGTCTCTATGCCCATCGTTATCTCCCTGTCTCTATGCCCATCGTTATCTCCCTGTCTCTATGCCCATCGTTATCTCCCTGTCTCTATGCCCATCGTTATCTCTCCGTCTCTACGCCCATCGTTATCTCTCCGTCTCTACGCCCATCGTTATCTCTGTCTCTACGCCCATCGTTATCTCTCTGTCTCTACGCCCATCGTTATCTCCCTGTCTCTACGCCCATCGTTATCTCTCTGTCTCTACGCCCATCGTTATCTCCCTGTCTCTACGCCCATCGTTATCTCCCTGTCTCTACGCCCAACGTTATCTCCCTGTCTCTATGCCCATCGTTATCTCCCTGTCTCTATGCCCATCGTTATCTCTCTGTCTCTATGCCCATCGTTATCTCTCTGTCTCTATGCCCATCGTTATCTCTCTGTCTCTATGCCCATCGTTATCTCTCTGTCTCTATGCCCATCGTTATCTCTGTCTCTATGCCCATCGTTATCTCTGTCTCTATGCCCATCGTTATCTCCCTGTCTCTATGCCCATCGTTATCTCCCTGTCTCTATGCCCATCGTTATCTCCCTGTCTCTATGCCCATCGTTATCTCTCCGTCTCTATGCCCATCGTTATCTCTCCTTCTCTACGCCCATCGTTATCTCTCTTTCTCTACGCCCATCGTTATCTCTCTTTCTCTACGCCCATCGTTATCTCTGTCTCTACGCCCATCGTTATCTCTGTCTCTACGCCCATCGTTATCTCTCTGTCTCTACGCCCATCGTTATCTCTCTGTCTCTACGCCCATCGTTATCTCTCTGTCTCTATGCGCATCGTTATCTCTCTGTCTCTATGCCCGTCGTTATCTCCCTGTCTCTATGCTCGTCGTTATCTCCCTGTCTCTATGCTCGTCGTTATCTCCCTGTCTCTATGCCCGTCGTTATCTCCCTGTCTCTAAGCCCGTCGTTATCTCCCTGTCTCTACGCCCGTCGTTATCTCCCTGTCTCTACGCCCGTCGTTATCTCCCTGTCTCTACGCCCGTCGTTATCTCCCTGTCTCTACGCCCGTCGTTATCTCCCTGTCTCTACGCCCATCGTTATCTCCCTGTCTCTACGCCCATCGTTATCTCTCCGTCTCTACGCCCATCGTTATCTCTCCGTCTCTACGCCCATCGTTATCTCTCCGTCTCTACGCCCATCGTTATCTCTCCGTCTCTACGCCCATCGTTATCTCTCCGTCTCTACGCCCATCGTTATCTCTCCGTCTCTACGCCCATCGTTATCTCTCCGTCTCTACGCCCATCGTTATCTCTGTCTCTACGCCCATCGTTATCTCTCTGTCTCTACGCCCATCGTTATCTCTCTGTCTCTACGCCCATCGTTATCTCTCTGTCTCTACGCCCATCGTTATCTCTCTGTCTCTACGCCCATCGTTATCTCCCTGTCTCTACGCCCATCGTTATCTCCCTGTCTCTACGCCCATCGTTATCTCTCTGTCTCTACGCCCATCGTTATCTCCCTGTCTCTATGCCCATCGTTATCTCCCTGTCTCTATGCCCATCGTTATCTCCCTGTCTCTATGCCCAACGTTATCTCCCTGTCTCTATGCCCATCGTTATCTCCCTGTCTCTATGCCCATCGTTATCTCCCTGTCTCTATGCCCATCGTTATCTCTCTGTCTCTATGCCCATCGTTATCTCTCTGTCTCTATGCCCATCGTTATCTCTCTGTCTCTATGCCCATCGTTATCTCTCTGTCTCTATGCCCATCGTTATCTCCCTGTCTCTATGCCCATCGTTATCTCCCTGTCTCTATGCCCATCGTTATCTCCCTGTCTCTACGCCCGTCGTTATCTCCCTGTCTCTACGCCCGTCGTTATCTCCCTGTCTCTACGCCCGTCGTTATCTCCCTGTCTCTACGCCCGTCGTTATCTCTCTGTCTCTACGCCCGTCGTTATCTCTCCGTCTCTACGCCCCTCGTTATCTCTCCGTCTCTACGCCCGTCGTTATCTCTCCGTCTCTACGCCCGTCGTTATCTCTCCGTCTCTACGCCCGTCGTTATCTCTCCGTCTCTACGCCCGTCGTTATCTCTGTCTCTACGCCCGTCGTTATCTCCCTGTCTCTACGCCCGTCGTTATCTCCCTGTCTCTACGCCCGTCGTTATCTCCCTGTCTCTACGCCCGTCGTTATCTCCCTGTCTCTATGCCCGTCGTTATCTCCCTGTCTCTATGCCCGTCGTTATCTCCCTGTCTCTATGCCCGTCGTTATCTCCCTGTCTCTATGCCCGTCGTTATCTCCCTGTCTCTACGCCCGTCGTTATCTCCCTGTCTCTACGCCCGTCGTTATCTCCCTGTCTCTACGCCCGTCGTTATCTCTCTGTCTCTACGCCCGTCGTTATCTCTCCGTCTCTACGCCCCTCGATATCTCTCCGTCTCTACGCCCATCGTTATCTCTCCGTCTCTACGCCCATCGTTATCTCTCCGTCTCTACGCCCATCGTTATCTCTGTCTCTACGCCCATCGTTATCTCTCTGTCTCTACGCCCATCGTTATCTCTCTGTCTCTACGCCCATCGTTATCTCTCTGTCTCTACGCCCATCGTTATCTCTCTGTCTCTACGCCCATCGTTATCTCCCTGTCTCTACGCCCATCGTTATCTCTCTGTCTCTATGCCCATCGTTATCTCCCTGTCTCTATGCCCATCGTTATCTCCCTGTCTCTATGCCCATCGTTATCTCCCTGTCTCTATGCCCAACGTTATCTCCCTGTCTCTATGCCCATCGTTATCTCCCTGTCTCTATGCCCATCGTTATCTCCCTGTCTCTATGCCCATCGTTATCTCTCTGTCTCTATGCCCATCGTTATCTCTCTGTCTCTATGCCCATCGTTATCTCTCTGTCTCTATGCCCATCGTTATCTCTCTGTCTCTATGCCCATCGTTATCTCTGTCTCTATGCCCATCGTTATCTCTGTCTCTATGCCCATCGTTATCTCCCTGTCTCTATGCCCATCGTTATCTCTCTGTCTCTATGCCCATCGTTATCTCCCTGTCTCTATGCCCATCGTTATCTCCCTGTCTCTATGCCCAACGTTATCTCCCTGTCTCTATGCCCATCGTTATCTCCCTGTCTCTATGCCCATCGTTATCTCCCTGTCTCTATGCCCATCGTTATCTCTCTGTCTCTATGCCCATCGTTATCTCTCTGTCTCTATGCCCATCGTTATCTCTCTGTCTCTATGCCCATCGTTATCTCTCTGTCTCTATGCCCATCGTTATCTCTCTGTCTCTATGCCCATCGTTATCTCTGTCTCTATGCCCATCGTTATCTCTGTCTCTATGCCCATCGTTATCTCCCTGTCTCTATGCCCATCGTTATCTCCCTGTCTCTATGCCCATCGTTATCTCCCTGTCTCTATGCCCATCGTTATCTCCCTGTCTCTATGCCCATCGTTATCTCCCTGTCTCTATGCCCATCGTTATCTCTCCGTCTCTATGCCCATCGTTATCTCTCTTTCTCTACGCCCATCGTTATCTCTCTTTCTCTACGCCCATCGTTATCTCTGTCTCTACGCCCATCGTTATCTCTGTCTCTACGCCCATCGTTATCTCTCTGTCTCTACGCCCATCGTTATCTCTCTGTCTCTACGCCCATCGTTATCTCTCTGTCTCTACGCCCGTCGTTATCTCTCTGTCTCTATGCCCGTCGTTATCTCCCTGTCTCTATGCTCGTCGTTATCTCCCTGTCTCTACGCCCGTCGTTATCTCCCTGTCTCTATGCCCGTCGTTATCTCCCTGTCTCTACGCCCGTCGTTATCTCCCTGTCTCTACGCCCGTCGTTATCTCCCTGTCTCTACGCCCGTCGTTATCTCCCTGTCTCTATGCCCGTCGTTATCTCCCTGTCTCTACGCCCGTCGTTATCTCTCTGTCTCTACGCCCGTCGTTATCTCTCCGTCTCTACGCCCCTCGTTATCTCTCCGTCTCTACGCCCGTCGTTATCTCTCCGTCTCTACGCCCGTCGTTATCTCTCCGTCTCTACGCCCGTCGTTATCTCTCCGTCTCTACGCCCGTCGTTATCTCTGTCTCTACGCCCGTCGTTATCTCCCTGTCTCTACGCCCGTCGTTATCTCCCTGTCTCTACGCCCGTCGTTATCTCCCTGTCTCTATGCCCGTCGTTATCTCCCTGTCTCTATGCCCGTCGTTATCTCCCTGTCTCTATGCCCGTCGTTATCTCCCTGTCTCTATGCCCGTCGTTATCTCCCTGTCTCTACGCCCGTCGTTATCTCCCTGTCTCTACGCCCGTCGTTATCTCCCTGTCTCTACGCCCGTCGTTATCTCTCTGTCTCTACGCCCGTCGTTATCTCTCCGTCTCTACGCCCCTCGATATCTCTCCGTCTCTACGCCCATCGTTATCTCTCCGTCTCTACGCCCATCGTTATCTCTCCGTCTCTACGCCCATCGTTATCTCTGTCTCTACGCCCATCGTTATCTCTCTGTCTCTACGCCCATCGTTATCTCTCTGTCTCTACGCCCATCGTTATCTCTCTGTCTCTACGCCCATCGTTATCTCTCTGTCTCTACGCCCATCGTTATCTCCCTGTCTCTACGCCCATCGTTATCTCTCTGTCTCTATGCCCATCGTTATCTCCCTGTCTCTATGCCCATCGTTATCTCCCTGTCTCTATGCCCATCGTTATCTCCCTGTCTCTATGCCCAACGTTATCTCCCTGTCTCTATGCCCATCGTTATCTCCCTGTCTCTATGCCCATCGTTATCTCCCTGTCTCTATGCCCATCGTTATCTCTCTGTCTCTATGCCCATCGTTATCTCTCTGTCTCTATGCCCATCGTTATCTCTCTGTCTCTATGCCCATCGTTATCTCTCTGTCTCTATGCCCATCGTTATCTCTGTCTCTATGCCCATCGTTATCTCTGTCTCTATGCCCATCGTTATCTCCCTGTCTCTATGCCCATCGTTATCTCCCTGTCTCTATGCCCATCGTTATCTCCCTGTCTCTATGCCCATCGTTATCTCTCCGTCTCTATGCCCATCGTTATCTCTCCGTCTCTATGCCCATCGTTATCTCTCCGTCTCTATGCCCATCGTTATCTCTCTGTCTCTATGCCCATCGTTATCTCTCCGTCTCTATGCCCATCGTTATCTCTCCGTCTCTATGCCCATCGTTATCTCTCCGTCTCTACGCCCATCGTTATCTCTCCGTCTCTACGCCCATCGTTATCTCTCCGTCTCTACGCCCATCGTTATCTCTCCGTCTCTACGCCCATCGTTATCTCTCTTTCTCTACGCCCATCGTTATCTCTCTTTCTCTACGCCCATCGTTATCTCTCTGTCTCTACGCCCATCGTTATCTCTGTCTCTACGCCCATCGTTATCTCTGTCTCTACGCCCATCGTTATCTCTGTCTCTACGCCCATCGTTATCTCTGTCTCTACGCCCATCGTTATCTCTCTGTCTCTAAGCCCATCGTTATCTCTCTGTCTCTACGCCCATCGTTATCTCTCTTTCTCTACGCCCATCGTTATCTCTCTTTCTCTACGCCCATCGTTATCTCTCTTTCTCTACGCCCATCGTTATCTCTGTCTCTACGCCCATCGTTATCTCTGTCTCTACGCCCATCGTTATCTCTCTGTCTCTACGCCCATCGTTATCTCTCTGTCTCTATGCCCATCGTTATCTCTCTGTCTCTATGCCCATCGTTATCTCCCTGTCTCTATGCTCATCGTTATCTCCCTGTCTCTATGCCCATCGTTATCTCCCTGTCTCTATGCCCGTCGTTATCTCCCTGTCTCTATGCCCGTCGTTATCTCCCTGTCTCTACGCCCGTCGTTATCTCCCTGTCTCTACGCCCGTCGTTATCTCTCTGTCTCTACGCCCGTCGTTATCTCTCTGTCTCTACGCCCGTCGTTATCTCTCCGTCTCTACGCCCATCGTTATCTCTCCGTCTCTACGCCCATCGTTATCTCTCCGTCTCTACGCCCATCGTTATCTCTCTGTCTCTATGCCCATCGTTATCTCTGTCTCTACGCCCATCGTTATCTCTCTGTCTCTACGCCCATCGTTATCTCTCTGTCTCTACGCCCATCGTTATCTCTCTGTCTCTACGCCCATCGTTATCTCCCTGTCTCTACGCCCATCGTTATCTCTCTGTCTCTATGCCCATCGTTATCTCCCTGTCTCTATGCCCATCGTTATCTCCCTGTCTCTATGCCCATCGTTATCTCCCTGTCTCTATGCCCATCGTTATCTCCCTGTCTCTATGCCCATCGTTATCTCCCTGTCTCTATGCCCATCGTTATCTCTCTGTCTCTATGCCCATCGTTATCTCTCTGTCTCTATGCCCATCGTTATCTCTCTGTCTCTATGCCCATCGTTATCTCTCTGTCTCTATGCCCATCGTTATCTCTCTGTCTCTATGCCCATCGTTATCTCTCTGTCTCTATGCCCTTCGTTATCTCTCTGTCTCTATGCCCTTCGTTATCTCTCTGTCTCTATGCCCTTCGTTATCTCTCTGTCTCTATGCCCATCGTTATCTCTCTGTAACTGCACACGTTGTAATGTGCAGCTGTAATATGCACACGCTGTAATATGCAGTAACTGCACACGCTCCAGTTTGCTGTGAACGGCAACTGGAGCGTGTACAGTTGCTGTACACGCTCCAGATATTTTTCCTGAATTATGTTAATCAGTTTTAAATAGTTGCTATACCCGGTAACATATTGGCATTTATACATAAGAATGTCCTGATATATGTATATATATAATTACAAATGCTAATTAATATTAAGTTAGGAAAGAGGCCGTACATCTTTTTTACAAACTTTAGTTAGAGCTTTCTAAGTTAATGTAAATCTTAAAGCCTTTATTTTCCTGTGAAATTTAATCATATTTGTCCAAATCTTTTATTTCGCGACATGCGCATTTTATTAATCCGTGCTGAACTTTTCACGAACAGTTTATATTTAATATACAAAAAAAGGTTAAAGAACTGAACCCATTGGGAAGGAAACCATTCAATAAATACATTTACAGATTTAAAAATCCTTTCCCAGATCAAACGGACTACAATTTTTGCTCGTAATCAATAGTTCCCAGGTTCGAGTCCCAGCTGGGTCAGCGTTGAGATTTATCTCCGCAAAACTCCCCGCCCTGCCCACGGTCAGTAGGGGACACCGATGGGCTTGGAAAGGCCGCCGTCCGTCGGATGGGACGTTAAGACCTGGCCCCGTGTGCGGGAGAGCCATACCCTGTGCACGTTAAAGAACACGCTGGATGGCCTTGACGGGAGGCCATCTGTCTCCCAACAGCTGTTCCAGTGGGTCCCCTCCCCCAACCTTCTCTGAGTCTTCGGGGTCCTTGTGACCTGGCCATTTAGCCCATGGTGTGCAAAAAAGTGCCGTTCAGAGGTAAAACAACCCAAACCAACTACAATTTTTCCTCTCCGTAGACAAAATGGCGACTCATCCTGTGGCATCTAATGGATACATTTCTTGGCTTGGGAAAAAGAGGATTTCCTCCAACGCTCACTTCGTATCTTTTCCTTAACAGACTCTCCTCCCATCACTCTCACTTTCCCTTCATCGAATCAGTTCGATCCGAGGCGGCGAATGACGAGTATGCCCTAAAGAAACGTGACAGTTATGTCACGCTAGATACGAACACGAGCTGGCTCAGTTGCGTGGGCGGTTGATTCAGTCGCGGATGACTGGATCGGTTGCAGAGCGCTGATTGGCTGCCTATGCTGTCGATCGGTTGGTTGAATGTTGAAGTAGGAGAGCGGGGGGGGGGGGCTCTAGAAGCGAGAAATAACTGTCAGGAATGGATAAGAATTTTCACGCCGTTGTTTCGGAAGTCTTTAATGCAATTGTAAGATGAAATGATAAATATTCCTTCAAGTAGCTTCTTGTCACAGAGACCTCGAAAGACCCTGTCAGTTTAATACGTCATAGAGAAGATCTATGAGGATGTCGAGACCTCAGCATGAAGGCAACACAAACATCCTTGCCTTACTTGGGGCTCGAGTCCAGGTCTCTCTGATCAGTAGCCAAGCGTTCTAACCAAATAAATAAACATCCCCTCAAGCAACTTCTTGTCACAGAGGTTACAGAAGTCTTTCGCAACGCTGATACTGAATCCAAACGGTTTTTGAAGGACATTTCGGTCAACTCTATCTCAGAAGAATAGCCGTGGATGAAGACAGTCGTAGCTTCGTGCTTTATTTCCTTACGATAACTGAGGGACCTGGGTTCGAGCCCCGGATTAAGGTATGGACGTTTGTGTTGTTTTTCTGCTGAGGTCCTGCCATCCTCTCAGATCTTCTACTGTGGCATATAAACTGACAGGCTCCTGTCAGACCTCTGTGGCAAGCAGCTGCTTGAGGGGGTATTTATTTATTTATTTATTTATTTATTAACTGAGCTCACCCTAAATTATTCGAATCTCCTCCTCAACTTTAGTTAGAGCATTGATACACGTACAGTCGCTCAAAAAAGTATCCGAACACTATGGTTGATTACAGAATTCAGAAAAAATATCTGGCAACGATTTTTTCAGAAATTAGTGATCTGGCAACCTTCGTGTCACGTGACACGAAATATCAAAACAGAGGCCAGAAAGCGCTTAAATGTGAATGATGCCACCATGCGTGTGGTTACTTTTAAAAAAAGTGAGAGAAAATGTTCAGTTTCATGACTATTATTGAACACAAGGAACAGCAAAAGAGTTATTGAGCTATAATTTAATTTAATATGGAGGTAAAATAAATATATAATAATGTTTCTGTCACTCTATAGGTTTTTTTTTGTTTTGAGAGATGCATAAAAAGGCGAGAAAACCTGCTAAAACTAGCGCGACTTATCAGAAGCGTGAAGAAAACTGCTATTGCGCACGTGACTTTAAGCGTCACGTGCTGTTGAGTGACACCTCCTCAACTTTGGGGCGGGGGTGGCTCAGTCGGTAGCGCGCCAGGATCGTAATCTGTAGTTCCCAGATTCGAGTCCCAGCTGGGTCAGCGTTGAGATTTATCTCCGCAAAATTCCCCGCCCTGCCCACGGTCAGTAGGGGACACCGATGGGCTTGGAAAGGCCGCCGTCCGCCGGATGGGACGTTAAGCCGTGGCCCCGTGTGCGAGAGAGCCATACCCTGTGCACGTTAAAGAACACGCTGGATGGCCTTGACGGGAGGCTACCATCTGTCTCCCAACGTTTGTTCCAGTGGGTCCCCTCTCCCCAATCTTATCTGAGCCTTCGGGGTCCATGTGACCTGGCCATTTAGCCCATGGTGTGCAAAAAAGTGCCGCTCAGAGGTAACCCAACCCAACCCTCCTCAACTTTAGTTAGAGCTTTTGTTTTTGCTTTTGTAAAGAAATGAGAAAGAACCCCATGAGAAAAGTCGCAAAATATTTTTATGGAGACGTTATCTAATTTAACGATTTTTGGTAAGGGAAGGAGTTTATTGCAAGACATTTTGAGAACCACTGGTCTAGCGATCTGTTGCGATTACAGAGGGTTCAGATTACCGGAAGGGTAATCCTCGGTCTCATGCTCAGGGGAGAGGAAATTCGGAAAATTTTGACCTATCTCCAATTTTTGCCACCAGCTAGAGCAAAGGCTTACGCATGAAGCTGAGGGAAAAGCGTCTTCCTGTTTAATGCGCATTGAAAGAGAAAACGAAACGAAATTCAGGATACTGCATTCAAAAGTGCAAGTTGGGGGCTGTTTCCTTCTGAACCTTTTTGCAGTTGCTGCTTTTCCTAGCTTTTAAAGTAACAAGCCACGCCAGAAGATCCAGTCACAATTGGCGAGTGAATTTCCTCAACTCTGCGCATGATCGTAATATTAAACATAATTCAACCCATTTTTGCTTCTTGTCCCGAGTGGTTTGCACGCTTGGCTACTGATCTAAGAGACCTGGGTTCGATTCCCGGGTAAGGCATGGATGTTTGTGTTGTTTTTCTGCTGAGGTCGTGCTATCCTCTCAGACCTTCCACTGTGGCATGCAAACTGACAGGCTCTTGTCAGACCTCTGTGGCAAGCAGCTGCTTGAGGGGGTATTTATTTATTTTGTTTTTATAATAAATTTCTAACAGATTCAAATTCTGTTTCGACTTCCTCTTGAGAACCCTTCTCTGATGTCTTCTGTCACAAACCATGGACTCGTCGTCTTTTCAATGGGGGTTCCTCGGAAGAGTGCGTCGAGGCTCATACGATTGCTCGTTCAGAGGTTGCTCGAATGCCGCCAAATATCCTTCTCCGCGAGGCCATTGCCCTGCCATTGGGCAGGATTAATCACAGTCCGACTTGGCCGCGCAGGCCTTCGACGACAGTACGGCGCCGCGGACGTGAAAGGATGCAGTTGCCTTGGTAACGGCGATCAAAGTGCATCTCGTGTCAGCGTCGGTTAAATGCAGTTGATGCTCGAGGACGAAGGGAAGAGATCCAGGAGTTTGGGAGCAGGGAGAGGATGCGGAGGTTGCAGGAAGACAATGTCGCGTTACTGTGGATGTTGTTATTGATCACGGATTCGGATGTAGGATGCTGGAAAACAGTGCCGCATCTGTTGTAGACATTGCTGATCATCTTCTTGATTCCCTTTCCCAAAAGCTAATGTTGCTTCTGCTGCCGTTCATCTGGATCAATCCCTTTAGAAGAAAATGTCGCAAATGTTGAAGGACATCGTAGTTCATCATCTCTTTTTCAAGAGATAAGATTTTGACACCTTCCCTTCTCCACTGCAGTGCCTCCTAATTGCGTTCAAATAAAATCTCAATCACTGATACAGTTTGATTTATCCCAGAGTAAAATAATTTATAAATGGCTCATTCGATAAGTTAAAAGAAACCCACGCATTATAAATAATCGCATTAATAATTGGAATAATTGTTTTATTTTTACGAAAAATTATCTAGAACTCTATCAGCCAACTTCAAATACATTTCGTAAAACCAGCATACCTTTAGTGGTTTAAAAATACTTATACTAAATTGCATATATTCTTTAAAATACTAATTTAGGCAACACGTAAAATAAAAAAATATTAAAACATAAATATATTATTTAACTATAAAGATGTCGATCAAACTCAGCACAAGTTTATAATTCTTTTTGGGTTTTATCCGTCCCGTGTCCGAGTGAGAGGCGTGCTCGGCTAGTGATCAAAGGGATCTAGGCTCGAGCCTCGGATAAGTCATGGATGTTTCTGCTGTCTTTCTGCTGAGGTCCCTTCATCCTCACAGACCTTCCACTCTGGCGTATAAACTGACAGGCTCCTGTCAGCCCTTTGTGGTAAGTAGCTGCTTGAAGGGCTATTTTTCATTATTTTTAATCGAACAATATTTCGATTTGGTCGTATTTGTAAAGGGGAATATTTGCATTTTGGTGCACCATCAAAGCAGAAGAAACATTGATCAAAGTGTTTAAATAAAAAAAACATTAATATTCTATAAATAATGCAGCATTGTCGAACTCCACTAATAATTCTAAACCAAAGAGTTCAATACTATTGATAACACTAGACAACAAATTGAAACTTTTTTTTGTATAACATTGGTCAAATACGATGTTTTTAACTAATTTTGGGGTGTTGAATTTAAATATGGCTGTGAAAAATCTGCAGCACGTACAATTTTTTTTTTACGGATTGAGGTATTTCAAATTTCAATGAATACGCCTATCTGGGAAATGAAAATAAATGTGACTATTTTATTAAATTGCAACTTAAAACTCATTAATTAATTACATGATTACAGTGAAAAGGATTAGAAACATCATAGTTATAGATCACTGAATATAAAAATTGAATATAATGAATATAATAAAAAATGAATACAAATGAAATAATATTGAAACGCTAAATAAGAAAACCTGGGTAAGGATCTTTTATACTTACCAGAAGTTCATTTTTATCTTTTATGTGCTGAGGTATCATCCTTCTGCAAGAACCAGCAGTAGTCACCCGTCATTGCTTGGTATCTCTCCTCCATGGTTAGGATATCCTGGTGAAATCTTTCCCCTTGCTCATCACTGACAACTGCTAAGTTCTTGGGAAAGAAGTCTAGATGAGAGTGCAAGAAATGAATCTTCAAAGACATTTGGCAGCCACGATTTTCGTAGTTTTTGAGAAGATCTTGAATGAGCTGATGGTAGTTTTCCTCTTTTTGATTCCCCAGAAAACCTGGACCACAGACGTGAAGGATTTCCATGCAGCGAGCTCCTTCATATTCAGTTTTTCTTCGAAGACAGTATTATTCAGTAGCTTCCTGATCTGAGGACCAACAAAGATCCCTTCTTTGAGTTTGGCATCACTTAGTTTTGGAAAATTTTCCTTCAAGTGCAAAAACCCTTTATCAATTTTGTTCATAATCTTTACAAAGTTTTTCATAAGCCCAGTTTAATGTGTAATTGTGGGAGCAGAACATCAGAGGGGTCAACTAGCGGCTTATATTTACATTACTCTTTCCAGGAGTAAAAACACCTTTTTTGGCCAGTCTTTTGTTTTACAGTGTTCCTTTCTGTCCCTACTGACCCACAAACACAGAAAACACCAAAATTTTGTGAAGCCTTCTTGAAGCCCGAGAAAGAAATAGATGACTTTTAAGGTCACCACATATTGTCCACTTAAACTAGTCATATTTTATAGCAATATTTTTTCCATGCTGTCATCATTTTTTTTTTCATTCCCACAGCGTGGTTACTGGAATGGAAGGTTTTTGGTTTCCTTTATGCAAAAGGAGAGCGTTTAAGCTGAACTTTGATGAATCTATAAATAGACGCCACTCCTTAGGGTCGTGAGTTGTTCCATTTTCTTCCATCAGCCCTGAAATATCTGTGCAGAAACATAAACCATCTTGCATTTCGTAATAAGCAGATAAAGCCAAATTTCTCTTTCTGAACAGAGAAACTCCGGTACCCTTGACCAGAAGATTCCACTCTTGAAGTCTTGGACCTAAAACCTCAGCTTGTTGTTTGGAAAGTCCTAGGTCTCGAAGAATATTATTTAGTTCATTTTGCTGAATCAGATGAGGCTCGTCTAACTTTCTAGGCGTGTATGTAGGATCAGGATCTGTATGTGCCTCAAAGTCTTCCTCTGATGAATGTGAATCCATCTCCTCCCAGTTCGTTGGAGCTATTGGTAGAGAAAGATTTTCTCCACGAGGAACTGGTCTTATGGCTGAAGGCATTATTTGGATATTGTATTTTGCTTTTGTTCTTTTTTGAAAAACCTGACCACTTTAGTTAAACAAAAATATCAATCATGCAAATGAGTAGTTGACTCACGCCAAACCATTGGAACTTCAAAGGGCATGGATTTTATCTTACCTTTCAACCATTCACTCAGGCCAACAAAGCACGAAATGCAGCACACATGTGGAACCCATGTTTTGTCCTGATCTCCAACATGGCATCCAAAATACAAGTTATAAGCTTTTTTCACAATCTTGTCAAAGAACGACCCTGGGATTTTAAAATATAATTTTCACACACATAACAAAACTTATCTGGCACTTTAACGCATCCGCGACGCTACCTTTGTGCCATTTAAACGCCGAAATTCACTCTTCAACCTACAGCACGTGTTCCTCCTACAATGAAAACGACAAGAATGGCTGTCTGAGGTTAGGTTCCTCTTACATATTTTCTCCCACCTGGCAATCAGCGTTGCCAACCACAAAAAGCAAAATATCTAATATCCTCCCAGCTGCCTGGAGGTGTTGGTACAGGAAGATCTTAATAGGAGACAAAACGGCCAATAACATAAAAACGTGACGTGCTAGCAATTTTTTAAGGCCAGATCTGAAATTAGCACCTGAAAAATAATTAAAGGCAGCTACAATTGTTCATGTTATAAAAACCTTGAAAAGCAGTGTTATTAGTTTCCATTATTACATTCGTCACGTCACCATTCTTCTGGATGGAAACAACGAGAGAGGAAAAGTAAATAAAAAATATATCATCCTCCATGATGTTTTGTAAGCTAAATTATTTACTTGCCTCAGAATATATTTCTCAGATTTTCCAACCAAATAAAATATTTTTTTTTATTCCTTCCAAAGATGCTATCTCATGCTCTCCCCTCGCGATATCTTTCCAGGATGTCTATTTCAAGCTCCCCCCCCCCAAAAAAAAACCCTCCCCTTGACGCTGCACACACGACGTCATCGCGAAAGAAGAGCTCGCGCCGACATCGCAGCCATCGTCGCCGAAGCGTTACGGATTCGATCATCAGGAGACGTGTTTAACGATCAGTTGTCATGGCAACGGGCTCCGAGAATGGCATTTAACAGCGCAACGTATTGGCTATGTATTTACGACAGTCTCATTCCTGCTGAGTTTCATCCGGATGGAATTCTGATTATGCTGAGTAACGAAGTCGTCTCCAAATTCAATTGATTAGAATGGAATGAATTTTTCAGGTAAGCTAGCTCTTCGCGCGGAAAATTGTTCAGTTGGTTTACCTCTGAGCTACACTTTTGCGCACAAAACGGGATAAATGGGCAGTCACAAAGACCCCTAAAAGTTTCGAGCGGTCTAGCGGTCTAGGAGAAAGGGACCCACTGAATAGCTGTTAGGAGATAGGTAAGGGACCCACTGAACAGCCGTTAGGAGATAGGTAAGGGACCCGCTGAACAGCCGTTAGGAGATAGGTAAGGGACCCGCTGAACAGCTGTTAGGAGATAGATAAGGGATCCACTGAATAGCTGTTAGGTGATAGGTGGAGGTCTCCATCGAGGCCATCCAGCGTGTCCTTTATAACTCAAAAACGTGCACAGGGTTGCTCCTAGGGAGTTACTCCTAGGTGGCTTATTCTAGGGTGGGGCTGTACACCGGTGATGATGATGAAATGAAGACTGTACGTGTCCAACAATCCGTAGCGGGTTGTCAATCAACAAGCGGATGGGTTTCATCATACGTCTGGCAGCAACCAACTATGTAGATTGTAATGAAATCAAACGATCAGGGTCTTTTAAATAGAAAGCGAGGCTCAAGGCTATTAATCTTTGATGGCCCCATAATAATTATGATGCTTATAATGATTAAAACACCTCAAATATGCAATTCAAAGTAATGAAATTATTTAAAAAAATAAATTCGTTTCGTGAAGGAGTTTCTTACCTTCGGATTTGAAAATTCATAAAAATTTGCGAGCATATCGTAGCTGCCCTCATCTGAAATCCTTCATTTCAATATCAAGGCCAATGCCATGTCTCAAAGTTGACACATTAAGTCTCGAACCTGGGAACTGTAGATTGCGAGTGTGGCGAGTCACCAATTGAGTCGGGGCCAGGGTGGCTCCTAATCTGCAGTTCCTAGTTTCAATTCCCAGCTGGGTCAGTGTTGTGATTTATCTCTGGAAAACTCCCCGCCCTGCCCACTGTCAGTAGGGGACATCGATGGGCTTGGAAAGGCCGCCGTCCGTCGGATGGTACATTAAGCCGTGGTCCCCGTGTGCACGAGAGCCATACCCTGTGCACGATAAAGAACAAGTCGGATGGCCTTGACGGGACGTTACCATCTGTCTCCCAACAGCTGTTCCAGTGAGTCCCCTCCCCCAACCTTCTCTGAGCCTTCGGGGTTCACGCGACCTGGCCATTTAGCCCATGGTGTGCAAAAAAGTGCCGCTCAGAGGTAAAACAACCCAACCCAAATCTTAAGTCTGATGAAAACCTTTAGAGATTTTTTGTGAAAATAGTTTTCCAGCATTAATAACAGTTATTGCCCTCAGCCTTAGAGTCCTTGAGACCTGCTTAAATTAGCTCATTGTGCAGTGTGTAAAATTTCAGTGTGGCGTAACACACTCACCTGACTGAATATTACAATACCAGAACACTTTTTTGTTGTTGATACTGTACTGCTGATATTTGTAATTATCGATTTGTGTGTCTAGTGACATCCGTGCGATCGAAATTAACCTTTGAACTATCTCATCACGAAGCCTATTTCAGAATCATTTCTCCGAAAGATTTTCCAGTTGCAAAATTCTTGTAAAACGATACCTACAATAACATCGATTCTTTGCCGTTTCGAGTGAAGATACGATTCCAACAGAAGATGATTCCCGGACAAGACCCACGTCACTTTATACTTCGCATTCACGGAGCAGAGCTGGCAGAATGACAGCTGACGTCGCTTGGCTACAGTTGTAGGGAAGAGGGAGGGGGAAAGAAGGAGGGGGGAACACCTGCCAACAGAAGCCAGAAGGTGAGAATCGCCTCATCTTCGTAACCGCCGAGTCCTCGGAGTTGACGTCACCTGGTTTTTCCCGCGAATCTTTGTCACGGATTAGTCACGAGGAACTGCTACGCGGGAAACGGTGATGTTGGAAGTTGGATCATTGGAAGCGACGGAATGGCTCGCTCTGTATAAAGCGTGCTCGCGAGACGTGAGAACAGTTGGTTAGTGGAATGACTTGAATACATTGTAAAAGAAAACGATTGCACTAGAAGAGAGAGATAAAGTAACTCTGAGGTTGGAAGTGCATTCAGCGGTGGCGATGTTAGTTCCTTTTGGGGTGGTTGTCAGACACGTGCAGGTCAAGGTCAGCTTTTATTTTTATTCCTTGCTTGTTAATGAATTTGCACTAGAAATGTACGATGTGTGATCAAAAAGTTCCAAGACTTCATTTTTCTTAAAGAAAACTGCGGTACAGGCACAACCCCCTTCAAAGCACACTTCACCCTGATGATTTGAAAATCCACATCTCTGGATGTGAATCTGTGAATCGATTGAGTTCCACTTTTGCATTTTGTTGGATGTTTGGAATGCATCAAATCTTCATTCTTTCATCTTCCTTTCGAATTTCGGGCAGAGGATCAAATCACAAGGGGCATGTAAATACTGGGGGGTGGAAAGTATTATAAGAATTTTTAACCAAAAATTCTTGAATAAAGAGAGCAAAAGCATTACATTGGACAACACATTTTCATAAAAGTCATGCCTCTGAGATAAAAGTAGCCATTTCTTAAAGATTTCAAGGTGCTGAACACGAATGTGACAATGAAAACGCAAAATTGGATCCGTAATAGTTTCTTATACAATAGAATAATACGTACATATGACATGTATCGGTAAAACTCCGCTACTACTTCCGACGTCGCTTTGCCCGTTGCTTTTACAGCTGCTCAGGATCATCTCTGGCGAGCATCCAACAGTAGTCAGCCAACATTGAAGTGGACCAGTTTCCCTGGTATCGTTTCTCCATCGTTGCAATGTCCTGGTGAAAACGTTCACCGTGCTCATCACTAACCATGCCGCAGTTGTCGGGCAAGAAATCTAAGTGAGAAAGTGGATCTTTAAGGACATATTGCAACCAAGTTTGTGATACAGAGACAATATTTCCTTAACCAGTTTCTTGTAGTTGTCTGCCCTGATATTCCCAAGGAATTTAGTTGACACTAGAAGAAACGCGACCCAAGCCTTTTTCTCTTCATCCTAAAGCAGGTTGTCAAACATCTGGTCTCTGAACAGCTCGCGGATATGAGGACCCACAAAAATTCCCTCTTTAATTTTCGCTTCGCTGAGTCAAGGGAATTTTTCAGCCAAGTAATTGAAAACTGATGCAGTGGCAGTGGATGTTTCTTCGGCTCTTCTGAGACTAGCGCGATTTAGTTTATTTTCTTTTTTGACAAGAGTTGAGTTGTTTTATATCAGAGGGCCCCTTTTTTGTACACAATACACCTATCCCTCGATTTACACTGAAGATAGGTTCCGCACAAAACCGTGTAAATCGAAATCTTGGATTCTGCTATGTGAAACCGTGTAAAACGAAAAAAACACTAAAATTGCATAATTCAGTTCTGATTTACACGGTTTTGATTTCGATTACACGGATTTCGATTTACACGGTTTTATGCGGAACCTATCTTCAGTGTAAATCGAAGGATAGGTGTACTAGGATTGCGTTGCAGATTAAATGCGAAAAATGATTTCAAAATATTGTAAACAAATATATGTATCTATGCATATAAGAGAAATAACGGAACTATTTGTTTGCAGAGATGACATGTATCACCGCTTTGTCAACAATGGAGGACTGCAGCTGTAGTTGAAGCTTTCTAACAGGCAGAATAACACGCAAATTAATTAAATGCAGCCCCGTACGAATTACAGAGTCTGCCAGTTGTCATGGTTACCACCACTAACAAGGATTTGTTCACAGTGTTGCTGCCATCCACAAAATGAGCTCCATAAAAGGAACAAAACTTAAGTTTCGTTAACAATTACTCTTGATATAAATAAATAACGATTTTTTTCGTAAATTAAATATAAAACAAAATTCCTAATAATAATTTCTATAATTAAGTAAGTGGCACCAACAGGCAGCCCGAATGTGGAAAAACGTGTTTTTTTTTAAATGAGAGAAAACAAAAGGGGTGTCACGTGACCAGATCGATCCGGAAAGGGCCAGAGAGGTGTTCCATTTTTTAAAAACATTTTTTTACCAAATAGTTCAATGTATATTTTTCACAATCGTTCTAGATTCTTTAAAGAAATCTTGAAAAAATTGTGCGCTATATTATGCTTAGGAATGTTAGACTTCTAACCGGCTTGCATTCTTTCCTAATCCGATCTTGCCAACATATAGCACATCCCATTTTAATGTCACCAATTGATACAAAAATAATGCAATTACAGTCTCACTCTTTGTAATATTTGATGATGACCAGGCTTGTCTGTTATGTAACGAAATCACGAACTAATTCTGAAACATTTCGAAACATATTTAATTTTTAGCTTTAAAAGTCAAACTTAACTTAAAAGGGTCAAACCTTATTTAACACTTTCATTACATTTGGTAGATCATAAAAAATAAATTTGTTAGCACGAATATGACAGAAACAGAAGCGAATATAAGTCGTTGTTTCCCAAACCCTGGATCGCGACTCATATTAAGGTCAAGAGGTTTTCCGATGGGGCACGAAAGTCTCTCACCCCAAAAAATTAACCCGATAGTTAATTTATAGGTAACGCTCCCATTTAGCTTGCGAGATGAGTGGAGATTTGAATTTTGAATAGCTTCCAAAAAAAAGTTTGGAAAACACTTGTATACGTTATATATTTTAAAGAGTTAATCTGTTTGTCTGTTTGTTGGTCGTCTCCTCCTAGATGGTGAGAGCTAAGACCACCAAACTTCGTCTATAGCTTCATATCACCGTAACTTAGTGCATTGTCAGGATTTCAACCCAAAAAAATAAGGCCCTCCTCCAAAAGTTGGCTGTGAAACATCTGTCCATTGATAACTTGGCACATCGTTAATGCACTACTCCATTCATAACTTTCTATTTTTCATTCATAAAGTAGGCTACGGGAGCGCCCCCAAAGATTTAGAATACTTGTGGCGGGCTCACCCCGATCCTCCGCAGCTACAAACCAGATCCACCGCAGCTACAAACGCGATCCACCGCAGGTACAAACGCGATCCACCGCAGCTAGGAACCCAATCTCTAAAGCCTACTTATCTAGAACAAAGTGGGACCATCGCGCCAAATTCGGGACCGATAAGTCGACCCCGAGTACCTACGGGAGCCGAAAACCTCAGCCACCGATGACGTCACCACGGACTTAACCTAGTATCCGCGCACCCATTCGGAATACGCCAGCTACTCTCCGTCATTTTATCGTGGAACTAGCTACCCCGGGCAATTCCGATACTCACAAAGATAAGTTATAAAGACTAATTATTGTCGAATTTAATATCCTGGTATCTTAGAAATAAAAAATGGAAAAGAGAAAGTCCGATATTTTTTTTTCGTGCCTTTCGGTGTGAAGAATTTATTCGATTGATTACCGCGAAAAAAAATGTTTCAGTTTGCTGCGATTTCGATCATCTTACAAAAGTTTGCGACCTTAAAAATCCTCTTTATTTCATCTTAAATTTTATCAAATACATTATCTTAAAATATATTTTTTAAGGACCAAGCAGGTGAACAAATACATGCGTTATTCAGAGTTAGTTATTTCGAATGCTTCGCGGCATTTATTGTTATGCCTTCGTGCGATGACTAGGTTCCCCTCAGTCATCCGCCCAGTGTGCATTGCAGTGGAATTTCTTTTGCCTTGTTAAACACGATGTTAGAAATGGCCTTGTAAATCTTACTCATTGCTTCGGAGTCAATTTCATGAATCCCTTGACTCATTTGCATGCGGAGGAGCACTTCCCGTTGCTATGACAACGCAGACGCTCTCCGAGCTACAGAAAGAGTCGATCGTTCTGCTCGAGAACTTTGTTGTTGAGCTCGATAGCTCTGCAGAGAAGCGACATTGTTGAGTTTAAGCATCACGCTCCTCGCGCTCCACGAGTTTCAGAGATGGATATTGTTATCCGCGAAGTGGGATGCGCTGTGCGACGTAATTAGGTGGAAGGAAAATTCTTCATTAGGAGAATAACGTTAAATATTATGATAATCAAATTTTGATATCAATGAAGTTTTTTTTATGTGAATTGAATAATTTTGGTCCAACTTTTGTGGATTTGGGTTGTTTTTCCTCTAAGCAACTATTCTTTCCGCACAATGGGCTAAATGGCCTGGTCACAGGGACCCCGAGGGCTCAGAGAAGGTTAGGAGAGGGGACCCACTAGACAGCTGTTGGGAGAGAGATGGTAGCATTCCCTCAAAACCAATCCAGAGTGTTCTTCAACGTGCACCGGTTATGGATCTCCCACACACGATGCCACGGCTTAACGTCCCATCCGACGGACGGCGGCACTTCCAAGCCCATCGGTGTCCCCTACTGATCGTGTTGGGTTGTTTTACCCCTGAGCGGCACTTTTTTGCACACCATGGGCTAAATGGCCAGGTCACATGGACCCCGAAGGCTCAGAGAAGGTTGGGGGAGGGGACCCACTGGAACAGCTGTTGGGAGACAGATGGTAGCCTCCCGTCAAGGCCATCTAGCGTGTTCTTTAACGTGCACAGGGTATGGCTCTCCCGCACACGGGCCACGGCTTAACGTCTCATCCGACGGACGGCGGCCTTTCCAAGCCCATCGGTGTCGCCTATTGACCGTGGGCAGGGCGGGGAATTTTGCGGAGATAAATCTCAACGCTCGAACCAGGGAACTACAGATTACGAGCCGGCGCGCTACCGACTGAGCCACCCCCGCCCCCCTACTGATCGTGGGCAAGGCGGGAAGTTTTGCGGAGATAAATCTTAACGTTGGCGCAGTTAGGTTCAAATGATTGAGCTGAAGCGGGTAATAACATATCTACATTGAGGATATATACATTGAGGATATCTACATTGAGGATATATACATTTCATACAACCTGCAGCTTAAAAATAGAAGTGGGTGACAGATTAAGTGATTCGGAAAGTATTGAAAATATCTGACAAATTTATTGCAAATAAAGAAGAATATGCAAAGTGGTAAAAAATTAACTTTATTCACTTAAGCATTAAAAACATTCCGTATCCAACCAGCTTGGGCCTTGTTATATTTTGAATAACTGAAACGAGGGAAAAAAATGCTAAAAAAATGCTCTTTGATTTGTGAAAGTGTTTCATTTACACTAGGAACAAAAATGAATATAACACTTACTTTATTGATTTAATTTGCTTTAGAGGTCCTTTGTTTTTGGAAATGTGGAAATGTGATCATGATGTCGGTAAAGATTCTCGTTACAGAAAGCGACTGAACTGAGTGCATAGCCCAACTACTTGTGTCCTAGTGTATACAGCATATTTGGAAAATTTGCTTTTTAATTTTTCTCCCCCCCCCCACCTCCGTTGAACAAAATGGCGTCAATGAGGTAAAGCCTAACATCCCAACATTAAAAGGAATGAAACGAATCCGAATGTCATCTTTATCAAATAGTCTAGCTTCTATCGGTTCAATATTTGAATTGTTGTCTTACTGCGCAAGTGCTAAGAGCATATTTGTTTTTCTCCCTCCTGCAGCTGCCGGACTTTCCCCCCGACCTGAAAACCTTGACCCTGAATGGTGACCTTTCACCTCCGGCGGACGGCCTCAAGAAGTGTTCGCTGATGAACAGCGTCTCCATGACAACGTCGTCGTTCAGCTCGAGCACGGAGAAACTGAGCACGACCTCGAGCGCTCTCCTCAGCAAGAAGGGCAAGGTGGTGCACGCGCTGTCGACGCAAGAGCTCCAGCAGAGCGAGGCCTTCCACGAGAAAAGAAACTTCTGTCGCAGCTTCAGCCTCACCAGCACTTGCAGCAGCAGCGACGCCGCAGCGCTCAAATTCCTCACTACGGAGAGAAGATTCTCGGTGGACGACGCCCTCGACGAGAAGGACGAGGTAAGGGTCACGACTTCTTAAGATCCATCGCCCTTCATGACGATCCAACAGCGTCATTTTCACACGACAACTTTTCTCTCCGTTTGCTTCTCAGCCTGACATCGAGAAACTTCTCTAAATCTTTGCAAATGTTTTCGACTTTTTTTTACCTCGTTTCCCAAAGGGAAAAAACGAGCAATTGTTTCCGCTTTGTGAGCTGTCCGTCCAAACTGACACAGATTATCTCATGACCGTAGACGAGAACCGTGAAGTGGTCGACTAACCTGACAGGCGACGAGGTCCCTGATAGCTCTAACAATCGATGAGGTCTTTGATAGCCCTGACAGTCGACGAGTACACTCATAGTCGACGAGTACCCTGACAGCCGGGAGCGGAGTGGCTCAGTCGGTAGCGCGCCAGGCTCGTAATGTGTAGTTGCCAGGTTCGAGTCCCAACTATGTCAATGTTGAGATTTATCTCCTCAAAACTCCCCGCCCTGCCCACGGTCAGTAGGGGACACCGATTAGCTTCGAAAGACCGCCGTCCGTCGGATGGGGACGTTAAGCCGTGGCACCGTGTGCGTGAGAGCCATACCCTGTGCACGTTAAAGAACACTCTGTATGGCCTTGACGGGAGGCTACCATCTGTCTCACCAACAGCTGTTCCAGTGGGTCCCCTCCCCCAACCTCCTCTGAGCCTTCGGGGTCCATGTGACCTGGCCATTTAGCCCATGGTGTGCAAAAAAGTGCCGCTCAGAGGTAAAACAACCCGATCGTGACAACCGACGTTTGATACTCCCATTGATTGGACAAGAGGGAGGTGGTTGAGTGGATATATTCTGATTGAAGATGTTTCGAGGTTTGAATCCCCAATGTGTGTACATCGGGATTGTTTTTGCTAATCCCTCTCTTTCATTCAGTGATGAAGCGGACCCTGTTGGATCTGAAAATATCCCAGTCTGTTCGAGGAGGGATTAAGCCTTCTTCTTTATATTGAGTTAGTTTGTCCTGTAACGTCACATAGGTAATGGGGAAGCTCAGAATCTTCGAAAACGATTTTATATGCATATTTTCACTGCACACTTACACTGAGAAAAGAATTATGCGGGAAAAATCATTCTAACGATGAGTGAGAATAATGCGCCGTGCCGGTTGCGTTACCTCTGAGCGGCACTTTTTTGCACACAATGGGCTAAATGGCCAGGTCACAAAGACCCCGACGGCTCAGAGAAAGTTGGGGGAGGGGACCCCCCTAGACAACTGTTGGGAGACAGATGGTAGCCTCCCGTCAAAACCATCCAGCGTACTTTAACGTGCACAGGGTATGGCTCTCAAGCACACTGAGCCACAGCTTAACGTACCATCAGATGGACGGCGACCTTTCCAAGTTCATCGGTGTCCCCTACTGGCAGTAGGCAGGGTGGGGAGTTTCCAGAGATAAATCTTAATGCTGGTCCAGCTGGGACTCGAACCAGGGGACTGCAGATTACGAGCCTGGCGCACTACCGATTGAGCCACTCCCGCACGCGACTTTCTTGTACCAAAATAACTTTCTTATGCCAAATGGTATGGCATAAGAAAGTCGTTCTAATTAGAGAAATTCAGATGCCATGGTATTGTACAGTCGCTCAAAAAAGTATCCGAACACCACGGTTGATTACAGAATTCAGAAAATAATTTCTGGTAACGATTTTTTTTTAGAAATTAGTGATCTGGCAACCTTCGTGACGTATTTTTCTGCTGTGTTCCTGCCATCCTCACAGACCTTCTACTGTGGCATACAAACTGACAGGTTCTTGTCAAACCTCTGTGGCAAGCAGCTGCTTGAGGGGGTATATTTTTAAAGTGTCATTTTAAAGAAGTAGAATTCTAAATAGAGATTCCATTCTGCCTTAAGAGAGGCTTCAGGGTAACGCAGTTTAAGATCAGAATTGCAGCATTCATCAAATCAGAAGCCATATCGCTCTTCTCTATTATAATCTCGATAACTTGATAGCGAGTAATTGCAAAGGGCATTAACATCGATTCTCCTACGTCATAATGCCAGGGTTTGCGTTTAATGCTATTAACTTTGCCCCTTACATTCGTTTTGCTTATTGTTATGTCATCCAGTAGGGTATTATTGCGCCCAATTCGCAGAGCATTCGTCCTTATTACCTGCCAGATCGTTTGTTCCGGTTGCCCGGATGTTCTTCACAGAGGAAACCATTTCAACCATTTCCCTTCTGCATGGCAACGTTTGTGCAACATTCGAAATATTCTAATTCGATTTCATAGATTTACAAAGTACTGCTCCTCGAGGGATCTTCTTTCGTTTCCATTAGCATGACACAAATTCTCCTTACATGCGGAATCCACCAAAAATTCTGACAATCAAAACAGATCACTGAAGAGATCCGAATATCACAAGTGACCCAAAATCCTTACATTAAAAGGCACTTTAGAGAATTTCAAATAATCTTGTACGCAAACCAGATGCTTAACTTTGCAATTTCAAATAGGTTTCAAGAATAAATTTACTGTTTTATATAACGCTTCAAAGCCTAACTGCTCCAACCGAACACTGCGCAGTGTAGCTACTCGAACCAAATACTGCACGGTGTAGCTACTCGAATCAAATACTGCACGGTGTAGCTACCCCCACCAAACACTGCAAAGGGTAGCTACTCCCACCAAATACTGCATGGTGTAGCTACTCGAACCAAATACTGCACGCTGTGGTTACTCCCACCAAATACTGCACAATGTAGCTACTCTTACAAAACACTGCACGGTGTAGCTACTCCCACCAAACACTGCACGGTGTAGCTACTCCCACCAAACACTGCACGGTGTAGCTACTCCCACCAAATACTGCATGGTGTAGCTACTCCCACAAAAAACATGCACAATGTAGCTACTCGAACCAAATACTGCACGCTGTGGTTACTCCCACCAAATACTGCACAATGTAGCTACTCTTACAAAACACTGCACGGTGTAGCTACTCCCACCAAACACTGCACGGTGTAGCTACTCCCACCAAACACTGCACGGTGTAGCTACTCCCACCAAACACTGCACGGTGTAGCTACTCCCACCAAACACTGCACGGTGTAGCTACTCCCACCAAACACTGCACGGTGTAGCTACTCCCACGAAATACTGCATGGTGTAGCTACTCCCACCAAAAACATGCACAATGTAGCTACTCGAACCAATACTGCACGGTGTGGTTACTCCCACCAAACACTGCACAATGTAGCTACTCTTACCAAACACTGCACGGTGTAGCTACTCCCACGAAATACTGCATGGTGCAGCTACTCCCACCAAACACTGCACGACGTAGCTACTCCCACCAAACACTGCACGACGTAGCTACTCCCACCAACCACTGCACGATGTAGCTACTCCCACCAACCACTGCACGATGTAGCTACTCCCACGAAATACTGCACGGTGTAGCTACTCCCACCAAACACTGCACAGTGTAGCTACTCCCACCAAATACTGCATGGTGTAGCTACTCCCACCAAAAACATGCACAATGTAGCTACTCGAACCAATACTGCACGGTGTGGTTACTCCCACCAAATACTGCACAATGTAGCTACTCTTACCAAACATTGCACGGTGTAGCTACTCCCACGAAATACTCCACGGTGTAGCTACTCCCACCAAACACTGCATGGTGTAGCTACTCCCATGAAATACTACACGGTGTAGCTACTCCCATGAAATACTGCACAGTGTAGCTACTCTCACCAAACACTGCACGATGTAGCTACTCCCATGAAATAACGCACGGTGTAGTTACTCCCATGAAATAATTCACGGTGTAGCTACTCCCACCAAACACTGCACGGTGTAGCTACTCCCACCAAATATTGCACGGTGTAGCTACTCCCACCAAACACTGCACGGTAAAGCTACTCCTGCCAAACACTGCACTCTGTAGCTACTCCCACCAAACACTGTACGGTGTAGCTACTCCCACCAAACACTGCACGGTGTAGCTACTCCCACCAAACGCTGCACGGTGTAGCTACTCCCACCCAATATTTCATGGTGTAGCTACTCTCGCCAAACACTGCACAGTGTAGCTACTCCCACCAAACACTGCACGGTGTAGCTACTCCCACCCAATACTTCATAGTGTAGCTACTCTCGCCAAACACTGCACTGTGTAGCTACTCCCACCCAATACTTCATGGTGTAGCTACTCCCACCCAATACTTCATGGTGTAGCTACTCTCGCCAAACACTGCATGGTGTAGCTACTGCCACCAAACACTGCACGGTGTAGCTACTCCCACCAAACACTGCACGGTGTAGCTACTTCTACCAAACACTGAGTAACTGCTCCCACTGAACACCGCACTGCATAGCTGCTCCCACTGAACACTGCATGGCATCACTGCTCCCACTGAACACTGTATGGCATAACTGCTCCACATACGCTGCATTGCATAACTGCTCCCACCATATGCTGCATTGCATAGCTGCTCCCATCGTACACTGCACGTTGTAGCTGCTCCCACCGTACACTGCACAGTGTAGCTATTCCCATCAAACACTTCACGGTGTAGTTACTCCTTAAACACTGCACAATGTAGCTACTCCCACCAAATACTGAGTGGAGTAGCTACTCCCACCAAATACTGAGTGGAGTAGCTTACTCCCACCAAACACTGCACAGTGTAACTACTCCCACCAAATACTGAATAGAGTACCTACTCCCACTAAACACTGCACTCTGTAGCTACTCCTACCAAACATTGAGTAACTGCTCCCACTGAACACCGCACTGCATAGCTGCTCCCAGTGAACACTGCACGGCATAACTGCTCCCACTAAACACTGTACGGCATAACTGCTCCCTCCATATGCTGCATTGCATAACTGCTCCCATCATATGCTGCATTGAGTAGCTGCTCTCACCGTACGCTGCATGGTGCAGCTGCTCCCATCGTACACTGCATGGTGTAGCTGCTCCCACCATACACTGCACAATGTAGCTATTCCCACCAAACACTGTACGTTGTAGTTACTCCCCCAAACACTGCACAGTGTAGCTACTCCCACCAAATACAGAGTGGAGTAGCTACTCCCACCAAACACTGCACTCTGTAGCTACTCCTACCAAACATTGAGTAACTGCTCCCACTGAACACCGCACTGCATAACTGCTCCCACCAAACGCTGCATTGCATAACTGCTCCCACCATACGCTGCATTGAGTAGCTGCTCCCACCGTACGCTGCATGGTGTAGCTGCTCCCACCGTACACTGCATGGTGTAGCTGCTCCCACCTTACACTGCATGCCGTAGCTCCTGCACTGTATACTGCATGGCGTAGCTGCTGCACTGTATACTGCATGGCATAGCTGCTCCCACTGTACAATGCACGGCGTAACTTCTCCCACCGTACACTGCACGTTCACGATCTCTCACTCAACACTCTCTTTGAACGCTCTAGAGCCAATGTTGATTAACCGGAATAAAGAAATGACACTAAATTATGAAAAGCAATGGGACACTTCCAATACTGTGTGAACAGAAAGCTCCATATATTCCAAGCTTCCTAGTCATGAAATGAGAGTCTGATAGCGAAATGTTGCAAGAAATTAAAAATCTTAAAAAAATTATCCAAATCGTGTTTTTGAACAATATTGTTTGCTAGTATTTAAAGAGTTTTAGAAGTCTAACCTGTATCAGCACTGTTACTATTAACAAAAATTCACCTCAAAAGTTATAACAACAAGTTTACTAAAAGAAATGCAATTTAAGAAGTTTTCGTTTTGTTTACTTTCCATCAGTTTTGCACAGTGTAGATACTCCCACCAAATACTGCATGGTGTAGCTATGCAGTATTTCAAGTTGAAACAGGGTTTAGGATGAGTGCAATCAAACATTTTACATTCAACAACTCTTCAAATAGCGGAAGAATATTGTTTAAAATCGAGATTTGAATAGAATGAGATCTATAATTCGTCTCCTGTGGCACTTTTCCCTAAGGCGCTTGAAATGTGCTTTCCCATTCTTATAACTAGAACTGTTCCGAACCATTTCATAATATGTTGTGCATCCTCACAATCCATATCCTTTACTTAGTTTAGTTTCGATTGACAGGAGAGATAATTCTGTAAACTGTTCTTGAAACATAGATTTTTTTCCAAATAGATAAATAGATAGATAGATAGATAGATAATTTTTTCTCAGAATATGCAGTACTTTACATTTACATGTTTTTTTACCTTAGAACTGAAGTTATAATGAAATATATATAATGTGGTATATCTCAGATACACAATTTTAAAGTATTACATTTTCTAATATATATTCTTCTTTATATAGTTTGTCCAATAAAAATCATATATTTATTCATACCATATATATGGAAAATTTTAATATTATATTTCATTAGTGTTTTATAATTTTACCTACATTTTTCAGTAAAAGTCTGAGAAAAAATGTCGTCTTCCACGAGAGTAAAAACTCGCTTGTGGAAGAAATTTAACAGTTATGTTGTAATAAAAATGAAAAGGCAACATGCTTCAGTTTCACATTTCCTCACATTTTGCTAGCTTGATCAAAAAAATCTAAGTAAATATTTAACCAATTTATAAGTTTGAAAATTATCATTAAGAATAAATGAAATAAAAAAAAAACTTGACTGGGTAGGAAACAGAAAAAAAAATAAAAAAATCTATATTGAACTGTGCATTAGTAAGTGGTTCAGTTGGGCACCTTAAGGGCAACTCAGCATCAAATGAAATTATATTACATTTAAATCTCATTTATTTCTAAAACATAGTCTCAATAATTTACCACATTTAAAATCCATTTTCTTAATTCCTTATAGAAAAAGTTATCATTCCTTATTCCTTTGATGTACTCTGGTAAGCAGTTAAAAAACTTTGGCGCCAAATAAACATAATGTTTTTCAATAATAGTTTTGTTCGCTTTTAAATCAAGTAAGAATAGCTATTTCTTTTTTTCCTCCCAGGTACGAATTGAAATAAAAAGCATTATTTTATTTTCACCTCAAAAGGTAACACTTGAATGCTGGCTACCTTACGCATGCGCCTTATCTGCCTTACGGTAAATGTGCTTCCAGGTCTAAAACTGAAATTACGCTTTTCAACTTGCGAATGAAAAATCATTCATTTTCGCTTTTAATATTATTTTTTTATTGTAAATTTCCAAAATACTGAAGAAAAACAAATCAGTTTATATTTCAATTTTTGTTCTGAGAAGACCCGAATTACGTAACTGTTTCTGATCTCTAATCCCAGTTTTCTTTTCCTTCAGGATGTGAAGGTGGACAGGAGCTCTTCGATGTCGAGGCTCCTGGAGAGCGCTCCCGAATTGCTTCACGAGCCCATGGTCGATGGCACGGGCATCTGCTTGGAGCAGCGCACTCGCCAGACGGAGTTGGTGCAACAGGAGAGGGCCACGGCGGCTGTCAAACTGACCGGAAGTGCGGCCTACAGCGAGGAGAAGTTGTCGGTGGAGGAGCGCCGCCTCTTCACCCAGCGGAGGATGCTCGAGGACAAGAACGTGTCTGCATCGTCATCCTCGCTCTCGTCCTCGGCCAAGATGACGTATTCCACGAAGGGCACGTGCACGAAGACGTCCGTCTCCACGCAGAACCTGCACCAGGTGGACGTCGGCGAACTCGTCCAGTCCACGTGCAAGCCGTTCATCCGTCCGACCGTCCAGAGGGCCGTCGTCGTCGATCGTCTGGCTGACGATCTAGAGACTGTGAACTCGTGCCTCACGTCGACGGATGTGGAGGCGGCCATGATACGAATCGGCTTCCGAATGTCCACCTTCCTGGACACACTGAAGGGCACGAAGTCCCGCCAGGAGACGCTGGACGTCCTCTGTTCCATGAACGACCTGATCCGCAGGTCGTGGGCAGTGACGACCTTCGGCTATGACCTGGGATCGAGTCTGTGCAACATCCTCCGCAACAAGGGTGGGCTGGACATCCTCATGAGGAACTTCAAGTCGGACGACGAGCAGGTGCAGTTCGCCAGTGCGCAGCTCCTCGAACAGTGCCTGTCGACCGACAACAGGGCCTACGTGGTGAAGAACGGACTGGAGCAAGTCGTCCACGTCGCTTGCACGTGCAGCACGTCCTCGTCCGTTGAACAGTCTCGGGTCGGGACTGGCATTCTGGAGCACATCTTCAAGCATTCAGAGGCGACCTGCCAGGAGGTGATACGCCTCGGGGGCTTGAAGGCCATCCTGTACGACTGCCGCACCTGCGACGTGGAGACCCTCCGCCACTGCGCCGCAGCCCTGGCCAACCTGTCGCTCTACGGAGGCCCCGAGAACCAGCAGTCGATGATCCTGCACAAGGCTCCCGTGTGGCTCTTTCCGCTGGCCTTCAACAATGACGACAACATCAAGTACTACGCATGCCTGGCGATCGCCACCCTCGTGGCTAACAAGGAGATCGAGGCCGCCGTGCTGCGATCTGGCACCCTGGACCTCGTCGAGCCCTTCGTCACGGATCACAACCCCGAGGACTTCGCCAACAGCACCGTCGCTCACGTGCACGGCCAGTCGAAGACGTGGCTGCACAGATTCGTGCCCGTGCTCAACAGCAAGCGCGAGGAAGCGCGCAGTCTCGCAGCCTTCCACTTCGCCATGGAGGCGGGGATCAAGAAGAAACAAGGCAACACCGCTGTGAGTAAAAAAGAAATGGGTTCAGAATCCGATTCCAAATCAACCCCTATACAAACAAAAATGCTTTTTTAAATATTGGTTAGGTCAAAAAGAAGTTATTTTAAGAATGTTTGTTTGCCATTTTTCTCTAAGTTTAAGGGAATGTTTTTCTCCAAGTTTAAGGGAATGTTTTTCTCCATTTCTGTACAAAAATATTGAACCAATTTGTCAGCAGTTACATTGCTCCATCAGAAAAACTCACTTTCACAACTCAATTCTGAACCTTGAAGAAAAGTTCACTTTCACAACTCAATTTCTGAACCTTGAGCAAATTAAAAAAACTTGCACAAGCTAGAAACATGAAAAGCAGCCCCTCTTATACACTACAATTTTTTTTCTTTGAATTTAAATTACTATATAAATTTAAAAACGGAAAAAATAAATTCAATAGGAGCAGTTTTATCCTAAAATAGTAAATGTCAAAAATAACAACATCGGATATTGGTTGCCATTTATCTCTGATTTTAAGATTTTTTACTCTCCATTTTTATGCAACGAAAAATCTATATTTGTGTCAGTGTTTGACAACTAAATCTCCTACAAAACTGAACGTCTGTTTCGCAATTTTTTATATCTTTTTTTTTTACTTCCAACGGTAAAAAAACTCCGTGCATTTAATAAATATTAAAATAAATAAACTCTCGGAATTTTTTGTGTAGTAGTTTGTTTCCCATTCAATGACTGATTACCACTTGACTTAAACAAGTTCCATTCTGAACTAATGAAAATGTTTCAAGTCCCATGTTCCTCCACAGTAGAATCATCAACGATGGGGGCGGGGGTGGCTCAGTCGGTAGCGCGCCAGGCTCGTAATCTATAGTTCCCAGGTTCGAGTCCCAGCTGCGTCAGCGTTGAGATTTATCTCCGCAAAAATTCCCCGCCCTGCCCACGGTCAGTAGGGGACACCGATGGCTTGGAAAGGCAGCCGTCCGTCGGATGGGACGTTAAGCCGTGGTCCCTTGTGCGGGAGAGCCATACCCTGTGCACGTTAAAGAACACGCTGGATGGCCTTGACGGGAGGCTACCATCTGTCTCCCAACAACTGTTTCAGTGGGTCCCCTCCCCCAACCTTCTCTGAGCCTTCGGGGTCCATGTGACCTGGCCATTTAGCCCATGGTGTGCAAAAAAGTGCCGCTCAGAGGTAAAACAACCCAACCCATCAACGATGACTCCAGTATCCATGGCAACGGATTCGATTTTATAATGAGCAATCCTCGAGTGACCACAACTAGAGCAGAATTCGGCATAACGCCCTCTGCACGTCAGTTTCTAACGGCATTGCTAAATAACTTCAAAGCGAAAAAAAACATGAAGTTTCTGCCCTATGAAACATGTGGAACATTTAGAACTGCTGAGCAAGCCTACGGTAAAAAAATTATGACTTAAATTCAAATTCATTATACATAAATATATACACGAGGACAATAAACACACAATGCACAACACTTTGTCAAATGCATTATAAAGACAACACTTTACAAAGAATAGTTGTTGGGTTGTTTTACCTCTGAGCGGCACTTTTTTGCACACCATGGGCTAAATGGCCAGGTCACATGGACCCCGAAGGCTCAGAGAAGGTTGGGAGAGGGGACCCACTGGAACAGCTGTTGGGAGACAGATGGTAGCCTCCCGTCAAGGCCATCTAGCGTGTTCTTTAACGTGCACAGGGTATGGCTCTCCCGCACACGGGGCCACGGCTTAACGTCCCATCCGACGGACGGCGGCCTTTCCAAACCCATCGGTGTCCCCTACTGACCGTGGGCAGGGCGGGGAATTTTGCGGAGATAAATCTCAACGCTGACCCAGCTGGGACTCGAACCTGGGAACTACAGATTACGAGCCTGGCGCGCTACCGACTGAGCCACCCCCGCCCCTACAAAGAACAGAGAAACAATAAAAGCATAAAACTAAGTAAAACAATCAATAAGTATATGTGAACAACCATAGAGTTTTCGAGCTCTTCCAGGTTATAAAAAAAATAATTGATTTTTGTTAAAGAAAAAAAAGTAAATAAAAAATAAAAAGTATAAAAATATTAGCTATCACGAGTAGTGTGGGTATGTAGCTTTACCAAATATCAGTTCCTATATAAATGCTATCAAAATGATATTTAATCACAGCGAACATACATTCAATGTTGTCTAACTTTGACAAATATGTGCGCAAACATTTCTTAAAAGTTGTAAACATTTTTCGTTTCTTATGAATTAACTACAGTAAATTAAAAAATTTAGGCACAATAAAATAAAAAATTTTACGGATAATTTTATTTTTCGTTTTTACTATATAAAATTATATGCCCAAAACTTTGGAGCTAAAATTAGAATTTCTAATCGGAATTAAAACTTGATTTTTATAACAAAAAGTAATTGAAATAAATATATAATTTCTTTAGTGGCAATATACTGTGTTTGTTGTATAATATTGTGTTCCCAGTATGTAAAAGTATTTTATGATTAATAGATCAAATGCTCTTCTGATGTCTGAAAAAAAAATCCAATAATCTTTTTATTATTTTTAATGTCCTTAAAAATCAATTCATAAAATTTCATTAGTGCATAAGACCTACTGCAATTTTCATGGAAACCAAACTTTTTTTTTTTGTTTTTTTTTTTTTGCAAAAAACTCAATGCTATCCAAACAACTAACCCTCTTTTTTTAACTATTTTTTCAAATATTTTAGAGAAAATTGGTAAAATTTTCTCTTTTAAGTTCTTTTAGAACTTAAAAATCAAGTTCCTAAATTTTTATGGAGAAAAAACAAGAATTAAAGAAAAATTAATTGCTTACTTAATATTCCATTTATAATCTGACTGTGGCTTTCAATACATCTATCAATATTTTTCAATACACATATCAGTCATTATCACCCTCACAATCACAACTATAGTGCTCAATAAATTGCTCGAAATACTCCCCAAACGCAAGAGGAAGGTTCTTTTTTGGTGTTTCCACTATGGCGGGATACTTCTAAAGGAGCATTCCAAAGGAAGAAACATCTTTAACCTTCTTTGGTTTGACTACAGAGAAAGACTGCGCGTTTACGCCTGAGGAAGGTTCTTTTTTCGAGTTTCCACTATGGCGGGATACTTCTGAAGGAGCATTCCAAAGGAAGAAACATCTTTAAAATTTTTGGTTTGACTACAGAGAAGACTGCGCGTTTACGCCTGAGGAAGGTTCTTTTTTCGAGTTTCCACTATGGCGGGATACTTCTGAAGGAGCATTCCAAGGGAAGAAACATCTTTAACCTTCTTTGGTTTGACTACAGAGAAAGACTGCGCGTTTACGCCTGAGGAAGGTTCTTTTTTCGTGTTTCCACTATGGCGGGATACTTCTGAAGGAGCATTCCAAAGGAAGAAACATCTTTAACCTTCTTTGGTTTGACTACAGAGAAAGACTGCGCGTTTACGCCTGAGGAAGGTTCTTTTTTCGAGTTTCCACTATGGCGGGATACTTCTGAAGGAGCATTCCAAAGGAAGAAACATCTTTAACCTTCTTTGGTTTGACTACAGAGAAAGACTGCGCGTTTACGCCTGAGGAAGGTTCTTTTTTCGAGTTTCCACTATGGCGGGATACTTCTGAAGGAGCATTCCAAAGGAAGAAACATCTTTAACCTTCTTTGGTTTGACTACAGAGAAAGACTGCGCGTTTACGCCTGAGGAAGGTTCTTTTTTCGTGTTTCCACTATGGCGGGATACTTCTGAAGGAGCATTCCAAAGGAAGAAACATCTTTAACCTTCTTTGGTTTGACTACAGAGAAAGACTGCGCGTTTACGCCTGAGGAAGGTTCTTTTTTCGAGTTTCCACTATGGCGGGATACTTCTGAAGGAGCATTCCAAAGGAAGAAACATCTTTAACCTTCTTTGGTTTGACTACAGAGAAAGACTGCGCGTTTACGCCTGAGGAAGGTTCTTTTTTCGTGTTTCCACTATGGCGGGATACTTCTGAAGGAGCATTCCAAAGGAAGAAACATCTTTAACCTTCTTTGGTTTGACTACAGAGAAAGACTGCGCGTTTACGCCTGAGGAAGGTTCTTTTTTCGTGTTTCCACTATGGCGGGATACTTCTGAAGGAGCATTCCAAAGGAAGAAACATCTTTAACCTTCTTTGGTTTGACTACAGAGAAAGACTGCGCGTTTACGCCTGAGGAAGGTTCTTTTTTCGAGTTTCCACTATGGCGGGATACTTCTGAAGGAGCATTCCAAAGGAAGAAACATCTTTAACCTTCTTTGGTTTGACTACAGAGAAAGACTGCGCGTTTACGCCTGAGGAAGGTTCTTTTTTCGTGTTTCCACTATGGCGGGATACTTCTGAAGGAGCATTCCAAAGGAAGAAACATCTTTAACCTTCTTTGGTTTGACTATAGAGAAAGACTGCGCGTTTACGCCTGAGGAAGGTTCTTTTTTCGAGTTTCCACTATGGCGGGATACTTCTGAAGGAGCATTCCAAAGGAAGAAACATCTTTAACCTTCTTTGGTTTGACTACAGAGAAGACTGCGCGTTTACGCCTGAGGAAGGTTCTTTTTTCGAGTTTCCACTATGGCGGGATACTTCTGAAGGAGCATTCCAAAGGAAGAAACATCTTTAACCTTCTTTGGTTTGACTACAGAGAAAGACTGCGCGTTTACGCCTGAGGAAGGTTCTTTTTTCGTGTTTCCACTATGGCGGGATACTTCTGAAGGAGCATTCCAAAGGAAGAAACATCTTTAACCTTCTTTGGTTTGACTACAGAGAAAGACTGCGCGTTTACGCCTGAGGAAGGTTCTTTTTTCGTGTTTCCACTATGGCGGGATACTTCTGAAGGAGCATTCCAAAGGAAGAAACATCTTTAACCTTCTTTGGTTTGACTACAGAGAAAGACTGCGCGTTTACGCCTGAGGAAGGTTCTTTTTTCGTGTTTCCACTATGGCGGGATACTTCTGAAGGAGCATTCCAAAGGAAGAAACATCTTTAACCTTCTTTGGTTTGACTACAGAGAAAGACTGCGCGTTTACGCCTGAGGAAGGTTCTTTTTTCGAGTTTCCACTATGGCGGGATACTTCTGAAGGAGCATTAAAAAGGAAGAAACATCTTTAACGTTCTTTGGTTTGACTACAGAGAAAGACTGCGCGTTAACGCCTTACATCATTCCCTGACCGATACTCTGACTGAATCGTCGCGAGATATCGCAGTAAATTAGCGATCCAGACCCCGTAACAACAGTTTTGAGTCCCAACTGTGACAGCTTCGTAATCACCCCCCCCCCCCATTTCACTTTTTTAACAAAAGAGATACAACACTGAGTTTAGAAACGCAAAAGAGTCACATCTTATCCGTTCAATATCTGTATTCAAGAACCCTCTTGATAGCCTGACACTGAAGTCTCCCATCTATTGGGGCCCGGGTGGCTCAGTCGGTAGCGCGCCAGGCTCGTAATCTGTAGTTCCCAGGTTCGAGTCCCAGCTGGGTCAGCGTTGAGATTTATCTCCGCAAAACTCCCCGCCCTGCTCACGGTCAGTAGGGGACACCGATGGGCTTGGAAAGGCCGCCGTCCGTCGGATGGGACGTTAAGCCGTGGCCCCGTGTGCGGGAGAGCCATACCCTCTGCACGTTAAAGAACACGCTGGATGGCCTTGACGGGAGGCTACCATCTGTCTCCCAAAAGCTGTTCCAGTGGGTCCCCTCCCCCAACCTTCTCTGAGCCTTCGGGGTCCATGTGACCTGGCTATTTAGCCCATTGTGTGCAAAAAAAGTGCCGCTCAGAGGTAAAACAACCCAACAACTCCCATCTATTTGCTAACAAGCAGTTTAGTGGGTCCACTTAATTAAGCAGTTTAGTGGGTCCTTCTTCGAGTCTCGATCGTTCTGATTTTAGAAATATATAACAAAAGCATTTTAATGGAAAAAAAAATATATTCATATAAAACTATAGCTAAGAATATTGTTAAAAATTTAGTGTTTTAAATATTTTAATAATATAGTTAATGATTATTAAGGTAGAGAAATAATTTTCATGAGTTGGGTGAAATACGATCGTGCGCATTCCTGACAATCTTGGGAATTTTCAAAAATAAAGCACTCGTTTATAAAACTGAATAGCATGGCAGACTATAGAATACTACCTGAAGCACTTATGAAAGTAGATTTCACTTCTTAGCTGAACGCTTCAAAGTATAGCTATGTTTGGAAAATGACACGCAGGCGAACACTCCAGTGAAGCCATAGTACAGGGGTAATAATGACTGTGGCTTCGAAAGTACAAAGCCCCTGTATTTTGTCTTTCATTTTATGTTTTCCACACATAGCGAATGATTTATGCAATTTTAATGTGAAAAAATATTTAAAAAAAATACCCCGTCAAGCAGCTGCTTGCCACAGAGGTCTGACAGGAGCCTGTCAGTTTATATGCCAGAGTAGAAGGTCTGAGAGGATGGCAGGACCTCAGCAGAAAAACGACACAAACGTCCATGCCTTATTCGGGGCTCGAACCCAAATCCCTTAGATCAGTAGTCAAGCGCGCTAACCACTCGGCCATGGGACGGCTCGAAAAAATATTAATACACCTAAATGCTTCCTAATTGCGTTCTATTCTTGTATTTCAGCCTTATTCAAAAAATATAATATGTATATGCTTTTGAAATTATTTTAGAACTTAATGCAATTTTTTAGAAGGAAAAATGAACTTTCGACGAATATTGTAATTATGATCACTCAATTTGCATAATCTAAACCCAAATGCCAAATATAGCATTTTTTTAGAATAACATTTATTGAAGATTCAGAGTAACCTTTAAAATTCATAAAGTTTAGTCAATGATTATAAGAAGTACGGAAATTTCGCTTCTGTGATATCCCGACATACTATATGTGCAAACCTTCAGGGTTCGCAAATCAAAAATGCGGTAAGAAATGCGTGACTTTTGCCAAAAAAAGATGCGAGACGATTTTGCTAAGGACTCTTTTCAGTTCCAAGTGAAATCATCTAGCTTTCCACTCTGGTCACGAGTACAGTCGGTCAAAAAAGTATCCGAACTCTATGGTTGATTATAGAATTCAGGAAAAAATATCTGGCAACGATTTTTTTTAGAAATTAGTGATCTGGCAACCTTCGTGTCACGTGATTACAGAATTCAGGAAAAATATCTGGAGTGTGCACAGCAACTGTACTGCAAACCGGAGCGTGTGCAGTAACTGCACACGCTCCAGTTTGCTCTGAACAGTAACTGGAGCGTGTACAGCAACTGTACTGCAAACTGGAGCGTGTACAGCAACTGTACTGCAAACTGGAGCGTGTGCAGTAACTGCACACGCTCCAGTTTGCTCTGAACGGTAACTGGAGCGTGTACAGTTGCTGTACACGCTCCAGATATTTTTCCTGAATTCTGCAATCACGTGACACGAAGGTTGCCAGATCACTAATTCCTAAAAAAACGTTGCCAGATATTTTTTCTGAATTCTATAATCAACCATAGCGTTCGGATACTTTTTTGAGCGACAGTACACAAATACTCATATAATAGATTGTGTTCTACTGTCTTTTCCCAACCGTTCCAGGCCAGTAGGAAATTATTCACGAAGGGCTGTGTTACGAGAAAATTTGAGAGTGAGTCTGTGCCGAGTGCTAAAATGTGCGAATAAGAGATAACGAAGATTAGAACTTGATTTTCTTCCCCCTGCCCCCTCTTAGCTGTTCTACGAGATCGGTGCCGTGGACGTCCTGAAGAAAGTTGCCAGTTCTCCGAATGCCATCGCCTCGAAGTACGCAGCGCAGGCGTTGCAGTTGGTTGGCGAGGAAGTGCCTCACAAACTGTCCCAGCAGGTGCCGCTCTGGACGGTGGAAGACGTCGTCGAATGGGTGAAGCAGGTGAGTCCTTTCCAAATCATATCAATCATGCAATTGGTAGTGTAAAATGATCTAGTTTTAAAAGTATGTGAAGGGCGGGGGTGGCTCAGTCGCTAGCGCGCCAGGCTCGTAATCTGTAGCTCCCAGGTTCGAGTCCCAGCTGGGTCAGCGTTGAGATTTATCTCCGCAAAATTCCCCGCCCTGCCCACGGTCACTAGGGGACACCGATGGGCTTGGAAAGAATGCCGTCCGTCGGATGGGACGTTAAGCCGTGGTCCCGTGTGCGAGAGTGCCATATACCCTGTGCACGTTAAAGAACACGCTGGATGACCTTGACGGGGGGCTACCATCTGTCTCCCAACAGCTGTTCCAGTGGGTCCCCTCCCCCAACCTTCTCTGAGCCTTCGGGGTCCATGTGATCTGGCCATTTAGCCCATGGTGTGCAAAAAAGTGCCGCTCAGAGGTAAAAAATCCAACCCAATATAAAAGTATACGAAAACGAATAACTTATGATTTGTGTCTGCATTGCTACTGCTGTATGCTTTGTTTAGGTTTTATTATGAAATACGTGTGTCGCCGGTGGCTTAGTATGTGATCCGTGTCCAGGTGTACTATTTGTTGCAGATGTTACGCAACCACGACAATCCCCGGTTCCGTCTGACGACACTACCAAGTTAACGGAAAGCCGTGACTATCTAGAGTCGGGGGCAAGAATGCACCATATAGATGCATCTCATCCCCGACCTCACATGGCAGCAGTCCTATAGAAGGAAAACTAACCACCGGAAGAAACCTGAAATTTAATCTGTTTCCCGGTTAGCCATGAACAAGGATATCCTTTATAGTATCCTTTATTTCCATTTATATTAAATTTTAATATAAGTATTTACAAAAATTTTGGAAATGTACAACTCCACAAAGAGTTCTTAGACTCGCACGCGGAGTATAAAGTTAAAATAAAAAACATATATAAACATTAGAAACAACATTTTAAGTATATTACCATATTAATATTTTCTGTCATGGTTACATCAACAACATAGTAACAGAATCAATAATAAACTATAAATACGCCAATTTTTATTCAAAAATTTAACATCCTAAAGAGCAAACAAATAAAAAGAAAATTTTACAATCAGAATCAGAAATATAGGGGTAACGGGGAGGATACCCGCACACGGGGAGGACAGGGTATGTCTCGCCCGTGTGCGGGAGAGACATACCCTGTCCCAAACAAATAAAAAGAAAATTTTACAATCAGAATCAAAAATATAGGGGAAAAACCCTCCAACCTAAAGAAATTTTTCTATATCATCTATATTACAAATCCAATCTCTTAGTTTTCGAGAAAACGTAAAAGAATTTATTTCATCCTTTATAGTTTCAGGTAAACTGTTAAATATTTTAGGCGCCAAAAATATATAATGTTTTTGCGTAATAGTTTTCTTCGGAAGTGGTACAATGAAATTAATATGTGCACATGTTCTGGTATTCTGCATTACATTGTTAATGTCACTTTCTCTATAGTGCTTTTTTAAACATAAGATCACATTATAAACATACATTTTCCGTAGTGGTAAAATTTGAAGATCATTATAAAAATATTTAACACTATCATATTTTCTTTTTTCTTAATACACATCTAATTACTCTATTTTGAATAGTAACTAAGGATTTAATATTACTATAAAACATTCCCCCCCCCCAAAGATATTATTCCATAACTTAACATGTTCAGCATGGTGTGGCATAGCACTGATGTCTCACTGGCTGTTCTACTTTGACCGGCGTGACATCAATGAATGCCTCAGCTCGAAAATTCTATAAGACGGCGCCGGCTTTATTATGTGTCTCACTACAATGTTAAATAGATAGCCATTCAAAATCCACCGTCTGTACGAATTATTTATATTACCTGGTCACGAATATTTGTACATGTTTGCTAATTACAGTATATTTTATGGTAATTTGTGACAAAACTTCGAAATAATAAATATTAGGAAGTAATTATTTATTTATAACAGTAAGAGTATATACAACTCGAAAATAAAAATAGAACAATACCTGAGCGATATTCCCAGGTTCGAGTCCCAGCTGGGTCAGCGTTGAGATTTATCTCCGCAAAAATTCCCCGCCCTACCCACGGTCAGTAGGGGACACCGATGGGCTTAGAAAGGCCGCCGTCCGTCGGATGGGACGTTAAGCCGTGGGTCCGTGTGCGGGAGAGACATACCCTGTGCACGTTAAAGAACACGCTGGATGGCCTTGACGGGAGGCTACCATCTGTCTCCTATCAGCTATTCCAGTGGGTCCCCTCTCCCAACCTTCTCTGAGCCTTCGGGGTTCATGCGACCTGGCCATTTAGCCCATGGTGTGCAAAAAAGTGCCGCTCAGAGGTAAAACAACCCAACCCTGAGCGATGTTATTTTTAAATTTTTTTTGCAATTATGAATAGAAAAAAAACATGGAATACAATAACTTTTAACACAAGCTGGACAGTACCACTTGCTTCTGGTCGATTTATTTTGAGCTACATTTCTACCAAATTATTCTTTATTGTTGGCATAGCATACCACACATCGATTTTTCTTGCGCTCCTCCAATTTATGTGAGTTATTTTCTTCTTCAGGGTCAGCAGACAGATCACTCATACATAAGAGTGTTTCGGCAAGATGTTCTCGAAATTCAGTGATGGTAATCTTACTCTGCGTGATCTCTTTGAATAATAAAAATGCATTGACCAATGCAGAACCTAAAATTAGTTCAGTTGCCAATTTTCGATACCATTTAGTACCCCTTCTCAGGCAGTGCGAATATGCTTTTAGCTGGTCAGATATGTCAATGTAAGTTTTTGACTTATTGTACTCGAAAATGGTCCTGGGTTTTTCTATTTGCTTTCCACGTTGTTGCACTTTGATCATCTCGTCAGTATGTTTTGTTGTGAGTAACAATACATCACGAGTATCTTTCCATTTTATCATTACAATACCACAAGTGCTTTCTTGGGAACATAGGCAGTGCGCTTTCCAGTAATACTATATTTCAGTGGTGGCATCACGACGTACCACACCGTCTTAGTGAATAAAGACGGTCAGGTAAAAACATGATGCCTCATAATTTGAGTAATTAAAAACTGATGAAACTGTATTTAAATGTTTGAAACTGTGTAAAATATTTGTTATAAATATTTTGAAAATGAAATACTACCAAAATAGTTCCCCGTCCTTAGTGAAAAAAATCTGCTCTACACCCATGCTTAACGTGTTAAATATGACTTAACCCAAGCATTATATATAAGCTTTAAAAAAGTAAGGTTCATAAAATTTCTAATATAAAACAATTTTGGAATTATTGCATTGATAAAAAAAATTTTTTATCAATGCAATATCAAATATATTTTTTTATATCAAATATTTAATATGTTCAGTCCAATTTAACTGACTGTCTATATATACGCCCAAATATTTATAATATTCTACTCTTTCAATTACTTCACATGCACACTGATGTCCTATACAGGTTACAGAATGATATAATAATTTATTTTTTAACTTATCGACTTTATTACGTTTTAAATTGAAATATAAATATTTCGTTTTATTAATATTCAATAACAATTTATTTTTTAAGAACCATTTTCTAATATTACCCGTCTTCATTTATTTCTTCAATTAAAATATTCTCATTGTCAGCTGCATATATCAAAGCTGTATCATCAGCGAAAGTTATTATTTTTCCTTTAAGTTCAAGATTACAAAGATCGTTTATAAAAACATTAAATAATATTGGCCCCAACACAGAACCCTGTGGAACTCCATATTTTAGTTCAATTCCCTTACTAAACAAGTTTACCATTTTTACTCTTTGAATTCTACTTTTCAAATATGTTTCCAACCATTTCAAAACATTTCCTCGAATTCCAGCCATTTCAAGTTTTTTTTATCAGCAAATCATGCGAAACCGAGTCAAACGCTTTTTTGATGTCCAAAAATAGCACAACAGTTTTCAAATTATCATTTATAGATCTGTATACTGTGGAAGACAATTGTAATATAGCATCCTGAGTACCTACATTTTTTCTAAACCCATACTGATGATCAGAATAAAATTTATTTCTATTCAAGAAATTTTAAATTCTAGTTTTAAGTAGCTTTTCGAAAATCTTTGAAAAAACTGAGAGCAAGGATATCGGTCTGTAATTTGCGATATCTAAATATTCACCTCCTTTATATATTGGGACAACGATTGAATCTTTCAAAATCGGGGGAAAACATCCAGATGATAACGATAAGTTAAATAGGTAACATATCTACAAAATAGCTTTTTATGTCTTTTAGTGTCTCCACAAATATCTGATCACTTCCAACTGCTGTTCCTAATTTTAATGATGCAATAACTCCAAAAATCTCATTCTCTGATATATAATCAATAAAAATAGAATTTAGAGATGAAATCGATTTATGACTTTCATTATCAGCATAATCAGGAATTTCCTTTAGAAGATTACCAACAATTTCTGTATAATAAGTATTAAATTTATCAATAAACAACACAGGATTTTCATTAAAAGAATAAATAATATCATTTATTTTTATTTCTGAAGGGGACATTAAGTTCTTTTGCTGTCTACCAGACAAATCATTTATAATTTTCCAATATTGTTTAGTATCACCGTCACTATCTAAAAATTTTGCAATGTAATACTTTGACTTTGCTTCTTTGATTAATTTTAAGTTTCTGTATTTTCTAAAATAATTATTTAGGTTTGTATTAAATGGTTGATTTTTACTCAACTTATATAACTTATTTTTATTTTCAATAGAATTTAAAAGAGCATTTGTTATCCATGGTTTCAGCCTCTTTTCTCTATTCTTTAAATATATAGTGTCTTTTGATAACTCTATCATATTCTGCAATTTCAATAAAAACAACCTGAATGAAGCATTTACATCATTTCCCATTTTAATTTCATTCCAGCCTTTACCCTTCAAAGATTCTTTTAACTTGTCCACATTTATCCTACGTATTGTATTTAATTTTTTCCGATTTCTGTTCAATTCTAACTGGAAATTTATTCCTATAAAATAATGATCGGTAATATTAAGTTTAATAATATAAGTAGTTAAATTATTTTGGATCGTACTTCTTACAAATACGTGGTCCAAACAAGTTTTTGCTACCTCTCTAGTGATCTCTCCATGACACACAATAAAACCATTTGATTTAATCAGCGGTAAATATTCATGTTTAATTTTATCATTTCCTTTTAGATTAATATTCATATCACCTATTATGAAAACATTATTATTATTTATAGTTTCTAGTTTATTTTCTATTTCTGTAACAAAATTTTGTTTTGTATATGAATGTAACCTGTAAAACGCCAGGAGAAATGTTATATTATTTAGTTTAAAAAAATTTCTACGATATTGGCAGTAACAAACGCATTATTAAATCCATACACTGTTATGCACTGCTTAACAAACACAATCACTCCACCTGATCTACTTTCATTTTGGCATTTATAATAAACTTTATAATTAGGTATTGTATAAAATTGTATTTCATCATCACCAATCCATATCTCTGTTAAAATAATTATATCAGGTTTAAGTTCTATTAAATTTAAGTAAAGTAAAAAATGATCAAAATTCCTCCGCAAACTTCTGATGTTACCCATAATAATATTTATACTCCCAGGCCATTTATACAAATTCCTATCATAAACATTGTCACTATCTATTTCACAGACCCTGTATATTTCATCCAAATTACAATCATCAAAAACAGGAATTGTTTCCATGTCATTGCCATTGTTCAGCATCTCAGTACCAGAAACAATATTGTTACTCATCATTTTATTTTCCATTTCACTAATCCATTAACAGATTTAAGTCATCACTATCCCTAATCCTTAGCACCCTGGATGCTTCAGTTTTCTTTACGTAAAGTTTTGAGTGTTTTTTGTCCTTGACCCATACAAACTAGAAAGCTTTTTCCCTCTGTAATTTGGGGCGGGGGTGGCTCAGTCGGTAGCGCGCCAGGCTCGTAATCTGTAGTTCCCAGGTTCGAGTCCCAGCTTGATCAGCGTTGAGATTTATCTCCGCAAAATTCCCCGCCCTGCCCACGGTCAGTAGGGGACACCGATGGGCTTGGAAAGGCCGCCGTCCGTCGTATGGGACGTTAAGCCGTGGCCCCGTGTGTGGGAGAGACATACCCTGTGCACGTTAAAGAACACGCTGGATGGCCTTGACGGGAGGCTACCATCTGTCTCCCAACAGCTGTTCCAGTGGTCCCCTCACCCAACCTTCTCTGAGCCTTCGGGGTCCATGTGACCTGGCCATTTAGCCCATGGTGTGCAAAAAAGTGCCGCTCAGAGTAAAACAACCCAACCCAATCCCTCTGTAATTTCTTTAAATCATACAGTAGCTGCTTGTTTTCTTGTGTTAGATGATCATTTACGTAAACTCTACCATCAGGCAGCCCCCTCATGTATTTCCTTAGTGAATAATGTCTTCTTTAATTTCCAACACTTGATCCAATTTTCTTTCATTTTTCTCATAGCTAGTTGGACAATTATTGGTTTAATTTTTTGTTTAGTTTTTGTTTCCACTCTATGAACAGCCTGTATATTCATATCTTCATCCTGTACATTTAATACACTTGCGATATGAGTAACTATCTCCTTCACATTTTTATTCATTGTTTCAGGAACTCCCACTATCTCTAAATTACAATTCCTACTGTTTTGCTCTAAATCATTCATTTTCTCTTTTAATCGCTTAATTTCTTTCTGCAAAGTTTGATTTTCAGTCATAAGTCTTTCATTTTGTTGTTGGACATCTTTAATTTGTTTAGTTAATTCAGTCAAAATTCTCAAATAATCATCTAATTTAGATGAACAGTACATAGCGCATTTTTTATATTCCTCCAGTTCTTTTAATAATTCATTTTTGGTCCTGTCATTTATTTCTATCATGTCTTTCCTAAGATCGGTCATGTGTTTACTGAACATTTCATCAATGTGTTGAATCATTTCAACAGACATGGCTCTATCTTCTGGCTCTTTCGATGTCACAGTGTCACGTGAACCACTTGGGCCAACACTCGCTTCACCTCTCTTCCCTTTCCCTGTAGAATCTGCCCTACACCTGTGACATTTCCATCGATTTTTGCTCTCAGAGCTCATTTTGCGAAAATTGGTCTCTACAATTACAACACAATAAAAATGAAATCTTAAACTACACTTTCCAGCGCAGTGCAAAGTCTCTGTCAGATCAACAATATCTATAACACACTCAGCACACGGAATTCCCATCTTATAATTTAATATACCCAAAATATTTAATTTATAATATATCACTTAGTAATCTATTTATTTTCTTAACAAAATATATATACTACTCTACTAAATCAATACAATTTAAGGGGGGGGGGCTCAGTCGGTAGCGCGCCAGGCTCGTAATCTGTAGTTCCCAGGTTCGAGTCCCAGCTGGGTCAGCGTTGAGATTTATCTCCGCAAAATTTCCCGCCCTGCCCACGGTCAGTAGGGGACACCGATGGGCTTGGAAAGGCCGCCGTCCGTCGGCTTTTCCGTGGCCCCGTGTGCGGGAGAGACATACCATGTGCACGTTAAAGAACACGTTGGATGGCCTTGACGGGAGGCTACCATCTGTCTCCCAACAGCTGTTCCAGTGGGTCCCCTCCCCCAACCTTCTCTGAGCCTTCGGGGTCCATGTGACCTGGCCATTTAGCCCGTGGTGTGCAAAAAAGTGCCGCTCAGAGGTAAAACAACCCAACCCAATACAATTTAGGAGCAAGAAACGTAGGACATCAAGTTGACGACGCCAGATCACTTCTTGAACGAACTACGTATTTCAGCAGATATGCTAACTTAGCCTCCAGCGTAAGAGCAGACGACAATTCTCGGCGTTTCACATCACACGTTACACTCCATGCACATGAGCATTAGCACATCAGCCTACATATCTTCGTAGTAACGTGGCAAGTCTAGATTATCGTAAATAAGTCAACTTATAAATAATCACGAAACATATAACTTACACACTTTGCTCTTCTCCAACTAAAATATCTTCATGAGAAAATTCAATGAAAAATTTAAGATATTAATTAAATGAATAACATATCTTAAAGCATCTGAAACATGACACACCTAACTTCTATTGACTATTGCCACCACCTGTCAACTTTATATGTATATCCAATTTTATATCTAAATCCAAGTTCGCTCGGCACCCGGGGTGGAGACTCTTAGTGAGGCCCAGACTTTGAAAGGGCTCGTGCCTACTAGGCGGGCTGAAACCGTTTGGCCGTGCCCTTGAACATCTCCACAGAACTCCTGATAGGTGAGGTCTAGACACCGTCACCGTCCAACCGGCACGTCCAACCGGTCGGCGATGTCTTCGACCTCGGTTGGTCTTGGCTCCGTCCAACCGGTCCAAACACTCCGGTCGGCAAAGTCTTCGACCGGGTTGCTGGGTCCGAAGCCCCCTCCACCACCACCACGACAAGGTGGTCCCCTATTGGGTGGCATCTGCGGCCACCATCGCGTGACTATAAAATAGGCATCGCTTCCACCTTATCTCTCTCTCCACATCCTTTCTTCTTCCGCCTTTTATCCTTTGCTTCTAAGCTCGAGGCATAAGCGCGAGCGAACGTCTCCACCTCTTTTCGAATTGGCTCAAAAGATTTAAATAATTTTCCCTCAGCAGATAATCCACTTGAAAGCTGAAGTGTGACAGCAAATTATCATGCCTCAATAGATAGAAAGGAGAAGAGACTCTTCTCACTACTACTAGTGATACCTATCTACTAGTGGTACCTACCTACTAGAGCTCAATAGATAGAAAGGAGAAGAGACTCTTCTCACTACTACTAGTGATACCTATCTACTAGTGGTACCTACCTACTAGAGCTCAATAGATAGAAAGGAGAAGAGACTCTTCTCACTACTACTAGTGATACCTATCTACTAGTGGTACCTACCTACTAGAGCTCAATAGATAGAAAGGAGAAGAGACTCTTCTCACTACTACTAGTGATACCTATCTACTAGTGGTACCTACCTACTAGAGCTCAATAGATAGAAAGGAGAAGAGACTCTTCTCACTACTACTAGTGATACCTATCTACTAGTGGTACCTACCTACTAGAGCTCAATAGATAGAAAGGAGAAGAGACTCTTCTCACTACTACTAGTGGTACCTACCTACTAGAGCTCAATAGGTAGAAAGGAGAAGAGACTCTTCTCACTACTACTAGTGGTACCTACCTACCAGAGTAATATGCCTACTAGAAGTAACACGCCTCAATAGATAATAGAGAGAAGAGACATGACTCAGAACAAAACAATGCAAACTTGAAGAATAGCAAGGTTTTTTTTTACCCTTTGTTATTCCCCCCCCCCCCGGCGAATTTGGTATGCTTGTTTTCAAATAAAATGGAGTTTTTAATTTTCAGACTTTCTTACCTTTTAAAAGTGTTAATTCAAACTAATAGCTAATTGGGAAAAGGAAAATAATAATATTTTCAATAATTATACATCATAAAATATTTCTCATTTAGCCTTTAAAAACGAAAAAAAAAATTGCTCTCATCCAACTCTGTCACCGAAATTGAAAATTTCTTCCACAAATAGATCGTTTGCAATATTCGCTTAAAAATTTCATGTTTTGCATTTTTTTTCATCATTAGAGGCCGAAATTAAAACTTCTGGGAGATTCAAAAAATTAAAAATCTAATATTTTTTCGATAACCACTGAATCCAAAAAAAACTTTTATCTTTAAAAACAAAGCAGTGGAATGTCTACAGACGACGAAGAGAAAATATTGAAAAAACGACCCAAAAACAATTGGTCTCCTGTGCGATAATCGTTTGACTATATGCTAAACTCGTTTTCGGTGTAGTATCGATTCTAACTATATATATAGGGTCTCAAAAATATAGGTACAAACTTTTAGGGGAGGTAGATAGCATCTAAAGAAATGAGAATTGGATAGGAACCCATAACCGGAAACGTCACCGTAAGTCAATAGGCGGCGCTGTTCATCAGTGCGTTAGAGGGGAAATTTCGGCTTTCCTCATTCGAGCGGTAGTCGGCTGACGAAGAGCATGCAAAGGTATTCGAACAGGGAGCTGGCAGATATGCACTTAGTGTATGGAATAGCTGAGGGCAACGGATGTATCAAGAACGCTTCCCACACAGACATGTACCGGGCCACCGTTTGTTTGCGCGTGCGAATCAAAATTTGTGCGATTATGGGTCATTAAGATGCTGTAACATTATGAAATGTATCATCGAGTACGCCATTTGTAATAATTATGTCCAATAAATGTTTTCCCATTAATCACTGTCTTGTGTCCTTTCAGATCTTGTACCTCTGCTACCATTTTTCCATGACGTTTCCGGTTATGGGTTGCTATGCAATTCTCATTCCTTTAGATGTTATCTACCTCCCCTTAAAGTTTGTACCTATATTTTTGATACACTCTGTATATATATATATATCGATCGATACAAACTATATATATATCGATACAAACTATATATATATCGATACAAACTATATTCAAATTAGTATCGATTGATGAATATATATATATATACCAATTTAGTATCGATTGATGAATATATATATATATCAATTTAGTACGCAATTGGTTCTTATGATAAACCACATATGATAAACTCATTTGGAAAAAAATTACAAAATGACTTTTTGATACGGCTTAATTGGCCTGAAATTAATATCAAGATTTTTAACACTTTTTTTTAAAAAGCACAATGTTCCGTCACGTCATTGAATGAAACATTTCGAAAGCTGCAATGGGACGAAATTTGTGATTCGACTGCAAAATACCGGTTGGACGGGTTCCCAGCCTTCGAGATTCGTGCCTGGATAGTTCTTCTACTTCATTACCATTGCTAGCACGTAAGAATGTCAACTTTGATAACAAATCGGACCAATTAATCTGGAATATTAAAACCTCTTTGGGCCAATTCGACATGAAGGTGGAGACGCCGCTAGGGTGGGCGACGTTCGCTCCGCGCTTATGTCTAGAACTTAGGATAAAAGGTTGAAGACGAAAGGATGTGGGGAGAGAGGGGGGGGAAGCGATGCTTATGCAGAGTCACGCGATGAGGCAGCAGACTGATGAATAACTGATGCCAATCCCCGTTGCAGATGCAGACACACCTGGGCAGTGAGCGACTGCTGACCCATATATTCCATAAGCTCTCTCGGGAATTGGGGAATCGTGTGGGGAAATATTAGTACGCCTGAAATGGAAGAAAAACGAAGCAAGACTGGCAAAGTTTTTGCCGTTTCCATATTTCTGTTTGGCGCACGAAATTATTCAGTTAATTTATGGGTTGGGTTCCGCTTTCGCAAATCGAGGAATTAAGATAAACATTCGCAGTTTGCTATTTGTAATCTAGATTAAAAAAAACAGTCGTTAATGTTTGTTTTTTAGTTGTAGACTTTCGGGATGATTTTGATCATTTAAAGAAAGCACGGGATGCAAAAAGTGTAAATTGTCATTTTAAAATTTTTAAGTTTCTATGAATCGGAGAAAAAACAATGAACATGCACACTTCAAAACAGAATGCAGATGAATATTTTATAATCATTTTGTTTTTGTTCGAATTATTCATAATAAATGCAAATACGTTGTTATCGTGTTTTGTTTTTAACCTCTAATTTATAAAAGAAATTCTCTTTGATGTTAATTTCAAATACATTTTCCGGGAACGATCCACGAACTTCCTTTCCTACTTGAGCCATGACTCACTACCCAGAAGAGCCCTGACAATAGAGAAAAAAAAATCTAGGAGGCAATTCCTACGGATGCCAGACATGAAGGGTTGGCATCCGTAAGATAGAACGTTGACTCGTGTGCAGGAGACGCTGGATGCCATTAAAGTCCACGCTGGATTCCTTAACGTCCACTGGATTTCCTCCCCAATTTCTCTAAGACCTTGGAACCCTCGTGATCTGACCATTTAGCCCATTGTGCGAATAAAACTGCATCTCAAAGGGTTTGGATTGGATTGTTTTACCTCTGAGCGGCACTTTTTTGCACACCATGGGCTAAATGGCCAGCTCACATGGAACCCGAAGGCTCAGAGAAGGTTGGGAGAGGGGACCCACTGGAACAGCTGTTGGGAGACAGATGGTAGCTTCCCGTCAAGGCCATCCAGCGTGTTCTTTAACGTGCACAGGGTATGGCTCTCCCGTACACGGGGCCACGGCTTAACGTCCCATCCGACAGACGGCGGCCTTTATCAAGCCCATCGGTGTCCCCTACTGACCGTGGGCAGGGCGGGGAATTGTGCGGAGATAAATCTCTACACTGACCCAGCTGGGTCTCGAACCTGGGAACTACAGATTACGAGCCTGGCGCGCTACCGACTGAGCCACCCCCGCCCCATCACGGGTACTCTGACAGCTGCACGATATATTAGGGTGGTTCTGCAGCCCATTTCGTTACCATTCCTGTGGGGCATACAGCAGCCCATTTTCCAGCATGACATCGCATGCGTACACACTGCTGGGGTCTCCAGACAATGTTTGCAACATGTTTAAATATTGCCATGGCCAGTACGATATCCAGATTTATCCCCAATAGAAAATCTGTGGGACCACATTAGATGACGTGTACAATCCTCTCATTGGCCGGCGTGGAATCTCGATGAGTTATGGGAGCAATTCAACGCTACTTCTAGAGACCTTATGCAGGAATATTCAATCGTCGATATCGTTCAATGAATCAATCAACTCTGCTTGGTGGGCAATTCCTGAGGACCATATCCGTCGACTGTATGACTCCACATCATATTACTACCATATTACCTGTATATCTACCATACTACCATATATTACCTGTATATCTACCATCCTGTATATCTACCATACCATATTACTACCTGTATTGCCGTTCACGGTGGGGCGGGGGGTGGCTCAGTCGGTAGCGCGCCAGGCTCGTAATCTGTAGTTCCCAGGTTCGAGTCCCAGCTGGGTCAGCGTTGAGATTTATCTCCGCAAAATTCCCCGTCCTGCCCACGGTCAGTAGGGGACACCGATGGGCTTGGAAAGGCCGCCGTCCGTCGGATGGGACGTTAAGCCGTGGCCCCGTGTGCGGGAGAGCCATACCCTGTGCACGTTAAAGAACACGCTGGATAGCCTTGACGGGAGGCTACCATCTGTCTCCCAACAGCTGTTCCAGTAGGTCCCCTCCCCCAACCTTCTCTGAGTCTTCGGGGTCCATGTGACCTGGCCATTTAGCCCATGGTGTGCAAAAAAGTGTCGCTCAGAGGTAAAACAACCCAAACAACAAAGCCGTTCACGGCGGTGCAACCACCTACTGAGGCAGTCACATTTTGCTGCATTATCTCATCTTCTAACTGCTATAAGTGGCTGCAAATTAAATCATGGTATGCCAATATGTATTGCTATGTGTGTGCCAAATTTCACTCTTATCCCCCCCCCCACTCCTTCTGGGTGGGGCAATTTCAATGTCGTGCAATGTAAGTTAAACGATAGCAAAGTGTTTTTAAGACTAATTCATCTTCGTTTTCGTATCGCTAATTCCAGCTACATTCCTCTCAAAAGAGTCGCATGAACGCTCATTCGTTGACATAATGTTGAAAGCTTTGCTAAAGTGCAATGACTTGACATTTTTCGTAACGATCGTGCCAATCATTACTAGGCAATACTTTGGACTGTTTCTACCAGATGAAATAGATTCTGACTTCAAGGTATCCATTGCAACATACCGTAATGCAGAACACTTCGCGGGAATTTCTCTTTCTTCAGGGGAAGTCGACAAGGTGGGGCTCCCTTGGTAGCCTCCCGTCAAGGCCATCCAGCGTGTTCTTTAACGTGCACAGTGTATGGCTCTCCCACACACGGGGCCACGGCTTAACGTCCCATCCGACAGACGGCGGCCTTTCCAAGCCCATCGGTGTCCCCTACTCACCGTGGGCAGGGCGAGGAATTTTGCGGAGATAAATCTCAACGCTGATCCAGCTGGGACTCGAACCTGGGAACTACAGATTACGAGCCTAGCGCGCTACCGACTGAGCCACCCCCGCCCCAACAGAAACGTGTCCATTGACATTATCCTCCCAGAAGAATTGCGGTCAGATAACGATGATTTCAAAGAGATGATTATGAAGAAAATGAATTGGAATGTTTTTTATCAGCTGCTCTAAGTGGACATTATCATCTGTTGTTCATTTCAGATTGGATTCTCCCAGTACAAACAAGAATTCTCATCCAGTCGAGTGGACGGTGATCTTCTGCTTCAGTTGACAGAGGAAGTGCTCAAGGAGGACATTGGCATTCGAAATGGGATTCTCAGAAGAAGGTGAGGGAGGAAAATCTTATTTATCAACCCATTCCATTTTTATTGCCTTTTGGCAGATGATCAAATTAATATGGATGCTTTTGCTCCATCTAGATCAGGCATGGCCAACATACGGCCCGCGGGCCGGATCCGGCCCGCGTAATGAATTTATGTGGCCCGCGAACAATTTTTCAATATTAGCATTTAACTTCTAGTAATTAATCGAATGAATTCTCGATACTTCTATATTTTTTTAAAAAAATTCCGTTATAAAGAATTAAAACTTTTATACTCATCTGTACTCGATATGATCTGTTTGATGATTGAATCATTTACATTTGGAGGTTGTGTTAAGAATAGCTACTACAAGTATAGAACCAGATATTAAAAAAATGATAAGCGATGCAAACCGCCTCAACACGTCGCATTAGTTATTATGTTAATTTGTTGTATTGATTTACTTATAATTATTCATAAACAAATTTCATAATAAAATTTTGTTTACTTAAAGAAATAAGTGTTTTGCTTAACATTTTTCAATTTTAATATTTCGTCCGGCCCGTGAATATATTTTTTTTTCCAATCCGGCCCGGGGGCAAAAGCAGTTGGCCATGCCTGATCTAGATGCATCGACCATTTCTTCTTCGAGTAAGAAAGGATCCGTGGTAATTTACCATTGAGAAAAGAATTTATTTTAAATATTTTTCAATTGAATAGTCTGGAAAAAATTTTATTCAAACGTTTACAGATATATCATTCCTATTCACAAATGTCCCGCAAAGCTAACAGATTATGTGTAGGACAGAATAACACATTGGCATAATATTTCAAAATTTCTTTTCGTCTTCGTTGACTAATCTTAATACATAAATCTGTTGCATTTTATGCAGTTTCTATTTTACTACTTCAGTTGAAAACTTCAACACTGAATAATTTCCTCTCTCTTGCTAAGCAAATAATCGACATCAGAGCCCCCTCGGTGTGAGCGCCTGTACGTGGTGAGGGGGACCACCCTGTGAAGGTTCCCGCTGGCTCGGTTACCTTCGCAGGGTCCTAAACGCTCTCCCGCGTGTTTGCCGTGCGCGGAGACCCGTGTCCCGGGAAAGGAGGATCCTGGCAGTTGCTCGGGGGTCCCCGTCTTCTCTCCTCAGCTCATGACTGGCGTGGTCCCCATTGGCCGTCTTGCCATTGGGGAGCCTGTCTGTCGCGGGGCTGGGCAGCGGATTCCGGGGCCTCTGCTATACACTGCTTTGGCCTCTGCTTCCGGTAAACGGGAGCTCCTGGGGTGGCCCCCCCAGGAGCAATCGGCTGGTGGGCAGGTCCTGCTAGGGTCAACCGTGCAGAGCGGTGAGTAACCTTGCCCACGGTCCGGGTACAGGTTTACAAGTTTCCTCACAACTTATTTTCATTTTGTCGTTATCTTTTCTTTGTGAGGCCAGTTTGGCCATTCACAATTTTCTTATTTTACGCTTTGTTTCATTTGTGTCGAACGTTTTTGTTCTGCACATTTCTCTTTTTATTTTCCTTCTATTTATTTGTGAGGGCTTGGCTCACTGTCTGTGTGGGTATAGTGCCTGCGTAGCCCTGGCGCCCGACTGGGCGTCCCCTTGTTGGGCTCCGTGGAGGGTGGGGACAGCGGGCACTGAACCACACAAAACAAACCATGAGAGAGAATGATGATAATAATGCGATCGCCGCCAATAAGAGGGCTCGACATGAGCCCCCATCTTCCTCGTCCTCGTTATCTCTGCCGTCGTCTTCTGTGTCTGTGTCTTCGTTCCCAAAGTTCCTGATCATCCACTCCACGGGTGATCAGGTACTTGGGGACATGTCCCCTTTTTTCGTTAACAAAGGTTTGAAAGGTCTTGCGGGAGAACCGAAATCCGTCAAGCGCTTACGATCTGGCGACTTGCAAGTTGAGACCGCTTGTTCCAAACACTCGGAACTGCTCCTGAAAGTTAAAGCAATTGGTGGGGTGGCTGTCGAAGTCACTCCCCATAAAACTTTGAATTCCTCTCGGGGTGTGATCACCGAGTGGGGCCTCCTCAAAGTCACTGAGGAGGAAATCCTCTCGGAGCTCACACCTCAAGGAGTAACAGCGGTCCACCGGGTTTCGACCCGCCGTGATGGAAAATTAACACCCACCCGGGTGTTGATTGTGACATTCAATACGCCACGCCTGCCTTCTTACATCAAGGCAGGTTATTTACATTGTGAGGTTCGGCCGTATATCCCAAATCCTCTGCGCTGTTTTCAGTGTCAGATATACGGTCATGCCCGCACAGCATGCAGGGGCAAGCCCACCTGTGCTCGCTGTGGCAGTAAGGATCATCTCGATCCTGACTGCACAGCTGACAAGGCATGCTGTGTGAACTGCAGTGGCGAACATCCGGCGTACTCCCGCGACTGTCCGAAGTGGAAAGAGGAAAAGGAGGTACAACGCCTCAAAGTCGTGAATAACATCTCGTATGCTGAGGCGAGAAAGCTTGCTGCACCGCCCGCCCCACCTGGCAAGGTTTCCTATGCCAGTGCAGTCATTGGAAAGCCCATCGTTCCAATGACTTCGGTTGCGGTGCAGACAGACATCAGTGTACCACCTACTGAGTCTTTCTCGCCAGCTGCGAAATACCTCCTTACGCAGGCGAGACCGAGGGTGGTGTCGACTTCGACATCAACCCCGGTTTCCATTCCTGCAGTTCAGCCTTCCACCTCCACCGGAAGGCCTCCTCCTTCCCGTCCTCAGACAGCAAGACCTTCAAAACCGAAAGGGCCCCCACCGGGGCCAAAAAAGAAAATTACAGCGCCACAAAGGGCGGTCACCGATCCATGCCCCTCGGACGATTCCGAGGACATGGATACCGACCGCCCCCTATTCACTAAACCGTCCTCCGCGGCGGTTAAGTTGAATAGGAATTCGTCGTCCGCCCACTCTTCTAAGTCCTGAGATGGCCACACTCCTACAATGGAATTGTCGTGGATTCCAGAGGAATCTTGACGACATCAAGGCCCTCCTTCAGGCACACCAGCCCATCTGTGTGTGCCTGCAGGAGACATACTTGCAGCCAGTCACAGATCCCACGATCCGGCACTTTTCACTAGTTCGCCGGGACCGGGATGGAGATGGTCCAGCTCGCGGAGGTGTCGCCATCCTCGTGAGCAACCATTCTCCATTCCAGGTCGTACCACTCACCATCAACTTAGAGGCGGTAGCCATCCGTCTCTTCGTGGGGTTCTCGCTGACTATCTGCTCTGTATATCTTCCACCTGGGAGCATCGTCTTCCATGAAGACCTTGATGATCTCGTCTCGCAGCTGCCGTCCCCCTTCCTCATTATGGGGGACCTCAACGGACACAGTCCACTTTGGGGCAGTGCTGACACCAACGGGAGGGGTGGGGTCCTGGAGCAGTGGCTCCTGGATCCTTCTCTCTCCCTGTTGAACACCGGTGTCAGTACTTACTTTCACTCCCCAACCCGCACTTTCACTGCCATTGACCTCACCATCTGCTCCTCCTCGATCCTTCCACTCTTTACATGGGAGGTCGAGGACAATCCCTACGGAAGCGATCACCTCCCCGTGGTGTGCACCATCTCCCGTGGGGGGCCTTGCAGCCCTTCACGCGTCTCACGGTGGAGGCTCGATCGGGCTGACTGGGGTGGTTTCGAGCTGCTCTCTGAGCTCGACGACCACTCTGTCAGCCAGGAGCCAATCAATGTGGCAGTAGCGGAGATAACGGACTGTATCGTAGATGCAGCTGCATCAACGATTCCTCAAACTTCTACACGGTTTCCTCGCTTTCCGAAACCGTGGTGGAATCCAGAATGCACCGCAGCTCGTAAGGCTCAGAACAAGGCTTGGGGGGTGTTTCGGAGATATCCGACGTCCCCCAACCTTGAAAATTTCAAACGCGCCAGGGCGAAAGCACGTTTCGTCCGACGCCAGAGCCAAAAGGAATCTTGGATCAAGTATACGTCATCCATCACCCGCACGACTAGTTCTAAGGTCGTGTGGGATAAAGTCCGGAAGATGAGTGGGAACTACACGTCCCACTCGTTATCGATCCTGGAGCACAATGGACAGGCAATTGCTGATCCCAAAGCAATTGCCGACACTCTGGGGGAGTCCTTCTCTTCCATCTCTTCGTCTTCCTCTTACTCCCCCGAGTTTCTGGCCCAGAAGGGCAGGGCGGAGCGCTCTCCGCTGTCTTTCCACTCGAATGGCCTGGAGTCTTACAACAGGCCATTCACAGCAGAGGAGCTTCGCCTTGCTCTGCACTCTTCTCATGCCTCTGCTGTAGGGCCGGACAATGTCCATTATGCCATGCTCCAACATCTTTCACCATCGAGATCGGCTGCTCCATCTCTTCAATCGCATTTTTCTCGAGGAGCAGTTTCCGGACCCCTGGCGGGAGGCCATCGTCTTGGCCTTCCCCAAGCCAGGCAAAGATCCCAAGATTCCTTCCAATTATCGTCCTATCGCATTGACGAGCTGCGTGTGCAAGGTGTTGGAAAGAATGGTAAATGCCAGACTCATCTGGTATTTAGAACATCACAACCTTCTTTCCAACACCCAGTGTGGCTTTCGCAGGCACCGGTCTACTTTAGACCACCTGATCCGCCTCGAATCGGCGATCAGGAATTCCTTTTTACGTAGAGAGCACCTGGTGTCCATTTTCTTCGACATCGAAAAAGCGTACGACACGGCTTGGAGATTCGGCATTCTTCGTGACCTCCACAGTTTCGGCTTGAGAGGTCACATGCCAATCTTCATCTCCAACTTCTTATCGACACGCTCTTTTCGTGTCCGTGTCGGTAACACTCTGTCGCAGCCGTACCCCCAAGAACAGGGGGTGCCACAAGGCTGCGTTCTGAGTGTTACGCTTTTCGCTGTCAAGATTAATTCTATTACTAGACAACTTCCTCCATCAGTAGGCAATGCCCTCTATGTTGATGACTTTAGCATCTTTTGCTCTTCGTCCAGCATGAGGGTCATTGAAAGACAACTGCAAATTGCCCTGAACAATCTTTCGGTTTGGGCGACGGCAAACGGGTTTCGGTTCTCCCCACAGAAGACCGCTTGTGTGCACTTTTGCCACAAGCGTAATCTTCATCTGGATCCCGAGCTGAGGCTCGGGGGTAACATCATTCCAGTTGTGGCGGAGACCAAGTTTCTCGGTCTCATATTCGATCGGAAATTGACCTTTTTACCACACATACATCATCTCAGGTCCAAGTGCACGCGGGCATTGAACATCGTCAAGGTCCTCTCCTCCCTTTCTTGGGGGGCAGACCGATGTTCTTTGCTCCGCCTGTACCGTGCACTTGTCCGATCGAAACTGGACTACGGATCCCAGGTGTACGACTCGGCCCGGGATTCGGTGGTGAAGGTGCTGGACCCCCTCCATCATCAGGCCCTCCGTGTTTGCACGGGAGCCTTCCGCACCTCACCGGTCCAGAGTCTTTACGTTGAGACCGACGAACCTTCTTTATCTCTTCGCCGTCAGCAGTTGTCCCTACAATATGCGTCTAAATTGCGATCCCTGCCTGGCCATCCCACTTGGGACTGCGTTTTCAGTCCGAAGTGGGAAATGCTTTACACTAATCGGCCGACTGCCATTCGTCCTTTTGGTTTGCGTGTCCGAGGCTACCTCAGAGACATCAACACCAGTCTCGATAGCGTTGCACAGTCGACAGCTGAGCCATTTCCACCTTGGCTCGCTGTTTCCCCTTCCTGCGATTTTTCCCTGTGCAGGACGGGGAAGGCCTTTACACCCGACTGTGTGTACCGGCAACTCTTTGCCAGCCACCGTGCTGAGCACGCGGACTTCTTGCCTGTCTTTACAGATGGCTCGAAGTCCGGCACTTCGGTGGGATCAGCCATGGTCTGCTGTGATGTAATCATTGCAGACCAGATCCCACTGCAGTGTTCCATCTTCACCGCAGAGTTGCACGCTATCAGCCTCGCCTTGGACCACGTGGCGACTAAGCATCATCGTCGGTGTGTGCTTTACACCGACTCGCTTAGCTCGCTACAGGCTTTGATCTCGGTGAGGCATCGGCCTCACCCTGTTCTTACTAAGATCCGCCAGCAGCTACATCGTCTGGCAGCCACCACCACCATCCATTTCTGTTGGGTGCCCGGTCACGTCGGTATCAGGGGCAATGACTTGGCAGATGCTGCTGCCAAGTCAGCCACGCCCCTGTCCGACTCTCCGTTGCCGGTTCCATATCTGGATTTCCGGCAGCGTTTTACCATCGAGCTCCGGGCACGGTGGCAGAGATCTTGGTCAGAACAGCTTACAAACAAGCTCTTTGGGATCAAACCTATCATCAAACCATGGCAGTCTTGTTACCGCAGGAATCGCAAGGAGGAAGTTGTACTTGCTCGGCTCCGCTTAGGTCACTCCTTTATTACTCATTCATTTCTTCTACGGGCGGACGATGTACCTAAGTGCGAGTTTTGTGACACCATTTTAACAATCGAACATATTTTAATCTCATGCTCTGCTTTTAACTTTGAACGACGTATGATTTTTAATTTCCATAATTTTATGTCCGAGCCTCTTACACTCGGACATCTTTTATCTGATCATTGCATTTTATCTTCAGTTTTTACCTTTTTGAAATACTGTGGATATTTTAAACGAATTTGATTTTACCTTGCCTTTATGTGTTATTTACCCCAGGTCTCTTACACCTGGGATTATTTTATTTAATAATTCTACAGTTGTTTTACTCTGTTCATATACACATGTTTTTTGTTATTTTATCACTTTACAAGGTTGAAAATATATTTTAACTTTTGGTTATGGGGATCTATGTTTTTTATCTTTTATATTGTCTTTTGTTTGGCGCATTATGGCCTTGTTGCCGATGCGCCATTAAACCCCACACAACCAAAAAGACATCAGAGCTTTTTTGTCTTGTGCCGAGTGGTTAGCGCGCTTGGCTACTGATCTACGGGACCTGGGTTCGAACCCCGGGTAAGGCATGGATGTTCGTGTTGTTTTCTGCTGAGGTCCTGCCATCCTCTCAGATCTTCTACTATGGCATATAAACTGACAGGCTCCTGTCAGACTTCTGTGGCAAGCAGCTGCTTGAGGGGGTATTTATTTTTTCATTTTAATGATTATGAGAATTATTTTGATAAATTTTTATCGTGATCATGAGATTTGTTTTCGTAGCTTCTTTTTATGGGATAAATGACCAGGTCACAAGGACCCCAGGGGCTCAGAGAAGGTTGGCGGGAGGGGACCCACTGGAACAGCTGTTAGGAGATAGACTGTAGCCTTCCGTTAAAGTCATCCAGCGTGTTATTTAACGTGCTAAGGTATGGCTCTCCAACACAGGGGATTTGGTTTAGGTCGCATCCGACGGACGGCGGCCTTTCCTAGCCGATCAGTGTTCCCAACTGACCGTGGGAAGAATGCGGAGGGTAGATTACGAGCCTGGCTAGATAGCGATTGAGTCAAATCTTAGCGTAATTTTGAGGATTGTTCTGTTATTCTGAAGAAGGAAGAGATTGTTTCGCTACATTCTTATTATGGGTTGGGTTGTTTTACCTCTGAGCGGCACTTTTTTGCACGCCATGGGCTAAATGGACAGGTCACATGGACCCCGAAGGCTCAGAGAAGATTGGGGGAGGGGACCCACAGGAACAGCTGTTGGGAGACAGATGGTAACCTCCCGTCAAGGCCATCCAGTGTGTTCTTTAACGTGCACAGGGTATGGCTCTCCCGCACACGGGGCCACGGCTTAACGTCCCATCCGACGGACGGCGGCCTTTCCAAGCCCATCGGTGTCCGCTACTGACCGTGGGCAGGGCGGGGAATTTTGCGGAGATAAATCTCAACGCTGACCCAGCTGGGACTCGAAGCTGGGAACTACAGATTACGAGCCTGGCGCGCTACCGACTGAGCCACCCCCGCGCCCCTTCTTATTATGATTATGAGGATTATTGTCTTGTATTCTTATGAATACTGTGAGGATTGTTTTGCTACATTCTTATGAATATTCTAAGGATTATTTTCTTATACCTTTCTGAATGTTTTGTTACATTGCTGTGATTATTATGGAGATTATTTTATTACATTCGTATGATCATTATGGGTACTGTTTTGTTGCATTCTTATTATGATTAAGAAGATTGTTTTGCTATAGTCTCATAATTATTATTATCAGCGTTATTTTATTTTGCAATGAGAAGGGTCAGATCTAGGAGGGGGGGGGACAACCACTATCCC